>CM052887.1:79647684-79770766 GCA_028534135.1 Potos flavus | reverse complement strand
CTACTGCTACAATTGTTACCACCATGGCTACCATCATCGCCACCACCACCGCCTCCTACCATCATGACCACCACTACACCTTCATCAACAATTCAAATGTTGGCCACAAGCATATGCTAAAGTCCAGCCTAATTCAGTCAAAGCTGAGTTCCCATTTGGCAGAACTATCAGCCATATTTTTTTTCTTTCATAAGAAATTAAATCTGAGAAAATGCTAGAGGGAATGGAATCACTGGCCTGGAAAAGCAGAGTTTTTGGCAAGCAGCAGACCATTATGTCACTGACAGAAGGAGAGAGAATAAATAATGGAAGTGCCACAGGCTATTGTTTCTGGAAACAAGATATATAAAGTAATAGACGTTGTTATCCTCTAGGTTGGACAAAACAAGGCAGAGATTCAAAGAAGGGAGGACAGATGACATAGGCTTAAAATGAACACAGATACCAGAAGCTTCCCCCAAGGTAGAAGTAGGAAAGGCATTTTAGAAATAAATAAGGATTTTACTCTCATGTAAAGAAAGTAATTCTTTCAGTTTTGTTTTATCTGTAAGTGGATTTATGTGCTTTGGAAAGATGGCCTTTACTGAACTTTGGGAAAGAAGCCAGGGTATAAAAGAGTCATGCTGATGTTCCCCAAAATGACTGTTTCTTTTTCTCTAAGACTCAATAATGCAGAATGTCCAAATATCAGAGCAATCAGTAATAGGACAGTCCAACCATTTTTAGAATCATGAAAACAGAGCAGCAGTTTTCAAATAGTTAAACAGAGAGTTCGGAGATTTTAACCTCAGTCTCCTCCTTTCAGAGATTAACACCAAAAATACAGATGCAAGTAGTGGATGCAGGAGGGAAAAAAGGAAATGGAAAAGAAAGATCCTATAGCTTGTAAGGAACACAAAATTCTTTGAATTTGACCTTTGGTTCTAACACAGAGCCTTATCAAAGTCATAGAAGAAAGACAGAAATCACTAAATGCTTCTTTTAAATCTATCCTCTTCCATTTTATATTTTTCTTCCTGGATCTTTTTATAACTATTATTTTCTGTCATATTTTCCCCAAACTTCTTCAGCATACCTTTAAGTTATCCACCTAGACTCATTGAAGCATGCGGTCTAGACCATGAGATACAGTGAAAACGGTGCTGGAATGGGGTAGGATTAGAGTTCTAATCCAGACTGGCTACTCTCTGTGTGACTTGCAGACAGACATTTTAGTTTCTATGGGCTTCTATTCCACTATCTAGAAGTGAACAAGTTGATCTAGATGATCTTTGAGATCTGGTCCCAATTCTACTTTTTCTGGCTTCTAAATGTTGGCAGATATCAGCAATTGTCTTGAGAATTAATTCACTCACGTTCAATCTGTTTTTTCAGTGCTTATTATTGCCAGACACTGGGCTATGCTTAAGGTTAACCAAGGGAATGGAAAAGTAGCATAATTAATTTTTTTAATCATTTTTTCAAACTATTATCCTCAGATTTTTGAAAGTTGAGGAAGCTAAAGGTCATTACATTCACCTTCTCTCTGTGTTTTCCAAAAGAAAATGGAAGGAAAGATAGTGATCTTGGGCTTATAGCACAAGCAATATCTCTTGAGAGTCACCAGTGGGGCAGGCGAGGAAGGCAGTCTAACTGTAAAGTTATAAAGAAAAAAGGTAAAAAGAGAAATGGCCTTTTCCTCTAAGATACTGACATGGAAGTTTGAGGGAGAAGAAAAATTTTGAGACTCAGAACACATGGTGGAGAATTATATTTAGCCTGCTCTCACAAAGTAGGTGGTCATTAAATGCTGTTGAATGAATAAAAGAGTGAAAGCGAATTGAACCAAAAATTATCTTTTTTGAGACCCATGTGCTCAATACAAAGAAGTCTAAGACACAGCTTCTACATTCGACAAGAATTACAAGGTAGTTGTGGAGGAATTATCCCTTTCCCCCCATGTCACCATGTGAAAGTCGAATAAAATATAGGGTTGAAACTGTTTAAGAGAATAATAAAGAAATAAGCTAAAGATGGGTAGGATTCAAGAAATAGGGGAGGGTATATCTTGCAAGGGAGTCATGAGAGCAGAAATGGTATCATGATGAAAGAGTAAATAAACAAACCTAGTTGTAGAAAAAATATGTAAAGGAGACAAAGAAGTAAAACTAGAAAGATAGTTTGGAACCAGACCATAAAGATACACTTTGATCTGAACTGAATGTCTGTGTCCTCCCTCCCACCCAAATCCCTATGTCGAAGCCCCCAAGTGAGGGTGTGTGAAATGAGGCCTTTGGGAAGGAATTAGGATGGGGCTTTCAGGCCTCATGATGGGATTAGAGCCTTTATAAGAAGAAACATAAAAAAGCTTCTTTTCTCCCTGCAAGCTAGGAAGACAATCCTCATCAGCAACCAAATCGGTGGGCAACTTGATCTTTGAACTCCCAGCCTCCAGAATTGTGAGGGAAAAAATGCATATTGTCTGAGCCACCTGGTCTTGGTACTTTGTTATAGCAGCCCAAGCTGACTAATGTACACTTCATCTCATAGCTAGTGGGAAACATTTGTTTTGAGATAGTGGTTTTGGGAAGATAAGCCATAATTGAAGTAGCATTTTGAAAGATTAATGTACTGGAAGGGTGCATGTTTGTTTATGGGAAATAAGGAGGCCTAAAACAGAAGGAAGATAGATGGGTGGCAGTGCCCAGTTAGAAGGTTCTTGTAATAATGAAATGAGATGATGTACTATCTGTGGGAACGAGGACATGAAAGAAAGCTCTGAGCAGAAGACAGGAAAGAGACTAAGCCTAATCGAAACAATACACACAACCTGGTAGGTGTCTTGGGCATGAGGTTTTGGAATCAAGTGGGACATCTGAGATGGGATGTTTTCAAGGTCTAGAGGTGAGCAAGGTGCAGGGTCAAAACTGGATAAGCAGTGAGTAAGGAATTTGGAGGTGCATAGAAATCAGAGTTCAAGGCAAGGTAGCAACTAGGTAGAAAATTAGGAATCAGATGGATCCAATAAGAGAAACAAACTTTAATCTAAGATTATTTGGAACCCAAAGAAACAGACAACTTGGGATTGGAAATTTAGAAGGTACTACTAGATAAATAACTATTTAATTGTTTAAAACATATATGAAAAGTCATCCCTCAGTCTTTGAACATTTCTAGTGCTGGGAAACTTTCAACTATGAGAGTAGCTCATTCTACTTTTGTACAGACCTAATTATTAAGAAGTTATTCTTTATTCTAAAATAAAGTCCACCATCTTGTTCTTAAAAAAATGATCCTACGTCTGTTTTCTGTAGATATTTTAACTTCTACATAACATCCCCTCAAATAACTGAAGATGACTATCATATCTCTTTATAAGCAAAATATCTCTACTTTCTTCAAACATTCCTCCTAAAACTTAGATTCTCTATTATTATACATTGAACTGAATATAATACTCAAATAAGCTCTGATGAGTACAATTATTACTGCTCTTCTCCTGAGCACAGTACTTCCATTAACTCTCATGTGATCATATGACACATTTGGTGTTACTGGTTTATGTTAATAGATACTGGATCAAGATAGAGCAGTGAACATAATACTGATCCTTCTTATTTCTCAAATTCCCATGGTGTAACATAAATGTGTGTGTGTGCACATGAGTGTGTGTGTGTGTGAAAGAAATCCACATTTTACAAAATTCTTAAAGGATAGAATATTTGGGATCATATCATAAAAGAAGGAAATCACAGGATATGACTACTCAGAGCGTAAGTGTGGGGGAACTCGAAGTTCACAGCATGGACACAGGGAGTGTAAAGGGGCCCAGGAATAGAAAGGAAGAAGGTTAGAGACAAAAGTCTAATAAGTATACAAACAGAGAACAGAAATAACATAAAGGAGTAAATAGTAAAAGAAAAACGAGATTTCTAGATCTAAATAAAGTTTCAATCTTCAAGTTGGAAGGGACTGATGTGTGTTAAGAAGGATATATTTGCAGTTAACTTATAAAATGCACAGCTTTTCTTTATATAAATTATTAAGCCATATCTACTTCCCTGCTCTTAGCTGATATTTTGAACCACTTTAAAATTTAATTTTTGTTTAATTTGTTTATTGTTCTATAATGTGAACATCTCTTTAAATTCTGACTACATTATGATACCAATTCGTTTTTCCTTCCTTATTTGCATTATTCACAAATTTGCTAATCATGCCCACTTTGTCATCAATGCATGAATAAAATGCTAATAGGCAAAACCCTGTAACATTCTAATTGGGTAAGTTGACCTTTAAGATCCCTCCAAGGAGTAATTAATTAATCCCTTCAGGATAAAAGTGTTCAATCAGTTTTGGGCTGTTCTTTATCCCCCTTACCTTCCATAGCCACAAACACAGGTCCTGAAAAATGTTGTCAAGTGGCTACTTACAATCAAAATGTACAGGATATATAACATTCTTTTCTTTTATCAGTTCATAAACCTTGATGAAGTTTTTATTTAGATAGTCTTATGAATTCATGACTGTTCCCAGTCATCACAGGACCCTCATTTTCAAAAGTGCGTAAGTCATCAGTCTAAGCATAAAGTTGGCTCCTGATGGATATCAAGTTCACCAATGCGTAAGTTCTTAAATTATTCTGCTGCTTTGTGAAATCTCCAGTCAACATTTTCATCTTTCCTGTGTGATGACACTTCTTTCATCATACAGCATTTCTCAAGAATTTTTGGTACTGATTCCACAAACACATCAATAAATTATTTCAGTACCTAGATTTAGTTTCAACTCCAAATACAATGAAAATAGTGGTGGCCATGTTCTGGGGTATATACAGTCTGTGTGAAAAAAACCCACAAAACAAGATCAGTGGTATATGCTGTCATTTGTGTCAAAACCACAAGCAATTTCAATGCAAATTCCAGAACTTGTGCAGAAGTACATACAGAATCAGTTACAAACAATGGTTTCCTTTCCTGGGGGAAACTGAGAGGATAAGAGTCTGGAGGACAAAAGCAGACAAAACACTGTGTGACTACATGAACCTTTTCAATTTCTATCACATGCATCTATTTCTTATTCAAAGGAAATTTTTAAATTAAAAAAAACATCTCTAGGGACTACCAGGTGTTTGGATTTTGTGAACCAATAAAACTTAAAAATAGGAGCTAACATAACATTGCTAACTTTTTATTTCATGACATAAGGACAACGAACTTACACGTACCATTGCCATCATTTCATTTAAAACAAAAACAAAAATATGTGAAACCTGAAAAAAAAAACCAAATGAAGAAAATATCAGAATAAAAGACACTCCTTTAAATTAAATAGAGTTTTATAAAATAAATTCAAGTAAATTGTTTTACTATTATTATTATTATTATATCATTTTGCAGAAGACAAACATTTAGAAGCCAGTGATTCAAACCACAAGACTCTCCTATGCTAACTTTCCCTTTTTTGGCATCGATTATTCTTTTGCCCTTTCTAGTTTGTAGTATATTTTCCTTAGAAAAATGTGGAAGCAAAACAATATTTTCTAAGTCCTACTTCCCTTTGGTAATCTGTGAATATTATAGCATATTTGAAAGGCAGGGGAACCGGCTTTTCCCTGAGCTTTTTCCAAATGAAGGCTTAAGGTTATTTTTGTCACCCACTTCAGCCTCAGTTTCTCTCTTTTTTTTTTTTTTTTTGAGAGAGAGTGATAGAGAGAGAGCAAGTAGAAGGGCAGAGGGAGAGAATCTTACACAGGCTCCATGCTCAACACAGAGCCTGACGTCAGGCTCAACTGCATGATCCTGAGATCATGACCTGAGCCAAAATCAAGAGTCAGATGCTTAACTGACTGAGCCACTCAGGTGCCCCACTTTTTTTTTTAAACACATTTTAGTGCATTTTGGTATTTTCCCTCCCAATATTATTCCTTGCTTTCCAACATATCATTCTTTTGTGTTTATTTTTGCTTTTGTGCTTCACATTCTAAGTTCATATATGTATCATAAAGTTCCCTTTAAAACATGAACTCATTGTAATGACAACTTTGGTGGCAGGCCACTGGGGGGGCTGATTTCAGAGGACTGCTCTGTGAAATAATCAGATACCTCTTTCTGCATTCATTTGTGTGTCTATTGGAGCTTCTCTTTCTTTTTCATCACAACTGTTTTAATTAGATTGTTCTCATTTTATTTGTTGGACCCCTCCATCTATTTTGAGCTATTTCTTCTTTTAGAGTATCTGGACATGAAATTTTACCAATGTCTCCTCTCTCTTTTGAAATTTTATTTGCACAAAAAAGTGGCATGGCCACTGTCTCTGACCATTTCTTTTTGCTTTTATTTCACCCATCAATTTCCTTTTGTCAATAACAAGTAAATCCAGGGTAGCAATTCCATTCCGTCAACTTCTGAACTACATAATTTACAGTGAAACAAGGCATTTCCTTTTAGATTGTTTCCATTTAGCAGAAATTGAGTCCTAACCAATATGCAGATGTTTGAATTCCTTCACTCTTAATAAATATTGTTTTTGTAGCAGCTTGGATACATGGATTAAGAACGCATTTTGACAAGGTAGTCTGTATAAACCATCCTCAACATTATTGCTTTTGTTTTGCTATTAACTTGTCATCATTTAAAAGCTCATCATTATGCTTCTCTGCATTAATTTATACATTTCTATACTTTAATTCTTTTTTTGGTCATATAGCTGACATATGATATTATATTAGTTTCAGGTATATAACATAATGATTTAATATTTGTATTTATTTCAATATAATTCTCGACCTAGAAAGTCACCTGTCTTATTTAAACAAAGTATAACTTCTGTGGCACTGTATCAGCCATGAGTCCTACTCAACAAGTTTTCCAATATCTATGAGATTTTATAATATCCAGAAATAATTTGTTCCAGTTCTGGGTTTCAAAAGGGAAAAGAACTTAATTTTAAGTAGAGATTAGCTTTGGTCACTTTTAATAAACTGTTACCACTCATCTTATTTAATGTAGTTGTTCCACTGGTCAGAAAGGAGAGGTAAAAAAACTGCATAGACGCCACTGACAGAAAAGAGACTAGGTCCACGGCTGCCTGCGCTGCAGGATACTCTGGACAGGATACTCTGATTTAGTGCCCGTGAAGGCAGGGGGCAATTCTGTCTTAACAGACTTTTCAGCTCCTTTCTTTTCTCTTCTTTTCTTTTTTTTTCCTAACTGTAAAGGAAAAGAAGGTGGGAATCTTGTATTTCCTGTGGGAGACTGGACAAAGAAAGAAGAAAGCGTTTTAGCAATGCTCACTAGTCTCGTAATATTTTCTGGTATTTTTTGCAGGCAGACAATTGAAAACGGTTTTGTTTCCAGGCCTTAAACTGCCAAAGCTGACAGAAAATCGTAATACAAAACATCCAGGCAGCATTCAAAAAGCTGACAGAGGTCACGAATGTCATGATTTGGGTTAGTCTTCATTGCCTCTAAAATTTATAGGGGAGAAAGAATTAAAATCTGCACGAGAACAAGCTGGAGGAGAAGTTTTCTGTTAAAAAGCAACGATATATAGATTATTTCATGGAAATGTTTAGTTTAGTTTGTTCCTAAATCCTCTTTAAAAATATATACTGACATATAGATATATTTACCCATTTCTTAGAGAATTGCAACTAACAGATATTAATACATTATTTGAAAATTATATTCTCATGAAGATGTCATACTGTCAGAATTTACTTTTTTTTTCCCACTAAATACACCTGGGAAAGAGTAATTTGGCCAGCCACATTTCGGCCAATATATATGGCATATATACAGCAGCAAACAGCCAAACTTTTAAAACAAGAATTTTCCACAAATAAAATCTATTTAAATTTTTTCTTTTTTTTTTTTTAAGATTTTATTTACTTATGAGAGAGAGAGAGGGGACTTGTGAGTGAACACAAATAGGGGAAGGGGCAGAAAGAGAGGGAGAAGTGGACTACCCCCAGAGCAGGGAGTGGGGCTCAATCCCAGGATCTTGGGATCATGACCTGAGCCAAAGGCAGACGTTTCACCAACCGAGCCACCCAAGCGCCCTAAAAAAATTTAAAAAGAAATCTATTTCATCAATGACCAAATGTCATATGGACTCAACCAAACAGTGCAACATGCAAAGGGCAAGTACAAGAGAGGACGTAAGACCCACCGAAAGAAGAGACTGTTTCCGTTATAGCATCTGGGACCAAGTCACAAACCTTGGATAAACTGCTATAGCAGGAGTCTATTCAGGTGTATACGCAGGAGTCATATCCAGGAGCACATTAGAATCATCTGGAGAAGTTTTTAATTAAAGCCTTTGTTACTCTGATTTAATTGTTCTGCCGTGAGATCCAGGCATCAGTCAGGTGATTCTTCTGTGGAATCAGGGCTGAGATCCCTGGTTAGCAAAACCATGCCTCGAGGTATGACCAGATGAACCACAGCCGATCTGTCTAAATGAGATTAGTGGGGAAGTGTGTCTTGAATAAAGAAAAGTCAGTGTCATACATTAATTTCAGCATGTTCTTCCTTGGATTTTCATCCTTGAAAACAAAACATCTAAGATCCTGGAGCACACAGATCTTGCAGGTCCATTAACTTCCTCCTGAGCTCCCATTTGCCTTTTTCAGGCAAAGCATCGTCACCCACTGTGATGTAACCAGCGCTTTACTACTTTGCTCCCCTGCATTGCAAGTTCTTCCAAGGTAGGGAAAATGTTTTCTTTAACTCTCTTTTTTCACTCCTTATCACCATGCCTGGTGCTTATGAGATACATGTTTGTTCAATAAATGTATTAATTAATGGAAAATATAAAGAGAACAAGCAAGCATTAGGCACATGGGGTCTTCATTACTCTGGCTTCTCCCATTTCATTTTTTCTTTCTTTTCTTCTGGTCTAAACTTTCTGTTCTCTACCCTCCTGTTTATTCTTGTTTCGCTTCTCTTGAACGCTTGGACAATGTTTTGTCTCAAAAGTAATTTTCTCTCTCTTTTCTTCCTCGTCACACTTCTGCTCCCTTCCCTCACTCATCCATGTAATATCACAAATCTAGTTCCATTAAGTTCAGCTCCCATTCTCTCTTTGTAAATACTAGCATAAGTGCTTACTCATAACTGTATCGAACCTATGTAGCGATTTCTATCTTCAGTTTACCCACAAGTGGGTAAGTTCTTTTGAAAGCAAGGACTGTATCTTCATCATAATTCCTACTACAGTATAGAGTATACTTTCAGTCCTTAATAAATATTTGTCGACTTTCAGGGGTTTAATTCTTTTTCTGTGAGTGAACTCTGAGTCACTCTGAGGCGGCTTCTCAGGAGTACAGAAACTACTTTGCATAAGCGTAAATTTTCACGAGACCCTTACTGGCTCTTGCAACCAGGTGCTGCTATTTATTCCCAGTACAATACCAAGCTCTAGCAGGTGAAGCGTATCTTGTGAGTTTGTACTGTTTTCCAAACCGATTCTAAGTAAATGAAATTCTTACTCTTCCAAAAACTATATTTCTCCATGAACTTTGACTTGCAAGGATGTTTTCACACTTAAATAAAAAGGGCCTAACGGATGACCCCTGAGACCAGGGCATGGCTTTCTGTTCTTATTTAGAGTTTATCTAAATTTACCTAAATTTCTTTTCCCCTCTCCTTTAGCACTCTACCCCCTCAACCACCCATTCAGTTGACAATAATATTGTTACTCCAGAGTTTTTAAAATGTGGCCTTAGGCCCCTCGGTGTAGTCTGAGACCCTCTAGTTCTTTTATTACCCTCTACAGATGTCTGAAAAAGTGTCCTGGACGCTGAACCTTTTCTGGGAATGGTACTGATGTCACATGAACAGTGGTCACCCCTCATTTCACCCCTCCTTTCCCCACCTCCCTCTGCCTCTCCCTGCCCCCACTCTCCTTCCCCCTATAAATGGCCAGCCTTACTCTGAGTTCCTTTCCGCTTTCTTCTCTTTACATTTCTTTCCTTCTACTTCCTCTCATGTTCCTTTTCTAGGTTCCTTTTCCAGGTTCCTTTTGCTCCGTCTTTCCTCTAACAAAATGTACCTAGATACCTCTCTCAGTTAAAAAGTTTGAGAATTTACTCACCAATAAATTTATAAAGAGATGAATAAATGTACATCTACTACTGTCTTTTTACATTAAAATATACTCCAAAGTGTGAATATTAAAGAATGAAAAAACAATAAAAGAAATATCTTAAAATACTACTTTTTATATTTATTAATTGAACAGAAACAAGTTTGCTTTCCTTAAAAATATACAGTGAGAATATTTTTAGTGGAAGCAACTTTGTTAAAGACACATCATTTTGAAAGTATGTTGGGGTAACATTTCAAAGGACAGTCATTTAAAGGTTTGGTTCCAAGCTCAGTTTAGTTCTACACTTGTGTGATTGGTTTATTGAGTGTAACACAGAGAGCTTTAAACATGAAATTGTAAATATTTTGTTAACCATTGGCTCAGCCATGCTTGGTCAAACTGCTCTTTAATGTTATCTTAGGGAGATCCCAGATGACCTATGACCACTCCACTTGAAGACATCCCTCGTCACCAGCAGGAACTGTATCTCTGGTTTCAGAGTAGAGTGGGGTCCTGATCTACTTGATTCCTCCTCCTCATGCACCTTGCAATGAGTGGGTGGGGTGCTCTGGCCCTGGGATGTGGTTTCCCACCTTGCCCTGATCTCGCTCTTCTGGGGTGGGGGATGACAGAAGAAGGGAAGGAGGAAGGAGGAGACCCTCCTGCATAGTTTTTTACACATATACTATGTAAGAGGCAGTCCTAGCTTCCAGCTCATTCCATGGGCTTCTGGCAACATGGCTGACATGTTCACGGTTAACGTGGCAGTCTCCGTGTGGATGATGTGGGTGGTTTTCTAGAGCAGTGAGCCACCTTAGTCTAGCCCTTGCTATCCCCCCAGACCCAGCTGCAGAGAAGCAGTTTCATCTCTCTTTGGCCACCGGCGATAGCTCCCCGCTTCAGCTCCTCTCTGGCTGAGGCACAGCGGCTCGTAGCCGGGCTCCTGCCCGCCCTTCCTGTGCTGTCTCTTCTCCTGCTCCTGGAGCCTGTGGAGCCACCGCAATAGTGTCTGTACTACATGAGGCGTCCGAGAACTGGGGTTGGGGAGTCCCGTCCCTAATTTCATTCTGTTTGCTTTAGTCCTTTATCATCCACTTCAAAAATTTCCAGAAGAATGTGCCACTGGTGTCTGTGACCATGTTTAAGCACATCTTCCACGTTCCAGGGACATTGTGAAGATCTAACAACTCTGTCACCAGTGCCCCCATTTCCACTCTGATGGAGCTCAGAAGGGGCCTGGAGGATTGGCAATCCTAGAAACTGATGTTGGCACCCACATCTCTCAGGCACCCTTATCTCAATAAACAAATTCCTTTTTATTCTCTCACCCAAATTACTTATCTTGGGCAGAAGGGTATAGGCCCCTTTAAAATTTATATTTGGGGATATGTTTTATTTATTTATTTATTTATTTGCTTTGGGATATCTTTTTTTTTTAAAGAATTTATCTATTTATTTGTCAGAGAGAGAGTGAGAGAGAGATCTCAAGTAGGTAGAGAGGCAGGCAGAGGCAGAGGGAGAAGCAGGCTCCCCGCTGAGCAAGGAGCCCGATGCGGGACTCGATCCCAGGACCCCGGGATCATGACCTGAGCCGAAGGCAGCCGCTTAACCAACTGAGTCACCCAGGCGTCCCTGCTTTGGGATATATTTTAATGTAAAAATTAGTTCAGCAGTAGATGCATACCGTTTTATTTATAAGTGATACAAATTTTTTGGTGGGTAAATTCTCAATTTTATTTTTAGCTGAAAGGTAAGTACAGAGTACTCGGAGGAAAAAGATGAGGAAACTCGGTATGTGGAAAAGAAGGTAAGAGGAAGGTGGAAGGAAGGGAGTATGAAGGGGAGAGAAGAGGAAAGGGACGAGGGGCAGACAGACCAGGAGGTGGGTCACTGTGGTTCACGTGCCATCAGCACCTACCCTAGAAGAGGTTCAGGGTCTCCAGGGCACAAACATAAAAACAGGCTCTTAGCCCCCTTTTCCAGACATCTTTCAAAGGCAAGGGAACAACTGAGACTAGACAGACTAGACAGACACACAGATTCTTAAAACTTGGGAATAACATTACTGTCAGTTGAAGAGCCCTTAAGGACCCAGCAGGTGGCTCCTCTCCCTCCTGTCTCCATTAGAAGACCATTTCACATCCTTCCTGTCTCTTCTGAGCCCCAGGACTTCCTCACTTGTTCTTACTTTCAGCAGATGACCTTGTCCCCCCTTCTTACAATAAGAAAACAGATAGGAGTTACAGAAAGCGTCCCCATGTTCCCTCTGTGAGATTTACAGCTATGAGCCGCAGGGCCCAAATGCCGTGCCTAGCCTGCTGCTCCCACAGATGAAGTCCCAGTATCTCCCCTGTTCAACAGGTTCCATCTCTTCTCATCTACCTCAGTGCGTCTCTGCTGGTTTCCCTCCTCCCTCTTTTCTGGCTCATTCCCATCAGTGTACAAATAGGCTGTTAACTAATAATTTGCCAAGTTCTCACTAGAAAAATGGAAGAATTTTTTTTAAATGACACCAGTGTCATCAGTTTCAAGATATGTCCCCAAATTAAAAGACTGCATTTTATCAAGCCGCCACAAGGAATGGTTGTTCTTTTTCCAAATCAGGTGATCAAATGGCAAGTATTTAGTTATTAAACTTCTAGCTTGGTTCATTAAATATCAAAAATTCACTTGACTTCTTAGCGAGCTGATTTAATCCTTGAATTGATAACATGTTTTGATTAACTAGAGATGCGGCTTCCATAAATTCTTTACATTTTAATCTAGATATAAAGATTTCTTATGCAGTAACCAAAGTCACTGAGAGGTCATACTATTTTGAAATTGGTTTCAGAATTCTACAAAACATTTGGTGTATTCATTAAAAAAAAGACCCTTTCAAACTGACTGAGGGGTGATGAGACTCTAGATGTTTAATATAATACAGACTCGGGGGCACCTGGGTGGCTCAGTCACTTGAGCATCAACTCTTGGTTTTAGCTAAGGTCATGATCTTGGGGTTGTGGGATCGAACCTCATGTCAGGCTCTGAGCTGAGGGTGGAGTCTGCTTGAGATTTTCTCTCCCTCTCCTTCTGCCCCTCCCTCCTACTCTTTCTCTTTCTAAAATAGATGAATAAATCTTAAAAAAAGAAAAAAAACAGAGATTCACAGTCCTGGTACATGCCTTGTGGCCTTCTCAGATAAATATCTGTCTCCCCACGGTAGCTCCTCATTCATCATAGATCCCAACTCATTTCTTGGGTGTCACTAAGCAGTAGTTCAAAAGAATAATCTAGTGGGTATTGAGGAGGGCACGTATTGCTTGGAGCACTGGGTGTGGTACATAAACAATGAATCTTGTAACACTGAAAAAATAAAATAAAAGTATTTGAGAAAAAAAAACAAAAGAATAATCTAGCATTTTCATAATATTAAGGATGTCATTGCAAAGGAAGTAAATTTACTCATTTTCTTTCTCTGACTTACATCTTTGTCAGCTTATTTAACTCTATACTTCTGGTTCCTAAGGCAGGAGCATCAAATCAGTGGATCAGCAGTAAGTCAACAACTTGGAAATCAGAATCCACTGAATACCATGCCAATAATGACACTACCCGGCTCCTTACTTAATAGAGCTATTTTCGAGGCGGGGGTGGGGGTGGGGGCGGGAAGCACAATGACAGCTTTCGTGTTTATAGGAATGGGCTGCCACCAAACGATGGGCTGAAAAAGGCACAGAAGTGGCCATTCAAAGCTCTGGCTTCCTGCCCCCATGAGTTCCTGACTTACGTACTTGCCTACTCAGCACAAACTAAAGTGGCATTTTGGCACTTGGTCTATAGGGCCAGCCAAGATGGTTGTCAACCCCAGCCAAAATACCGACTTCTTCCATCAGGTGCTCCTTGAGGAGACCGGGAGGCTGGAGAATCCCCTGGGCAGAGGGTCGTGGGCTCACCTCCTCACATCCAAGATGGAGCCTCCAGGTAGCACATGTCCAGCATCTGCCGAAGGGTCAGTGGGGAAAAGGGGTCATCATGCTACTGCTTGCACATATCTTCTGGTAAAATAGGTGTGATAAGGACAAAAGAAGAAGAAAAAATCTTCTATAGTCCCATTCCCTCTCTCTGCTCCCCGCCTGCATTGATTTGTTACTTCCATTTATATTAAACAAGCCTCCTGGCAACTAACTGTATAACCATGGGCAAAGAGATCTGAATTGAGGCTCATGTGTCAGCAGTCCCCATTTATTTAAATAACAAAGGGTAATATGAAGATGGCCTAACAAGAAAACACAAAAGAAGTACATTAGTAATTTTCAAACCCACTGGGCAAGGGGGTGGGGGTGTGGGTAGAAGCTTCCTGTCTCCTTTGCAACTGATAAGCTCCACTTATATCTATTTAATATATTGGTGTTCTGTAATGGAGAATTCCAAAACCAGATCTATTTCCAATCTGGGCTTCCTGTTACTATCTATACCCATTAATCTTAGGTCAGAGTGAAACAGCTTTTCTAGATGACTAAGAGTTGGCATTTCCCCTTAAACAGTACATTTATATTAAGGATCATCTAGAAAATAGTTCAAACAGAAAAGAAATAGTACATAAAAAGAATGCATAAAAACTAAGGAAGAATCAAAACAAAAAGGCCACTGACTAACAATCCTTTCTCTTTCTTCTCGTAAAGGCCATATGCTATATTCTATGCCATTCCAGAATCCTGAAATAGACTCCTTCTTTTCACGAGCTCACCCTCCCTTGTTCGAAACTTTTTTTAAATTCTACTCTCTATGATGACAATTATAGTATCTCTCCTTTTCCCACCAAAAATCTACATCAGAGTGGACAGAGAATCCAAACATTGTTCCTTTTGAGTTAATTCTAACACCAAGAGCAGTATAAGGATGAGAGAAGGTGCTCAATAATTATCAGTTGATGCATTATCGCCATTTATTCAAGTACAACAAAATGTATACCAGAAGTTAAAATAAAAACTCATTCTCTATGCATACAAGTATAGTTAGTGTTCATATGGTGATTTATAACACTTTGCATAGATAACATGTTTAACGTGCCAAGTTGAAATTCAGACATCAAAAGAGCAGGTCCTTATTGTTTTTTTCAAAAGATTTTATTTATTTATTTGAGAGAGAGGGGGAGAGCAAGCAAGTTGGGGGAGGAGCAGAGGGAGAGGGACAAGTAGACTCTGCACTGAGTGAGGAGCCCAATGCTCCTATGACTCCAAGATCATGACATAAGCAGAAATCAAGCTGGACACTTAACCGATGGAGCCATCTAGGCACCCCAGCAGGTCCTCATTGTTACCAACTTAGTCTCATGATAGTATTAAAAAAAACCAAAACAATAAAAAAACTAAACACCAAAGAGCATAAAGAATTTCCCAAATATTGGTGTGTTTGTAAAACCAATTGCTAAGACCAGTGGCCATACTTTCTAGGACTCCAACAGCTTGACAGAGCCAATGTGCCTTCTTAAGGACACGGGGAGAAAAGGCCTAGACACTCTTCATGTGTGTCAAATAAGGAAGCTGAACCATGTTCCATCACAGCTGTGGATACACAACTTGTAGTTGGAATTTGATGAATGACATGCTACACATAGTAGAATATGTCCCATTTCACTCTACCACTGAAATTGAGGCTTTGCCATTGAGGAAATAATGAGTCAAGTAAACGGTGACAAACTAAAGGCAGGAACATTTCAAGGAAGTAAACATGTACCAAGTAGAAACATTAAAAAAAAAAAAAGTCATGAAAAGTGCCATTTTCAGTCACATTATTTTTATTTGGGCAAGAAACATAATTTATAAAAACTGAATTAATTATTGTTATGACTGTAGTATCAAATGACTTGGCTACTGAAGGAAGCAGTAGGGCATATTTTTAGAATTTGGTCATGAGAAATTGAGAGGAAAGGTGAATGTGATTCCTGGAACCAAGATTTAACTCTGTGGCAAGGGCTGCCTGACCGGAACTCTGGCCTTCAGTAGAGGGATGCAGCAATCTATAGTGACCCGGCAGAAGGAGAGATGAGGGAATAAATACCCTCATCTAACTGTTCTCTTGCCTTCTGATCATCTTCTGGTGCCTCCCATTGGTTGATCCCAACTGGCAGCAGAGAACCCATGGATATAGTCCACATGGCTCAGCTTCCTGCAGCACTAAGTGAGGTGAAAGAGTGAAGAATAAAATATATCCATCACACCTATCTTTTCAAGTCCTTCATGTTTTTCATATATTCCAGTCTTCCTGTGTTGTTTGTAGTTCCATGAACTCATTGTGATTCATGGGGAAAAATAATCAGAAAGGAAGTTCAGATAGGGAGTCCATGGACTACAATGAGGAAAGTGCAGGAGGGTTAGTCAAAATAAATAAAATAAGCTGAATTAATAGATGATAATACACAAGTCTACAGGATCTTATGAAAAGACAGATAATATTGAGGGGAAAGCTGATAGAACTGTGGAATGATTCTTTTGATTCTAGAAGTAAGACAAAGAAGAAGTAAAAGAATGCTGAACGTTTGAGATTTCACACAAAACTAAACATGCTTACTTGCTCAGACAGGTCACCAACTTTTGATAATGACATTCTGAGAGAAAACATGTAGATGTATGTATAACAAATAATAGGAGAGACAAATCTGGGTAGTCTTGGATTATTTCCTCCTCCATTTTGGTAGCTTATGAACCTGCCAGTCCTATCACAGTCTGTGTTACAATCGAGGAAGAACAAGTTTCTGACTCATCTGAGTAGCAGAGCTCCAGAAGCCCTCCCATATTCAAGAGGCCATTTCCCCACCATAATCCATTTCCTGTTACATAGTTGACTAGTTCAGCTCCAGCCCAAGCTCCTCTGTCATCGTCATGGTGAGAGGATGGAAGGGACATTGGATAGGAAAATGGCAGATTGTTTGTGCCTGTCTGAGGCAGTAGCCTGCTTCCTAGATCCTCCTCAGTCTTCCTGCCTCCACCATTAGTCGGCAGTGTTGATGGACCCATGCTGAGGGGTCCAGCAAGCAAGAGGCACTGCATCTCTGATGCTGCCATGCCTTCTGGCTTGCTTTGTCTCCCTGAAAACACTGGATCGTTCTTTAAATCTTAGGGTATATGATGCTTGCTCTGGCACCGGGTTTGAAGTTTTGGTTTACGTGTCCATTTCTGTCACTGCCTATAAGCTCTCCGAGGATAAAAATCGTACCTGTCCTCTATATTTTCACTGCCTGTCAATTGAATGCACGTGACTGGTATTCAAAGAGATTACATTTGTTGAATGAACTATTGTGCATGTGGCATAACTGAATGTCCTGTTTGATGTGACATCTTACTAAGTATGGGTTCCTGAGGATAGGTAAAATAGAGTAAACCCCTCATATAACAAAGATATTTGTGATTTTGGAGAATCCCAGAAAATAAGCATACCAGAAAAGCTATCATTGTATTGAATTACATTCTGGCAAGCTATCACAGAGGATAAGGACTCTATAAGGTCTCTGTGAGGTCCATTGGTCAATACCACAAAGTCAGCGGTATGGGGCAACAAACCCTGGGGCACTTAGGGGCTCAGTTTCCAAATATTCAACAACAACAACAAAAAAGGGAGTCCCTCTGTGAGGGTGTCAGAGGTGTCATCTGTGAGGGAGTTTCCTGGAGTATCAACTCTGGTCACGATGAGTACAGGATACTAGTCTAGAAGACAGAAGACCAGAGCTTCAGGATTTAAAAACTTAAGCAAGCTGAACAAAGCCCCTGGCTCTCAATTCCTCTTCTCTAAAATGACAAGGTTGCGTTACAAGATCTTCATAGTAGCTCAATAAAGAGGATATAGGAATAATAGTGGAAGGAAGGAAGGAAGGAAGGAAGGGAGGGAGGGGAATTAAAAACAAGAGATGTAGGATGATAAAGTATTGCTTCAAAAGGAATATTCTGCATGTTGTAGTGACAGAACAAGGCATAGTTACGAATATTATAATTTAAACTGTCATATTAGAAACAAAGAACTATTTGTCCTATACCAAATATTGGAAAGAGATCACTGAATGTCTTCAAAAGTTTGCTGTGGGCTGTCTGCCCTCTTCTCTTTCCACATCCTCACATGCCCTCACATCTACTTCTGGCCTTGGCATGAAAAGCAGCCCACAGCCATGGGGCTCATCTCACAGAACATGTGCTGGGACTTACGAAGGACTGGTGTTCTGCTCCTACCACCCTGAAGATCCATGGTGTCAGCCCAGTGTTTATGGGGCTAGGGACGCAGACCCTGGGTGTCTCACAGGAGAGTTACCTCAGTTGCATGCAAAAAGCTCCATGGATGCTATATTTTATCTAATCTAAGAGCCACTGAGTAAAGAGGAGGAAGAAATGAGCAAGAAGGAAAGATGGTGGGCAGAACCCAAGAAACTGATAGCAGGCGGGAAAGCAAAGAATGCATGTAGACCACAGGATGCCATTTCAATAGAAACACATGATTCCCCTCTAGCTCAACTCAGCATATTGTTCAAGAAAAATGATAGTGATCAAAATGATGAATGAGGGGGGTGGGAAGGAGTGAGAGAATGAATGAATTGATGAATGAGTGAATTCACTAAAATATTCCACTTGTACAGTATTCTTCCATTCCAGATCTCAAATTATTATTTGAGGATATCATTAGGAAATGACAGAAAAATCACCTCCCTCTGTCTCCTCATATGCCAATCTCCCACACCCCTTTTTCTCATACACAGAACAGAGAGAATGACAAACTATCAAGTACGTTATAAATACCTTGAGACAAAGGGGAAGTAGGCTGCAGTAATAAAACCTAACGCTGACCAGCCAGCCAGCCTCTCGCAAGTCACATTTTATATTTGTGGCTCCAACTGTCATTGCTCTAATGCCTATCATATATCTTACATGAGGTTTCAAATCATATCTACATTGACCCCCACCTCTCTCCAGACTGGGACTTCTGTGCTAGCGGTTGCTTTACAACAAATTCCATGTATCATCAAAATTGACAGAGTTCCCTGGATATTGATGTGTCTGACACATTTTGTTTCATTTCTGTTGGAGGAATAAAGCTGAAGTAACAAGAACCATCCTAGCTGGATATCCCAAAGGGTCCCATGCTAACAGCCTCACTCAAGTGCCCCCTCTTGTTTGAGGAGGAGGAATCCCAGTGGAAAAGAAACCATGATTTGTGTAAAAGACCAGTTCAGTCCTAGTTGAGCTCTTACACCAATTTACCGTGTGACTGTGGACACCTTGTTTCATGTTCTTGATGCAAAGTCAACATTTATGAAATGGGAAGGTCTTAATAGAAAAGGGCAATAAATGAGCAAAAATATTAACCGATGTTTCATAGAAAAGGAAACATTTATGACCAATGAACAAATAGAGATGCTCACCTCAGTAGCAATCAGAGAAATGCAAGTGAAGACCACCATGTGAAACCATTTTACCACCACTAGATTGGCATCACCAACAAAACATTACAATGCCAAGTGCTCAAAAGAATGTGCGTGAACATGATCCCTTCTACATGGCTGGAGAAATTTTCCTTTATAGAAAATAATTCAGTCTTATAAAGGTGAACATTTCTATTTTCTACATCTAATAACTCTTGATAGTCGGGGCTTATAATATAGAAACACAATTATACTTGAAGTTAGTGAATAAATGTGTTATTTCCCTATATTCATAGGGATTTAAGGATACAAAAAAAGAGTAGACTCGTGAGTGAAGGAGTTAATATATGCATGTATAGTTTTATATGTTTATTTCAGATTGTTTTTACAAATATATTGCTTGATCACTTAAGAAGTCAGTGTTAGACAAAATTGATATTATTGCACTTTTTTTGATATGAAGAATGAGACTTAGAAATTAATTGATTCACCTAGAGCAAAGTATGGATCCAGAGCTAGATGTCAATTCTTGGTACAAGAGAGATAATGTTCAGACAAACCTGTGCTCGGACTTTTGTACTAAGCACTTGCTGACATTAATAACGTTGGAAGAATTATTTTACCTCTCTGAGATTCTGTGTCTTCATCTTTTAAAGAATGAGGATAATTATGCATACATTCGGGAGATTTTATAAAGATTAAATGACATAATTTGTCTACAATGCAGTAAATATTAGTATCTGTCTTCTTTACCTCCTGTAATACAGGCCTCTTTGCAGAAGCAAAGACAACAAATGCCATCTTGCTGGGGACACCGCCCAGCATCTCTGTGTGACTAAGTGCAGACACATCTTTAAATCAATGTTCCAGTTGATTAATCCTATCTTGTCACTTGTTCTTGATGTCCTTCACATTGACTCAAATCATAGCCCCTCCAGTTACCACCCTCTTTCATTTTACCTTGGTTGCTTTTCATGGCTTTCCTCCCATCCGTTCCTGCTCTGCAAAGTCTGTGGATCCACGTGAACTGACTTGCCTCTGCTTTCCATCTCCGAGGATGCTACCTTCTAGATTATCTATCCACTGTAGACTGCTCATCTTCTTGCTCTCTGTGCATGTGTGTGGGAGAGACTTCTTACTTCTTTTCATTGTTCAAACTCATAACCAAATAGAAACAACTTGACATTCTTGCCACTTAACCCCTCTATTTCCATTTAGCCAAATTCATGCATGCCCAACCATGTTTTCAGAACATTCTGGCTCTAGATGCATGATATTCTTCTACACTTCTGATCCCACTAACCACTTGAGGGATTTAAATGTCCACACAGTTAACCCACTCCATGTCCTAGATTAACATTTCCTTGACCTCTTCAACCCATTTGCCCTCATTTCCACTTGGTTCCAGTTATCCATTCCCCTTGGCACAAGTTTGACCTTGTTAAAACTCAGAATTATTCCATCTTTAAAACCTTAAACTTCAATATTCCACTGACTCCAACTTAGTATTCTTTCTCACTACCTTTCCTTCTAATAAACTATCTTCTTAACTGTAGAGAGATCCCTACTAGACCCTCTATTTTTCTTCCAGTTAATAAGTTTCTCCCTAAACTCCTTCCCTCATTTCCATCCCTATCTAGACAATACTCTACAGTCTGTTTCTTTACCCACTGGTGGACAGGGATCACTAGTTCCTTACTATTCTGTAGAATCCTTCTTGTGAAATGTCCCAGTCTCTCCAGTGGCAGAGTTAACTACTGCCTGCTGCTGCAGACAATCACCTGCCGTGAGGACTGGAACCATGATTAAGACAAGATCCCAACCTCACCAGGGTTCTCCTTAATCAGCTCTCTATCCAAACTCTCTCAATAGCTGTTTCAAACCTTCACTGCTCTTTGCACGTTTCCCCAAACTCTCATGATTATCTCTAGTCTCTTACGTTGTCAGGAATTGAGGCTATAAAGACAGAAAGCCCTAGTCATCCACCTTCACCACCTACTCACTTCTCTCCAGTTATACCCAATCTCCTGACTCTGTGCTGGGAAGCCTCTTATCTGTACTCTACCCTACCACCAGGTCCGATCAACTGCAGACTCCTCAAGGTCCTTGATCTCTGTGTCTTGATCTGTAAATTATAAATGATAATATCCTGGGAAAAATAATTTTCTTTAGAGAAGCAGAGCTCCTTAGCAGCAATTCTAGACAGGTTAACTGGTGTAGGACATAACTGAAGATACCTCTTGGGCAGAGGCCAAACCAGGAAAGATGAAAAAACTATTCAAGTTTTCCATGGAGAAGACTGTTGATAATCACTTTACTGCATGTCTATACTAACCTTTGTTATTATCCAAGTAGAAAAACCCCTAATACATCAGTTACTGTATTGTTTTTCTCCTCAATTTTACATTCTGTTTTTAGCATTATTTCTCCCATTCTAATACTCCTCTCATCCCTAGATCATGAGAAAATGGTAGAACTAAAAAAAAAGAGGCATACACATACCTTTTTTTTTCTGATCAAATGTTTCTTTTCATTTTTTTCCTTTCTCAAACACCTCCACATCTAAAAAAAAAAAAAAAAAATCCTCCTCAACTGCTTTTCTAGTGAGTAATTTCACGGTTTCCCAGCTACTTGCTGGCTTTAGACATAAGATGGGCTGAACCCTTCCTCAATCTGCTGGGACAATGATGCTTTGCTCAAGTTTTCACTGAGAATGAGAAGCAAAAATAATCTGGCTGACATAAAATGGCAGATTTTATTTGGGCAGGAATTTCAGTAGAAGGAATCTAGTGATTAAAAACCTTTTGCTACCCTGGGCATACTGTCCATCTTGGAAAGTAACGCTAATAATTTTACTGATCACCATTCTCTGCATCTGTAACTAAGAACCTAGAACCTGATAAGAGTGAACCAAAGGGTTCTACAGAGTCAGAGACTGGTTCTCGAGGTCTTGTCCTTCCTTTTTGAAGAAAATTGCTTTCTCCAGAAATATTTTCACATCTTTCTGCCTTTAACTTGAATGTAGATTGTTATGTATTTTAAAATTGCTATGCATCTCCAAATTCAAGTGACTTATTAATGTATTTACAAATGAGTAGCATCATTCTATTTGTAGTAAGTGGAATATAATACAGCAGAGAAAACAGAGGTACTGAGCTAAGGTACATACTGTGGATAAAAATCAAACCAAGACCAAAAAATCTCGGTTTCCTGTGTTTTCTGGCACAAGAAATCCAAGAATACGAGTATTGTTTATTATCACATAAATAAACACATGCTGGAAATAAAATTAATTTTCTGAAATATAGCAGCTAATACCAATAAAACTCTTTATTAGACTATAAACGTTTTGAGGGAAGAGCTATGTCTTACATATCTTTGTATCTCCTTTTGCTCTGCACACCACCTGATTTGCAGTTGCTCCAAAAATGCTTTACAAATCAATATAAAAATGATTTAATATAATTTATCAGTTTCTACCATGGATTTTGCTTCCAGTCTCAAAGTTCCTGAAGGCCTTCTGATTACATGACCCAAATGCTTTGCATTCGTATGTTACTTTTTTACCTTCACAAGCATTTTATGACTTGATTTATAGGAAAACCCCAGAGATATGTTGTTATTCCCATTTGCTGGCTGAGGTAACTGATTCTAAGAGTTGAATGATTTACTTGAGGGGAATTTAGCTAGGAGCAAGGTGGGGACAGCAATCTCTGTCAAAGTTCCCACTCTGGTTCTCCTTCCATGTCAAGCTATTGCTATTTTTCATTCCATATAATACAATTTGTGCAAGATCAGAAGAACTAAGCTGACTCCTGGAGGTCATCTGGGTTAACATGAAAGAATAATCACACACCATCATGTCATGGTGCTTAAATTCTTTGATCTTTTTTTTTTTTTTCCTTTGATCTTATTTCTAAGCTGGGTTTGAATTATTAGAAGGGTAATCCTGGACAATTATTTAACGTTTCTGCTCTCTGTCATTTTCTTCACCAACAAAAGCATAATGGATTACCAAATTTTAAGGATTAACTGAGATACTATAGGAAATAAACGAGCCTTTAGTCAGATCCACAGCAAAGTGCCCAATAAAAGTTTGCTGAAATATAATAGTTAATCTTGATAAAAACAAGGAAACATATTCTTAAAAACTGAGGTGAGAAGGTCTCCAGGAAGATTCTCCATACTATACTCACGACTGTTACCAAAGTCAACTTTTATTGGGGTTTCTGTTATGTTTTTGTTTTCCTAATCCTTCCCTTACTTCCATTTGACCTCTCTCTCACCCAGCACTCCCTACCCACTCATACACCATTTCTTGAACCTCCCACCCTATGCATCCTTCTCTTAGAGCTTCTTTCTGTGCTTCTGTGCACCTGCAAATCCATGCCTACCTACAGGTATCTCTCAGTGCATAGCCTACTCAGTGGTCTGGCAGATGCAGCTGCTTCTCTATCAGCTTCCTTCTTCCCTGCTGTCAGAGGCCCGATTCCATGGAGAAAACCAACTTGGAGGGTCATTTGGTCCTCTTACTGTAGCCATGGTTGGGAAGCCCACACAATCACATCCCTGAGAGTCCTATCTGCCACAGAGCTGTGCATGATTTTCAATTTGATCCTGCCCTTGTGTTTAAATAGGAGTTCAGGTATGCCCTTTTGTGTACATGAAAAGGTGGTGTCTGTATGTATTAAACTCTGAAAGAAGTCTGTTAGCCAATGTTTTTGCTTGTTATTTATGAGTGTGCACATTCTCTCCTTTTGTGGAATGTAGTTTGAGGTATCTTGAGTTGTCTGTAAGTAAGCATACAGACCATCTTAATCTCTTCCATTCTCCAGCTGAGTTCCTGTGAGATCATCGGACACTGTATCAATTTAAAACATGATACTACCTTGAAAAGCTTGTTGGTTCTTATTGCTGCCCTTTTTTTGGTGGGGGGGGGCGTCTTCTTTGCAAAATCTCTTTTCCTCCTGTCCTAAAATGATCCTGGAAGATAACACCAAGTTAAAGATCTCTGATTGAGGAAATGAGTTTCGGTCAATGAAATATTAGCTTGGGGTCTGTTTCTAGCATAGTAGTAACAGCCTGTATCATAGATGCATAGAGCAACATAATTGAAGAATTCATATTACAATGCAAAGGATCTTAGGCTGCATTAGTAAAAGAAACAAAAAATTCTAGCTCACTTATGTTCCTATTGGGTACTTTGTTTTCAATTTGGGGGGAATAACAGCAGTTGTAAGCTAAATTGTTTCCACCAGAAATTAAAGAAACAAATCAGGAGGTCACACTGTATCAGGAATCATTGAAAGCATACAATAAGAGGAGCACATGAAAAGAGATAACATATCTAAGAGGTGATAGATTTATTCTGTACGGCTCCAGATACAACCTCGGTAATGGCTGGATGTCACCAGGTGACAGATGACAGCTGAAAATAAGAAAGATCCCTGATGACGAGTGTGTTCCCGTAATGGGATGGGTTGCAGTACAAAACAGGGAGCTTCCCGAAACTGGAAGTGTCCACAGAAAGGCTAAATGCTTGTCTGTTACATGAGCTGAAGACAGAGCCCCTGTGTGAGCTGGGCTTGGTGACCTCCGGGTTCCCTTCCAACCCGCAGAGGCTATGATTAAAATGGAAATGTGAACACATCACATCTCCTAGCTGGGAATGAAGACTCTGACAGTCAGAGGTTAGACAATGATGTGAAGGACAAAGAGAGATTTTGAAGGGAGAGAAAAAAAGAAAGAGAAGAAGAAAAGAACGAAAAAAAAAAATTCTCCAGTGCATTGTCTGTGGCCGCCCCAGTGAGTGCCTGCAAACCAGCAAAGCATGAGAAAAATCAAAGAGGATAAAGAGATTTGGGAAAAACTAAATTATTTCTCTGCATTCCTCTTCCCCACAGAGGATGATGAGCAAACGGCCTGCCCTGGGGTTATTCTTCCCCGCCAGTGAAGGTGAGCCTCTGTCAAGGAGTGATGTGTTAAATGAAAGGGTAAAGGGACGAGAGAACTAAAAATGCCAGACATCACAGAGAAAGGATGTGGGTTCTGAAGGATGAGAGAGAGGCACTTTGGGCTTCCTGACTAAAATGCGTTTTATCTTTCAAATTAGGCACTTTGAAAACTGAGTCCTGCAGAGGTCCCTGTTTGTTACTGGTTTGAGTAACAGGACTGATGCTGGTCCTCTAGGACCAGTGGCCAGGAGCACTTCCTAAGGCACGGAGGAAGATGAGCTTCGGGAAGCTGCCAGGACACAAGAGCCTGTTTTTCCCATTACATGAAGCAGAGGTTAGAAAGAGCCTGCTGTGATTTGTTTGGATGGGGGTCTTCTCATGGAAGTTTCCAGCTCCAGCTTCCAGAGGATGAGGACCTTCAGGAAGATGAGAGTGGGTCCCAATGAGAGAAAAACAACAGACCTAAATAATGCATTTTTTATCTCACTAGGGTAATGTGCCAATACCTACACTAGGTGTTCAAAATAAAGATTGCTACAAAGGACAGCTGAACTCCTCATACCCTCAAGGACACCTCCTCCTGAGGCTCAGCTCAGCCTCTAAAGGCTAAATAGGTGTTTTCAAATCATTTTTTCAATAAAACATCAGAAGCATCAATAAGTAAGATACATTTTTAATTTTTGGAGGAAATTCCATAGTGTTTTCCACAGTGGCTGCACCAATTTGCATTCCCACCAAGAGTGCACGAGGGTTCTTCAAAAAATTAAAAACAGAATTACCTTATGATCCAGTAATCCCACTAACGGGTATTTACCCAAAGACAACGAAAACACTAATTCAAAAATATATATGCACCCCTATGTTTATTGAACCATTATTTAGCCATATCTTGGCTAAATAAGCAACCCAAGTGTCTATTCATAGATGACTGGATGAATGGATATAGATGAATGGATAAAGATCTATCTACCTATTGGAAAACTCAGCCATAAAAGTAAAATCTTGCCATTTGTATCAACATGGATGGACCTAGAGGGTATTATGCTAGGTGAAATAAAGTAAGTCAGAGAAAATACCACATAATTTCACTCATATATAGAATTTAGGAAACAAAACACATTAACAAAGAAAAAAGAGACAAACAAAAAAAGAACAAACTTTTAAGTACAGAGAACAAACTGGCAGTTACCAGAGGTGGGGTGGGTGGGGGATGAATGAAATAGGTTAAGGGGATTAAGAATACCCTCATTATGATGAGCACCAGGTGATGTACAGAATTGTTGAATCATCATATTATACACCTGAAACTAATATAACACTGTATGTTAATTATACTTCAATACTAAATAAGTAAGTTAATAAATAAATAAATACGATAGACCAGGAGAGCTGAAAACTCAAGCAAATTTTTGTTTAGGACAAATAAAACATGGCGAGGAATTCCGAAAAAAAAAAAAAAAAAAAAAAAAGTAAGATACAAAGGTCCAAGTTTAGGCCTAGAAATGTGAGGCTCAAAGAAGTGTACTTATTAGCCTAATGTCATAGAGCTAGAAATAGACAGAGCCAAGATATTAAAACTGTACTGTTTGATTCCAGAACGAGCACTTGTCTCTCTAAACCATGAGTGTATTTTTGGGAGCTATGTAGAAACACCCACTACTGCTAGGATACTTCTCCATTCCTACCCTGGGCTCAAAGATGACAATGACAAATAATAAATTAAACAAAAAGTGAAAAAAAAAATTCTTGACTTTGCCTTGAGTTACATATATATGTATTTATAGGTTCCAAAAAAAAAAGCTACAGGAAGGTATTAATGACATGATGTAAAAATCACAAACTTTTCTAGCCATGAAGAGACAAAGGAAACTTAAATGCATATTACTAAGTGAAAGAAGCCAATCTGAGAAAGCTATATACTGTATGATTCTGACTATAAAACATTCTAGAAAAGGCAAAACTATGGAGACAGTAAAAAGATCTGTGATTGGTGGCTCAGTTGGCTCAGGTGGCTCACCTCTGACTCTTGGTTTCGGCTCAGGTCATGATCTCAAGGTTGTGATCAAGTTCTGCATCAGGCTCTGCTCAGCATGGAGTCCACTTGGGTTTCTTTCTCCCTCCCCCTCGGTCCCTCCCCTTCCTCTAAAATAAATAAACAAATCTTAAAAAAAAAAGATCCGTGGTTTGCAGGGGTTGAGGAATAGGGGTTAAGGGACAGATAGGTGGATAGAGGATTTTTAGGGCAGTAAAAATACCGTCTGTAAGATACTACAGTGGTGGATACACACAGTATGTGTTTACCCAAACCCCAGCATGTACTCTACCTGTGAACAAACCCTCATATAAACTATGGACTTTGGGTGATTTCCGATGTGGCAGTGTAGGTTCGTTAATTGTAAGCTGCTGTCTGGAGGGGGAGGTTGATAAGGAAGCTATGCATGGGAGCGGGCGGCAGACTTACAGGAAAACTCTGTACCTTCCTCTCAATTTTGCTGTGAATCTAAAACTGCTCCTAAAAAATGAAGTTTTTAAAATTGGGGAAAAAAGACAAACCTTGGGTGCTTGGGTGGCTCAGTTGGTAAAGTGTCTGCCTTCAGTTCTGGTCATGATCCTAGAGTCCTGGGATTGAGTCCCGCATCAGGCTCCCTACTCAGCGGGGAGTCTGCTTCTCCCTCTGACCCTGCCCTTTCTCATGCTCTCTCTCTTCCTCTCTCTCTCAAATAAATAAATAAAATCTTAAAAAAAAAAAAAAGACAAACCTCTCCCTGAGTGGAAGAAATGTATATGGAAAGTTTACCATATTGTCCAGGTCAATGTACTTTACTTTGCTTCAGTTACTGTCTGAACATCTCGTTAGCAATTATAATATAGAAACTGAATAGTCATCTGCCCTCTTCTCTCAATTAGCTATAACTTTCGGGAGCTAAATTTTCCTCACGTGATAATGATGGGGAAGGGTTACATTATGTCTTAGGCACCTTTTAGTCTTAGAAGTAAATGATACTACTTTTTTCTATTCTTTGCTTGTTTTGTTTCTTAAATTCCACATGGGAGTGAAATCATATGGTATTTGTCTTTCTCTGACTTATTTCACTTAGCATTATACCCTCTGTGAGAACAAACTGTGATCCATCCACAAGAACAAATGGGTGCCTGCCAGAGGGGAGGTGTGTGGGGAGATGGGTGAAATAGGTGAAGGGGATTAAGTCGGAAGAGGTGAAGGGTAAACTTGTGATGAACACTGAGTAATGTATAGAATTGGGGAATCATTATACTGTCACCTGAAATTAATATAACACTGCAGGGGCACCTGGGTGGTACAGTCGGTTAGCCATCTGACTCTTGGTTTCATCTTGGGTTGTGATCTCAGGGTTGTGGGATCGAACCCTGTGCCAGGCTCAGTGATCAGCGAGGAGTCTGCCTAAGACTCTCTCTTCCTCTGCCCCTTCCCCTGCTCTCTCTCTCTAAAGTGAATCAATCATATATATATATATATATATCACTGTATGTTAATTATACTAGAATTTTAAAGGAAATTTAAAGAATTTAGATTTAAATTTTGAAAATATGAAAAAAAAAGTAAACGATTCTAGATGTTAGTTGAAAGTTCATGAAAGATTCTGAGTGCCAAGTTCAGGTATCTGGACATTATCTTGCATATCATGGAGGATGCGCTGAAGGGTTTTAAGCTGGAGGCTGATATAATAGTGGTAGTATTTTTGGAAGATTAATCTCATAACAGGATGCAGGATGAATTGTACTAAGAAAAGCTTAGTGGTATGAAGTTCAGATAAGAGGTTAATGCAGTAAACCCAGCCTGAGCAGATAAGGAGATGAACTAGAGCCCTGTCCTGGAGTCTTTCTGTAGGACTGTGTTATCAGCTGGGTAGGGTCAAACCCCTGTTCTACTTGACAGACCTTCAAATGTCAGGGAACAATATGCTTCTACTTGGTCCCTGCTTGTTCAGGTTAAACTTCCTCAGTGTGTCAGTTGATCCTCAAATGCCCATTACTTACTGGGTAGAGGGATTTCAAAGTCAAGCAGGCATCTTACCACTTGCTGGTTGTGTTATATAACCTTTCTAATTCACACTTTGTTTCATACACAATGTAAAAATAATAATACCTAACCCCCAGTGTTTTTGAAAGGATTAAATACAAATGCTTCTTAGTTCATGATTTGGAACTTAATTAACCTTTAACAAATAGCATTGAATTCTTATCTTCATGCCACCCTATTCGTCTCCTCCGGAAATATTCCAGGTTGTGAGTGATTTTCTTAGTTTATGATTCAGAATTAACAGTGGTAATCATAATGATTAACTAGCTTTGTGCCAGGCTCCATTTTGAGCACCTGGGCTATGCTATTAAGCCTCATTAAAACTCTTTTTTAGCCATGTACTGTTGTTTATTCCATTCTGCCGTTGAAGAAACAAGGCACAAGCGGATTGAGCAACTTTCCCAAAGTCACGCCACTAGAAGACAGTCACAGAACCAGGATTTAACAGGCAATCAATCTAGTTCCAGAGTCTTAACCACCATACAAGGTTCCCTCTTGGTGAATGGCTGTTACTGCTTCGCGTTCGGGTCCCTTCCTTAGATTGTACTTCCTAGCATCCGAATCACACCACAGATACATGGATTTTGTCATCAAATTAATTCTTTCATAGAAACTGCTATAAACTTCTTTCTATTTGGTTTTTTCTATTTTTCTATTCTATTTTTAGAATACTTATGTATAACATTGTACTTATTATCTCAAATATCATTTAGTTTTGGCTCATTATTTAAACTTACTAATGTTGCTTAGATTTCTGATTCCAAAATATAAAACTATTCCATTTTTTTTCCTGAGGTTGTTTTCTAGGTTTCTTCTAAGCCATTAATAACTGTGTTACAAAGCATAAGAACCAAGAACAGAACAAAACACAACTAATGACCTGGTTCCTAGACAAACGCTGATACACAATCTCCATTCTCTGGGTGTAGCTGTATAACTGGCTATAAACTCATTTAAATAAATCTTACATTTCACAATACTTAATTTTCACTGCAAGTATAGTGGTTTCTCCTGTGAAACTTCTCAAATGCCAATTTAAAATACACTAAAATGTGAGTTTTGTTCCTGCCACTGTACCAGTTGTACGACCTTTCCTTCATTCATTTAACTTAAGTGAGGTTCTGTCTCCTCACTTGGAAAATGTAGATAGTAAGCCCTGTTATACTTACTTCGATTTTTTTTAGAGTCAAATTAAAGAACACATCTAATGGTATTTATTTGATATTTCAATCCTATAATTAGGTTTTAAAGAGGAAAATGTAGTAACATTTACATAGAATGCTAACTTATAAAAAGTCCTTTGGTGTATTTTTTTTTCCCCATTTAGTCTTCACCACAACCCATTTGTTGGGGGAAAAGAAATATTATCTTTACTTTACAGATAAAGAGACATTGAAAAGAGGTTAATTTCCCAAATCTACATAACTTGAAAAGGGCACAACTAGAACTTGAGCTCAAGTCTGTTTAACTCAAGTCCATATTATTGTTATTAAAACCAGTGAAGCCCTGAATGAAATTACAAGTTCAATAGGCTCCACGCCTGTGTAAGCCTAGAAAAGGAGAGAGAAAATAGCCCTTCTTCTAAAAGGAAACAGGATTCCTCATAAAGGGAAGAGTCCTGGGATTTGCATTGTCTTTTAAGAGGCCCTGTGTGGCAGTTTCCCTTCTCCTGCCGCCCTCTTCCCCGTGGGGACCAGGAAGTGGATGCCTACAGTGGCTGATGGCCAAGTAAGTATGGTTCAAACTGGAGCATAACTTGAGAATGCTGTGAAAGGAAACTAGGGAGGCAGCTTCCCTCAACTGAAATCACTGTCTCTAGTGGTCATGCTCTCAGAACTGGAATTTACTCATTAAACAGCTCCATGAGGTTACTCTGAAGATGGAGTCACATTCCAAGCTACGGACTATTCCAGAGTAACGTGCAGACAGTATTCAGATCCTGACAAGAGGCAGAAGCAAAGATCAGGTCATTCAACTCCATTTTGCCCAGCGGGCCACTTCCCAACTTCAGAAATGCCTTCCACTCCCCTCTCACAAACACTGAAGAGCTGTGGTCCAGTGACATTCCTAGCCCTGCCCATGACAACACCAAGGCTTCTCTGCACTCACCATCATGAAGCCACTGGGCTTTGTTCCTTTTTATTTCTGGGACAAACACCCAATTAGAGAACAACCCCAGGAGATCCACCCCCATGACACTTCATGCCGAAATGCCATCACTGAGCACGTGCATGGTGATGAAAGAAAACTGGCGGTCTGTTTTCCCTCTCCTAAGTGATACGCCATGGTCATGTCTGAGGTCAAGAGTGTGATTCCAAGATCTGATTCTCTATTTTTCAACCTCATCTCATATATTTATGTCAATCAAAAGAAAATTCTTCATTCTTCTTCATTTGGATAAGTGCACAAGGCTCATTTTCTCATCAAGTTACTTGAAAACCTAATTATACTGAACCAGATGTTGTGTTTTACACCAATGGATGTGGCAAGTGGTTGGTTTTTGACAACGACACAAATGTCAATTCAAACTGCTTAGACTCTACCCCGGGAGCTGGAGTCCAGTGCAACCACAGTCATTGCCTCATCTCTTATTTTTAGCATATTAAGTAAAAAAGGTGACTGTCAAGAATGTATTATATACTAAAGTGAATCAACAAGCAAGATAGAGCTCAGAAAAGTCATTCATATCCAAAAAAAAAAAAAAAAATCACTGAGAAAGAACATAGCTTTACTAAATTCTGAAATTAATTCTTACGTTCAGTTTGGCTTTTTGCTCATTCCTAGGAATTAAAGTGGGAAAAAAGGAAATTTTTTTTTTAAAAAAGGATTTTTTTTAAGAGCCTAAATTCTCCATAATTCTAAAGTTATTCTAACTGTCCTCAACCTGTATGTTTGAGTTAATGAGGATGATACCTTCATTTATGTGGCCATTGAAAACTATGATCATTCTTTCCACAGATCACTGAGTAAATCAGAAAAACAACATCAAATTCTACCTATTTTCATTCAAGTCAAAACCTCTGTCTTCAGGCCAAGAGACAATAAGAAAAGCTGAAATTTATTAGTATTCGGAATGTAATGAAGTGCAATGTACTTCTAGTTTAAATCACTGGGCTTATAAGAAACTCTATTCATGTTGACTGGCTTAATAGAAATGGTTTGATCTTGGGGCTTGAAGGCATGTGTGACCTTGATCTGTTTGAAATAGAGCAGATTATAGAAGAGCAGTGACATAAAGTCTCCAGCTATATTCAGACACCTCAATTTAGAGCCTTTTTAACTTATAAAAAAGGCATGTAGAGACATAAAGTGGTAATATAGAAGAAAATGCCAAAAGCACTATTAGAACCTATATAAGCATGTCACAGATACGTGAAAACTAGAATTGATTTTCTTTCTGATTATGAGGTAGCAAAAAGTGATTGTAGAAAATTTACAAAAATGCAGAGAGACAAACAAAAAAAGCAGTAATTGTACTTAAGTTCCATGTTACTTCAGTTCTTCATTTTGATGTATACGCAACACTCAGAAACATAAACACCCACAATGAAGATCTTAAATGATTAAGCTAAGACTGATTTGTAATCTGCAATGACAGATATCTGGTATGGCAGAAATCTTCCATTTCCCTGGCTCTTTATCTTTCTACAGAAATTTTAGAACTTGCTTATAAAGTTCCATGAAAATTCCTATGAGAGATTTTAATTAGAATTTCAATAAATCTGAAGTACAACTAAAGAACAATTGATATCTTTACAATACTGTCTCTTTAACCTGGAATATAAATTCAATCTCCATTTATTTAGATCATTAACACCTCTTTCAGTTCCATGACTTTTCCTTTGCATCTTACAATTTTCTACAGTTATTTCTAGATTATGGATAATCTCTCTCTCTTTTTTTTTTTAAGATTTTATTTATTTATTTGACAGAGAGAAGAGAGAGATCACAAGTAGGCAGAGGCAGGCAGAGAGAGAGGGGGAAGCAGGCTCCCTGCTGAGCAGAGAGCCTGACGTGGGGCTCGATCTCAGAACCCTGAGATCATGACCTGAGCCGAAGGCAGAGGCTTTAACCCACTGAGCCACCCAGGCGCCCCTAGATTATGGATAATCTCTGATACTACAGTAAATAATATCCTCTTTACAATTATATTTTTTGGTTATTTGTTGCTGGGGCATAGAAAGGCAACTTCCTTTTTGCATATTAGCCTTTCATTCAGCCAACATACCATAAACCGTTCTATTATTTCTAATAATTTATCTAGAGATTGTATTGTGTTTTCTGTGTAAAAAAGAGTACATTATTTGTAAATGATGACAGTTTTATTTACTACTTTCTAAGTCTCATCCTTTTTTTTTGTTTAAGCCTCAACCTTCTAATTTCTGTTTTCTTGTTCAAAATGCTGGACAGGAACTCTATACACTGTCAAAGCAATCGTGATGATAGTGAACATCCAGTTTCATTCCTGATAGTAAAGAAAACACTTGCAGTGTTACATATGTAATTTCTGAAATAGAATGCCTCCAGATCCCTGGCTCATTGAGTTCTATCTCTCAGTAGACTGCAAGAGCTTCAAAGACAGGTGCTATTTCTTATGTGTTCTTATTTCTGCACTGCATAGCACAGAGGAAAAAAGTTAATAGAATCAGACATGACCGCTAAGCCAGCGATGTCCAATATCAGTGAGGACGTCTCCAATTTGGATCATGGGAAACCATTGTCAGTGGTCCTCCAGTGTTGACAGAACTATGGCTATGCAGTTCTTCCCATTACTGGATTCAGGAAAGTAATATAAGACCAAAACATTTAACCTTACTTTGAAGTTAAAATAATTAAGTCTGGTCATATTTCTTTCTTTTTTAAGATTTTATTTATTTGACAGAGAGACAGCGAGAGAGGGAATACAAGCAGGAGGAGTGGGACAGGGAGAAGCACGCTTCCCGCATAGCAGGGAGCCGGCTGCCGGGCTTGATCCCAGGACCCTGGGATCATGATCTGAGCTGACCCTGGGATCATGACCTGAGCCGAAGGCAGACGCTTAATGACTGAGCCACCCACACGCCCCTGGTCATATTTATTTCTTTAAGAAGTGAACGTAAGAGTAACTAAAGTAAAAAAACAATTGAGATAAAGAATTAAAGAATACTTGCTCAGCAATGATGAAGCATCTTTTCCATTTTTGGTATTGTACTAAGCGCTGGAGATATGATGAATCATAAAGCAAGTCTGTTATGAAGAATTTACTGTTCACTTAGGGCAAGTTTCTCAAACTTCATTGTATATTAAAATCACTTGGAGAACTTTTAGAATAATCTGATGTTCAGGTTGCACCCCATACCAATGAAATTAGAAATTGTGAGTGTAAGAGCATGAGACCTAGGAAGTATTTTTGAAGCTCCCCAGTGATCCCAATGTGCAGGCAAGGTTAAGAACCACTAAGTTAGAGTCTGGGCATATAAACATAAGACATTTTTCAACCCTAGTCTATACAACTTAAGTGCCAATGGAATGATAGAGATGAAAAATGAAAGCTTGGGCCTTGGGAAAATGGTAGGAATTAATTGTGTGTCACAACTAAGAAACCTTTACCTAACCCAAGATCACAAAAAGGCATTCCCTTTGATTATGTGTCTATCGTTATGCCAGTACCACACTATCTTGATCACTCTAGCTTTCTAATAAATTTTGAAATTAGGAAGAGTCAGTCCTTTAACTATATTTTGCTTTTTCAATATTGTGTTAGCTATCCTGGGCCCCTTGCCATTTCCATATGAATTTTAGGATTACCTTGTCAATGTCTGCAAAAAGATACCTGAGATCCTGATAGAGATTACGTTGAAGTACCATCTTAACAATATTAAATCTTCCAATCTATGAACATGAGCTACATTCCCATTTATTTAGGTCTTATTATATTTATTTCAACTATGTTTTGTAGTTTTCACAGTACAAATTCTGAACTTTTTGTTAAATTTATTTCTGAGTGTTTTACTATTTTTGATGTTATTGTGAGTGGATTATTTTCTTAATTTCGTTTCAGATTTTTCATTGCTAGTGTATAGAAATACAATTATTTTGTATTCTTAATACGATTATTTTGTGCTGACTCTAGAGCCTGCAACTTTGATGAACTCATTTACAAATCTAATATTTTTCAGTGGATTTCTTACGATTTTGAATATAAAGATTGTCATTATCCTAAGTGAACAGTAAATTCTTCATAACAGACTTGCCTTATGATTCATCATATCCCCAGCACTTAGTACAATACCAAAATGAAAGAGATGCTTCATCATTGCTGAGCAAGCATTCTTTCATTTTTTACCTTAATCATTTTTTAACTTTATTCTTATGTTCACTTCTTAAAGAAATAAGTATGACCAGACTTAAAGTTTTGAAAAAAAATTATTTTAACTTCAAAGTAAGGTTAAATGATTTGGCCCTATATTACTTTCCTGAATCTAGTAATGGGAAGAACTGAACAGCCACAGTTCTGTCAACACTGGAGGACCACTGACATATATGAAACTGACAAAGAGGGAGCTCCTTCACAAAAACCTCAGTGGCATGGTCCTCCTTGTCCTCTGTAGGGGCGCCTGAGACAACCATAAAAAAGTCTGATTACAGACACAATCTGAAAGTCTTCTATGCAGGGCTAAGCATCATAAGTTGGTTTTTGTTTGTTTCTGATCAACCTATTGAATTTTAGGTGTGTCCAGGATATTCTCGTTTCGGAATCTGGATGTCTGGATTTGAAATGTATTTTTTTGGTCACTTTTTTTTTTTTTTTAAGATTTTATTTATTTATTTATTTGACAAAGAGAGAGAGAGATCACAAGTAGGCAGAGAGGCAGGCAAAGAGAGATGGGGAAGCAGGCTCCCTGCTGAGCAGAGAGCCTGATGCGGGGCTTGATCCCAGAACCCTGAGATCATGACCTGAGCTGAAGGCAGAGGCTTAACCCACTGAGCCACCCAGGAGCCCCTTTTTGGTCACTTCTGAACTGAAAATTGAAACAAAACATTTAAGTGGTTAAAAAAGAAAAAAATGCAATCTTCAAAGGATCAGGTCAGGGGCGGTTAAGCATCGGACTCTTGATTTTTGGCTCAGATCATGATCTCAGGGTTGTGAGATCAAGTCTTGTGTTGGGCTCTCGGGCTCCGTGCTCAAAGGGGAGTCTGCTTGATATTCTCTCTCTCCCTTTTCCTCTGCCCCACCCCCCTGGCTCATGCTAAATAAATAAATAAATAAATAAATAAATAAATAAATAAATAAATAAAATCTTAAAAAAAAAAAAGGATCAGGTCAAGGAAGCAAGTCTAGACAGTGTACATCAGGTCTGCAAAGTCAAGGAAGGAAAAATTAGGAATGTCCAGGAGTACATAATGTTATAGAGAAAACAGGAAATAATTTTGAAAAGATCTTTGCATTTGGTACCTTAGTACAACATGGTGCTTTGCATGATCTACAATCAACAGTCACCAATTGTAATCATCTGTCTTTTGGGATGTACCCCACTTGGCCTCCCCTCTGACAGTACCCAAAGGCATCCTCATAGCTCCAGAAGATTCTTGCCATTTCTGTTTGCTGTCTTAAGCTGTTCCTGCTGCTTTGATGCTTGGAGCTTGCCACTTTAGGAATCAAAATCTTTATCACTTAACTGCTATACTTAGTGCATTATCTCTCTCTGGGTTTCAGCTGTTCCTGCTGTGCATTTGCTGGAACAAAAATCCCTTTCTGTCTTTGTGCCCAAAGTAGTTCAACTGAATTGAGAGCTAAAGTATTGTCACTTTCCAACATACTCAAATTCTCTTATCAGAAAAGACACATTTAAAATTTTTTTCTATTTGTCATTTATACCCACTTCCCAAAAAGGTTCTGAAGATGTTTATACATATCTCAGTCATCGAAACCAAGAATGAATGGAAATATCTCATTAATGTAAATACAGAAATGATTGTACCAGAAAGCAGGATAAGATAATTTCTGTGACTGAACACGCTATTAAATCCCAAGACTCCTACAGATAAAGCGAAGTGGAATATGGGATAAAGACCTTTCTGGTCATTATTTTCTACTGTGTGACCAGTGATAATTTTAGTTGCATAATTAATATATCAGCCCCCAAAAATCTCCTGGAGAAGTGTTTCTTAAATTTGAATGTGCAAACAAATCAGCTAAGACTCTTATTAAAATGCAGACTATGATTCAGAAGGTCTAGGGTCTGAGCATCTGCATTTGCAACCAGGACCCAGATGAGGTTAAAGCACAATAAGATCCTTTTGAAACCTTTGCTGCTGGCACACCCATATAGCAATTTGGCAAAGGACAATAGAAGAAATGTGTTTTTCCTTTTTAAATACCAAAAGGAAATTACAGCCCTAAAGTTAAAGATGATAAAAAGAAAGCAACTAGCAAATAATCTGGAATTTTAATTACTGAATTAATAATGTCCCTTCTCATTCAAAATGCATTTCAGACCCAACATACACTGAACATAAGATTTACAAAAATGAATAGATGATGGGACTGCCACATAACAAGTCATATCAGCCCACATAACAAGTCATATCAGCTCACACAACTGGATTGCAGCTTTACTTACTAGCCAGAGGAGGAGTAGGAGTAGGAGACAAAGAGACAAAGAGTAAAGGTGCAGTGATTTGAGAGTCTAAACCAATAACAAATATCTCCTAGATTCATAAAATAATAAAGCTTTCAGTCACAGTATGCAGTTTGCCACTATATGGTGGGAGTCACTATTTGTTGCATAAAAGGATAAATAAATCAGTGCAAAATATAAACCATATAGTTCAGAAAATCTATAGACCAGATAGCATAGGCTGTATCCTTTAAATTTATGGTATATGAACAGAAATAACTCACAGGAAATTAAAATTCAGCTAGGTTATCACTACCACTGGTGCCCATTCTTTACCATCAAACTTTCTTTATTTCTTTGTTCTAATAGTTTCTCATACATAGCATGTACTGAGCTATCATTTTAAAATACAACTTGACAATCCATCATTTAAAGGAACACTCAGCCCATTTATATGTATTGTAATGACTAACAGACTTGATATTAATCCTTCCATTTTACAGAATTATTATTTATTCTCCTTTGTGGTTTCTTCTTTATCCTCTTTCTTATTTCTGCTGACTTAATGAATATTTTATTCATTCTATTTTTGTCTTTGTTAACTTGGAGGTTCATTACCTCTCCTTAATTAGTAACCTTCTTTTTTCCTCAATAAACAGAAACGTATTTTTCTACCTTTTGAAAACAGAATACCAAATATTCCACTCCTCCCCCACCTGGCTCTGATCTTCATTTCCACAACTGTTTACATTCTCCTTGCAGATCTTTCTTGTCTCTATGATTCAAGATTTCTTTGTTCAATTAACCCATAGGTTATCATCTTCCATCCACTTGGAAGCTCTGGTCTGGGAGGGATAAGTCTCAGAGTGGCAAGAAGGAGGAAAGAAATAAACGGGCTAGAAAAAGCAGGAATGCTCAAAAGTGGGACTTTCTCTTTTTCCTGACGTCTGAACTTTCTGAAGGAGGATATCCTGTAACCTGGTGGAGGTGAGGAGGAGCAGGAGGTGGACGAGGCAGCTACTATATATCTTTATCTCCTCTAGCTTCTTTGGGTTGGCAGTGAAAACACGGGTGGGCCGAGATTGAACATATAACCTTCTTCTTAAATGAACAGCTGTGTCTACAAAAATTAAGAGACAAGATACACACTTCTCTTTGCTCTATTCAGAAAAAACTGTGGTGCCTTTGGAGGCAAAGAGAGAGTTCCACAGTTTTTAATGTGGTCCAAAATTAAGAAGTTTGGAGGCTCCATACTGTTTTCTAAGTGGCTACCTCAATTTACATGCCCACCAACATCCATCTTCCCTCCACATCCTGACCAGCACTTACTGTCTCTTGTCTTTTTGCTAACAGCCAATTGTAACAGGTGTGAGATGAGAGCTCCCTGTGTGGTTTTGATTCCCATTCAATAAAGCTGAAAAAACTAAGAAGTCTGGCTTGAGTAGTAAATTTATTAAATACAGTAAATTGTTAAATTTAAATTAGTAAATTTGAAGCTCCTTCCACAGAACAAGTTGGTAGGGGAAAAAAGTAAAACAATTAAAGGTTCTATTGATCCTGGAAAAAGGGATGATTCTGTGATCATATGTATATATGATATATATATCAGAAACATAGTTCTGATCTTTGTCCTTAGACCTGGCGCAAGCACTTCAAAAACCTTGAAATTTTCTAAGTGACAGAGGTGATAGGAGCATCTTTTGTTTTGATGAGGGAACTCTTGGTGGGTCCTGAGATCGCTTTAGGTTTGGGGGCTAGTACCCAGAAAGACCAAACGTTGATTAGAAACTAGGGCTTTCATCAGCAATTCCTAATCTCCAGGGAGAGGTGAGGGACTAGGGATCGAGTTAATATTCCATCATGCCTGTGATGATGCCTCCATTAAAAAAATAAATTCTAAACAACAGAGTTTGGCAGCTTCTGGGTTGATAGACGCATCCACATGCTGGGAGGGTGGCACGCTTCGGCTCTTCAGGAATAGAAGTTCCTGCACTTGGGAGGACCAAGGGGGACCTCGCCCAATGTACCTCTTCATCTGCCTATTTGTTTGTATCCTTTTTAATATATTTTATAATAAACTAATAATAGCACAGTGTTTCTCTAAGTTCTGTGAATCACTATAGCAAATTACTGAGCCTGAGGAGGGGGTCATGGGAACCCCGATTTATGGCCAGGTGGTCAGAGGTCCAGGAGGTTTATAACTTGTGATTAGCATCTGAAGTGAATGGAAGTCTTTGAACACTGAGCCCTTAGCCCGTACAGTCTGCAATAACTCTCGGGAGGCAGCGTGAGAATTGAACTGTAGGACACTCAGTTGGTATCTGGAGAGTTGGGAACTGGTTGGTGTGGGGAAAAATCCCACACACATTTGGTGTTGGAAGTGTTAGGAATAAAAACAGTTCATAAAGAAAGAGGTGTCCTTCACTTCCTCCTGTATTTCATGCAACAACAGACTCTAAGAGGAGGGGAAACTTGTGATCCTGGGTCAGACATGGGCAATAATCAACATCAATGTTTACAGCACTCTACTCCCTTAAGAAGTACACCCACATCATCTGAATTCTACTCTCCTGGCAGCCCTTTGAGATAGGTGCTGTTTTTGTTTCCATTTCCACCTCCAATTGATAATCTTATTCCCAGAGGTTAAATGCCTTACCCCTGAAACAGAAGCCAGTAAGTGGTTTAGTTGGCATTCAAACAAAATATCTGATTCAAAATCATGGGCTCTTACCAATATATAACATTGCCAAAAATGGTCTAGCTACAGTCCCTTTGCTCTACAGTCTTGAAATCATGAGTGACTTCTTCTCTGAAGAATATTTACTAAATAATCTCATTTAAAAAGAAATAGCAGCTGGAATAGCCACATTGCTAACTCAGGCAATCAGTTCCATTATTTACAATGAATACAAGTGAAGTGAGTGAATATTAAAAACATAGCTTCTTCTGATGTTTTGAAGAATTATGAAGCATGTGACTATGCTCCAGGATCAACAGAGCATAGTGTGTACAAACCTCCTCCCTTAATATTCAGAAATAATCACTACAAGCTATTAAACATCTACTACTTTCCAGTTTCTATTCTAGACACTTTACATATTTCATTTACTTTAAAGTCCAAATATTATCATCTTCAACCTACTCATGGGAACCATGAGGCTCAGAGAGGTTAATTAAACTGCCCAAGGTCACACAGTCAGCAAGCTGGGATTTGATTCTAGGTTTAACCATTATAGTAACCAATAACCTTTTCTTTCTTCTTCTCCTTCTGACTAATTTTTATTTTGTTCTTACACATTTCCTTTTCCCTTTCCTGATCCACCCCATGGTGCAAGGTTCTAACCAGCAACACCACAGAACAAGAAATAGTTTTGTTTCTGGGAAAAGAGCTGAGATATGGAATATAAAGCCTAATTTCTTCTTAGACTAACAGAAATCCTCTGTGCCACAAACACTATAGCATATCAGATAAATGCCCCAAAATTTACAATCCTATTTTTAGGCTTGATATCATAAGCCTACTTTCTAGGAGTAACCAATTTAAAGTAAGATCCCTGTGACATGATGAAATTCTCTGCACAAAATTTAGAATTTCCAGCCATATATGTGTATTTAAATTTCTGTTTAGTGATGAGAATGACAGTGGGGGTGTACCTGATTCTTCTGAGAAATAGAAGTCCATTGATCCTGTTTCTACACTGATAGCAAATAGCTTGTCATTTGACTAAAAACAAAATTTTGTAAATGCTACCCAGAGGTACAGCACTGCAGCATTATTTGTCTTATAATTTGTATATTCTGGTATAAATATTTCCAATAGGCTTTAATGCTCCCTTGAGGAGTCTTTAAGAATACAATTTCCTCAATAATATTTATCTTCTTTCTTTCTTTAAGCTGTATTATCTAGGGACCCATCAACTGATGGTGATGATGATCTCTTTTGGGGCCAAAAGAAACCTTAGCATTAAAACACTGTAACATTGGGGCGCCTGGGTGGCTCAGTGGGTTAAGCCTCTGCCTTTGGCTCAGGTCGTGATCTCAGGGTTCTGAGATCGAGCCCCGCATCGGGCTCTCTGCTCAGCAGGGAGCCTGCTTCCCCCTCTCTCTCTGCCTGCCTCTCTGCCTACTTGTGATCTCTCTCTCTCTCTGTCAAATAAATAAATAAAAATTAAAAAAAAACAAAACAAAAAACAAAACAAAAAAAACACTGTAACATACATTTATTTACACACAAGGAAACTGAGGCTCAGAGAAGTTTGCTGACTTCTCCAAGGTCATACGGTCACATAGTTTGCCAGTAGCACACCTGAGATTGTAACCCAGGTATTCTGGCTCCTGATCCAGGCCACCTTCTGGCATAGTACCCACTCCTGTGTCTGAATTGGAGGTAAAATAATAATGAGAATAAAAATAACAATTAATTTTGAATGCTTCCTGTGTATGTATGTAGGCACTGTTTTAAGAGCTTAGTACAATGTGGCCTATTTAATCCTTACTACAACACTGTAAAGTGGACACTATTTATTCTTCTAATTTTACTGATGAAAAAGTTGATAGACTTGCCACCAATCATGAGCCTGAATTGAGTCATAACTTGAACCCAGGCCTTCTGACATTAGAAACCGCGCTCCTGTCTCCCTATTAGTATATTCAAAGGTATGTACAATTAGCGATGTTGAGATGAATAGAAAATGTATAGCACTGACACTTGAATGGTAGAGACCGCAGCAAGGGGATCCACTGAATATGCTAGTTTAGGCGGCATGGCTTGGTTTTCTAAGTTTATCCCAGGGTATAAATAGAATTTCATCAATTATGTCTCCATACATCTGACAGCTGCAGCAGGAACACCATCAGGAGGCATTGCAAACGCACTAACTGCCTTGTTCCTGGAGGCTCACAGCAGAGTCCTGACTAAAGTCTACAGAGGAATGGAGGCAGAGACAACAGACTCCTGGGACTCAGGCCTCTCCCACAAACAGCTAATTTCTTTCATACCATCCATTCCCATCACTTTCTATGAAATGTTTCATGCTACAGAATTTATAGGCAATCTGAACTCCACTGCCTCATTGAAGAGACATGGAATAATGGGGCTCCTTATTTCACTTATTGACCTTAAATTGTAAAGCTAGATTTAACTAATGGGATAGAAAACATGGATTTCCACACTGGGATAGATACTGCTCAGTATTCCATCCCAGATAACGGTACCAAAGTGTATATGACTTTACCTGTCTATGAGCAACCGTCTATCCCTGTCTGACACATAGTAGGTGTTCAAAAATACGTGCCGAGTAAATTAATCTGAGTTGAATGATAAGTAGGAGCTAGTAGAACCAGATCAAATATCAAAGCCTGGAACCGGGATGTTACAGTTGCAGGCAACTACCTCCCAGGTGGCAAATAGACATGTCTACATCTGGCAAGCATCAGTGTACAGGAAGTCAGTAGAGGTTTTAGGTCACGATAAAGAAATATTCAGTGTCAGGAATGCAATCAAGAGAGGAGAGGAAGATGCAATGAACCAAAGACAAGGAGATCTGAAAGTGAAGCAAGAACTCTTTTAGATAAAAAGCCCTAAATATTTTTGCAGACACAGGAAGCACCAACGATAAGCTTCCCAACACCCAGTCAATGAAAGAATCCTGCTGTACTTTGAAAATGTTGGAGGGGCATAAAAGGCTATTTCACCAAACACCTGTATTTTCTTTTTTTTAATTTAATTTAATTTTTTCAGTGTTCCAAGATTCATTGTTTATGCACCATACCCAGTGCTCCATGTAAAATGTGCCCTCCTTAATACCCATTGCCTGTATTTTCTATTATGGATCTACCAATAAACTTTTTTGAAGCTGTTTATGCTTTCAGATTGTTCCACTTTTGAGGAAAAAATAAAGTCATCAATGAACATCCCCATTGGGAAGCTAAGTTTCCTTTTACTCATCACTTAATTGTTCTGTGGCCTCGAGCATATTGCATGACTTTACTGACCCTTCAATTCCTCTTAAGTAACATGGGGTTAATCACACCTGGGTAAACATAATTTATGAAAAGCACCTTGCTCAGCCAGCTGAGATAAAGAAAGATTTGAATTTTTATTTGACCAGAAATCCAATATCTGACAGCTATGATAAGGTCAAGACAAATATAGACTTCATTAATAGAAATAAGGAGTTCAGATCATGAGAAATAGCAATCTTCTTGTAATCTTCATTGTTCAGAACATATCTGGAGGGTTATGTCCTATTCGGGGTGTCACATTTTAAGAGAGACATTCACAAATTGCTGTATGTTAGCTACTTGAAGGAAGGGATCATGTCTTATGTACCTTTATATCGCTTTATAGCACCCATACACAATACCCTTTATTTTGGAAAAACTTGGCTGATGGTAGATAAATGACTGAGTAAACACCTGATTATAAAACTATGACAAAGTAGGTAAGAGTACAGAAGCTAGCTCTGGAGAAAAATGAGTGAAAAATTATGTATTTTTCTCAAATATTCTGTTATTCCAGAAGGCAGAAACAGGACAAATGGAGGGAAGCTATGAAAAACAGAATTTGGATTGCCATAAAAAGGAGCTTCATAACAATTGGCACTGAAGCAGAATGTGGGCAGAGGTGAAACTGCATTGAAGGGGTCAGACATGGTGTGGTTAACCACAGGTCAGAGCTGGCAGAGGGAATTTCCACATCGCATGGTGAGTCTGCTTACATAACTGGGTTAATTCCGTTGATAAATCTATGATGTTATGATAACTGATCCCAGCATGTAAAAGCAATGGTAAATCTAGAATCTCCTGCTAAAGTATTAATGGGGCAGAATCCATAGGATTTTAGAAATAATGCACATACATACCACACACATACCCTGCCCTCCCCACATTTTTCCTTTAGGAACACTGTATTCAGGTGAACAGATGAGAAATTATTTGTAGCCTACCTATTTGCAGGAATTGAGCATACTGAAAAATGCAATTCCTTTCACCTCATTTTTTAAATGTTTTTTTAAATTTATGTTGAGTCTATATTCATGTCCAATTCTTTTTAGTGAAAACATGAAAAAGTGAGTTGCAACATTAGTGAAAATATCATTAGGATACATGGTATATGCACATGATCATTGAGATGCTGGCACATAGATCCTACCACGTAGCTTTGGGGGTTCCTTAATGTAATGCAAACCTCTTTGTGTTAAGCCTATATTCATGACCAATTCTTTTGAAGAAGCCACCCATCTGTCAGGGCCTAACTCTGGCTGACTAAAGATAAACAACTGATTAGATTGAAACAACTCATAAATTGCTTAACTGACAAGGAATTTTCATACCTGATTCATCCAATCAGTTTGTGTAGACGGAGCAAGGAGCACATTCTTGGAACAATGTAAGGACTTCACATGTGCCTATTGTGATCACCATAACTCGAAATCTGGCTTGGAGATCTTACATCTTTACTGATCATAGTAGGAAAAACTGGTAACCTGCATGTGTGTGTCTGTGTGTGTGTGTTTTAATCATGTATGACCTCTGTTTTTGTAAGAAGCTTAAGTATTTTCTCTGTGTTTACCAGATGTATGAACAGATCTCTCAAAGCAAACATTTTACATAAAATCTGGCATCAGATTTGCAATAATGATCTAAAAACCCTCTGCTCTACTAAATCTACAAAATGGCATTGTAATTAAAATTTATTGAAGGGTTAATATTTTCCAGGTATTTAACATGTGATAGTTCATTTAATCATTTGATCGTAACAGTGCTCCTCCTAGCACACCCTATTATAATCTCTATTCAATAGATAAGTAAAGAGAGGCTTGGGGATTTGGTAAGTATGTGAGAGAGTACTTTCTCTCATCATTTTGTAAAGGGTATTTTACTCTGGGGGAAAAAAAACATGAAAGGACCTTCTGTCAGGCTATACCTTAGCATAAAAATGCAAGGAAAGAAGAAACAACAACTCAACATACAGGGCTGTTGGTAATAAAATCAGAGTGCCAGTAAAACTCTCCAATTGCTCTCAGTTGCTGAATAGAGTCAAGGATTACATCCCAGAGGAATGACATCAAATTCAACAACTGAAATATACATTGCCATTATCCAAGCCTGTCAAAGGGAGTCATGGGGGAGTACCAGGGATAGAGAGAGAAGCCTGAACATGATGGCTACAGAGTTCAGGGAGAGCAGGAATGTGAAGAGCTATAGAAGGAGTGTGTAGACATAGAGAGGCTAGAGAAACATAAACTGGGATCATAATCCATGGCCGAAGATCCCACAGGATGAGAAATGTTGCATGAAGGAATTTTGGCTTTTTACTAAGAAGTACAAGAAGAACATCTTTAAGCCAGTGGACATATGTGCATTGTCAAGCGATCAAACTAGTTACTATATGGAGAAGAGTAGAACTAGAGAGGTACCAGTAAAAAAAAAAAAAATGTTTTTTGGATAATCTAGAGGAAACGACGGGAACTAAGGTGCAAATGCAGAGACATTTGAGAAGTAATATTGCGTTTGTGAAGTAAAATTCACAGGATTTCTGATTGATGAGGTGTGTCGCATGAAAGATAGCAAAGGATCAAGGATGACACCAAAGTTGGTGACTGAGCGAATGAGGTTTAGGAGTGTCCTAGAACAGGTAACAACCCTGACTATGGAAACAAGACTCCTGAGCATCTCCAAGGCCCCAGTTGAGACTGGGGACCATGATATTATAGCGGTCCCAATCTTCACGGAAGGGACATGTCTACAGCACAGGCCGGTAGAGAGCAGGATATAGCATCTAGGAAGGCAGACTTATTTTTATTAGAAACGGGGATATTCCTGAATGAGCATGGCTTGAAGGCAGTAGGGAAAGTGATTTGAAGGAATGTACTGAAGTAATGGGTTGTGAAACTGAAATCAGTGAGAAAAAGTAGTGAAGAGAGAAGGAACCTGGGAATATGGCTAAGTGAGAGGGGAACCTTGTTGAAGGTCCCTATAGTGCTGAGGAGTGTATGCAGTTAGAGTAAGAGAGCTAGAACGGCAGGAACTTGTAGACAGAGTGGAATGTTTGAATTTAGGATTTTAAAAGGTGATGGAATTGTTTGAGATGATGATGGTCTTGTGGTTTTGGGTGACTTGAAATGAGTGAAGGCAAACCTCGCTGGAACAATGAGAAGGGGCTGAGAGACCAGATGACTAGGTGGGTGGACATTAAAGCCATCCAGGGTGACTAGGAGACTTGAAGTGGAGCATAAAGAGCGTGGGCAGGTATTGGAGCTTCGCTGAATGAGACAGGGTGAGCCAGAGTTTGGTAGGTAAGAGAAGAGTGAGTGTTGGTTAAGAGAAAAGTTGGTAGGTATGAGAAGAGTGAGTGTTGGTGTCGCAGCAGCACAAGCCCCCAGGGAGCAGGGATTTTTATGTCACTGTGTGGAAGCAATGCTCTGGAAGCATTCACTTAGGAGGTCAGAGGATTCCAATAGCCTCATTCAGCTCCGGAGGTCCCTGCGTTTTGAAAAAGTAAGCATCCTCCATTTGAGATCGCTGCAGGGAAAGCAGTGCCGTCAAGGGCTAGTAAGGTGTCAGTGAAGATCAGGAGGTATTCAGGGAAGGGGCTGTGGGGAAGGAAAATTGTTCATCACAGAAATGAGAAATGTGGAGGGGATGGAGGGAAGTTTTGTCAGAAGTGGGTAGATGAGGCATTTGTGTCTGGGAAGAAGAAACACTGAGTGCCATGAGTGTAACACAGGGAAGGCTAGGTCAGGAAAGGCTATTCCAGCATGGGCTTTGAGAAACAATGACAGAGATCCAAGGTGTGGTGGACTGAAGGTTGACTCTATTTTTTTCCCCAAAATGATTAATATGCAAACCTAGTGTACATATGCTCAGGGTTTAGTGCCTGAAGGGTGTGTATCCTCATCTGTAAGGGCAGTAGGGGAGCAGCGCTTTAACACTGTCCCCAGAAATGTTCTGAGCTCAAGTTTCAAAATGCTATGCAGAGCCTCACAGATGTGGTCAGTGTGGGCCTACAATGTGGAGCTGATGAGCTCCTCATCATAATGATTATCAACACACTACATTCTGATGCTCTGTAAATGGATGTGAAGTCTCATTTAAGTTCAAAGTCTGAGTCACTTGTAAACATTCATGGTCAACGGTTTAATCACTTTGTTATGCTCCCCCAATTTATTTCACTAATAGCTATAAAAGGAAGGAACTGAAGTGCCAGAGGTTTCGGTTTAGCTCAGTACACACTGACAGCGGCAAGAACGGACAAGAGCTTGATCAAGTGGGAAAAGATAACAACAACAAAAACCCCATAAAACTCAATCACAAAATACACAAGTATCAGAATAGTGGGGTCATTAGTCAGGGGCGAGGTGTCCCACGTGTCTCTGAATGCCCTGGGAGCTTCACTCCATTGCATTCACTGATGCTATAAGCGTGTATGAAGCTTTAGGAAACCCAGTTATGAGGAACACAGAGGAATACAAAAAAGATGACTGTCACCATGAGTTAAATACCTGGACAAATAAGCAATCCAAAGATTGAGGACCCACTTAACTGAAGTCTACATAGGACACAATAGTGCTGAAGGGGCCTGGGTAATGGGAGTGGAAGTGGGCCGTGGGTCAGGAAAAGCTTCGTCCACGTGAAATAAACAGAATCTTGAAAGTTGAGTGGGTGGTCACAAGATAGAAATGGAGAGAGAGGGCTTTCTGGAAAACTGGACACAGATGTGTGCAACATTATGATCCACTGTGGGGGCAATATACAGTTCCACAGGGTTCCAGATCTAGGAGTGAGGAGAGAGAGAGAACAAACTGGAGGGGTAAGAAGAGACATGGTTTGAAGAACTCACTAGGACACAGACTTAACCTAGGTAGTGGAAATTATTGAAGGATTCTAAGCAGGAGGATGACTTGACTGGATTTCAAGTTAGTTGAAATAGCAGTTTCATTATGAATAGGAATATGACATTTGAAATAATCTATTTAATGTTTATTTATATTTATAATATGATTTTGAATTAAGGTAAACCATATTCATTAGAGCCTTAGAATATATGGAAATGTATAACATTTTATTTATTTATTTATTTATTTTTAAGATTTTATTTATTTATTTGACAGAGAGAGATCACAAGTAGGCAGAGAGGCAGAGAGGTGTGGGGGAAGCAGGCTCCCTGCTGAGCAGAGAGCCCAATGTGGGGCTCAATCCCAGGACTCTGAGATCATGACCTGAGCCGAAGGCAGAAGCTTTAACCCACTGAGCCACCCAGGTGCCCCAGAAATGTATAACATTTAAATAAATATTTCTATCGAACTGAAAGTTTTAATGAAAGCATTGATCCTACTGTGATCCTATTCAAAACTTTAAGTTTAAAGGTGTACATCGCCATTGTTTGGAAATTCACTTACAAAATATATTTTTTCCTCAGTAATGCTAGACGAATGACTGTTTTCATACAGTACTCTGAACTGAGAACAGGCAAAATAAAATGTTATGACATGTCCTAGGGGGTCTTCAAAACGTTGTCCACTCAGCATAATAGAGAGGAAATGGCCAACTGTTTTCTGCCACATTGCACTTTAGAAATAGCTCTAGCTACACAGAAGTTATAAATGTTCATTGCCTGGGAAAAGTATTTGGACCATTAGTAATAGCTATTTCTCCAGATTCACCCAGATTTCCACTTGGTTAAGAAGCCACTCAGCATGATTTTCTCATATTCATATCTCATTATGCAATGACATTAGAGGACCTCAGTGTATGGCTCTCCCCAGGAGGAACCGCCACCGACGGAAATAATTTATCCATCATTGAGGCGGAGGCAGCCATGAAATGAGCTGTGAGTGTTGCCTTTCCCACGGTATCTGCTTTAGGTTGTGAGTTTCCCACTGACCAGGAATGAAGCATGGGGTCATGAAGGTCCCACAGAAAGATATATCACTAGGCTGCTGGAAATTTCTCTAACACCAGTCTTGAGAATCAGCAGTCTTGCTGACAACGTCAAAACTTGCTGACAACATCACTGCAGGGGCGTATTTCATCAAGTGATCATGAACTCCACTTTATGAGCATCAAAGTTTGAGGATAACAACAATAAGATGGTTATCAATTCTAGAAGGTTAGTGAAACAAAACACTAGTTGAAACAAAACACCAGTTGTTAGTAGCTAGTAATTTTTAGGTAGATATTTCATCAAATATCTATATGTTAAATAGAAGGCATAATGCATGAGCTGAACTAAGTGACTTTCAACTTCCTGACTCTCCCGAGGTGTTAGCAATTGTTATGTGATTCTGTTATTCAATAACCCTAAGATGTTGAAGGACATAAAGTTTTGAGGTGAGCAATGCCCAGCTTCAGTAAATTTATAATCTGGTTGAGAAGACAAGGCATTTTGTTCCACGTGTATGTTGAATCTTTCTGTTTCCTGTTTCCTCCATTCATTTTCCCCATTTCTTAAAAGCTTTCTCTTCTTTCTCAACAGAAGTCACAGTTATTCTAAATAGGCTAATAACCCCAATATTATTGGCTAACTTAGTTGTTATAAAGAGAAAAAGTTATTTATAAGAAAAATGAAATAAAAATTTAAAAATAAATCTTACATCACAGCTTTTCCTAGTCTGATCTTGCATTTTCTAGGAAGATGATGACATTGACTCACAATTGGGGTTAAGGCTTAAGACACATTAGCTCTAGCAAATGCTATCAGCAATCTACTACACGTTTGTTTACCTCATTTTCTCTTTATGAAGTACAGCAGATGTGTGCAAAATAGCTCTAAACGTTTGGTAATACAGAGAGGAACCATAGAAAACATAACCAATGTTTTGGTTAATCTGTCAGGACCCTTTTAGGATTCTGAGCCTGTGGACAGCCAGCAGTCTCTCCTTTCAATGGGTCAAACAGTAATATGTTCTCACACTATTACAAACCGATAGGGGAGAAGAGACACATAAAGTTAGCTTTTCACATATTATTTCCCCATGTCAGATCATGAGAAAGGATAAGGAAATTAAGGATATGGTGACTAATATTGAACAGAGAAAAGATTTGAACATCCAAGGAAGGGAGGAGACCGCGATGTAAGAAATGAGGAAGACAAGCATAAATAAGTGGACAAGACTAAAAAAATATGAAAGAAAGCAAAGAAAAATGAGAAAAATTAATAATAGTGGGTGTGATTGAGTTGTATGTAGAAACTATCATGTAATCTTTTTAAACTTATATCTATTTCTGAGAAGGACCTGGGGAGGTTTTATAATAAACTAAATGTGTATACTAGAACTGTCAACATATAGGTAGGTCAAAGAAACAGGAGTCATAAGAAAAGAGGCAGAAATGACATATAAGAAACATGTGGCAAAGGAAACTACAATGGGAATCAAAACTTGATTCTAAATTCGAGCTTCCCAATAGCTAAAGGAACTATACCTACATACACATTTACTCAGAGAGAGAGAACAATGTAACAAATTGTCAATTTCCCTTAATCCTGAACTGTAATAGGGATTTAGCTTTTGTGTCTTTATATGAAAATCCCCAAATAATATAGTAAATTGCATTTTTAGTGGCTATTTACAAAAACGCAGGAACATTATATGCTATAATATTAAAAATGAGGAAAAGCTTAAAAAATGAATATTTAAGGAAAGGAGATAAGTAAAAGGGGGAAATGTGACGAAAAAATAGACTCTGAAGTGGAATGTAAATAAAGAGGAAAATACAAAAAAATATGGAAGAAAATATTTTGAGAACTCAAAATGTAGCAATACCCACTCAAAGAAAAGAACAAGAAGAGACTAGGCATAAAATAAATCTTCAACTAAACTGAGTAACATGGTCCTCAGAATCTACTCCATAAGGGCGTGTTGTAGATGAGATTCCTCAAATACTTGAAAAAACAAAAAATACACCTTCTTCAATGAAGTCCAAAGCAGACCCATTACAGAGTGAGTGCTTCTCTAGAGAGGATAGTATAGTATTCAAAATGAGGACTAAAAAACAGATGAAGACATGCAAGCGAAAGTCTAGTGAAGTGTGTTCTTATTTTTACTTATTCTTCTCTCCAAGATAAAATTTGATCTCAAAATGATGCAGCTGTTTTTCAAATTGAGAGGCTAAAGAAGGTAGATAAGATTTAATATATATGTTTACATTGCTCCCAATAATACCTATTTTGATATAATGGCCAAGATGGCAATGGCGGTGAGAGTGTAAAAGTTAGAACACCATTCTTTCCAATAAGAGGCACCCTGTCCAGATGAAAGAGAATAATACAGTAATGATTCCTATAAATAGGACCTATACCACTGAGTTAGATCATTCAATACTCCTTTTTTTAGACCCTTACTCTATTAATCCAACAATATAGAAGCACCTACAATAGGACAGGCTTGGAGATGGCTGGAATTCATATAAAGAGGAATATGACATAGTCATTAAGATATATATTTAAGTCGTCTGTTAACTTAAGTCTGTTAACTTAAGTCGTCTGTTAACTTAGGAACTTCTGTTCCTAAGTAAGAAATACGATTCTCTCCAATACACGATTTAGATTATCTCACAAGACCAAAAACAAAAGTTTCTTCTTTTCAAAATGTCTCCTGATTTGGAAAACATAATTGTGCTTACCACATTTTTCTATTGTTTAGTGTCATGGTGTGCCAAGTTCTCAGAACTAGTCATCAGCAGTGTGGACGAGACTTCTGACACAAAGCGTAATAGTAGGCATTTCTTTGTCCACCTTCCTCCCTGAAATCCTGAGAATTTTGCATATCACTCCCAACATAATCCTCTCTCTTGATTCATCAATTACGACCAGAAGTTGGAACTTGTTGACATATGTGGGTCTAAAGAAGAAATTCCAGTTGACAAGTTATGACATCCCTCAATTTCCCTATAAAGAAAAACACATTCCAGTCCTTTAAAAGTCTTGGGAATTCCTAATAATATACGTGACATGAAGTGGGATCAATATGCCCAAATTACTGATCGCTTCAATTTAAAACCTATCAGTCAATTCAGAAAAGGTAAATTAGTCACGTCAACGATTCATAATAGTCTCAAGCACTTGAAAATTGAACATACTTTTCTCAGTGAATTATTCAGTAAATTAATCTTATGGTGTGCATGCACAGCCTTAATTAATCCCACTGAACTGGAGATTGATAGTGCATGAATGTACTTTGTGACTTTAAGCAAGTAATAAAACTTTACTAAGGCATCTCTCCTATTCAGCTTTCCCTACACTCTCAAAATGAGCCTTGTAACAGCTATACATCTCTCTTCCAAAATATATCTCTTTTCTCCCCAAGCACATTCCTTACAGGAATGAGCTGAACGTTGTAGTAGAAGTCCGTAGCTTGATTAATGGTGCTGACTCTTAAAAGTTTGTAAGTCACACTCTGGACTGAGTGCAGACAGTTTGGTAGGAGCATTAATCCTTCCCTCTATACCACTAGGGCATCACATAGGATCTCAATTCATTGTTCTAAAAGAAATTAGCAATTATCTAAAAGAACTGAAAGTACCCAAAGACTTAATTTGCCATTCACTCGGCAGAGTCTACTTCAGTATAATAACCAACATTTGGATGTAACTTAGAATTTACCAAAACATGCCATTTGCATGATCCCATTTGTATCCCTACAAGAGTTTGAACACGGGAGATAAGGAACATTCGATTAATATTTCTATTTTATAAATGAGGAAACCGAGGCTCAAAATCCCACTGCTTATTAGAGTTACCCAACACACTATCAAGGTAGCACTTGAAGCAGCAAACACTGTTCCTTTTGTATAATTCTGCCTCATTTTACATGTTTTAATGGGGCTTGTTCCGATTCCTTTCATGGGCAGCTCCAGGTGCAGGTCATGAAGACGCTCCTACAGGATTCTACTTTCAGAAGTGGGAGAGTGAAGTCATTCCCAGGTGGGGGTCCAAAGTGAAATCCTCCAGAGAGCTCTGCTCTGCCTTTCTGAAGTAAGCAGGCTGACACATGACTCTTTTACTAACCACTATAATATGCAATAACAACTGAAAGCTGTACTTGTTTTTCTTCCAAATATAACCTTTCTTTAGAGGCTGGTTTATGAATCCCTGGCAATCAGCTGGAGGGTAGGTGAGTCTGGGGTTGCCCCTTCAGTGACTGCAGAATCAACTGAGAAAAACTGCATGAACTGGGAATTAGACTAACAATTGGCACAATAATGAAATGAAATGCAAGGAAGCAGAGGGAAGCAACTCCAAGTGTATTTTTGGAATCCTGATGCAAGATAGGAGACTGTGTTAGGCATGAGAGGAAAGGGGTTAAGGTCAGGTTTCACCTGGATTTTGTGTGATCTTTTGCAAAAAGGTCTAGACTTTTCATTCAATATACTGAAATGGCATTTAATGCGTGACGAGATAATGAATGAACAGTATGGCACTGTTCTTGGCACAATGGGCTGCCAATTGGAATATAAATAGTTTCTGCATTCAGAAATGAGTTTTCGGAAATAAGCTTCAAGTGGGCAATAAACTGTAATGGAAAAAGAAAGGCATTTCCCATCAGTCCCCCAGATCTGCTACCTGTACATTTTGTCATTTCTCTGGGACTTTAATACATTAATTATAAAAATCTGTAATTAATACACTAAGCTTCTGGAAAAAAATATCTAACGTAATGAGCATTCGTGATCTACCCAAATACTTTCATACAATAAAACAGACTATTCTATTAATGTACAAGCATACGTCAAAGATATTGTGGATTCTGTTTCAGACTACTGCAATAAAGTGAGCTTCATTATTTTTTAAAAATAATACCCGTTTCATAGCATTATTTTGAAAATTAAACCACTGGAGTGATAAGCACTTAGTATGCACACAGAAATGGTAGTCCGTTATTTGGTCTTCAGCAAAATTAGATTATATTACAGGGCTCCAATCCTTGAGAGCAGAGACTCAGCTCTATTTGTTGGGGTATAAACTGAGACGGAAATCTCCTCAAAAATAGACAACTGTGCTCTAGAGACCTCCTCCAGAAACAGACTCCTCCAGAAACTGAGAGATTACTTCAGCAAGATTTCCAAAGCTTTATGTTTTTGCTTCTGAAAAAGGATTCCTTTAAACAACTCCTTCTTGTACAGAGAGAAAGTTGATATTCTGCCACTTTGAATAATAAATAGGCTAATCCATAATTTATTCTATTTCTACTCTAAATCTTTCAATCAGAAAGATGCCAGCCACAAAGAAGGTGCTCAAAAATACACATCATACACAGGCATACCTTGTTTTACTGTGCTTCGCTTTACTGCACTTTGCAGATACTGTGCTTTTCACAAATTGAAGGTTTGGGGCAGCCCTGTGTCCGGGAGTCTGTTGCCGCCATTTTTCCAAAAGCATTTGCTCACTTCATGTTTCCGTTTCACATTTGGGTAATTTTCACAATATATCAGACTTTTTCATTATTATTATATTTGGTGGTGTGTAATCAGTGATTAGGACCTGCTGAAAGCTTGGATAATGGTTAGCAATTTTTAGCAATAACGTATTTTTTATTAAGGCACAGACATTGTTTTTTTAGGACATAATGCTATTGCAAGTGTAACAGAATATAGGATAGTGCAAACCTAACCTCTGTGTGCACTGGGAAACAAAAGAATTCATTTTGCTCACTTTATTTTGATTGTCTGGAACTGAACCCACAATATGTTTGATACATACGTACTGGTAGAACAGTCTGTTTTATAATGAAAGTATTTGGATAGATGTTGAATACTTATCACATTACACATTTTTTCAGGAGCTTAATGCATTAAAATGTATTAATTATAAATTCATTATAAATTAATATATAAAAATCAGTTTTCCACTTGCATCCTAGGTTTTTCCCCTTTTCCTGTGTAATAGTGGTGAGCTAAATAAAACTATAACAGTAATATAACACTTATTGAGGCTTATTTTACTACACTTGATCTTAGCCAAAAGGCCGAGAAGCAATTTATTGAGGCTTATTTTGTGCCAAGCATCATGGCAAGCTCTTTGGCTGATTATCTCACTTATCCCACATAGCAACCCTGAGATAGGTGCCCTTATTATCCCACTTCACAGAGAATGAAACTAAGGTGTAGATAAATTAATATTATGTGTGTGGCTACTAAATTCATTTAAAGTCAACTAGTAGCTTTGTGGTAGTAATGACACAAATTTATCTGTTTTAGTCATCTCTTAAAAATTAATATGGTATTTCCATGGGATAACTTAGACTCTAGTCCTATTTCTCATCAAAAATAACAACATTTTGGGGGCGCCTGAGCAATTCAGTTGGTTAAGTGTCCGACTCTTGGTTTTTGCTCAGGTCATGATCTCATGGTTGTGGGATCAAGCCCCTCGCTGGGCTCTGCACTCAGAATCTGCTTCAGATTCTTTCTCCCTCTCCCTCTGCCCCTCCTCACTTGCATGTGAGTGCTTGCTCTCTCTCTCTCCCTAAAATCAATAAATAAAATCTTTAAAAAAATAATAACACTTTGGGGCGCCTGACTGACTCAGTCGGAGTCTGTGACTCTTGATCTAGGGGGTCATGAGTTTGAGCCCCAGGTTGGAGGTAAAGATTATGTAGATAAATAAAACTGTAAAAACAAACAAACAAACAAACCCACTTTTGGTGGTAATGCCTTTAACACCTTACAAGTTATACCAAGAGTCAGAGATTCTGGGTGCAAGTCTCAGCTTTGCTACCTACTGATGAGAAAGGGGAGACCTTCTACAGGAACTTAACAGTTGTTTCCGCCAACACCGAGTGACAATACTGTTAGGTGTGATGAAGAGAGTATGCCATGAGGTCGGGAGGAGGGCATGGGGTCCCATTTCCTTCAGGACAGGGAGCAGGATTTATTATCTTTTTATCTCTCAAAGCAATATTTTTTCCCTGCTATGACACACATGGGTCAGGGAAGGGACATTCCCTTGGGCATGCTAGTAAATTATAAGGCAATAAATATAATTCTTTTTCTCTCATTCAAGTGAGTATACTACACTGCAAGTGACTAAGATGAAAATAGATCTGTTCTAATGTATTAAGAAAGGAAACTATTTACAGATTTTTGTCCCTTAAATATTATTGTCCACAAATTACTTGGTGAAACATGTCAAAAATCGATGGAAACACAACAGGGAATCTAAGCTAACTTGTGGTATGTACTCAATAAATATTTGTTAAATTGAATATATTTAAAAGGAGGAAAGAAGTCAAACAATTATTTTATTCCTTGACAGCATCAATACCAAATTAGTAAATATTTAAACCATAAAAAAACTATAATGTTATTGAAGGAGGATCGGAAGTCTTTAATTATATTTTTGTGATATTAAAAATTCCTTTTCCTATAAAAAGTCTCTCATAGGAAGGTATGAAAATTATAATCTATGTTTTAATCACATTTTTATTATGAGGACAAAATTTTAACAAAGAAATTATTATAAGGAAAATAAGAAATGGCCATTAGCCCATTATAGTATTCTTATTTTATTTTTTTAAAGCATTGTCTATAGGGATAGATATTTAATTATGGTTGTAATATGTAAAACAGAAATGGAAGAAATTTGTGGGTGGCCACTTGAGAATGTAGTGGGATCTACTGAAAAAGGAGACCTCCTTGTCCACAGAATATCTAAAAATCTGCCTTAAGACTTATTCTAATCCATATTGGTAAGGACATCATAATATGCATTGAGGTGAAAAGCAAAGGAAAAAATAACCAGATTCATCTGAATCACAAATACTATATAAAAAACACAAGAAAATTCAATATATAAACCGGTTTAAAAAAGGAGAAACTGATTGAACTAAGATATTTTATAGCTACATTTTAATTAGTTGCCAAGTGTTGTATGTAACCAAATACAATCATTCCACCTCCTCTCTCCTTCCTCCAAACAAGTGTGCAAGTGAAGATACTGCCTGAGGATGCAAATAAATTCGTGTCAGCACAATATGGTGGTGAGGAGCATGGCTTTGACCCTGGCCCTACCAGAAACTAAGTTGTAGGACTTTGGGCAAGTCACTTACTACATATTCTGATCTTTAATTTCCTTAAATTTAAATGGGAAAAAATAATGACTTCTAATCAATAGAGTAGTTGTATATGTAGAAGGCTTAGGCAAGTAATAAATGTCCAGTAGGCGTTAAATAAATGTTACCTTTCCTTTTCTGTTGTTGATTTTGCTGCTGTTATGTTTAAGAAATGGTCAATCCAAAATATCATATTAAATATATTATTAGATATATTTTTGACTATGATGTTAGCTATGCGAAGTGACAAAACATTAATTTTTAACTCATATCATTGCTGAAACTCAACATTTCATCTGCTGAATAAAAATATTTTGCTTCTCAAATGAATGAATAATTTACCAACATTGTAGAGTGAGGTTGTTGATTCTGTGATTTACTCTTAAGTAAAGCTATTTGGATGGGATTGATCAGAAATAGCTGAAGGTTTCTTTGGAAGACACTGAAATCATGAGTAGAGCCACTATAGAGTAATAGAATTTGTATATTGGAATAACTAAATTATTGAGCAAAGCTAAATTAAAAACAGAACATTTGGAATGACAACTGAGTGACTATAATTTGAATAATTTGGAATCCCCTCTCTCTCTCTCTCACACATACACACCATTTAATTTTAATTAACTGTACCAAAACTTAAGAATCATACACTGAGAAGTATGGAACTCCTTGTCACGAACAAAACATCAGTAGCACAGAAAAATAGTTAACAATAGCAAAAAAGCAGATTCAAGTTTTCAAAGCTGGCACCATGCTATTGAAAGGAGAGAGAGTGAAGGCAGGTTTAGGTGTGCATAAGTATCTGCACACTTCCAATCATGTTCCTTTTTATGTCCTTCCTTAGTAAACACGAAAGGCTTTTTTCTGAGATCTCAGTGATGAAAAGACATTTGCTGTCTTCACATCTCACAAAGGTGACAGGTGTAGTAGCTGAGCCAATAGAGCATTTGGTGCTTTCATACAAGGACCTCAGAGTTCTGAAAGATGATTCAAAATCCTGTTGCAGGATCTATCAAATTGCAACGATAATTACTTTGCTTCAATATAAACTTCCAGAAAATAAGGAAGCATTAAGGTCATGTGGACATAGAATGTTACTAAAAGAAGCAATAAGTATATGTTTACTGTGCTAATCAAAATCATGCTAATTAAAATCTGAGTATTTATAAAACTATAACGTCATGTACAGAACTGGGCAATACTTTAAATACGAAGAACAAAATGATTAGTAAGGCCTCTGCTTGAATTACCTAAAGAATCTGAGTGCGATGTTGTCTTCGGTCTTTCCTACTTTACCTACTTCCCTAGCCCTTAGCCCCAACCCAACCCCTCAGCATGGCTAAAAGTCACACTTACCAGCTAGTAAATATACATGGCTCTTGGGGAGAGAGAGAGAGAGAGAGTGTGTGTGTGTGTGTGTGTGTGTAATTTTATCTTGGAGGGAAAACTCACTCAACCCATAACCTGTCTTTCACCCACTATTGGTTATACTCTGCAAATGACCTAGTAGTACAAGATGATTTCAGTATCTTAAAGTCAGTCCTTCTCTGATAAAAATGGTTGCTTATCCACGTGTACTTTAGAAATACAAATGAGTGTGTGAACTGAAGAAGCGCATCTAAATGTGTACACTCAGGTAGGTTTGTGTCTCAGACTCTCCACAAACACGTCTGAAGAACATGAGTTTCACGAATATGTTTGATGTGCGTATGTATGTATGTATGTATGTATATAAACGTGTATGCAAGCCTAGGTAGATATAGATCTTCTTGGGATGCAATTTAGCATAATTATAAACCTGAACTCTGCAGCTGAATCTTTTGCATTCTAATCCTAGGACCAACATCTATAAGCTAAGTGACCCTGAGCAAGTTATTTAAACTTTCTATGCCTTAGTTTCCTCATCTACAGAGTGGCATAAAATCTTACCTACCTCATGGAGTCATAATGAGAATTAAATAATCTTTTAAGTTGTAATCCTGGCACATAGTCATTAATAAAAATTATTGTCTATTATCATCTCCCCAAAAAGAAAGGATACATGCATTGAGAAGTATAAATGTGCTTGCCACGTATGTGTCAGAGAACACTGTCTATACCTTGCGTGCATTTACTATTTTCTCCTCCCTGTTCCCCACTCCATAAATGCTGGTACCTTCTCCACCATTAGAAAAAAGGAACAGAAAGAAGAGCTGGAAGCAATCAGTGAGCCCAGAGTAATCCCTGAGTCAATGTGAGGAAATTCCAGTGAGAATCCTGTGTGCCCCTGGCTAATCAGCCTATTAAACACATTAGCACACAATTAGCACACATGAAAATAAAGCAGAAAATCTAGGTAAAGACTTATCAACTCCTTGGGAAAACAAACTTGAAACTCATAATTCAAAATAATTTACAAACTTCCTTGTTGTTCAGTGCCAGTATAGGTGGTTCTAGCATTTCAAATTCTGTGTCTATTAAGGCAAGCTCACTCATGTATTAGAGGCACAGACTTATCTTTGCTCCACCAAGTTTACTCTCATATATATGTTTCATCTCCTCCTTTCATTGATATATGCAGATTGAGGCAATAAAAATAAATTTTCTGCTTATCTTTTTACATTATATTCATCAACAAAAAGCTTAGATTTGCAGATAAGCATAAGGACCCTGTCAAAATTCCACTTCGAAAATTAGGATGGGGTTGTTCATTTTGAAAAAAAAAATTACACCAGATCATTCAAAACTTAGTCAATACACATAAGCACACTGCTATGATCAAACAGAAGAGAAGAGGTGGAAATTCTTCAGTGCTTATTCATTAGTCAGGATGCTCAAGTCCATCTAACGTGTCAAGGTAAATGGCTTTGCCTCTGCCCCCAAATGTTTCAGTTTTTCACGTTGCAGGTTTATAAAATGTTCACCACAATCTATATTAAAAAAACCAATTTATAAAGGCTATCATAATACAATCTCAAAATACAGTTATTTATGAATAAACACAGTTACTTACGCCCTATCTCACTCTGCCTTTGGTCCAAAAATGCTGAAGCATTGAGGCAGTATTGCCCCACACTTAAGAATAAACACCTTGTAACTTGCCCTTTCACTTCCTAGATGTTTGTTCATGAGCAGATTACTCAAGGCTCGACTGTCTTGCCACCCCGCCAAAGAAGGATGATGATTAAAACTTTAATCTCATAAAGTTGTTTTGAAAATTAAATGAGATAATGAATAAGAAGGGCTTAGAGTTTCAGGCATACATTAAGTCCTCAAGCATTTAGGAGCTATTATTTTTCCTATTCTCTATTTGTAAAATGCTCTTTTCCTATTTCCCAAGTAGGAAACTGATATTTACACTTCAAGCATAAACCCAAGTGATTCCTTTGTCAATCCAACCTGACATCTCCAAGGAGTCAAGCAGATTTTTCCTTATGGAGAAAATCGGAAGCATCACTACGGAAAGAATGAAACTGGGAGAAGCAACAAGAAAAACTTGATAAGAAACGGACTCTACGCTGCCCTGGGTCGAGAGGTTGGTGAACTCCACTTTCTCTTTCCTGAATCCCCGATGGCACCTTCACAATCTGAGATGGAACTTCTGGGACGGAAAACGGGGTTTTACAAAATTTGAGAAAATGGAGGACTGAGATATTTCTGTTGGGAGATGTGGATCTTCCATTCTCTCTTTTGTTCTTTGGCCTGGTAAAGCCTATTTTGTAGGTACCTCTGACTGAGACAGAGTACAAAACACAGGCCTGTTACATAGGGTGCTTCTAGGCTCAGAGAGAGGTACCATGGGCCATTTTAAATTTCATTTTAAGAATTTACTCTTTCCCGGGTATGAAATAAGTAGGGGTTCAGGGTGAAATGTAGGAACAGAAATATAACTAGAAGGTATGGGAATATCCCTGTTTGTGTGCTTAATAATCTGAATGTCAAAGAGAGTAAAATGCTTAAAATATTTCATACAAACATCTATGCAGTCCAGTGACAGGCTCTAGGTTCTGTCAAGGTAGCCCATCTCAGTTCTGTCCTAGAGAGGAAAAGTAACTGTTGTTCCTGCCTCCATATTTATGAACTGAGTCAGAAGCACTTACAGTCTGGATGGATAGAGGATTTTGGATTTGAGATTGTCATAGTCATCTAAAATACATGTGAAGGCAATAGAAATATACACATATATATGCACTGGCTCAAGAAATATCGAGTTCATTAAAATAAAGCTAAGTATTTAAAACCACTTTTCAAGAGACTGAATCAGAACAAGGAATTTAGAAATAGAGAGACCCTGCTAAATAACACTTGTAATCATAGAAACCAGTGAAGCAAGCAGTAATAAAGTAATGGTTATACATTACAAGGCAACTGATCGAAAATATTGGAAAAAAGAAAACATGTATAGAAGTATATGCATAAATAATAAAAATACAAAAATTTAATACTAATCTTTTCACTCTAACTTCTCACATTATATCACGAAAGATCTGAAATTGAATGTGAACTAAGCAAACACTAACACAAAATATATCACATTTCATCCGTGGCTTTGATAATAACATAAAAATAATGATAGCATATAATTTCTCAAAGTAAAACTAAGAGCTAATTAAATTCTACATACAGATTTATACTCTCTGAATCATTATTTTGAGAGAGGGAAAGAGTTGCGAAGGCAAAACATGAAGAAATGAGACACGAAGGAAGGATAAAATGAAAGCAGACAAAAATGCAAGAGGAGACAATGTGAGAGGATTAAACTACTAATTTAAAAGCAAATACTTGGGGTGCCTAGGTGGCTTAGTTGGTTAAGAATCCAATTCTTGATTTCGGCTCAGGTCATGATCTCAGGGTGGTGAGATTGAGCCCTGTGTGGGGTTCTATGCTCAACGGGGAATCAGCTTAAGATTCTCTCTCTCCCTTTCTCGCTGCCCCCTCCGACCACACACACACACACACACTTGCATACTCTTTCTCAAAAAATAAAATAAAAGCAAATACAAATCCAACTACAGCCTCCTTAGAAGAAACTAACCTGAACAAAATGACATAGAGAATTTAAAAATAAAACAATGGCACACGTCTTTCAAAGTAAAAGAGAAGACATAGTAATGATAGTTTCATATGAACTAGAATTACAAGCAAAATATTTTAAACACAACAGGGAAAACAGTAATAATCACGTACAAAATTCAAAGTATGTAAAAAAAACAAAAAACAAAAACCCTATTAGAATTTAACCAAACACAGTAAGTGCAAGAAATGGGATTATAGCTACAGATCAGGTAGATTAAAAAAAAATAAGTAAGAACAAAGGGGATTGACTAACATAATGAATACGAGGAATGAATATAAATACAATGTAGAGTATGTGTACAAAGGACCCTCTTCAATAAAGAACACAATCTTTTTTTCAATTATCCAAGTAATTAAAAAACTGAAAACTGAGAAAAATCTCAAAGAATAGACATTATAAGGCCGTATTTCTGACCAAAGTGCAATAAAATCAGAAATTTACAAGAAAATTTTAAGTAAGAACAACAAAAGCAACAAGCACTCAATACTTTAGGTATTAAAAATTAAAGTGACTATTGAGTTAAAAGAAAGACCAAACCACAATTTTCAACAAACACTATTTGTGTTGACACTTATTTTTGCTTTCATTGAACTGTACACTTACAAATACATTATCTCACTTAATCTTGCAAAGCACTACAAATTACAAATGAAGAAACTTAATGAGTTAAAGTTCTTTTCACAATATGTGCAGAAATCAAACCCATGCCTGCATCATTCCACTCCCATGTTCTTATTAATTGGACTATATTTTATATTTTTAGATGAGACCAAAGCAATTGTTAGAGACAAAGTCATAGTCATAAATGTTCTCAGTCCTAAACAAGAATTTTAAAAAGAAAGAGGTAAGTGTTCAACTCAGGATGTTATGAAAAGAATGAAAACAAAAGTCTCCATGGAATCAGAATGAAGTAACCACAAAAGTAAGTAATAAATTATAAAATCAAAAGCAGAATTAAAAAATTAAAAATTCACAAAACTCTGGCACACTTTACTAAAAGAGCATGAGAAAAATATGACTAAAATTAGGAAAAGAAAAAGATAACAGATTTGGAGAATAATCAAATTTAATAGAATCATCTGCACAATTACTTGATAAAAATTGTTAAGCATTTTCATTAAATAGATAAGGAATCCATAATTTACCAAAATCATGAAGATATATAAAATATAAATAATCAAAAGGCTTAGAAAAAATCATAATCATTTTTAAAAATTTTTGTAAAAAAGATTTTATAAAAAAGAATGAGCTTTTTATCAGAAGTTTTATGGGTGGGGGCCATTCTAATAGTTAAAGAATTGATAATCCTCATGCTCTATGAACTCTTCAGCAGCATAAAGGAAAAGGGGAAGCTGCCAATTAATTTTATATAATCAGTATGATTCTGATACAAATATGAACCAAATAGAACTCAAAAAAATTTTTGAAAACTTTAAATCAATCTCAGTTATGAATGTAAATGCACAATGTTTTGGTAAAATAGTATCAAATGGAATTCAGCAGTACATTACAAGAGAACTTTATCATGACAATTAAAGCCACCGAATTTGAAAATGTATTAATATTAGGAAAACTAATAATATGACACATCACATAACAGTCCCTATCAACAAGAATGTGTATATATGTACACACACATAATACTCCCAAAACATTAAAAACAAAATACTTGATGAAAGTCAATTCCTTAATATCGTATGTAGCATCTGCCTTAAACCAAACCTTGATGCCATACTATTGGTAAAAGACTTAAAGAATTTTTATTATAATATAACAAGAATTGATTGTTTCAACATCATTATTGTTTTGTAACAATACTATAGTTCTATTCAGTTTTATAACATTTATATAAAACATCGACTTCAAAAATATGTCAAATAAAAACAAGGAATATATTTATTACAAAGCAAGGGACGTTTTTCATGATTTATAATGAAAGTGTAATGCACTATATTTATAAATACTATACTTATATACCAAGTCCAATAAATTATAAATTTATAAAAAAATGCAGTTTTATATGCTAGACTCACCTTTTACTTAAAATCCTTCTAGACATAATTAAAATCTGCAAGTAAATACTTTCCTTATACCCCTGTCATTTTAAATTAACCTTTATAAAGATAAAACCTTCCATAGCTTTTTCCGTCCTCATGGGGTACATTGTGAAACGTGCTTTACGAACACCCACAAAAGTAACATATATTTTGATGCAGAGATGGGAAGTCTGTTCCCATTTCTGAAAGAGGGAAAAAGCAAGATTTCCTTTTGAAGATGCACATAAACACGCGGAAGACACCGACGGGCTCCCTGGGAAGGTGGGGTCAGAAGTGCCCGCTGCTTGTGAACAGCTCAACAGCATGGAGTCCTCCAGGTTGGTGTATCTCTACACGTGACCCACCTGGAGATCCATGGTGTCGAACAATGAACTTTGCACACCGGCAAGGTCTCCATAAAGTGAGGGAGCTCCTCTTCACCATCGTTGGTTGAAGAATACACAACCTGCATCTACACTAGCCCAAATTAGGTTCTGTCCTTTGTCTTCGAGGTCAAAGTTTCCTCCATCCATTTTCCATTTTTAAGCTCCCGGGCAGGATGCATACTTCCCAGAATCCAGATTAATCCTGAGCTTGGACACTTTGCCTTTGCTAAAGAAAAAATGAACATGGAAACTAGCAAAAAAAATTGCAGGCTATGTCTACTTTCTCCTAAAAGTCCAAAGAGTACACAATTCGGGTTGCTGTAAAACAAACATATGAAATTGTACTTGGTGGGCAAATATATACATCTTGCTCTGGAATTCCAAATTCAACGACTATGCTTCTGATTGCAGTTGTTACACACGTGTACTTAACATGGTGGAGAAAGGATGCCCAGCTAATGGTCATGTTTAAAAACTGACCTGGGGTTGCCCTGCAACCAACTTTTAAAGGCCTAGTTGTTTCTGATTTGTCCTTTTACATTCAGGGGTGTCCTAAGTACCCCCCAGTCTAAGCTGCTCCATCCTCACTGTGGTCTGCTCCTCGTGCCTCTGGAGCTGCATTTCCTGGGATCCTTGAAGTGTTTTTCTGCTTGGCTTATTTCTACTGTGCTCCTCAGCTCCTCACAGATGGCCACACCAGCTGCCCCAGAGCCCTACAGTAATACTCGCTCCCCACACAGCCATTGTCCCTAGGTTGGAGTAAGGTGTAGGGAAAGAAAGTGTCTGCACATGTGGCGTGAGTTCATAGGACTAGGGGAGGGCTGTGCTTAAATACATGTATCCCGTCTGCTTCCGATTTTTAGATGCATTTAATTGGGACAATGTCTGTTATTTTTCAATTAGAGAGAGATAAAAATCAAGGAAGACACCACAGGTTAACTTCTTACTTCTTACGCAGCTGCTATCTAAATCTAAACTCTTGAAATTTATACCAATTGTTAATTCTGAAAACCATTCTAATTCTCTCAATTACTGACAACTGACTACAAAGCAGATAGATGGACCGATCGGTGATTTTAAAAGAAGCATCATAGTACGAATGTTAGTAGTAAACTATTACTTCATATTTTGATCAGAAAGCAAGTTCTGATGGTGCAGAGAGGACCTTGGAACTCGCTGAAAGCCATGGAAAGAAGGAAGATCTGGTGGGGGCGGCTGAAATGTTAAAAATGGCTCTTCGTTAATCTAGTTTAACTAAGAATATCATTTCAATATAGAAGGAGAGAATGATGGAATCCACTGACAGTTCTTCGTATCTGGCTACATAGTAGATTAGCAATACCACACATGTACACACACTCCTGTGTCAGAAAACCTGGATTTCAGTTTCATCTTGGGGCTCAAACAATTCAACCAGCAGCTACCTTTGTGAGTCACTCAGCCCTAATTCCCTGCTTCTCCATGTGGTATTTGGAAACAACACAGGAGTCTGTGTGGAGTATGAATAAGATAACGTGTGTGCAAGTTCTCTGTATGTTATAAAGCTTGTAAGAAGTTTTTATATCATTATTTTAGTAAATGCAACTGATCAAGAAGCTAAAGGGCTAGGTCCTTACAACAAATGTGATCAAATGGCATCTGCATGTTTTTTAATAAAAGCAATGGAAAGGAGGAGGAACAAGGACAAAAGGGAATATTCAAGGGGGTTCATCAAGATCCAGGTCATTGCTATTTGTGCTACTGCACCACAGGCTCATGGGAAAAGCTGCTGGTCTGTCTGATTCAGTCCAGCAAGGGCCCAGCACATGAGACATGCTATGTAACTAAATGTGGGATAAAGAAATATATGTTTTCCTGCTCTTTGGGTCCGTGTTTGGTGGGTCTGTTTTCAAAACCACACCGATGCTGGAAACGTGCCACTCAAGAGCCCGTATCTGAAATACAGATGCAAATCCACATTGCACCTTTCTACTTTGCCAAGAACCAGGGGTTACCACTCAACATCCTTAATTTTTATGCAGTTTGCAACTGTCCAGATCCTGAAAGGACACTGTCACCTTCCCATTACGCGGTGGTCTCCATATAGGGGTGCCTGCACTCCAGTGGTTGTGCAAGATGATCCCCTGGCTTGCAGGAAGAATGCATTTTTATCTGATCCTTTAAAAAAAATGTGCATATATACTATAATATACATAATCAAGAGATACCCCTTTAATCTATATAACTTATAAATAAATACCCAATTATTGATCAGGGCTCATCATACTGTGATTAGAGGTTAAGTAGCTGACACTCCCACTAAGGACCCACCCATATCGCTCCCATCTTTCAGTGTCCTCCTGCTGCTTTCCATATGACTGTAACTGCTCTTCTATGTCTCAGAGCTTTTTCAGAAACCTAGAGGTCTGCTCTGCCCTCCCCTTGTGGCTAACTGGAAATGTCCCTAGGAGGCAGCCCTCAAATAATATTTTTTTTTAAAAGATTTTATCCATTTATTTGAGAGAGAGAGTTAGCGAGCATGAGTGGGGGAGAAGCAGAGGGAGAAGCAGACTCCCCGCTGAGCAGGGAGCCCCACAGGGGGCTCCATCCCAGGACTCCAGGATCATGACCCGAGTCAAAGGCAGATGCTTAACCGACTGAGCTACCCAGGTGCCCCTCAAATAATGATTATTTCAACCACTGTCATATAAATTCTCCAGCTCCCTCAGCCCTCAGGCAAGAGAATTATGAGGCACCATTTCTTAGCACTTCCCATGTGTTCAGGCTCCAGTCACCCTCTAGGGGCCCAGCCTAACACGAAATCTTGTAGTGCCTGCCTTTCTTCCCTGTTTCCTGTCCTCTCTCCCCTCCATAGCTTTTACTTCCCCACATTCATGTCCCGAGCAGAAGCCAGGTCTCCTCCTTGGGAGAACCCCAAACCGCAACAGGTGTGTGGACAAAACCATTCAGATGCTACTGCTCCAAACCATGATCCTATTTTATTGATTTTCAAAGCAATCTGCTCACAGTCACTGACAGAGCAAAACCAGTCCTGTTTTCATTCTCTCTGTGGCATACTGTAGGTATAATACAAAAAAAAAGTGAATGTGGCAACAAAACATGTAGATTAGTCTTAAGACTCATCTCCTTTCACCAGTATCTGCCAAGTCCACCCGGGGCTGTTCCCAGGTTCTGAAGGGAGGGATGGGGAAGATATCCCACTTGGTGGTGATGATGGCCTCAGCAATAACCCTGCTTTTATGTTGGTGGCATTACTTTTTTCCCATTAATTTACGCAAACAAACAAAATCATGGCTCACTAGGTTTCTGTGGTTTTGTTTATTTAAACAGTCTTCACTGCCTCCTGGAAAACAAAAGGGAAAATAATGACAATAATAAAAACTAAGCACTCCTCTTTATAGAAGATTGTTCTTCTTTATCAGATACTTTTCACTGTTTTTCTTCCTTCAGGAATTTACTAGAGATATTTGCATGAAAACATGCTTTTTAAGCTATGAATGTACACCCATATCTACTGTTTGTCACCTAATCCATAACATTCTCTTTGTATTTTTCCTTCCAAATATTAACTCGGAAGAAGATTCTGATGTTCTCACAAACAAGTCTTTGAGTTCAAGGAACCGTAAAACAAGAGATGGATTACTACATTGTGCATTTTACAATGCACAGAGACGCCTTAGGGAGAGAATGCAGACTTCAATATTCCCTCCGTATCTGCTGCATTGTTTCTAAAGGGACTGGAATACTTCTCAAACCTCTTATATTAATGCCTTCTTAAATTCTTAATTTGATTGAATGACATATATTCTGACTCTCGGTGACATGAAATAGATGCTTAAACATCACACTTCTTAACCAGCACATATGCAAAGAGATCTTAGAAAAATTTTCGCTGAGTTTAGAATCAGTGGCTTAGATTCTTCTTGGGGTGAAGTCAATTATTCACATTAAGAAGTTAATGATCAGGGGTGTCTGGGTGGCTCAGTCAGTTAAGCATCCGACTCTTGATTTTGGCTCAGGTAATGATCTCGGGGTCCTGAGACAGAGCACTGGGTGTGGAGCCTTCTTAAGATTCTCTTTCTCCCTCTTCCTCTGCCCCTCTCCATCCATTCCCTACCCTATGCTCGCTTGCACACATATACGCACTCTCTCTCTCTAAAAAAATTTTAAAAGGTTAATGAGCAGTCATCTGTGATCTGTGCTGTAACAGGAAGTTCCAGTGCCCAACTGTGGGGACATTTTCAGTTGGCCAAATGATAGCGTTTCAATACAGAATCAACTTTTCTTTATAAATAATGAATAAGAGCAACATATGTGTAGGAACCCCCTAGAATGAAATTGTTCATTTTTTGAGAGCAATGGTCTATGCCCATTCGCCTATTATTGGAACCACACAGATTATAAAGTATGAGAGATTCCTAGAAATATAACCAAAATATTGAAATTCAGAATTGTATAACATTCCTTAGCTGTAAGATTCCTGAGAATAATAATAACTGTGATGTTCTGAATTTCTGGAGAACAAACTCATTGTAAGCCATAAATCAGCCAACTCAACTTTAGCACAATAGAATTTGCTCTACTTATAAATTGACACTTGATCATTAGCTCTTTAGAATTTTCCATTCTTTTGTAGCTGTTTTAGGACTATTCTTAGGTTAGCAACAAGATTTGAATAGTGAAATCTTTCCCTACTGTGTCCATCTTGATAGTTAACCATGTTGTTTTTTTAACAAATCAAAACGCATAGTGTTTTAATTTCCCATTTTGTGTAGCCATGTCATAGCATCAATTTGTCTACCTTCAGGGTCTACCACACTCATTATACACTGAATATATCCTTTATCCTACTTTCTGTTTACTGTGTGTCAGGATACAGCTCGTCCTTTCTGGTCAGCTCCTTCTTTCTCGAGAGTGGATTAGTCACTGGGACAGTTAGTCTCATTCTTTCTCTAATAGGGCACAGAAAAGGCTCCACGTAATCTATTAATTCACACACACACACACACACACACACCCCCCACTCTAATATTTAATCCAGTCTTAGAGATTTAACAATGTGAAGTAATTAACTGCACGAATGATAAAATCAATGTACCAAAAAACCTGACTATTCATATGACCTAAACCAACTTCCTACTAACACTACCTATTTAGTGCTTATCAATGGAGATACCTCGTTATCAAATTAAGAGTATGTTCTAGATCTAACACTACTCTGACAGCATTTAAAACAGATACGTTTTTGTTTTTAATTCTACAAGCACATAATGCAAACATGAGCTTATCAAATAAGCATTCCAAAAAACCAGTTGTATGGACTAGGAGGAATACATAAACCTTGAGAAAAATATTTCATAATCTTCAGTGTTAATTTTAACCTTCTGTTCTTCCATTAAATTCATTGTCAACTCTTCAGCTGAAGTGTCTGATAACCAGAAATAAGATCACTTGAAATTTATTTATTGCCCTCACAGTGTGCTGGCATCAGCAACAATCCCAACGTACTTAAGAGAGGAACGTGTACGCCTGTATAGGCCAGCCTGTGTGATTCTACTATAGAAACAGGCACAACAATTAGATGGGATGCTGATTTTAGATAGAGATGACATTTAGAAAATTTTCTTTTGCCCAGCATTCTTATTTTAAAAAGAAAAACCTGCCCAAAACCAAAACAAAACAAATCCACATGGAGGGGAGACATAAGTGAAAGACAAAAAGTAGGGGGAAATAGTGATCAGGTTTACACAAAAGTAAAAATTCAGACGTGCAGATAAGCAAATATGAGCTCTCTCCTGTGAAATACAACAAAAGACATGTCTGTTTTTACTTTTCAGGACTATTATTAATGCTTGCTAAAAATGACTCTAACAGTGGTGCAAGTAGGACCCTTTAATTATACTCTGAGTTACACCTAGCTATTCAGAAGGCAAACGCAGAAAACAAAAAGCAGGGAAAATGAATAAAAGATAAACTATTTTCAATTAAGAAGAATGACCCTACACTGCTTTCCAGTTCAGGAGCTCATTTATTACAAATCTGCCTTTGTTTGTCACCACTTTGCAATTTTGTTTCCTAAAGGGATACAGCCTGAGAGCTTTGGAGTTGAGAACAAATGTGAGTTGAAAATAAGCTGTTTAGATATGAATATACATATGCAGTAGCAGTTTGCCATTGTTCCGCCGGCAAATCCTGAATGTAGATCGTCAGTGCAGATTTCTCTGCTGAGACAGATATCACACCTTACCCTAATGCTCCTCTAGGTTATGCACTGGTGTCCTCAAACTCTAACATTCAAGACTGAACTAATCATACTTCTTAGGAGACTGGCCCCTTCTCCATCAGCCCAACTGCCTACCCTAGAAACCCGACTGCTCTTGGGGCTTGATTTTCTGGGGGCCAACCTACCACCCTACCACCACTACCACACAGAGCCAATCACCCAGGCCAATCTATCTTGAGTCTTTAATATTTTTCCAACCCATCCTTGAGTTCCACTTGCATCAAAACTGACTTAGTTTGGGGGTCACTGCCCTTTTTTACTTCATTTACTCTTCTACGGTCCCTCTTTTCAGTCTTTTTTCTTTCCAAATAATTTTGCGTTCTTCAATCACCACCATTTTTCTTACCCATAAATCAATCATTTCTCTCTGTTGATTAACCCTTGAATGATGCATCGCTTCCCTAAACTCAACCTTGCTAAAGCGATACCAAAGGCTCTTGATGGTGTGCCATGGCCAACCTGTGCAGCTACATCCCCACCACTCACCCCCTCACTCTTGAATCTGGTCAATCTCGAACTACCTTAATTTAGCAAATGCATCATGTTCTTCCCTCTAGTTCTTCAACCTTAGCTGAGATTTCATGACCCTAAAGACGTCCTTATGTACTTTTCAGTTTCAGCTAGAATCACTCCAAAAACACAGATACAAGTGCACATGTGAACACACAAGGCAGAATTATGAACTCTAAAAGCACTGGGGTCTTAGATCTCTCTGGGTGGTATAGCTTACAACTTACTGAATAATCTTCCAGCCTTGAAAGTACCACATTCTACCTAGAAACATAATCCTTCCTAGTGAGAACATTAATGCTGCCTTTAGATACACCTGAAGATCTCATTATGATGCTTTCCTAGACCTAGACTAAACTGGGCAATTCGGGGAGTTCAAGAGAATTCAGGAAAGTCACATTTACTTTAACCACTCATAATCTTTGAAGAATCGTGTTCCATCTCTCAGAGAATTGTGGGGACTGCCTTTCCAAGTGCCTCTGGTGAATATCATCTCTTAGACCTTCCCAAGGCCATCTAGTTCAATGCTCTCACTTTAGGATAAGACTGAAGCCTGGATGAATGTGACACTCTCTGAACAGCTCTACTATTATTGTTGAGGTTTTTTTCCTTTCAGAAATATTGGAGATAATCTCCCCACTGCTCAAATGCTTTTATTTCCCTCTTGCATTGTCTGTGAAGAAATAGAAAGATGAGTCTTTACTACACTCTTAAAGCCTTGGAATATATGAAGCATGAAATGGGTAACAGAAATGTTATATGCAAAAGGACAGTCCACCCAGAAAGTCCCCCCAGTCTGTCACACATCACACATTCCCCCAGCTTCCTGACAGGTGTATCAATTAATTGATCTCACTGATGATATACACCTTCAAGACTTGCATGGCCAGAAGCAGAGCTTCACACTCTTAAAATTACTGGAATCTAATCCATGTTTTATATGATGGTGACTATACTTCTTTTTCATTTAATTTTTATTTGAACATCAAATAGGCTGAGAAAATTGCTTATAAGTGCTTGAGCATCCCACTGGATTCTTTACATTTTAAAGGTGCAAAAGAGGTTTACCAGTGTGTTTCATTAAACACGTGAACCTCCAACATAAAACAATCACATCAGTAAGAGTATGCATCAGCAAAAAGGCATACTGATCCATCAAATGCAATCTGGCATCTGAGCTTTTTGCCATAAAAAGGAAAAAGTGACTTACCAAAGGAGTATCATTTTAGGTGCAATGGGCAGGGAAAGGAAGGTATAGTAGCAGGAAAGTTTCAACTGAGTCAATCTTGCTATTTCAACCATGAGAGATAGAGGGGAATTGTCAAGTTAAGACTAAAACTCCAATGGTTTACTAACAGGGCTATTAAATTTATTTTCAGAGAATCCATATTAAGAAGGGTAAACTGAATCACAGAAATAGCATGGCTGGAAGAGTGGAAACATCAGAAAGGGTTCAGAGAACCTGCCTATTAATTCTGTGCTTTAGATATAACTCCTGGACTAATGAAGAGATGGAAATGGAATGAGGAAAAGGCTGTAGCTCCAAGCATAAGAAAAACTGGGGAGACCGAACTGCCAAAAACTTGAGAATTTCAAATTATATTTTATTTTAAGAGGGTTCTTCAAAGTTCTTAGGACTTAGATTCTCATTATACATAATCAAAATTATGCATTATAGGACACATAAATTTTATCAAACTGGAAATGAGACCTATTTTAAATACACAGCTTTATATTTCTACCCACGGGCCCATTATGAAGATCGAATAAAGAATAATTTTGTGAATATATTTTGTATAATTACGTAACATTATGAAAAAATGTTATTATTATTTCCAGGAATATTTGAATCCATGCAGATAAAATATTCTGCCTTAATTTACTTTGCTGGTCCTAGAGAAATTTTCCAACTCTAGGATGCTAAGGGATGCCTAGATATTTCAAAGCACTGTGAGTTACACAATACTGACTCAAAAATATAAGAAAAATTCAAGCAAGCTGAAGTGCAAATGTAAAGCCCATTCAATGAGAGCCTTCAGTTTTTTCATTTCGTTATGCCCCTAACTGACAACAGTGACAATCAGGCCCTGTTGAAGAATTATCATCCTTTCTGAAGAATTCTTGGTGATTGACGGGTGGCCACAGCAAAGTGCTAGGTTACATATCATCTATAGTTTGAAAACACTGAGAACCCTTTTTCTGATTGAAAATAAATCCATGTACATTGTAAAAATTAAAATGGAACTCTAAAGAATATAAAGTGAACGTTCATTATGTTTTTCTCTGAAAGATAACCAATATTGCATTTTCTGTATATCCTTTGGGGTTGTTTTTACTCATGTGCTATTCTTTGTATATGGTATGTAAACATAAATGGGTATATATATACACCCATTTATGATGATGATCATGATATTATCATTGGTATCATTCTATATAGAGAGTGGTCAGAGAGGATATTTTGAGATCAGATACTTTCATTTTTATCATTAGAAAATATTTTGTAAGCTCCTATGATTTTAAATAATGATTTATATGAAGGAGTATCACCTCCGAGCTGATTATAGTTTCAATGATGATATAACCAAGAAAAGCCAAGAGGGTGGGGAAGACTATGGCTTTTGGGTAGCAGAAAAGGTAAATAAATTGGTCAAGAGTCAAGAGCAGTGGGAGTATATAGCCAGGAGAAGGAAGGAAGGAAGGAAGGAAAGAAGGGAGGAAAGAAAGAGAGAGAAAGAAAGAAAGAGAAAATGTGAGGACATAGAAGTAAAAGAGCAGAATGAAATATGATTGCTTACGGAGAAGAGTGTTTTAAAGCCCAGTAATCAATTATAGTTGGCTCTGGAATAACACAGGTTTGAATTACATGGGTCCACTTATACCTGGACTTTTTTTCGATAGATACAGTGCAGTACTGTAAGTACATTTTTTCTTCCTTATGATTCTTTTCTTTAGCGTGCTTTATTGTGAGAATACAGTATATAATGTACATAACGTACAAAATAGATGTTAGCTGACTGTTACTAGTGAGGTATCTGGTAAACAGTAGGCTATTAGTTAAGTTACACATGGATTTTTGACTGCATCGGGGATGTCAGCACCCTTAACCCCCATGTTGTTCAAGAGTCAACTGTACTGCCATTTCACTGTGCTCCCTCCCTATCTTCCCTCTTCCTTCTTTCCAGGGAGAATGGAGATTCCAGGTCAACACACCCCTCAGCCCATCCCCTATTTGCCTTAGGTAGGAAGGTGGTCTATCAGCAAAACAATAGCTGGAAATTAAGCTGAGATGGTTATATTATCAGATAAAAGCCTTGTTTGTTTGTTTGCTTTTCCCAAATACTTTTATTTTTTCAGTGTTACAAGATTCATTGTTTATGTACCACACCCAGTGCTCCATGCAACACGTGCCCTCCTCAATACCCACCACCAGGCACACCAGGCTCGCCCATCCCCCCACCCCCTCCCCTTCAAAACCCTCAGTCCATTGCTCTGAGTTCAGTCTCTCATGGTTCTTCGCCCCTCCGATTTGTTTGTAATGCCTATACCTCCTGCTATGAAAGACTGTGGGGTAGCAGAGATCCACCTATAGGCCTTCCAGGTTGGATCTGGGAACCATGATCTGTGGTGTCAAAGAGCCTGACAGTGAGAGCACAACCTCTTGAAGAACTTAAAACCTTATCCGGGAGCAATTCAGAAAGAGGGAAGTTATCCCCAGGTAATTTTGCCCCAACTGGTGACTCCATGGCCTAAATGGTGAACCAGTGGTAGAAGGAGTTTCCACCATTATCTTGGTTCTATATCATTATCAACCAGTGGCAGAATTATTTTAATTGAAGCAACTGATTGTCCCACTGAGTCCTTCCAGGCCTACTGGGTGTAATGGAAGGATAACATTTGCTTCCTACCTTCTTAGACAACAAATCTTCGCTGCAAGTCTTTGCAGTACCTACCCCCAGTCTAAAAGGATTATCCCCAAAAGACCACAGGATTAGGGAAAACACAGGTGCCGCTGTCGGTAAAGTAGGGAAGGACAGAAATCAGATAGTAAGGGGGTGGTAAGCATAGTGGAGAACTGTTTCTAGAAGTCTGATGGCAATTTCAAGGTCAGTGGAATGTCAGCTTTAAGAAGAGAAACAGCAGGATAGAGGGACTTTTGTTTGTTTTAAAGGATGGAAGACAAAAGAGATATGAACCCTTAATTTAACTTCACTGTAAAAGAACTTTGGCAAAAATACCTTATTATTTTTATTCTTTGGTGTCACCCTTGGACATCTTCAAATATGTACAACTTTTCTCCATGTTGGTGCTTACGCTCTTACATTTGAGCTAAAACTTAAGTTATTAACACCAATTTATTTGTTTGTGTTTTTAGGCTTAGGCTATAATTTTCCATTCTGCTCATGCCACAGATCTTTTTTTCCTCCTCCCCTTGAGTTTTTTTCTATTGGTTTGTATAATCTTGATGTTCAGGGTCTATCAAGCATGGCAATCCAGCTAGGGTCTCACAAGACCACTATCATCTCACTGAAGAGTGAAATTATATTTTTCTTTTGTTACAGTAAGTAACTCTTGTTCCTTTAATCTTCTTAAAGTATATTCAAGGCAAGAAAGATAAATGACATTAAAGAAATGAAGATCAATTTGTCAACTATCAATAATTTAAGAAAAAGGGATTTCTCTGGATATAAATTATCGTCAGAATTATCCAATACTTATGGCTTTCCCTTCATCTTTCAAAGCCAAGCTTGGCATTTATCTAAGGTGATGTAATTCATTCATTCATTCAACTAATGTTAATGTCTCCTATATACTGGATAAGGTTTTAAGACCTGGTGAGTCAGTGATATATTGGAGAGCTCTTGTCCCTGCCTTCTAGTGGGATATTAAAGACATAAAATAAAAGTTACATAAATGACTGTATTAAATTCTAGGAAGGAAATATACAAGGTCCTAAGATGGCTTGTAAACCAAGTCATTATTTTAGACTGGAATCACAGGGACCAGCTTTCTGGGGGAGTGGCAGATAATCAGACTAGATAATGAGAGGATGCTTTCCATGCTAAGCATGGTTCTAGAGAAAGGGAGCAGAAAATGGCATATACTCTAAGCAGAAGCCTTGAAGTAGAAAGGGCCTATTATGTTCAAGAAACTGAGACAAAGAAGTATAGCTACGACCTGACTGAAGCAGAGAGTGGCTCAAAATGAGACTGGAGATGGGAAGTTCTAGATCATGAAAGGGAGACCATGTAAGAAGTGTAATGAGGGAAGGAAGGGAAGAATCAAGAATGACCCATCACAGACACTCCCTCAGCCAAGTGATCAAGCTGAACATCATTAGTAAGTCATGTTGATAGCATGTGCCCTTAATCATCTGTTGGGTTCCTCTCCAGAAAACCAATGATTGGCATTAGTCTAATCATTAGAAAAACATCAGACAAACCAAAATTGAGGGATGTTCTACAAAATACCTGACCAGGACTCCTCAAAGCTGTCAAAGTCATCAAAGGCAAGGAAAGTCTAAGAAATTGTCAGTATCAAGGGGTCTAAGGAGAAAGACATGACAGCTAAATTTATAATGGTATCTGAAAGGGATCTCAGAACATAAAAAGGATATTGGGTAAAAACTAAGGAAATCTCAATAAAGTATGGGCTTTAGTTAATAATAACTAAGAGGGAGATAATCTTCAAGCAGACTCCCCACTGAGTATGGAGTCCAACATGGGGCTCAATCCTACAACCCATTGAGATCACAACCTGAGCTGAAACCAAGAGTCAGTCGCTTAACCCACTGAGCCACCCAGGTGTCCCTGTTTTTCAACCTTTCTAAGCCCTTTTCCTTATTTGTAAAATGGAGCTGATATTTATCTTCAGCTTTAGGTGAAGACTGATTAAGGTTTACAAAATATATTGTGTATATATATGTATGTATTATTGGATCTTAAGATGTACTCAACAAAGGGCAGCTTTATTACTGTAAACAGTGTCTTTGGACAGAGAATTCTGTCACAGTCTCCTTCAAGTGGGCAAAGCCAGAGTGGCAAACCCTGCATCCTCTTTAAGGTGGAAGGTTCTATTTCACACTAGAGCAGAACCCATGGTTTCTGGCTATCAGACTGAAAGCAGTCCTCTGGGGCTTCTCCCTAGAATACCCCTGATAAACAGACAGTTTCTGTTCATGATCTTTCTGCCTCTGAGTCACAAGTCCTCACTCCTGCAGAACAGGGCAATTTCCTTTTGAGTACTGACATTCTTTGGGGATTCTGCAAAGGAAAACTACTTAATTTGAAAGGTAGCCAATGGTCACAAAATACTTTGTTCAGAACCTTTTTTTCTCAGAATATGTGATCAATATCATCGGTTATTCTTAGGTGTGCACAGCTGTACATTGTCAGGGGTGAGGCGCAGTGACATGAAACATGGAGGGGATATCACAGTTCTGATGCCACTGCCTATAACCTTTCCTTAGATTACATTTCCGTTACCTCCTTCCCAATCTGTCTCAGCAGGATACAAGTCAGCACTTCCAGAAATCACGTCTAGGTGTAAGCTACACATTTCTTAACTCTCCCCAAGATGAGGAATATTTTATCTCAGTTTTGAAGGAATTTCCTTAAAATTTTGGCAATAACTTTAACTTACAACACCAGATTAGAAAAAAAAAAAATACCTCCAGGGCTATTAATTGTAAAGTTCATGCTGGACTTTAATAGGAAACATTTAGGAACTGCTGGATATGATAAGATATGTTAAGGCAGGGAGAATTCTTTATTCCTCACTTATAATCCTAGTCAACTGCGAAGGTAGCCAGTTCTCAGGTCTGCTTTATGTTTGTGAAATACCTCTGGGTCCAACAGGAATAAGTAAATCAGCCTACTAAGACAAGGAACATAATTTTAAAATATTTTCAAATGGAGAAAATAGCATCCCTATAACAGTACTAGGTAGCTAAACCAAGTAAAAACAGTTGGAAGATTTAATCTGAATCTAAATTAGGTAAATGGCAATAATAATTTTAGTATGCTTCATCTGTATAGCATTTTAAATGTTTACAAATGCTTTCAAATTTATTCCTCCTGATTCTTGGATTATGAATTTGGGCATACACATACCGGTAATATCCACTGCAGAAATAAATAAGCTTCAGGATGAATGATGTCCCAAGAGCCACTGTTTGTTTTGTTTTGCTTTTTGGAAAAAAGTGCCATGCACTTGAGTTGAAAAAATTGATTAGTTTTCTGGTTATGTGATATACTTGAAGTTGACACTGGGCAAACTTTTTTTTTTTTTTTTTAGATTTTATTTATTTATTTGACAGAGAGAGAGTTCACAAGTAGACAGAGAGGCAGGCAGAGAGAGAGGGGGAAGCAGGCTCCCTGCTGAGCAGAGAGCCCAATGCGGGGCTCCATCCCAGGACCCTGAGATCATGACCTGAGCCGAAGGCAGAGGCTTTAACCCACTGAGCAACCCAGGAGCCCCAAGACTGGGCAAACTCTTAAGTACTCCAATTCCTCACCTGGAAATCAGTAATGACACCTACCTCACAGGATTATAAAGGGAGTAATAGATGCAAAAATAAATCTAAAATCCATAAATGTTCAACTACTATAAGGAAGAAGCAGCTCAAGAAGAGAGAGAGAGGCCTGAGGTCAAGTCACCTCTCCCTAAGAATCCTCGGTTCCCTGAGCACTCCAAGCTACCTGCAAAGGGCTAGCATTCCATAATGACTGATCACTCAAGCTCACACCACCAGCCTCTCTCCTCAGAACACATCTACCTATTGGTATTGAATATTATCACAATATTCAACAGCAATAATTCTGAAGGAAATGAGCACAGTATTAATTGGGTTATGAGACAGAAAGGTCCTTTTTTGAAGAGCCGATCACTTTTAATTGGAATAATCATACCAACATTTCTTTAAAACTGCCAAGTCACTGTATTAACAAGAATCACTATTCTTATGATTTCCCACCGGAGGAAAGAAAACAGATCATAGCCCCCGGTTAAATTAAGGGAAACTGTAAGGCCTGGGGCTCATCAATAAACAGTCTGAGCAGGAAATGCTAATCCCTCATTTCTCAAAATTCACTCCCCAGCAGAGAAACCTTTTGCCCTGAAGATAGAAGGCTGATGATTGGTGTGACTTGAAAAATGTTATTCCTACCCATACATTTAATTCCTTTCTGAAAACCTGCTAAAACACTTCCCACTGAATTCCCATAGCTTCTAACACCACAGGTCAACCATTTATGCTAGGCTGAAGCAAGGATTAAAGCAGGAAGGTTCTCACAGGTTCAGAACTCTCCTGGCCCCATCACCTGGGCATGAGCACATACATTTATCAGACATCCGAAGAGGGGAATTCTACTCCTATGCATTTTAAAACAGTAAGTCCTCTCTTAGGGTTCATCTTAGGATCCCACGAACTAAGCTATGACTTGATGCTTTAGTCTTCTGTAGGAATTGTCAGCACACAAGTAAAACTTTCCTGTTAAATATGGCAGGGCAAAGCAACACATCCAGCAGAGCCAGCAAGGAAGAAAAAGAATGGAGATTGTTAATTTAGCCCTGAGGAAACTCTAGTTTATCGAGGAGTCCCAAAGACTCTCCTCAGAGAATCCAGGAGACACCTTATGTCCCACCCAGAGGATTTAAAAGTCCTAAGGGTGGTTTTCCTTCAGATCTGCCTTCCCAAAGATTCCTGAGCTGCAGCTGTCTCAGTGAATCAAGGCTGGTCATCAGAGGACCTACCAGAACAGGGAGATTTTCCTCCTCACATCTCTTTCTTCAGACAGGGCCACAGTCAGATCACAAGCTTATTTCCAACTAAGATTTTAAAGATTATCCTAAGTGTCCCACAAAGGGGAACTGCTTCACAAGGATCAAGCAGGAGAGACTTCTTCCCCGTTTCCTCCAAGTGGACACTTGGTTTCCTCAGGAGGGTGACAGAATCATTCTTGTGAAGCAGGGTCAGGGAGGTTTTGAGTTCAACAGTGAATTCCGAGTCCTTGGAGGGTGAGCTGATTTAAGAGAAAAGTTGGACGCCTCATTCTTGTTTTACTTCTCTATAATCCATTTAAGGATTTATCACACATGCCAGTTGACTTTTGTTGTACACTCAAGGGCACTTCTGGGAAGGACACAGTGGGTTTTCTGCAAGAAAGGGCGGCAAACACTGCAGGAAAGAAGGCAGGCTTTCTGAATTCTCATTCAAGCTGAATCACCTTGGGCAAGTCCTCAGAGATCGCTAATTCTGAATTTCTTCAATTTGTTACCATCACCCTTTTAGAGTCCTTTTAACAATGAAATGAGATGATGGATCTAATAATCTATTGTAAACTGTTGTTTTATTTCTCTAACAAAGTATTGTTTATTTGGAACTATTATGTAACCCACAAATATGACTTCAAGAGAGTGGGAATCAAGCCCAGTGATGAAGAGGTGGACATGCGTTCTGATAACCAATTTGAGACACGCAATCCACTAGGTACATTTATGAGACAATGGAATACAAAATTTGTCACTTAGAAGTACCACAACAAATGAAGTTTCTTAACACAAATCATATGCTGTTGGGCCACTGAGTTTCACCAGTCTTGCCTTAGTTCCACAAGAAATGGAACAAAGCGGAACTAGTTACACTTTGAGGAGCATTACAAGCATCTGTGAAGCTTCTTCGAGAAGAAGGATCAGAAAACGTATTTTTGTAAAGTGCTAGATTATAAATATTATCAACTGGAAGCCCCATTTGGTTTCTGTTGCACATACTTCTTTTTCTTTTTTTTAATAACTCTTCACCAATACAAAAAAAAAAAAAATGTTGGCCCAAGGCCATAAAGAAACAGGTTGAAGGCTGCACTTAGCCCCATCTCCTACTCTGAAACAATACAGGGATGAGATCTGCGAACTCCAGGGCAGAATAGAGGGTGTTAGAAAGGGTTAATAGCGCAAATCCACACTGTTTTTTTTCTGACCTCCCAATGTGTACTTTCTATATTTTGATAATTGTTTTGTACTTTTTTGTGACAGATGCTGCTTGATCAATTATAGTAAAGTCCCGTTGTTCACTTCGTATCTTACATACACTTACATTTAGAGGTGTTTTTATATAAATTTATATCTTTAAAATATTTTATATGTAATAAGCACTCAATTATAACGACAACAAATAATAATATAAATAGTATATATTATACTCTATTTTACTCTAATATTTTATGTGGGTCTTCTTTTATAAGAGATTTGGGACTTCTGAGTCAAATCCACTTGGGTCCAAAACCAAACCCTTCTACCTATTTGCTTCATCTGGAGTAAGTTATTTGACTTCTTTAAACCTCTCTCCCTCTTATGTAAAATGGAGATTATGAGGCTTACACCAAGGAGCTGTGAGAGCCGAGTGAGACGAAGCACATGGAAGACCCTACCCCATGTCTGGCACTACTTAATAAGGACTCATTTCCACTCCTAGTCATACCCTTCTCAATTACTCATTCCATCAGCTATAGTAGTGGATCTGAGACAATATTTTTTGTTGTGTTTAATTGAACTACGTATGTCAAGTTATGTAGCTGTGCCTACACAACCAAACAACCAGCAGAAAGCACAGAAGTCCATCAATCATGTTATTTGGGAATCCAGTCATGGTATTTAGAGTATTGACAGATCCTAACAGACTGCTGTGGTGTAACTCCCTGAGATAAACTCAGCTTTGACTGGGCTGCCATTAGAGCATCTTGTTTCTCTGTTCATAAACATACCTTCTGGAAAGAATATTAGAGGTTGTAATGCCCAGCAGAGAAAACATTTGGATGACCATGTCAGTTATTCACTGTTTCACCCCAGAGGTTTTAGTGTCTTGGAAACAGTCACTAACTAGTTGTACCACCAAAAAAAAAAAAAAAAAAAAAAAAAAAAAAAGATTAAAAAAATGGGGATAAATTTCCTGCTTCCTTCAGTCTCTTGGTCACTTCCTTTAGTATAGCAATGAGCCTACTATTCTATCTAAAGCACAAAGCATTATGAATGGGAGAAAGTCATAAATAGTAGAGATCTATTGCTCTCTGTTTACACGGCCCCACTTTCTTTTAATATAGGAAGGACACTATGATATTGGCAGACATAATAAGTTAGATGATCCATTTGAATGACCTAATTAATCTTCTCTTCCATGGTTCTATCCAATTTTCTACTTCCTTCTTAGGTAAATGTCACATGAAACAGAATGGTGCAGGGCATAAAATAAAATGTTTCCCTTTGATGAAAGATTTTGCTCATGGGAGCCAACGTGGTAAGTCTGTACCATTGTAATAGCATCCTGGTGTCTCATGGTCTGATCCAATCTACCTCTTCAGCTTTCTTTCCCATATTCCCATACCCACTGCTGAAGCCACTGAGAATAATGTGTAGGACCCTGACTGTTCCATTCTTATGCTTTAGTGCATGCTGTACCCTCTTCTTGGAGATCCTTCTTCCTCCCCAGCCATGGTTTGAATGATTGTGTCCCCCCAAATTCATATGTTGAAGCTCTAACCCCCAGTTTGATGGTATTTATAGATGGGGCCTTTGGGAGAAAATGAGGTCTTAAGACAGTGGAGCCCTCATGATGGACTAGTGCCTTACAAGAAGAGTCAGGAGATCTTGCTGGCTCATACTCTCCCACTCGCTACCCCCACCATATGAAGATACAGCAAGAGGGTAGTTCTGTGTAAACCAAAAGGAGGGCTCTTACCAGAACCCAACCATGCTGGTACCCTGATCTCTGACTTTCAGCCTTCAGAATTGTGAGAAATAAATGTTTGCTGTTGAAACCACCTCACCTCCTATGGTATATTTGTTACAGGACCCCAAGCTAAGATATCCCATTAACACGGTAAAATCCTACTTGCTTTTTAAATGTTCTATTAAACCAAGCCTCTACTAGGTTAGTCCAACCTTCTCTGTGGTTGCAGGAGTCCTAATAACCTCTATATAGGACCCATATATCATGTGTCATTGTTTATTCCTCACCTTATCTCCCAGGATAGACCCTAAGGGCTGGAATTGTGATTAATCATCTTTGTATTCTAGATGTCCAGGCAGAGTAACTGGTTGCAACTAATTTTGTGGCAATAAATGTGGAAGAATACAGCAAAAAACAAGTATTTCCAGTGTGTTAATATCTGTCCCTTATAAAGTACTCCCATGTGCCTTTTATACAAGGACTGAATACTTCAGGGAGATGGAAAAGTAAGCTTAAAATGCAGAATGATAAGGATGACATGAGTGATGGATTTTTGTGACTTTAAAACCATCATGAGTGATGGTTTTAAGTATGGGTAATGTCCTCTTTATAGATGTGTGTGTGTGTGTGTGAGAGAGAGAGAGAGAGCGATACCTCTGGAACTTGAGCTCTTTTCCGGGAAGAGGTGGAGCTGAAGGGAGTTCCCCAGTCCTGTTCCTCTTTGTGAGCAAGCTGTGCTCCAGTTCCCTTCAGAATCCATCAGACAGATAAGGTGGGAGACGCCAGGGTCTGATGTGTTCCTCCCTTTTTGCCATCATTAAGGAGGAGCAATCGCCACAGAAGGATTGTCATCCCTGTCCAAATATTTTTTCTTTGAGCTTATATGAAGATGAACGAAACATATCTTAAAACGTAGAGGCAAATTAGCTTCCAGCCTCTGTAATACAGTTTCTCTGAAAACAAAGTCCCTTCTGTCTTCCAATAGCTTACTGGTACCAGGGAATGGCACCAGCTCATTGATAAGCTTAGGGAGCTCATACAAAAAAAAAAAAAAAGATGAAATAAACAAACAAAGCCTATTTTCCTGCAATTTTTGTAGAAGTGCTTCCATTCTGACTGTAGGTCTTCATTTAGTGTGGAACGCTCTTCTAGTGAGGGAAGATAAGCAGCTTTATTTCCTGGCAAAACTTTTTTGATTTTGCCACTGAATAACCCCCAAAGAGAATACAGTATTTACAAACAAGGCTTCTGGCATGTTGTCCTATACTTCCTTGTCCTCTCATAGCTCCAAACACCTCTTAAAATAGCTTTGCAACTGCCTTCCCAACATTCCCCAGGAGCACATCACATTCCAGTGTAAGTGACAGGGGTCTGAGAGAGCATTCTGTCACCTCGCTGTGAGTTTCTCTGGACCATGAAATGCCCAGTGTCCCAGACAACACCAATTCTTCAACTCACCACCAACTGCTTCTCCTTGCCACTTTCCTCTGATATCAAACAAAGAAAAAAGACAACCAAAAATATGGGCATTTCATTCTGAAAACATTTGTGGCCACAGTGATTATACTCATGGTTATCAGGACTTCAGGATGAAGTAATCTGCTCTTTGGAAGAAAAGTACATTGACAGAATTGGGAGAGATGACATGAAAATACAGCTTTCCAATCTTTTTTTTTTTTTTCTTACTCTAAAGATACTGCATGGACAATTTCTGACAATTTGGCAGTAAATGTGACAACAGAGTTTCCTAATGACCTCATGAATGGGGGAAGCAGAAGAAAGAACTGGATTTTGACATCGGGTTTTCCAAAAGGCTTAATCCATCATACTTCCCTCTGCTTTTTAAAAGATGTCTATATCTCTAGGGAACAAAAACACTGTGCAATTTGTTTTCAATTATTCTTTACTATGTAAAATTAAAAGGCTGAGTTGATATCTCTTTATAAGCATCAATATATTTAAAAAATATTATTTTTCTTTTAAAATAGATACTGCAAAGATAAATGAAAGCCCCAATTATTTACATGCGACTCAGCAGCAAAAATCAATAAATGAGATCACCAAAACGTCCAGAAAGCTGGAAAGCAGCTACTCTCAGGATTGGAGTAGACTAGTGAACCAGGGTTGATTCTCATCAAGGACCCCAAAGAATGACACGGTGGTCGATTCATGTTCCGATAGGTTGGCACCATGTCATATCTACCATTAAAGCTCTGATGATCACTCATGTTTGAACCTCAGCCTTTCCAACAAAATTTTACCACTAATTGAGGAAACTCTTTGGAAATCATCAAGGAAACAGAAGATGGGAGGTGGAGAAAGAAGTCCCACACAAATAAAGAAGAATTATAAGGGTTTTGTTTGTTTTTTGTTTTGTTTGGAGCTCAAATCTTTCTTAGAAGGAATTAAACTCTAAGATTAAAAATAATCATGTGGAACATTCCATAGGGGTAGTCATAGTGAAGGAATGAAAGTGACAAGGGTTGGGTGTCAGGATGTTTAAGCGCCAAATTCTGGACTATCACCTTAAATCCTTGTCTCTCACATGACAACTCACTACGACTTCTTGGTCACGGTCTCCTTAACTTAGAAAATAAAGGTGCCAAACCAGATGAGGTTGAACACTTCACTAAACTCTTCAATGTGAAGTTGAAGGAACTAAAGGTAAACTGACAACGATGCAATTGTCTCCAAGGTCATCTTCTTAATCTCTACTCTACACTGCCTGACAGTGGGGACACCCTTTGGGAGACACTGGAGCCTCAAGTCAAGGAAAGTGTTCAAAGCCTTTTCTTTTTATGCTCTCAAGGAGGTGGTGAAGGCCTGTGGAAGACTCTCACAGCCCTGGAGCACAAGGCTGTTTGACTGTTGAGGCTGTGGCAGTGTTGTTGTGAGGGAATGCTTAGCCTGAAAGAGGGTGAACACGGGCATATGTGGACCCCATCCCCTTCCATGAGTGATACTCATATATGATGACAGAGAGAGGTCAGCTAGGAGGGAAAAGTGGGTGCACAAGCATAGTGATGTGTACAAAATAAGTGTTTAGCAAATATCTGCTGAGTGAATGAATAAAAGAACAAATAAATAAATCCTCCAATTCTATGCATAAGACCAAAGCTATAGTATGGCTAGTTATCTAATATGGTACTTAGTTTAATGATATATATTGTTCTCTATCTTTGGTCATATATCTTGTAGATGGAGTCAAAAAGAATCAGTGGTACTGTAAATCCATCCCATTATAGGGAAAAAGTGGTCTATTGAAATCAAATGTGATCTGTGCTAGCTAAAATTTGTTTCAACATAGGTTCCACATAAAAGCAAACACGCTGTGTCCCTTCAAAAGTTCATGTCCTAGATATTAATTAGATTTGGCTTAAATAAAGTAATACTACTACCATGTACCTACCAAGGTAACCCATATAAGATTCTTCTCAGGCTTAGGTGAAGTGTTGGTTTTAAAAGTGGGAAAATGTGCCAGAAGGGAAGGTTCCTCTGAAAAAATAATTTTTATTCTACCTAGAAAGAGAGATTCTTTGAGCTTTTTCAGAAAATGATGACTTGCTATTATGAAAGCAACAGAAGAAGCAAGTTAGGGTAGTAAGAAACTTTAGACATTCAGAAGACTAGTGGCACAAAATTATCATTAAAAAAATATATATTGAGCTCTGTTATGTGATAAGAATAGAGCTGGACATAAGATTCGATGCTGAAAAGAAGAATTTAAAAAGAAAGTACAAATCTTGCCCATACAGAGCAGGTTTCTGCTAATGAAACCAGAGAATATCAATGACAATTCGTTGTGTAAAAGAGTTGAATATAAGGTATGTGTGGGAACTGAAGAGGGGGCCCAAGCAAAGCTATTAAAAGTTAAGTTAAAAAAAGTGGGTACCATTAATTAGGTGCCCAGAGCAAAGGCCATGTTGGAGTAGCTGGAATGACTACATCAACGTTATCAAATAGCATCACGTTTCCTGAAGGCAAGAGAACAGAGGAAAGGGCACAAACCAAGGAGTATAAAACCACCTCTTAGGACTTTGTTTACTTCTCAAAAATAGAAACAAGAATGCTCAGTCTGGTATTGGTAAAACAAATTAACATTTATAGAGCTCCATTCAGGGGTCTGTAGAAGTATCTTGGGTAAGCTTTTGGTTTTTACTTAGCTTCCTCATGAACACTGGCTGTTGAAGCTTGGAAGGTCAAATGGGAGAGAGAAATGGAAAACAGCTCTGTGGTGTCCTTTCTTACCTCTTCTTGTTTATGCAGACTCAGTGGAGTAGAAGAATCACCAAAACTGGATAAACAAACCACTTAAGTTTTTCGACAGAAAGGTGAAAGATTTTTGTTGCCTGAATTACCAAAAAACAAACAAAACAAAAAAAGATAAACCAAAAAAAAAAAAAAAAAAAAAAAACCTTATGAAAAAGATAATATAGGGAAAACAAAAATAGTTCATTAAAAACTACAAGATGCCAAGTAACAATGTTCTTTTCTCACTAACTGCTAAAATAGGAGTACAGTGGATTAAAGGGGGAAAAAAAAAGAGAATTAAAATATTCAGAACACGAGTTCTGCTGTGCCTACTATTGGAAAGCTCTAGAATTTATAAGAACACGGAACTGTAAGATTACAGAAAATCCAACACAAGAATAAAATAATACACATGATGAAGTGAAAAAAAAATATTTCCCTAATGCATAGCAAAAGGTATCTTCAAGAAGTAAGAAAAAATATTTGCTGATTTAATGAGAATACCAAAGAAATACAACTGAATATTATTCAGCACTAAAAACCAATGAACCATATCAAGCCATGAAAAGACATGGAAGAACCTTAAATACACATTAGTAAGTGAAAGAAGCCATTCTAAAAACTATGTGCTGTGTGATTCCAAATATATGACATTCTGGAAGAAGCAAAGCTATGCAGATAATGAAAGGATCCAGTGATTGCCAGAGATTAGAAGGGAGGGAGGGATAAATGGGGGTGCACAGAAGATTTTTAGGGCAATGAAACTACTCTTTGTGATACTATAATGGTAGATACATGCCATTATTTATTTGTCAAAACCCACAGAACGCACAACACCAAGGGTGAGCCCTTATGTAAAGCTATGGACCTTGGATGATTATGATGTGTTAATGGAGGCTCTTTCATTCTAACAAATGTACCACTCTTGTGGGGGACGTTGATAGTGGGGCAATGTATGGGGGCAGTTTATGGGAAAGCTCTGTACTTTCTACTCAACTTTGCTATTAACCTAACACTGTTCTAAAAATAAAGTTTATTTAAAAAACATGAAACTAGTGCAGCAAGAAAGTTACCTTTCTTTTTTTTTTTAAAGATTTTATTTATTTATTTGACAGAGATCACAAGTAGGCAGATAGGCAGGCGGGGGGGAGGTGGGGGAGAAGCGGGCTCCCCACCAAGCAGAGAGCTCAATGTGGGGCTCGATCCCAGGACCCTGAGACCATGACCCGAGCCGAAGGCAGAGGCTTAACCCACTGAGCCACCCAGGTGCCCCCCCCTTTTTTAAGATTTATTTATTTTTTTAGATCAAGAGAGAGCATAAGCAGGAGGTGCAGGGGGAGAGGGAGAGAGAAGCTCAAGCAGACTCCCCGCTAAGCACAGAGCCCAACACCGGGCTCAATCTCAGGACACTGAGATCACGACCTGACCTGACAGTAAGTGCTTAACTGACTGCGCCACCCAGGTGCCCCAAGAAAAGTTGTCTTTCAATAATTATACAGAGTAATCAAAAAAATAGTACTTTGAATTTTAGATAACTGGACTATTGAAACTGTTTTGTTTTCAATTATATTGGAAACGTAGAGTAAGAGCACATGGGAGTCTGAGAGAAAAAACAGATTTTAAAAAGTAGCCAAATAGTTGCTGCAAGGGGAATGAGTAAGTCACACTAATTTAATTAAAAGAGGCAAACAGGGATAATGACTTTTAGAATATCTGACCAATATAAGATGCAGTGATTTCAATGATCTGCAATTCCTAAGTCTTAGGGAGATGAGCTAATGGATTTACAGTCACCATCAATTATTTCTGAAAACGCATTTCATACCAAGGGGTGCCAAAATACAGAAACTGGAGCAATATCTATTAAAGGAGAAGGGAGCAGGGCTGCCAATTATAGCCGACTCTCTAGATTCAGTATCTACTAAAATAATGGGACTAAACCAAGGGGAAAAATATAACAAACCGTAGGCACTGAAAAAGCTGCAGAGAGGCAGGAGCAATTAAGTAACTGAGGATTGAGAAACAGAAGAAAAATCCAAGAGGAATGGACCATAGGAACTTGCATTGTGGAAAAGAAACTAAAATGAGCTAGTGGACATCAAAGAGGAGACACCTGACGACCTCTTTATTCCATGAGAATGACCCCTGGGATTTAATCTGAATGCTTCAAAGATAGAAAGGCGCCATTTCATTTATTTTGAATATGGAAACTTGTTGGAATATAAATATGACCTCTTTTCTGTATCCCTACTTGAAAATAAAATAAATCTGAATTTTCAGTAAATTCTTACAGAGGTAGAAGCAGCAAGGCATCTCTTCATAAATGAAGGAATTTTAAAGAGCAATGCTAAGGATGTGAATTTCCTGAAAGATGTGTTATGTAACTAACAAACTGCGAGGGAGAGGAGCAATTACCACTTTAATTAATTAGGGCCCTGTTGTAGCTCCCTTGTGAAAGATAATCCTTGATTAAAAGTGTCAGTGTGTAAAAATAGTGACTGATATTGAAATGTAAGAGTGTGAAATTTCAATTAATTGTAAAAAATTAACTGGTTTTATCATTTACCAATAGACACTAATGATTCTCTGGAGACTTCGAACATACAAACAAATGGTTAGAGTTGACAGTGGACATGTAAACAAAAATAGAATTAATCCACTGACGGTTTATCCCTCAGAATAATTAGTTCCTTTGGCCTTTTGTTTTATATCTGCAATGCAGAGGTTAATGTTAAGTAATAGCCACAGTTTTGCAGAGGAAGGGAACAGACAGAATAACATGAAATAGGAGACTAAATAATATTTTACTTGCACATAGTGTTTTCATGGGCAACAGAAATTTTCCAACATCATACACTTTATAAATATTCAAGAAGTCATATTTTCTGCCTTAGAAATCCCATACCTGGAAGCCTTGCCGAGACTCTTTCCCTCACTATGCCTGGAAAGAGTTCCCCGGGAAGTAGGAAGGAGCAAGCATCTTCAAATAGGAAGCCTAGAATTAGACTAAGCCGAGAGGTAAGTAGCCACGACCCATTCTAAATCTCACCTGAGACCAATTCCTCGAACACAAACTTGGTTTTCACAATTCCCTTTTCTAAACACTGACTCAAAGTGTGATGTGCCTCTATTTCTTTTTCTTCTCTCTCTCCTTTCCCTTGCCTTAGTGGAATTAAATGTCAAATGATATAATGAGCTGTTCTTAAAAAAAAAAAAAACTGCTTATGGTATGGTAAAGCAAAACAAATTTTTAAACCGATCTTTGACATTAAATGGGTGACTGATGCCTGAAGCAACAAACTTGCTCTCAGGCCTAGAACAAACTGTTCCATGTCAACGAGCTCCAATTTCTAGACTTACAAAGACAAAAAAAAAAAAAAAAAATAACAAACATCTACCACACAGGGCTGGCATGAAGTATAGGAATAATATATGTAAAGAAATGACACGGGTCCTAAAACTTGGTCTATACCCAAGAAATGGTAGCTGCTGTTTCCTTGTTTTTGTTGTCATTTTAAATATCACAGAAGAGTACCTTATCCAAAATTTGAAATTTTCCTTAACATAGAAATATCCAGTCACGGTCACTTTAAAATAAAAGCAAAATTGTGAGTCCTTGTTTACCTGTGCATGACATCCATTGGCCAAGACAACAGAAATTAAACCGACCTCATCCACCACTCTCCCTGCCTTCAGTACTCCCAGCACCCAGTACAAAGGGAGAAAAAACAGTTTGTAATATTCAGGCTTACATGTGAGAACATAACTGCCCACTCCACTGATAAAATCTGATAGAAAAGTAATTTTGAGAATGAAGCAAGAAAACAGTGGGCAGATCTGGGAAACACTTTGGCCCTAGGGCTACGCTTTATCTTCTCCCTAAAATGAAACCAAGTGTCCCGATGCTCTCTAAAGAACAAAGTCAAGCACTGTTTTCCTATTTCCATGCTGTTTATATGGTAGAAGCCTCTTCTCTCTACAGCAGCGCCAAGGAAGGCACAGGGTATGAGAAGATCGTCATCGTGTTCAACAATATGAAACTGTCTGTGAAATTTATGTTCTTCTCTCTACCAATCAAATTATTCCATGCTTAGCTTTTATGAAGAGTGGGAAAAATTAGTCTTCAGGTAACTCTTTAGCTCCCCATCTCGTTGCTTCTAAAGAGATCCTTAGTTAATTAAATAATCAAGAAATAAGAGACTTGTCTTCTTATATTATTCCATCTTGTTTATTGGCTTGACATAGTTGGGGAGGTAAGGGAAAGCTATTCTGCTTTATTAAAGTGGAGGAATCATCTTCCTGACCAAGGGTGAACAATAACATCAGGAACAATCATTACAACTTTCCTATTACTAGGGGAAGTAGTATATATATCAGTTTGTTACCGAGGATCATGACAGTTCACCAACATTTTTCACCAGAAACAGTGAAATGTATGCCCATTAACATTTAAGAATATTCCCTCACTCTAACACCTCCACTAGAGCTGCAGGAGAAGAAGAGGATGAAGCCCAGGTCCTTGGTCCAGCTGGATTAGAAATGGAAACATTGTCAGAACACCAGATAGTAGAGAGCACAGAGAAGCTTTGGAATCGTGAAGAAATCTTCATAGGAAGATATCAGGGAAGGTGAGAGGAATTGTGGAGGAGAAGGAGTGAAGCAAAGCATAGAAAAGAAAATCAAGTTGCTTACATCTTAAATGGCCAGAGCTGACTTAACATAAGAATGTAAGATACACAGATGGGGACTGTGCCCCTCTAAATAAACAGGTGCAGGGATGGTAAGAAATGGAAAAGGAGCATCTTTCCCTCTGGCTACCCTCTTGAGTAGCTCTTTGTCACTCCCACCAGAAAATCAGTCTCTGGCCAAACTAAGCTCTCAGCCTCAATGGCCCACACAAGATGGAAAACTCCTATGATGTCAGGGTGGCGACATCAGGTAGAGTGTTGTATCTTTGTTCCTTTTTGACGCTCTTTAGATGCCAATTCTTCAATCTGGTATTATTTAAAATGTGGCGCTGTGACTACTCACTTCAATATCACCTGAGATGCTAGTTAAAGAACAGATTCCTGGGTCGGATGCCAAAACTGCTGCCTAAAATCTTTGCAAGACAGAGTATTTCAATGACATAACCTGTCAATGAATCTTTTAAAAGCCTTTTTAGAAGACAGTAGTAGTGTAACTAACTCAGAATCTGGTGATTCAAAGCACTATACCCAATGCCTCTGAATACCAACTGCTGGAAAAGTGGGTCTGGTTCTGCCATGAGATCAACACTCAAAGGTGTATAGGGCTCAGAAAAGAGAAGTACTGCTTTTCTGAACCTAGTAAATACGGATCACTTTGAAATACTGCTCTGCTACCACATTTTTTGCTATTTATTTTCGCTGACCTTAAGAAATCTATATCTTCAGTTCGTTTGTTAGTACTGTTGCACATTATCCATGGGCTTGCCAGCCCTACTGGTGTGTAGCCTGTGGAGATGCCTATCGCTCCCTTGACATGATAAAATAGAATGGGAGACTATGCATATTGACCAAGGTCCACATTATCTGTGGAAAACATGGGGGAAAAAATGAAGCTCCATATTTCTAACACATTTGAAACATACTGGCTTCTGTTCTCATTTCAGATCTTCCTGGGCCTCCCGAGCAAGCTCCAGTTGGCACTCTGCTACCAACACCGGGTAAAACCACCCAAGTCGTCGAACACTTCTATAGGTTAACCCTTTTGTAAACAGTTCAGGTTACTATCCAAGAAAATAATCAGCCAACCCCAAAGAACTCTTTAAAATGAAAAACCCAGTTTTCACCTTTCAACCACTTTGCTCTATAACTGTCAAGTGCCAAAAGTGTCACCATTACTATATCAACTATGCATATCGAAACAACAAACACACACTGAATAACTAGAATGCAGTGCGCCTGACTGTGGGAGAGTAAGTGAGATACAGAGTGTAAGTATTCAGCAAAGCACCTGCCACATCATTGCTTTTCTTAGCTATTGTTATTAGTTTGGGTGACGGCTAATGTGCATGTGATGTTTATCATTGTTTACTACTAATAGATTAGATAAAGAGGGCACCTGGGTGACTCACTTGGTTACGTGTCTGCCTTCTGCTCAGGTCCTGATCCCAGGGTCCTGGGAGCGAGTCCAGCTTCTCTCTCTTTGCCATTCGTGCTCATTCGCTCTCTCTCAAAAATAAATAAAATCTTTTAAAAAATTAGATAAAGAGGAGGAGGGGAAAAAGGAGAAGGAAGCAGAGGAGGAAATAAAGAGACAAAGAAATATGTTGGCCAATATTTATTTAGCATTTACTCTGTGCCAGTCATTACCCACTATTTATGTGTATTATCTTCTTGTGCAGTGGGGAATGTCGAAAAGGCAGAAAGAGATATAGTCTGGCAAAAAGGCTTTGGTCAGTTACGGAAGAAGAGCTCATGTGGATTTGATTTTAGAGTTTATCCTAGACAGTTGAGAAACAGTGAAGAACTTTTAACAAGAAGATGACATGTTCAGATTTGCATTTTAGAAAGGTCATGCTGGCAGCGTGAGGCATAGATTGTACTAGGGAAAGACTGGAGGTGGGAGACCAGTTAGAAATGCAAGGCTCTGGTGGCAGTTCATGTGAGAGACGCTAAAGGTCTGGAAAAGTTATGTGGATGGAGAGGAGGGGAAGAATTCTAGGCAAGTTTCAGGGAGAGGTTGGACTAGGGGACACCATGGTGTGAGTAGAATTGGAGTGAGAAAAAAAGAAGACATGCTTATAGCATATCGACCTCACTTCTTCCAATGCCATATAATTTGTGATTAATAACGTGCAGATTGGCATTACCACATAGAGTAAAACTTTCAAGTGTCTCATATAACAAAACAACTAAAAATTACATATAAAATAATATATATATCCTGTAGAATATATTCTATACACCAATAAAAATATTCTCATTCTAAAGATAAAAGACTTCCATTTTGAAGTTTTAAAGATTTAAAAATACAGAAGATTCCATTAGATTCTTCTTCCAGAGATACCTCAATGGAATCTCTTTGTCTCCCACAGAAACATTTCACAGCAATTTTAAACAGATGAGGGTATAAATATCCCAGCTTTCCCGTAACTTTCCAGAATTCTACAGAGCAAACGGCACTCACTACATACAGGCTATGAACTTCTTCTACCAATCTCTCTGCTTAAGAAATAAACTAATCACAGGTCTTTCTTGCTTTTGTCTATTTCAAATTAAAACCAGAACTGAAATTTTCTCAAAGTTTTAAAAAATGATGTTCTCGCCCTCTCCAAAGTAATGTGCTTCCTGTTACTCAACACCAGAGGGCATCATTCCGTGAAAGCCAGGATTTGGGAGAGAGGGAGAAAGAGAAGGAATTCCATGGCTAATGAAAGGAACTGATTTTTTAGTGTGTACCCTTATCTACCATGAAGCATTACCATGGTAACAGCACCAGTTAAGATGATTGTATATTTAGGTCACAGTATAAAAGAAGGAGCTTGAACATGAGGGTAAAAAAGGGAAGCAAAATAAAGACAAGAATATATGAAGTGTGGAAGGAGGCAAACCAGCCAGAACCTACCTCACTCGCCCTTTGCTAATAGCTGTTTCACAAAGTCACGCCTCTCAAAAGAAAGGGGGATAGTAAATTCTAACTAAAATTAAAAGTTGCTATTGAAATTCAGAACCCTAAGCACCGGCAATCTTAATAAATTAACAGGAACTCATTCAGCATGGCAAAATTAAGAGACCACTATACTCGAAGTTGGGAGATGTGTGTTCTTAGGCAGCCCTTGGTGATCTGCCTTTGCTAGAAAAGCCTCTTTACCTACTTCAGCACATATCATGAGTTAATCTAAACGATATCAACACTGTCTTTCATCCTGTGCACCAGACAAAAGGAAATCTTAGTATAGCAAAGGGTGGAAAGAACATCTGCCAAAATATCAGGTAATTTTGGTGCCCTTGTTTTCCTCTGCCAGAGGCATTCACTGATCAATCAGAACAAGCATGTTGTACCAACTAAGAATAGTTGGCACCGAATCTGCCTTGCTTAGGGTTTAGGGAATCCAACGAGCATATGCAGTGCTGAATTAAAACGATGGGGAGTAGGAAGCCTGGGTGGCTCAGTTGGTTAAGCGTCTGCCTTCGGCTCAGGTCATGATCCCAGGGTCCTGGGATCGAGTCCTGCACTGGGCTCCTTGCTCAGCAGGGAGCTGCTTCTCTCTCTGCCTCTGCCTGCCACTCTGCCTGCTTGTGCTCTCTCTCTTTCTCTGACAAATAAATAAATAAAATCTTAAAAAAAAAAAAAAAAAAAAAGGATGGGAGAACAATGCTCAACTCTGAACAAGAGAGTTTTGACTTCCCCAAACAGAGGGAAAATGAATGCTGCCACTATTCAGACAGCCAATGAGCACAACATAAGACAAATACTGAAGTCCAGCAGGCTTGTGTTTCCATCTAGGGGCTGCAACTTACCAGCTGTGCAATCTTGGGCCATTACCTGATCCCTCCCAATGCCGCAACACGGGGAAAATGACGTCTATCTCACACAACTGTTACGATGACACAATGAGAATTGATTCATCTATTCATTCATTCAACAAATATTTAATATGCTCCTAGGATGTGCCAGACACTACTTTAAACAGTGGGGATAAAGCACTAACAGAACGGATGATATAATACATGAAAGGTGCTTAGGACAGTGCCAGGGACTTAGAACACATTCTATGAAAACTCATTTCCAAGGAAAAACAACCTGCTTCCTTTGCCCCACAGAAACCACACACACCAACCACCACCAAGACCACGTGACTCAGCTGAGCTTTGGGGTATGCAATCAGGACACTGGCTCTGATGCCCTGGAACAAAAGCAGTCCCAATGCCTTGCTCAACGAATGAAGTGCAGACAGGCGACAGGGAATGCAAGGAAGGTATTAACAGCCACAGGAGAATATTGACAGTGTTTGATATATAGGAGTCTGAGGGAAATGACACAGAATTTATACCATAAAATGTCCAACCAACTCAAAGATAAGTTAAAATGAAGAAAACCAGTCCTTCAAGAGAAATGTGTGACAAAATGTCAGTCTCTAGATCCTACTGAGTGAAGTGAAGGAAGATTAAGATAAGATCATGAGTGGGGTGTGATGTGAGTGGCTGTGTTGAGATAATCACCGATAGGCCTTCTGCCACAGGCACACTGCAAAGACTGACATTGGTGACAGAGCTTGAACCAAGCACTTTGGGGGGCTGTTAATGGCATACCCACACATTCTTGCCCTCACAGATTCCTCTTCATTTCCTATTATTCTACTGCCCCCTCTTCTTCCTCTTTTGCACCTGCCTTAACTTTGGTCACTGCTGTGGATGGGAGAGACAAGTGCCTCCTAAACAGCCTGCCTGTCTTCCCCCACCGAAGTGGGTTCCGTGCCTTTCCTGCCTTCCCTGCTAGCCAGCAGGCTGGGGACTGCTGTTTTCCTCAGACCTCAGAGGCGGCCCCTCCCTCCTATGCCGTTGGCCCTGGGGGATGGCTGCCCTGAATTGGAATTGGAAAATGCCACTAGAAGGTACATCCAAGAGCCTGATATTGGAATTATCTGGGTAAAGAAGGGGAAAGGGTCACATTTGGAGTAATGTGGTTTGTAAAAGTGAAGACAGCCTCTCTCTCTCTCTGCCTCCCCCCAGAGCTGAATGTGGGAACTCATCCCAAAGGAACTTTTACCTACATTTGACTACTAGTCCCTTCCATATCTGCCCCTCAAGTTGAGAGCAGCAAATGTTTTCTTGGGCTCCCTTGAACTTGGACTATGGTAGGGATATTCAAATCTACCTATTTTGTCACTCCAATCCGTCTCCAGACAACCTCAGGCATACTTACATAAACAAATATGCCTCTCTCTTTTGTAGGAAGACCAAGCATCTGTCAGTAATTTTGGGCCCCGGGACTCTCCCTCACTCCTACCCCACTTCATTCATAGAGTTTTAAAACAGTAAGCTGACTTGCCTGGAATTTCCACACCTTTTTAGGGAATTTCCATACCTTTACTTTCCAGCTTTAATTGACCTAATTGTTTAGCCTAGTAAAAAATATAGAACCAAAAGAATTTGCTTATCTATGGGCTGTCTCAACTGGAACACATTACTAATATTAGCAATAGCAGTAAAAATTCATCTGGCATTAACATATTACTTCTTGAGACCTTAGGTGCCAAATCCTGCAAAGCTGTGACACTGTCAGCCCCAAATTCTTCCATCCACGTAACAAGTCTCAGAAGCCCACTTTCTAAATTGTAACCCAATACAGTTCCCAATGTGAAACTGTCTTCTGGCCAAATCAACCGGTTTACTTCTATGATTATCAGTTCCTTGTTATTATCATCCAAATAGGACATGCACACATGCCTAACTGTAGCTTCTAAAGTGTATCGTCATCATTATTTGCTTATCAGTGAAAATGTAATCTCCCCGCCACATGCTTTCCAATACAATGTATACACACGTACAGACTGCCCACAGAATAGAATGCACGGCCTTTGCCACACCATGCCGGGCTGAGCATCAGGGTTTACGAGCTGCCACAATTTGAGTCCTCTTAAACCCAGTAAGTCAGAAGAGCTTGGAGTGAAGTCAGGTGCTGGTTACCCCAGGATCTGGCCATTTGGACTTCCCTGGGCCAGCAGGAGAGAGGCTGCCCGCTGTAGCTGGGCTCCGGCCTGAGGCATGCCCAAGGTAAGAGGCCTGGGTGTCCCAGCCTCTGGACCCTTAACACTGAGCACGCACAGCTGGAGCCAGAACTCCAGCCTTTTCCCCAGAGACTCCTCACCCTCACTCCACCCCATCCCCAAATTCAAGTTTTTCCCAGGCCATTCCTGTCGCCCCATGGTTCCCCTCTCCGGTCTGGATGGCTCCCCTCTTCTCCAACCCGGCCCTCTGCGTGGCCCTGGTGGTGGCCATGGCTGCAGGTTGCCCCCACTGCGGAGCGGGGACAGCGTGCCAGAGTGCAGGCTGGTGTGGCGTAGAGCGTGGGGACGTGTGTTTGTGTTGCTGGCTGCGTGTACTAGGGGATGGACAAACCACAAGGCTGGCTGCTACATACCCACTGCCACCCAGCGCTAGGAAAAAGAGCAAGAAACGCAAAAACAAACCAGAGAGAGAGAGAGAGGAAAGGGAAATAGAAAGTCAATGTGGGGGATTCCAAAGCTCAAGGAGGGAGGTGCCAGCTCTGGCTGGGCTTGCAGCGCCTGGTCAGGCAGACTCAGAACCCTCCTGTGACTGAGGCCACAGACAGACCATGGCCGTGAACTGACATAAGGACACGGGAGGGCAGCTTGGGTGAGCTATCAGCAGGCAGCTCTGCTTGCCTTCGGCGTTTACCTCTATTTCTCTGCTCTTCTCCTGCTTCTCTGCACCAACTGACTCCCACAGATATTTCCATTCAGGCAACAGCCTTGGTCTCCTGGCCTAGGGCTGGTAGCTCCATGGACTCTGGCATGGACGATTTTGTGGCTCAAAGCAGCCTCGAGGACAGCGATGGAAAGGAGGGCGATGGGAAGAAGAAAGGGATGGGGATGCTGGAGGGGCACTGAGGCAGTGGGTGTGTGCTGCTTTCTGGGTAATTCAGGGGAAACTTCCCTTCTTGACAGCTCTCCGGGGAACCTCCTCCACCCCCGCGAGGGGCCCAGGGGCACCGGACAGAGCGCACAGGTGGGATTTCTGCGCGATTCACCCTGCAAGGGTTTGAACCGCACCTCCTGGGTTCCACGAGCTACAAGTTAGCGGCGATCACCCATTTCCACAGGTGCGGACCACGAGAGGCACTGTGGGTGCAGCGGCCCCTAACTGCGACCCCGTGCCCTGCCTGGGTGGCCCAGGGCCCACGGTGAGGTGGGGTTTGGGGAAGCCCTGGCATGATCCCAGATCTCGCAGGCTTCGGGCTGGGACACTGTCCCCAAGCCCAAGCGGACTGCTGACTTGGTGTGCGGGACCGAAGTGGGATGGGGTTGCAGGAGACCTCCCCCTTCTGTCCTGGGATCTTTTCCTCATTCTTATAACCTCACCCCCCCTCCCCCGCCCTGTCGCTCCTTGACCGAGGTCCTCGGACCACAGCACCAAGCCTCCTCCAACGACCCAGAGCCGGCACACAAGGGGCTGCTCGGAAGGCGGAGCCAGGGGACTGTGCGGAGCCGGGGCGAGCCGGGCCTCCACCCCAAACGCCCGGGAGACGTGGCCAGACCCCCAGCAGGAAGGAGCGTGAGGGACGGGAAAGAGCAAAGCTCTCTATGTCTCTTCCAGGACAGCATCTTGGGGAGGGGGCTAGCGCGCTGGAAGGGGAGCGATGACCCCCAGGCGCGGCTCGAAGGCTGCCTTCGCCACATTCCGCCGTACTCAGTGACCCGCGGAATCGCGCCCCCGCGTCGCGCTTTGCCTCGTTTGCCCCCTCTTTCCAAACCCGCCATCACTTGCCTTCAGTCCTCCAAGCCCCAGGAGTCAAAGTTTCCGTCTGAGAATCTGCACTTGTGGAGGACTATCTTCCAATTTCCCAGTCCCTGATCCCTTCACACCGGGTTCTGGGGATTGAGAGGGACCCTGCCGTGCCAGGTTCGCTGGCGCGGGAGAACTGAGAATTGGGCAGCGCGGCGCCCTTACCTGCGGCCGGTGTAGCTCCAGCTGCCTCCCGGGACTGCGATTTCCTTGGTGAAGGCTGGCAGGAACGAAGAGCCCTTCGCGGGTTCGGGGCTGAGCGGCCCGGATCGAGCTGCGCACCGCTCAGAGTCTGAAGCCAGCCGCCAGCTCCCTTTCTCCCTTGATCTTGCAAGAGAAAAGGCAAAGATTAGTTGGTGCCGCGACACCCGGAGGGGTGGGGCGGGGAGGCGGGGTGAGAGCAGACCCAAACGCTCAGACGAGAGCTGCGGGGCTCGGGCGCGCGCGGGCAGAGTCGCGCACCCCACACCGGTCCCGGTCACTTGGCGAGTCTGGAACCCCTTCGCGGTTTAGGCTGGAGTTAAACTGACGCTGCCCCCGCCCTCCACACCAAACCACCAAAGACAAGGCAGAAAGGACTTTCAAACCTGGCTTTCACGTAGAAGGCGAGTCTGGAGAGCATAACAGAACCAAGACCTGGAAGCACCCGTGAGCTGGGCGGGATTCATTTCTTCACCAAAGTGCTTGGGGAAGTAGTAATTAGTGTGGAGGGCAACACCTACTTCAGTGCCTCTGGCGATGTCCTAGTGGGATCTGCGGTTTCAAGGCTCTTAGCCAACCCGCAGGCTGGCGTGTGTGTGTGTGTCCGCGCGCACCCGAGTGTGTGTGTGTGTGTGTGTGTGTGTGTGTGTGTGCGCGCGCGCCCGCACTTTCGCTGGAGCGGGAGCGGGTCTATGCGCCCGGGGACCTCCGGTATAGCAGAAGACCGTGTCTGTGTTCCTGCGTGTATGTTCGATTAGCTGCAATGGGCGGACAATTTCTGGAGAGAACATTTACAATTTTCTTTCAATATGACAGGATTAGTTGCTGTTGAAGGCGCTCCTCCAATGAAATCTCCTCTGCTCTCTGATTTGGCGGTTCTTCTGAGCAAATATGACAGCCTTTTCCCCAGGCTCCTTTCCGCTCCTCCACGTCCATCCCCAGAGCTTAGCTCTCCATCTGCAGTTTCTACACCAGAACCTTTACAATTACCGCCACCACCCCGTCCCATTCCTGCAAGTATATGATTGCTATAAAGGTGACATGACACATTGGGAAGAACACAGTGTTGCTTCTAAATTGCTGAAGATGCTTAAGCTCAATTTTTCCAGGTGGGAAAATGTTAGAATAAATCCGCTGTGCTTTGTAAACATGTAATCATGCTGAACTATTTACGGATTATTTATTTCTTTGGGATATTGGCAAATGTGTTACAGAGATAGGTAATTTTTTTTCTTCTAATATTAAGCATGGTCTAGTGTCCATGTTTTCTTCAACTAGTAGGCATTCGATTACAAAGTATCAATAGCACTTCATGGAATTGGGGGTCTCCATGAAAAGAATTAAGATGCAAACTTGTGTTCTGAACAGCCTTAGGTTTTATTTCTTCATAGAAATTCCTTCCAAGAACACTACTTATTATTTTTAGATACTAAACCATTTGATAAAGGTACAATGTTATGATTCTAAAGTATAGCTGAGAACAAGACTTCCTTTTGCGAAAGTATATGTGTCTATGAAGATAACATCAATTTTTACCTTTCACAGTCAAATGAAAAACAATGAAACCTTAAATTGAATAATACAGTGTTAGATACAATACCTCTTGTATCACAAAGACAAAGAACAAGTTGGTTTAATATATCCGATTCAATTCAGTTAAATTCTTGATGCCCAGGTTTTGCTAGGTGTCAAAGAGCATATGCAATAGCAAAACTCAGAGTCCCTGTTCTTTGTAAGCTTTCAGTCTTATTAATTAGGAAAGATACTCATATGAGACACCCATGTAGCAGCTGACACTCAACATGATAGATCATATAGCAATATAAATTCACTGAGAAATGGAAATCCTATAGTGAAAAGTTCCTGCCTGTTCTGTTAAGTCAGTCACCACCAAGCAGGATGTGGCATAAACTCGATTTTGTTTGATTGACGTCATCCTGAAATAATGCATTACAACACTGTGGCTTTACCTTCAGCCTCTACATCCCTACATCCTGCCATCACTGGAAGATTATAAGATACTTATTAGAAAATCAAGACAGCTCTGTTCAGTCTTGGTCCCAGCCTCCCCAAGCATTTGGTCCATGACATTAAAAATCTGATTTAGTCACTTCCTCTCCTTTACATGCTCTTTAAAAAATGAATTCATATTCTCCTTTCTTACTCCATTATTTCTATTAAACCCCTACAAACCCAAGGAGTTGCTCGAATCTTTTTGAACCCCCTGCCAGTACAACCTCCCCACCCCCCCACCCCCCACAAACACAAGCCAAAGCAGAAATGTAAAGGGAAACGATCCCTGACCAGTAATGGAGAAGAAAACCCAGTGATCTGTTGCTAATTTATTCTTTCATATCATTAATTCCTTCTTATAAACAAGACTACACATTCTAAAAAAAAGCGATACAAGCAAAAAGCCAATGAAAGCTAACAAATAGTTTCTTAAACTTGAATAAAACAGTCTGAATAACTGAACTACTGTGTTCAAAGGAAGTCACTACACTCATGGCCTTTTGGAAAGGAGCTGCAAATGGAAGCAGCATTTTTGCCAAACGATCAGCAATGATGTGCATTTTCTTCTTCTAGGTCATCACTGAAGACACTTTGTTATATGTATATTTATAGTTGTGCCACTCACTGTGCGATTTTGGAAAAATTATTTAATTGCCTGTAAAAGGGAGATAGTGATAGTGATATCTCCTGGGGCTATTTTAACAAATAGAATTAATTCACGTAAAATTTTCAGCCTGTTATATAGCAAATAAGCTATAACTGTAAGACTACTAGGATTTAAAAACATAGAGTTTTGGACCATACCTCTGACCTACTGAATCAGAATATTTAAGAATGGGTCTTGCCAATGGGAACCATACTACTCATCAACACCATTCAGTAAGCATCTTAAACATAATCCATCATAACACTGACTCCCCAGGTCCCCATCCTTTTCCCTTCTAGTTTCTCTTTCTTTACAAGAGAAGATCATGTGTATTCTGAGCATTTTAATTTTATTTCTTAAGCCAGTTCCCTGAGATAAAAGAGTACACCCCAATTCCAGCATACAGCTTTTACATTTATTAGTAAGCCATGGTGTGGAACATTTTCAAAAGTGCTTTTTAAAGACTTTGTAGAATGTACCTATGTGTTCTCCTTTATCTACATGGCTATTTTCCACCTCAAAGAACACTAATAAATTAGTAATTTCCATTTGTGAAGCCAAACTTCATCGCCTACAACCTCATAAAGCTAGTTTGAGGCATGGGTTGAAGAGCTCAGCTGCCTGAAAGGGATGACTTTGAAACTTTGACAAAGCTCCCTTTTGATTAAGACTGTGAATAAGGTCACTACTAACGCTGAGGAGAAGGAGAATGGCACGTCTCATTCCTGGGAAGGTGGTGCATATTTTATCGTGGCACGTTGATTTCAGTGCAGCAATATAATTAGGCTTCAGTAATTAGATGCACAAATCAGCACTCTATCATCATAAGTGGATTAAGAGGGTGACAAGTTCAACTCAAGTGATTTCCCACCAGGTATGGCGGCCATAACATTTTCTTAATTTTCTGCTTTCAAAGAATCAAGAAAGAAAATGAAGGTGAAAACTTGGCCTCTACAGGGGAAATGGCACAAGTGCAGGAGAGCCTGCCTCCTTCTTCATCTCCCACTCAAACCATTCAAGAGTTGAACTAGGAAGGCACAGCAGTTATCAGCAGGAGGTTTGGGAACTGCAGGGTGACTTGGCTAATACCTGCCAAAGGAACTTTTCTATTCCTTGACCTCAGTGTGAAATAGAACAACCCTGCATTAAAAGTGACCCTCCACTAGATGACAATCATGGCTTAAAATGGGTTCTTCAGTGTCCCTCACTGTTTTGAAATCTTAATAACAGCCTCATGAAAGACACACTATTCTTCTGAGAATTTTTTGTTTTCCATATAAACCTTCTTGGAGTCATTGAAATGCTTCTATTCTTTAGTTAGAAAAGATGATCTCTTTTTCTCCCAGAAAATCCTAAGTGTTTTTTTTTTTTTTCAGACCCTGAAACAGGAATTTCCACATACAAATGGGAATCATTCTGATGGACAGTGTTTGCGGAGAGTCTAACAAACAAATAGCTTGGCTATTTTTTTTTTCCCTTTTCCTTTTTTCTTGAAGTTTGGTGTCACAGCTGTGTTAAAATCTTCCTCTCCTAGCAGGGATGGTGTTATCCACAGCCTGAAAACTTCTACTGCTGCCGAGTCTAAAATATTTAAAATACAGTACAGAGCTCTTTTTCAAACAGGGAATGCAAAGAAGGAGGGGAGTAGGGAATGAAACATAGTCCTGTAAAATGTTAAGCAGCTTCAATGGTGATAAATCAGTGTTAAGCATGCAGAAGAGAAAGGCCACTGGGATGCATGTTTACTTAGAGAAGCATTTAGTGTATGTGCATTCCTCTTACCAGGAGGTAATGCTGAGATCCTTTTTGGAGGTAACCTCTAACACAAAGAGAACTGAAACATTTCAACTGCCTTCTACCTCAGGGTATATTTTGACAAACAGCTTAAGCTTCCTCCTTCCACAGCCTAAGCTGGATGCTGGAGTCTAAGGCAAAGAAAGATAAGATTCTAGAACACAAGTGCAAAGTGAAACTTTTATCAGACTCTTCTCTGTGCATGGGGCTCCAAATTATTTGAATCCATGGCCCATTGTGCAGGAAAGGGTAGTCTAGGAATACTCAAAATCCTTTTACTCTGTGAAGAAACCTAATTTCTTAGAATTTAAGTGAACTAATCACGTACTCGTGGGAATTCACATAATTTCTCAGATTATATACTTCACCCTGTTCTTAAGCTAGAAGGGTCTTTGAAGGGAAGGGTGGAAATGCTAACACATTCTAAAAAAAACCCCACAACACAGGACAGCCTGCTCACGAAATGTGATTTACCCTCTATTTAATGACAGTGACTGAGATCACTGTGATGCAGAAAGCAGAGATTTGCCAAGCAAGACTCAAACTGAGTGTGTCTGATAATATCACTCCATACAGACCTTTTCATTTTATTATTATTTTTTTGGTCATTTTATTTATTTATTTTTATATAGATTCAATTAGCCAATGTATAGTACATCATTAGATTTCAGATATAGTGTTCAATAATTCATCAGTTGCATCTAACAACCACCGCTCATCACATCACGTGCCATCCTTAATGCCCATCATCCAATTACCCCATCCCCCCACCCACCTCCCCTCTAGCAACCCTCAATTTGTCTCCTAGAGTTAACAGTCTTTCATGGTTTTCCTCCCTCTCTGATGACCTCCTATTCAGTTTTCCCTCCCTTCCCCCATGATCTTCTGCACTGTTTATTATATTCCATATATGAGTGAAACCATATAATTGTCTTTCTCTGAATGACTTATTTTGCTCAGCATAATACCCATTTACACAGACATGGATGGAACTGGAGGGTATTATAGACCTTTTCACTTTAAAAACACTTTCTCTTACTAGTGCACCCAAAAAGGAAACAATCAACAAGGCAGCCTATGGAATGGGAGAAGATATTTGCAAATGACATATCTGATAAAGGGCTAGTATCCAAAATCTATAATAAAGAATTTATCAAACTCAACACCCAAAAAACAAATAATCCAGTTAAGAAATAGGCAGAAAACATGAATAGACACTTTTCCAAAGAAGCCACCCAGATGGATAACAGATACATGAAAAGATGTTCAATGTCACTCATCATCAGGGAAATACAAATCAAAACCATGATGAGATATTACCTCACACCTGTCAGAATGACTAAAATTAACAACACAGGAAACTACAGGTATTGGCAAGGATGTGGAGAAAGGGGAACCTTCTTGCACTGTTGATGGGAATGCAAAATGGCGCAGCCATTGTGGAAAACAGTATGAGTTCCTCAAAAAGTTAAAAATAGAGCTACTCTACAATCCAGCCATTGCACTACTAGGTATTTACCCGAAGGATACAAAAATACAGATTTGAAAGGGTACATGCACCCCAATGTTTATAGCAGCATTATCAACAATAGTCAAACAATGAAAAGAGCCCAAATGTCCATCAACTGAATGAATGGAGGTGATATATATATATGTATATGTATATGTATATGTATATAATATATACATATACATATATGTATATGTATATGATATATATAATGTATATATGTGTATACATAATGGAATACTACTGAGCCATCAAAAAGAATGAAATCTTGCCATTTCCAATGGCATAGATGGAGTTAGAGAGTATTATGCTAAGTGAAATGAGTCAGAGAAAGACAAATACCATGATTTTACTCATATGTGGAATTTAAGAAACAGAACAGATGAACATATAGGAAGGGGGAAAAAAGAAAATAGAGAGGACAACAAACCATAAGAAACTCTTAACAACAGAGAACAGAGGGTTGATGGAGGGAGATGGGTCGGGGATGGGCTAGATGGGTGATAGGTATTAAAGAGGGTACTTGTGATGAGCACTGGGTGTTGTACATAAGTCATGAATCACTGAATTCTACTTCTGAAACCAATATTGCACTGTATGTTAAGTAACTAGAATTTAAATAAAAATTAAAAAAAAAAAAACCCTAAAACTAGTGCACCCAAAGAAGTATCCCTAAAGCACTCCTTGATTTCCTGTGCCTAATGAGATGGATCCTGGACACTTTGTCTCTTCTTTCTCATTTATTCAGCAAGTTCCCTGGGTTTGGGGCTTAAGGGCCTCATTTATAAATCTCATAGGCAGTACTGTATAAATCCCTGCTGAAAGGGATGAGGTAAGGCCCCAGGCAAAGTCAATGTACATGCTACATTCCTACAACACTTTTAGTGACAAACATTTTCCTAGAAAATGAATTAATTTAAAAAGCATGCCAAATAAACATGTATTGGTAATCATTGAAAGTCTTCAATAACAACCAGTGAAAATCTAACCTCACAGATCTGCAGCTGACACAATGTGCTCTCCTTTTATTGATGCAAGGATATAGAGTATATAGATTCTCCTACTTGATGGTAATCCCCTGAAAATGTTCCTTTCTTGAACAAGTTTCATGTAAACAAGCTAAGCAATCATGTAAAGCAATCACTGGGAAGGCATTATTAAAACTTAAGACATACATTAACGACCAATGAAGGGAACTGAATATGCCACCCCCAAATATGCCTCTTTGACATATTATTTTGAGCTGGTTATTTTATTTTTTTTAAAAGGTTTTATTTATTTATTTGAGAGAGAGAGTGTGAGAGAGAGCATGAGGGGGAGAATGTCAGAGGGAGAGGCAGGCTCCCCGTGGAGCTGGGAGCCCGATGCGGGACTCGATCCCGGGACTCTGGGATCATGACCTGAGCCGAAGGCAGTTGCTTAACGAACTGAGCCACCCAGGCACCCCTGAGCTGGTTATTTTTAAGGAACAGGAGATACACAAGTTCTGAAAACTGAGAAGTTGCCTTTTTTTAATCTTTCTTTCTTTCTTTCTTTTTAAGATTTTATTTACTTATTTATTTGAGAGAAAGAGAGCTAGAAAGAAAGAGGGAGAGCAAGAGGAGGGGTAGGGAGAGAGGGAGAGAGAAACCTAAAGCAGACTCCACACATCAGCATGGAGCCCCACATGGGGCTCAATCTCAGGACCTTGAGATCATGACCTGAGCAGAAATCAAGAGTTGGACACTTAACCGACTGAGCCACCCACGCACCCCATAAAAGTTAGCTTTTCGTAAGAGACATTTATAAGGGAAATCTCCATTTGTAAAGGTGTCACCTTTCCATACCAGGAAGAGGATGAAATCTCTAGAAACTCTATCAATGGAGAAGATGAGGGTTTAAATCTGCATCAGACCTGACCCTCACTTACTGTTTTTCTGGGTAACTTCCCATAATTGCTTTCCTTCCTCTTCACCCAGTATCTTCTTTCGTCTTTAGCTGGAGATGTTATTCAAGGTGACAGCGTGGGCCATTACAAGAGAGTTATTCAGTTTTCCTGGGTCTCCCCCATGTATTCTGGAGGTATACATGTTACTAAACTTTTGCTTGTTTTTCTCCTATTAATTTTTTATTATGGGAGGCTCTCAGCCAAGAACCTAGAAGGGTGGAGGGAACATTATTTTTCCTCCCCTACACCATCTACCAAAACCTTGGGCTCACAGTATGCGGGGTGGACAAATGTAACTAAAAGTCATTGGATTCCATGCTTAATTTCTAAAGTTAGTTAATGGAGAAGCATAGAATAGGACAGGAGCACCTCTACACACTCTTTGTCCAGGGAACTATATTCTAGGGTGTACTTCCAATTCCTCTGTAACTCTTTGCTTTCTTTTACTAATTTGTTTTCTTTTATGTTTTAGAAGTAATAAGGTGACTACGAAGTCACTTAACAATGAGTGCCCCTGGCACATGGACATTTCTGTAAGAGAAGAAATCATTTCTTGAGAAGAAAATTCTTAGTCATGGCTGTTACAGCTTATTCGAATTACATTAACAGCATTAGGGATGACGGTCATGTTACTTCAGAATGGAATTCCATGGAATGGAACAGTCCCTGTTCATGGAATGGACTCGAAGGAATGGAACCCTGTTTTAAGCCATAGTTCATACCTCCAGTTTGCAGAATGATACTAGGCTTATCCCTGAGAATGTTCTCTCAGGCTTTTATATGTCTTGTCCTGAGCTGGCTCAGAGCAATAGGTGACAGAATGAAAATTGGGGGAAAATGTATATTTTCAAGGTGAAAGTGGGATTATGTCACCCAGTATCCAAGAAGAATAGTGTTCTGTAGGAAGCTTCTTTATCATCTCAGACACAGAGATCATGTGGGCAATACTAGGAGAGTGAAGAAGATGGAAAGTTGCTAAAATAGAAATAGGAGATTTGCTTTTAAGGGCCAAAACATAGGAGAGATGGGATCCAAAACTCTCCACACAGCAAAACAAGGTTTAGGTTCACAATTTATCAGATATGTGATCTCAGACAAAATGCTTAGTCCTTCTCCACCTCAGTTCCCTCATATGTAAACAATGTGTAGGTTCTGCCCCAGAGTCGTGATGATCAAATGACGTCATATCTGTGAAAAGCATTTTGTAAAATGTGAATTATTACTAACTGTGGATATGTAAATAAATTGTGATGTGAATCACTGATTTCTTTTCTCCTTGACCACCTTCTGGCAGGTGTTTCCTTCTTAATAAAAAATAATGTCTACTTAAGAAAATATTAACCAACATGTGGCTGGGGACAAGGAAAGTTTGGGGTAGCGTGTTAATATTGCACATTCAAATCACACCAGAAAAGAATATATGTGAATTCCTACCAGAAAAATGAAGGAGTCATTGGTGCCTCCTTTTGTTCATGTTCTTGGTCTCATCAGCTCCTGGTTTGGAATACTGAATCTAGGTACCCCTTGTCCTTATATGGTTCTCAACGAAGAAAGATAATATTTCTGTTCTGAAAAGAAGATGTTTTAGGGCCTGTCCTGCCTTGCATCAAATACAGAACTCCAAGGTTTGCTTTGCTCTGGCTTCTAAAATTGTAAGTAGTGATACCTGTTCACTTTAGGAATGAGCTTCTAATCTTCTAGACCATAAGTACTTTATGATAGTAAAATGCTATAGACTAACTCCCTATGAATCTACACATTTATAATAGAAACTGACTTCCTCAAATTCACAAATGTTTTCTCATTCCAAGCCTATCTGCTTTTAAATATTGTCTCAGGCCCAACTGCTGCCCTGTTCTTACACATCCTACAGATTGGCTTGAGATTCAACCAGAGAATCTAGGCCCCAAATCTCTACTTCTTAATGCTTCTGAGTAAGTGTAGACTTGGACGCCTTCTTAAATGTATATATTTCTGATCTGAACCATGCTCTTCCTATCTCTTTTAAACCTAACAACATTTCCTGTAAATCAGGGTGTGGTCACTACAGCTGAGCTGTACGCACAGCAGACCCTTCCCCCAGCTGACAAAGTCAGCTCTCTTTAACCATATTCAGTCTCAACTGTATTCAATGCGGTTAACTGCTCACAACTTGAACAACTCTAGGGAACGTTTCTCAGGATACTACCATACCAATATGATAATGATTCTCAGGGAGGAATTTTAAAACTCATGTTAAGATAGGAGTTGTCTTTGGTACTAGGATTATTACCTTTGGCCAGAACACTAATATGCATGTTAACATAAATACATGATTTATATTTCATTAAAAATAATCAATAATAATAATAAAATAATATAAAAATAATAATATAAAAATAATAAAAAATAATAATGAGCCACGCTCTTCCTATCTCTTTTAAACCTAACATATAATGAAATAACATATCATTAAAAATAAAACACATTAAACACATGTCTCACTATGCCTGTTTAGTGATAATGACTTACTCTGAAATGTGAGAATTGGCGAAATGTCTTATTTCATTCTCCCTCCTCTCAAGAAGTTCTGATTGTTATTTGTGGCTCTAATCTGGAGCTATCACCGGTGAATTTAATTTGTGACCTAAAAGGAAAGCACTGGATTAACAGACTAATGAAGACAGAGAAATAGGAATAAATTCTAAAAATGATTGCAGTGGATGGAAAGAGATTACAGTGGACAGAGGGAATATGGGAAGAAATCATGAAAAAGGTACTTACTTTTTCAGATACTCACAATCTGAAAAAGACAACTAATAACTAGTTCCTTGTGTGCACACAACACACGGCCTTGGCCTTGGGAGGACGGGAAACTACGCTGTCAGGAAAGGGCAATGGGACATTGCTGTTTTGTACTCCTTTGCGAAACTGCTGGAAACTACAGCTTGGCTCTCACACTGAAACCTAAAAGTTCTCAGCTCCTCCAATGCAGCTTATAAACCCATTTCACCGAGCTCTTAAGGTAATTAAGTAGCAAAAACAAAAACAGTCCTGAAAAGGCTTCCATTTCTTTCTTTCTCTTTGCTCGCTTTCTCCCTGGTGTGGTGACAGTTCTCTCTGGGGGCCTCTTTTAGAAGCCTGATGGCTCAGAGGAAAAGAACTTACTCAAAAGACACTTGGGGTATGGTGATGGCAGGGAGGAGAGAGCTGAAAGTGTAGAGCCACCCAGTTGCTAAGGAGAAGGGTCAGAGTCTAATACTCAAAACTAGCATGCCGCTGTGTCTCTCAAAATGGATCCATGGTGAACCAGAAAAATTAATCTCAGTGTTTTATTAAAGATATAAATAGCATCTCCTATGCCAGTGTTAAAGAAAGCACAGCAGCACTAGGGAAGCAGTGTTTTTGAAGCATTTCTATGTGACTGTGTATAAACATGCAGAGAATTTGTTTAGCTTTCGGTTCGCCCAGAAGAATAAAAGTGACCTTCTAGTATAGATAATACTTCATAATGCAATTCCAAACAACACGAATTTGTAGATGAATGGTTCTTTTGGAGTAGATCTCTAGTCTCCATTCACCTTCTCCTATGTTTGCTCCTATCACTGCAAATGTTTATGTATTTCCTTAATAGTGACCGTCTTGACTCACTTAAAAATAACTTGCCAAACATTTGTCTATTTATGTGCACACTTCTGTGTGGTGAGATCAGCAAATGGCAAATTTCAGCCTCTCACAAAAAGGACGATGTAGTCTGTATACAGCACTGCCCTACTGCAATGGGATGAACTGGGTGAATGTGCACCCGGCCACATCTGGGAACATCAGCCCCTTGGAAGGTCACCTGAAGCACTGGGATTCCAATGCACCACCTATTTAGAGGAATGACCAACATCCTTTGACAAACATCAAAGGACGACCTCACCCTATATTTCTTAATTACCTTAGTATTGTAAATTTATGATTTTACGCTTCATTAATTTAAAAACAAACATTAACCACCTGATAGATTTTTTCCAAAATCCGTTACAAAATAACCTGACTTCCTAAGTGAAATGCAACACTGATGTCTTCCTAGTAAGTGCTCTGGATCCCAATCTGAATTCTTCTGGGTGACATGGCCTTGGACAAGTAATTTAACTCACCCATGTTTCATTCTCTTTATCTGCAAAATGGCAATGTGTCCATCCTAAGCAATTCCAGGTGACTTAAAAAATATTTTAATACAAGACTCATTATATTTTGTGAAACCAGCTATTCATAATATGCCTTTGGCTAACTTTATGATGATTTTTGTAATCTTTAATGTTTATACACGCTAAGTTTGTTAGGCAGAAAAATGCCTCCCCCTCTAAAGATATCCACATTCTAATCCCTGGAATATATGAATCTTCTTCCATATATGGCCAAAAATATTTAAACGGCAAATATAATTAAAATTGTTAATCCACTGACCTTAAGATAGAGAGATTATCCTACATTATTGAGTTGGGCCCCATGCTGCACAACTGTCCTTTAGACTCAGTATCGGAGTAATGTGATGTGACAAGGACTAGACTGGCCACTGCTGGCTTTTAAGATGGAAGGGGCCATGAGACAAAGGATGAAGGAAGGCTGCCAAAACTGGAAAATGCAAGAAAGCAGATTCTCTCTTAGAGCCTCCAGAAGCAATGCAGCCCTCCTGACACCTTGGTTGTAGCCTTAATGAGATTCATGTTGGTACTTCTGAACTACCAAATTATAAGAATACTTTTACATTGTTTTAAGCTAAGTTTAGGATAATTTGCTATGACAGCCAAAGGAAACTAATATACCAAGATTCCAGTAATGTCACAAACAGTGATTTAGATACTATAGGCTCAACATTAATGTAGCTTATCCGAATTTCCAGGGGAGTCCTTATGTTAGGGGTAATATAATTATGCCAAGTATTGCACCCAAAAGTCTCAGTCAAGTATACTGGCTATGATAATTTTCTTAGGGTGAGAGTGGTAGGGAGGTGCAAAAGGTTTGAAGAGGCAGTTTATTGATATTAAATGTTCAGCACTTAGCACACTTCAATCTATTTATTACTTTTGAGTTAGTACCGTGGAAAGAGGACAGGATACATTCTTCCACAGCAGATGATGAGGATAGGCCCAAATGGCCAATTATTCTGTGGTGTCAGTCTCTGTCGAGATCTCTGAGGCCTGGGAAGTGACTAAACTGATCATAACCTACAAAGGAATTATAAAGTTGCCTCCATTTTGGAGTAACTCTTGACTTACCATCAAACTCCTTCATCTGAATTTTGGCAAAGCCAGTTGGAACCAAAATGTCAGGTTTTCCATGACCCAGTACTACAGATCACATGTAGTTTCTGTGAATTTTCGTGGTCTGAATTGCTTTCCTATGTCTTTTCACATGCTAGTCTCAGTCTCTGCCTTGAATCTCAAAGCCCTTGCTTATAACCTATCTTTACAGTCCTGCAATGCTCTTGACCCAGAATAAAGGCAAACTGAGCTCACTACTAAAAGGCTGGGATAGAAGGTATGGGCTAAAAAAAAAGCCACCATGGATTATTCACATTCATTCATTTAATAAACAATATTTACTGCCTACTATAACCTATGTATGGTTCTGTGTGCTAGAGCTAAAGGTTGACCAAGACAAAATTTTGCTTTCATGGGCATCTTGTAGGAGAAGCAGGCAGTAAACAAACAAACAAAAAAATGTGTGTGTGTGTGTGTGTGTGTATATATATAAAGCAATTACAGTTACTATAAAATATAAAGGCAAGTAAAGAGACTAGATTAGATATTATGCAGTTTGCTAAATATTTATAGTTCTCCCTCCTTACTGACACAACATCAGACTTCAGTTTTGGTAGGGTAGGCTCATGTGATTAGTTTTACTAGTAAGGCATGAGAGGCACTGATAGGACTCAAAGCTGAGCATTCACCAGTGTGAGAACCTCCAGGGCTCTCCTTCCCTCTGATATAGCAACTGGCAACATTCAAGATGGTAGAAGCTCCACAGTTTGGGTCCCTGAATGACTCCTGCTAATCACACTGGATATATAATGGGATTGTGAAATAAAACTTTGTTGTTTTATGCCACAAATACATAACTTTCCCTCTACAATAATTTCTCCTATTCTGACTGATGAAAACAGTCAAGGAAGGCATGACACTAAGGAGCTGAAACTTCATCAGAGACACAACTGGTGATAAATGAGCAGTGTTGGGTTCTGGGCTAAGAATATTTCTGAAAGAGGAAAGAGCTCCTGTGAAGGTTTTGAGACATGCTTACACCAGGCTCTAATACAATGCTGTGAACCTCTTGAAACAGGCCTGGACATGGATAATAACTCTGGACGATGCCAGTTTTTTTTCTTACCCTGTTTCTTACCTAATAATTTCTATTTACGTACTAATATTTATTTTGAAAAACAAGGTAGATGTTTGAACCCGTATCTTTAATTCTTAGCAATCTAATCCCAGAAATATAGGTAAGGACCTAACTTACTTCTTATCCATACAATTTTCTATTCAGGTGTAGTCATTTTTTTTTTTTTTGGTAGTACCTTTATACCGTAGCCCAAGTTGTTCTTGTAAATTTCTTTGCAACCCTGGGGAGATGCTTAGGAGCCCATGCAGCCTCTGAATCACTGCAATATCATCATTTTTCACTCATTCATTTATTAAATAAATATTTATTAAGCAACTACAATATGTCAGGTTCTGGGCAAACCACAAATACAATGGTGAACAAAGAACTTGCAGTGTAGTGGAGGAGACAAATATTAAGCAAGCAATCCCACAAACTCAATGCAAAGTGACGACAACTATGATAAATGTAATAGAATAAAGGTCATGTTGCTCTGAGAGTACATAATAGGGGGATCTGAATCTTCCAGGAAGGTCAGAGAAGGCTTGCCTGAGGAGGGAAAGCTTGAGTTAACATCTCAGATGCAGGAGGAATGAATCAGGTAAGGGGCCAAAGGAAATGTTTGCTTGGAAAACAGAACCACAGGTCAAATGTTCTGTGGTGGGAGAGAATGTGGAGGGTAGAAAAAACTAAAGAGAAATCCATAGGGATGAAACGAGGTTTATGGGATGCCTTTGTTGAGAGGTGATGAATCAGGTAGGCATGGAGGAGGGAAGCCATGCATGAACTATAGTCATCTTTAAGAACTCTGTGTCTTTATAATGAAGGTAGTGGGAAGCCACTGGAGAAGTCAAGCTGGTTTGAGAAAGATGACTATAATCAAATGTTTAAAAAATGTGCTTGCCTTAGTGGGGAGAATGGATTGGAGGAAAGCTAGAATAAATGGGGGCAGGCTGACACGGCCATTGCCTAAGACCAATGAACAGACGATGGCAACTCTGATGGCACTGTGGTGGGACGAGAGAAAAATGAACTCCTCAAAATATTTAATGAGGTGAATTTTATGAAATTTGGCAAGGCATGGATATGGTGAAGGAAGAGGAGGATTTTGAGGATGACAACCTGCAATCCAAGGTGGTGATGCCATCAACTAAAACTGGAAACATGGGAAGAGAACAAAAGGTCTCAGAGGAGGTTTCATGGTGGGCATACTGAATTTGAAGGACCTTTCAGACAAACAAGAGGGAATGGCAAATAGACAGTTGAAACTACAGATCCGAGACTCAAATAAAGGTCTAAGCTAGATATATAACTTTATGAGTCATTTGCTCCTAGGTGGTAATTGAAGCCATGGGTAAGGCTGAGACTGCCTAAGGAGAGACTGTGGAATGAAGAGCAGCAGGGGTGGGAAACCATGGAAGATTAGCACGGCAAGCAGAGAAGGAGCAGAAGATGCAGAGTTAGAACTAGAGCTGGATCAGGACCAACATCAGGAAATCTGAGGTCTGTCCACCATAGTCCAGTGAAAATATTTTAAAGAGTTTGTGTCTCAATAAACAAATTCTACATAAAAGCATTTATTTCACAGATTAATCATGCAGTTGATCAGAACTAGAGAATGAAGGACAGTTCCTTTCTCTGGAATCAGCTACCGCTCTTTTCCCCCAAGTTGTCCCAAAGTTGAGTGTTTATAAATGAGAGATCCATTCTAAGAATATGACCATTGCAGTAGAGTGTCCTCAGGGAGGTGCAGGTGATTAACACACCTGTGGGAACAGGAGACCAGATAGCCTTATGTTCTAGGATGAAAATAAAGCAATAACCTACTTAGTCAAAACACAGACTTGGACCAAATGAAGTATTTGGAACATGTCTATATGTTCCAAGCAAACAAACAAAAAGACACTTCCTTTGCTTTACAAATAGATATATATATTTTTAAAAAGACCCTAACATATGTTTTGTGGGGGGAATTCCTCACACACTTATACAGATGCAACTTTCTTCTCCTCTCACAGACTCTGTTATCTGATTTCCAAACCAACAGAAGGTTAACTGTATCCAATTATAAAAATTAAGGAACAGGCACATAGACACTAAGGAGAATGGATGATTAAAAACCTAGAAAGAGTGAAAAAAAAATCAATAAAAAAATCCTCCTGAGACTTCTGGAGGCAGTGATCTCTGGGGACACAGACAGAACACAAAACCTTTCTTACCACAAGGGCCCTTGCAAAGTTTGCTGTGTTACAAGTTGGCTAAATATTTTTGAGTTATCCTAATAATCCTGAGGTTTAATTATGCTAACTCTACGCTTTCAAAGGGCAGAAAAGCTGATACATGTTGTAGATTAATTTTTTTGAAGAAAAAAACAATAACAGGACTTGAAGGACTAAACTTTAGTCATCTTGAAAATAAATGTTTCCCAAACTCTCATTTCCATATGAGCTAGATAAATACATAAGCAGGGCTTAATCAATGCATTAGCTAATAGTCTTTCCTGCCTTTAGACAATAACAGGAAGCATATTTAAACTTCATGTATCAGTTTGCTAGGACTTCCATAATAAAGTACCAAAAACTAGGTGGCTTAACAGAAAAATATTATCTCGTGGTTCTGTAGGCCAGACATCTGAGATCAAGGTGTTGTCAGAGCTAGATCCTTCTGAGAGCTACAAGAGAAGAATCTGTTCCAGGCTTCTTTCCTTAACTTATAAAAAGCCTTCTGTGGGTTCACATGACATTCTCTAGATTTGGAAAGTCTATCTCCAAATTTATTCCTTTTACTAAGACACCAGTCATATTAGATTAGGGCTCACGCCAATGACCTCATTTTAACTTGTAAAGATCCTAGCCAAAAGAGGTCATATTCTGAGGTACTGGGACTAGGGTTTCAACATATTAATTGGGGAGGGGATGACACAATATAATCCATAGCATTTGATATCTGTGCAAAACGAATAAGTTAGTAAATTATATTTGCTATCTGCTGTTAATGTTGGTTAAAGGTATGCTCTTTAAAGTTTTAGTATTGTTGATCATTTACATTAAATTCACTTGCCTTATCTGCTTCATGATCAAAAGCAATGTTTAAAAACTAATGACTAATCACTGTGCGCTCATAATATTTATCACAGTCAGCCTGGTGCTCTATTCTTCCATAAATATCACCTTCTCTAATCCTCTTGGAGCCTTCTTGGGGACATGGACCATATACTGATCATCTACGTATACTCGTTGCATCTAGCATTGTGCTTTGTATATGATCTGTTAGCAATAAGCATTTTTTCGAGGTGAATTGAATTGAAATATTAGTTGTGATAATAAATCTGCAAAGTCACTATAGAACTGTATGAAGTTAACTGACTCACAGAGGAGATGGCCTTAGTCTCATTCACCAAGTTCTAATTAAATAAGGTAATGAAAAATTGACAAATGGTGGCTCGATTAGACCAATTTTATCTATTTTGTTCTCTGGACACTCATCAGCCTTGCAATCCAGGAATGACCTTAATGAACGAGGATGGATCAGGATTCTGGTCCCATTCCTAACACAATGAACCCAAGAATCTGACTGCCCAACTGTCTTCAAGAGTCAGTCCAGTAGCATCTTGTACCTGGCTAGTGAGTTTGGCACATTTAAAATTAATTATACCTGATAGAATTTTCCTCAAGGCCACATGCCATTAACTGAAATGAGAGAAAGAGTGTGAATATATGTAAACTATATTAAGTTTCTACATTGTTTACTAATTTGTATTTAGGTTCTGGTGTCATTTTTAGGTGATTCAGGTCTCAATTCTAATAACACCTTTTTGAAGATACTTTCCTGATCACACAATCTGAAGATTCTTCTCTACTGCCTTCATTTTGTATCACTCACCCTTTTAGACATTTTCTTGCTAGCGCTGACTAATATTGAATAGAATCATTTATACTTTTGTTTAATGGAACATGGCTGCTCCATGTTCCCCAACTATCCATCTGATATAAACTCCATGACAGCAGGCACCTAGCCATTCTTGCTTATTGGTCTCTTGCTCATCAGGCCTGGCTATAGTAGAAATGCAACCTTTGGTGAGTATGACTCTGCATGACTCCTCCTCTGTCCCAATACCAGTTCTCTGATCTCACCTCTTACCAATGTGCCCTCTATTCATGCCGCTTAAGGCTCAGTGGTTTCCTTGCTGTCCTTCAAATACATCAACCACCATGTCCTGCCTCGGAGCCTTTACAGGTACCTTCCCTTCTACTTGGAATATTCTGGCCACAGAAATCTGCATGCTTTGTCTTTCACCTCTTTCAAATCACTTCTCAATATACCCTAGTGCCTTTTCTGGATAGAAGCCCCGTCCCCACTGAGGCTCTAAGGCCTCACCTTGCCTTATTTTTCTCCATGGTCACTACAGTCACCACCTGACAGAGCATACATTTATTTCCCATACTGGATTGCTGTGAGGCATCACTCAGATATCCCTTCAGGAACTAGACTTTCATTCTCCAAGCTGTGGACAGCGCTACCTGCTCACAGATGATGGATAAAAAACCTGCTCCACTGGACACTGCCCTTGACTAAAGGAAGTGGGCTCACTCAAGGTTTTGTCTCTCCTAAGGGGCAACCACATTGGATATATATGGTCAGTGCGAAGGCCATCCCAGCTCCCGTGGTCTCTGCAGTTTTCTTGTTGCAATTAATTCTCAGTTTTGCCTTTCCCTCCACCCAAACCTGCTTCAATCACTTGGACAGGTCTTGATCCCTCATAAACCTTCTGTCCACAAACCTCCATTTCAGAGCCTGTTTTCCTGGGAACACAAGCTAAGACTTACATAGAGTATAAGCTCCATGAGAATGGGGACTTTGTCTGTCTGACTCATTCTTACTCACAGCTGCATCCTCCAGTGACTAGAACAGTGCCTGAGAAGTACTTGATTAATATTTGTTGACCAAATAATGAATGAGAAGACAATCATCTCTCTTCCCAGAGGAGAATTCATGGACACAGATGGATTTTATACGTTTTTACTGGGAGACAATACAGAGCAGCTTTCAGGAGATGTATTCAACTCCTTTGAAGAAAGCATACTGCCATACCATGAACAATCCCTATGGATAATTTATCTTGCATTACACAAGTTTAGTCTTCAATGTTTTCACAGAAACATCCAGAGTCACTCCAATGGGATTTCATAGCTCATCTGACCTTCCTAGAAACTATACGAAGAAGGCATTTGAGCAATTATCTCTATTTTCTAAATGACGAAACTGAAGATTAGCAAGTTTAAAATGACCTGCACCTAAGGCCACTCATTATTTGGACATGGCAGAACTCACACCCAAAACCAAGTCTTCTGTACTTTTGTGCCATGTTCCTTTTCGTTCTTTTATTAAGAATAAATCCAGTTAATAATGACTGTGTTAATTTCATATAAATATAAATACACATGCACGCGCACATCTCTCCCCCGCCCCCGACTTCTTGTCCAAGCTTTATTTAAAACTTAACGTACTTCAGCACACAGGCATCCCTCTTTGATCAAAACACACAAATTCCTCTGCAGAGGTGAAACAAGTAGAAACTTAAATTAAAAGATTCTATTGCTTTTAAGATTCATTTATGGAGTTCTTTATACACACTGCAGGAAATACTAATCATTATGCCATTGATCTTCAGAAGTCTTTCCTCCTCTAAGAGTCACCGATTAGTCCTGTTACTATAGACATGTCAATATGGTTTGTCAATGTAAGTTTCTTACAAAAGTCTAAATTTGAATAGAAGAGATGCACAAAATATTTAATATACTAAGGATATACATAATTTTTTAAAGATTTTATTTATTTGAGAGAGAGCACGAGGAAGAGAGCAGAGAGCACAAGCAAAGAGGAGGGGGGAGACAGGCAGAGGGAGAGGGAGAAGCAGACTCTCTGCTAAGCGGGGAGCCCAATGAGGGACTCAATCCCAGGACCCCAAGATCATGACCTGAGCTGAAGGCAGATGCTTAATCGAGTGAGCCACCCAGGTGTCCCTATACTAAGGATATATAGAAATCTGTCTTTATGTACCCCTGCGTAAGATACAATTCAAAAAATAAATTCAATCAATACATGTATAATAATCCTAGCTACACTGTTTTTAAAAAATATTTTATATTCAGTAGTTTTAACTTCATAATGGGTCACTTGAATCTTACGGTAAATCAGACTGAGAACGTCTAACAACATTAAGCCACCAAAGCTGTTCTAGAGAAACATTTTTCAGGGGAATACATAATACCAATGTATAGCAGCCATGAAAATGCGCTGCTCAGATCTCCTGCTGTGGTCAGCACAGTTGATTGGAGACCCTCACTTCTGTCCCTCTGGATCCACAGAGGCCATGCTTCCCATAGACTAAACTGGGAAGAGGTGTCAAAGCAGATTAAGCTGGTGGGATGTGGGAGTACTCTAACTACTGGCTTTGCCTTGAGAACTCTGCATTGACCTGGCTGAAACTTTCTTGAAAATATGCTACAGTCCAAGATTCTTTTTACTGAATCCTCTTTCCTTGCCTCTCACCTTCCAAAATGTTAGATCTGCACTGTTGTCTAACAGTGATTTCAGAGTGGGAGAAATCTTTCCTTCTTTCTTTCCTTCTCCTGCTCACCTCTAGGAAATAAATCTCTTGCATGCACACCTAAACCCATCTTGGCATCTGCTTCTCAGCTGATCCAAATTCATACAAATGATAAACCTTACTGCAGAATGTTCCACTTCCACCTCACCACTTACTATGCTCAAACATAAGATTCAATATAAATTTCAAAACAACTGAAGTTTTGACGATTTGTTAAGTGTCATCCAGAAATCATTCCCGGTATCATTCAGAAATCCAGAAATCATTCCCGAGGAATCTCACGCAGGTTACATCCATCCTTGGGATGTGCAAAAAGGTAATTTTCCTAATATGGTAATTCTTCATGATTACTTTTTGGCATGGTTACAGTAGGAAAAATAACTGTGGTTGAGATATCAAGAAACTATTGCATGGTACAGATCCAAAGAGGAAAAAAGCAATATAATTTTTCTTAGCTTAAAAGGGAAAAATGACCGTGAGCTCTAGAGATATGGAAGATAAAGAAAATATGGAAGAATGGCTGAAGCCATACCCACTGTTGCAGCCTGCAAGTGCTGTCATGACCACCAACAGCCGGTTCCTGCTGGGCACACTGGAGGGAGGAATGTATCTTCCAAGAGTCAGTCTCCATCTGTAGTGAGGGACACATGCAGCAGCTTTATTTCTGGATATATAGCTATGTTATAAACCTTATAATGTGATCATAAATAAATCACTTTTTTCTGGAAACCCAGTGTTTATTCCGATGTAAGTATGTATGAGAGACTACTCTTTGGTAGCCACTGAACCTTGGGACGTACTGTCATCAGAGTAACTAAACTGAAAGAGCTGGGCGCTCACTCCAGCTCTACCACTAAAGAGCCACGGGCCTTTGGGTCAATCAGCATAGGCTCTCTGAGTTAAAGTCCCCTCATACAAAACAACGTTGTCATACTAGCATCCTTAGTTCAAAGGGTTGAGCATAGTCAATGGAGTCAAAAGTGTTTACAAGGGAAATATTTTTTTTTCTTTAGAAAATAAACCTATGTCATTCCTCAAGAAATTAAAAATAGAGTTACCCTATGACCCTGCAATTGCACTACTGGGTATCTACCCCAAAGATGCAGATGCAGTACAAAGAAGGGCCACATGTACCCCAATGTTCATAGCAGCAATGGCCACAATCGCCAAACTGTGG
>CM052887.1:79504067-79647184 GCA_028534135.1 Potos flavus | reverse complement strand
AAGATTTTTATTTATTTATTTGTCAGAGACAGAGAGAGTGAGCGAGCACAAGCAGGGGGAGCGGCAGGCAGAGCAGGCAGAGGGAGAAGCAGGCTCCCTGCCGAGCAAGGAGCCCGATGTGGGACTCGATCCCAGGACCCTGGGATCATGACCTGAGCCGAAGGCAGCCACTTAACCGACTGAGCCACCCAGGCGTCCCTGTGGTTTTCAGTTCTTAATGCACTGTGTTTATGTTGGCTACTGTTGAGCAGATCATCCCATTTCCATTTAAAAGCAGAATATGGATTTGTTAACGTACCCCCTATAGTTTATAAATTAGTGACCAAGGGAGTAATAAATTTTACCCAGGACTTAAATTTTAATCCCTTTTCTTTTTTCCCACAAAGGCTCTTCTAGTAACATACACATTTCTGTTTAATATTTTTATTCCCCAAGTGAAATATCAGCAACAAAATTATATCTTCCAACCCCAAGGCTTCTATCATCTATTCTAACACCAGGTCCAAGATTTTTCCATTTTTTTATACTCATGGCCAGTATGCAATACAAGTTATTTTTTTTAAGATTTCATTTATTTATTTTAGAGAAGGGGAGTGGCAAAGGGGGAGGAAGAGGAAGAGAGAAAGAATCCCAAGTGCACTCTGCACTCAGTGTGGAGCCCAACATGGACGATGATCCCAGGACCCTGAGATCATAACCTGAGCCAAGATCGAGAGCTGGGCACTTAACTGACTGAGCCACCCAAGTGCCCCAACAATATGTTATTTTTACATCAACTTTTCCATTGACAGGACCTTCAAATAACCCTTCCGACTACTTCTAGCCCCTTACTCCTTCATATCACTGCCAGATTACAGTTCCGTAAGTCTCCCACTCTGAAATCACCAGTGACTAAATGAGATAAAGCTCATCTTCTCTAGCCTGACATTCAGAGCCAACTACGACCTGATTCATGCAAAACTTTTCAGCAACATTTGCCATTATTCTTCTCTATCAACCTTTTTCTGTTGGGGGGGAGAATGTTTACTCCCTCATTTCAGAACCAGGGTTGCATTTTTCCTCCTCCTTGTGCCTCCTCCCCAAAAATGCTCATTCCTCCTCCAGTATCACCTACTTCTTGAACTCCAAGGCTCTTGAGAGAGATCTGTCTAAAGCCCTTTATTTTAAACTGAGATACAGAAAGATTAGGCAGACTCAATTCCTTCAGTAAGTAAAAGTCCTATGTTCTGGACCCACAGCTCAGAAATACAATGTCGATGCTATTTCCGCTGTGATCGGCCACTTGCAGTGAGCTGGCAACTAAGACAACGTCAATGCCGATTCCATAGATTCTAATGCAGTACCCTCTGAGACCTAACTTGAATGTGATCCCTGCCACCAATCCTCATGATTAAGCCAGCTGGGAATTTTATCTTTTCTGAATCTCTGTATCATTTTTACTGTCTCTACAATTCACCTGAATATTAACCATGTGATGCTTTGTGATAATTCTCAATTTTTCTTGATTCTTAAATTACAGAAGTACTACCTACTGCTGTAAAAATTCAAACTGTGCAGAGATGTGTAAAAAAAAAAAAAAAATGGAAAGACCACTAACTTGCCTACAAGTTCCCCCTCCTAAAGTAACAACTACTAAGAAGTTAGTACTGTTCAGGTTTTTCTACACATCTCCTATAACTTATGTAATTAGTACATCTAGGAAAAAAAAAAAAAACAGCTGGTGCTCCACAGAGCTCACATTCAATCCTTTAGCACTGTCTCCCTTTTGTTTTCCCCCCAAAGTGTCCAAATGCACATGCATGCACATACACACACATTTTTAATGTGATTATACTATGTAAGTGATTATATATAATACATATATCTTTTGGATTGTCCCAATGTTTCACTAGGACAGGCAATTTGATGACAAATATTTCTGCTCTTCTATAGAATATTTATATAACATTTATAGGAGAGATTTATCAAAAAGAAAATGTTGTGTCAACTGTCCATACACTTAAAATTTAAATAGTTTCATAAGTTCCCCCTCCAAAACTCACCGGCAGTACACATAAGGATTTATTTTTCCTCACCAATCTGGATGTTTTCAGTTTTAACTAACCTGACTGATAAAAATACTAATGTGTTACTATAATATGTATATGTTTATACACATCACACTTATCTTTCTATCTTTTCAGCTGTTTTTAAACCATGTTTCTCTTTCTGTACATTTTTCTTTTTCCCATTTTCAACATTTATTCCATTATTTTTCTGAGCCTTCTTTGACATATTTTGCTATGAATTAGTTTTGTTAAATGTTTTTCCTTAAAGCTTGAATGAAAACTTAAGGCAGAAATTTTCTTTCCACCTTTTATCTTCTCAGTTTTTAATACAGACTTTGCATAGAATAGGTATTCAGTAGATACAGCTTGGCTTTCTATGACAGGACTGTCTAGCTGTCAATTCTGAAAGCTAAATGACACAGAAATAAGAAATATTTGCATTACGGGATTAGAGGGCTGGCTGTGGCTGTGACAAAGTCCTTCTCTGTAGAGCTAGGAGTGCAGAACCCACTGAATGAATGCTAAATGTACCCAATGGCCTATTGAAAGAGGCCAACTTGAAAACATTCACGGAGTTAGGGATATTTATCTCCTTTACTGACCTATGTGACACTGCTACTTAGAACACGATATTCTTCATTATTTATTTCACTGTCTATATCCCTCTTTGCTCTCTAGTCATGCACATTTTAAGGCTCCTTTCTACTCTCTGTCTTCATGTTTTAACTTCCATTAAGAAAACAGGAACTACACTTGACATCAATTGGTAAGAGTCAAAGGCACATGCCCAATCCATTTCCTTTCTGTTGATCAGATGAGAATATGCCCTATTCTTTACATCCAGGTAAGTGAAAAAATTATAAAATTAATAGGCATAATGAGGGAGAGGGAAGGAAAAAAAAAAACCCATAATCTGTCTATTTTTCCTGTGAAGCTTGCATCTATCTCAAGAAAAGACTGAGCCTCATGGTACCAGCTGCCTCTGCAGCTCAAGGTAAATCTATTTCTTTATACAGCTTGAGGGAGCAGCTACCCATCAGCTGCCCAAAGGGAAAAAAATCCATGAAGTCTAACTCAAGTGTCTGTCAAATTGAATATTCTTTCTGTTCTGTCACGAAGAATTTGGAGAAATTTCCATCTTTCCTTCAGTGTTCAACATCCAGGGCTCTCTCCAACACTGTCAAGAGTTTCTGAGTAGGTTGCTGTTTCTGAGTTCCCAGGGAGTATAGACACACATCACTGCTCTTCTTCCCCATCATTTCCTCTGCATCCCCACTCCCACATGACTAATTTCTTCCATTCCATAATACAAACTGCTACCCAATTACTCCACCCCACTCATTACCTTGCCTTGCTCTTCTCTTTCTGTCATATAGCCCAACAATCCAAGGATAGAAATTGGTAGTTGTATACGTGATCTACATGCTTTATTTATTTCTCAGGAATACTTAGAGAAAGTTCATAGCTCTTCTGCTCATCAGAAGAATGAACACAGTTTTACTTCTGCAGCCTGTACTTGTTCCTTCCTTCATGTGACAATCTCTTTCACTTTCTTCCTGTGTAGTATCTTTACCACCCCTTGGAAAAACAGTATCTCATTTGAACCCTGCACTACAATGCTGCCATTCTGTTTTCTTCCTACTCATCTTTTCATCCAATTATTTGACTAGTCCCCTCTGCTATATTTCCCCTTTCTTACCTTTCTCATTTATACTTCGGTGCTTTGGCTGTTTTTGTTTTTCAAGAATTATATATTCTTACTTTTTTTCCCAGAGGGCCTTTAGGCAGCAGCCCTTGATATTCCTTATCCTGGTTTGTTATATAAAGGTTTCTAAAAAGTTGTGAGACAGCCAGTGATCCCTGTGATATAGGCCTATTGCCGGAGCAGCGGCATGGCTGGAAGAACTGAACAAAACACAAGAATCTCAAGGGAAACAAAAACTAATGTAAAATGGCATAAAACTGTAGTTTCAAAAGGATCATTATAATAATCTAGTCAAGCCTCAGTATTTTATATAAGAGGATACTGCGCTCAAAGATGATAAGCAATTTATCTAAGGTCATACAACTAATGGGAAGCAAGACTGAGAAAAAGGTAACTAGACCCAAGTCTCCTGCCTGCTGCTTAGGTCCCTTCTCCTATTTCTTTCACTGTAGTCACGTCACCATTTTTCAAGATCCAGAATTAAGCACAAGCTATGTGAACCCTCTCTCATTTAATCTAGGGGTACACAGATCACTAGAACACATCAAGGGAGTTACTTTCCATGGAAGGGAAGTCAGTCTGACAACAGCTCAGGAGCTCACAATTGCATTGTTTTAAAGCAAACTGCCTCTCTGTTCTGCCTTCTAAATTATAGGGGAGGAAAAATCCAGGCTCCTAATAAAGTTTTAAATAGACTGCATTGAACGGCATGCTAACTTTGAATACCCATGCCATCCAGGAGAGCCTCACTATCATTCCAGCAGATCAGGGCTTGGGGCTAGTGACAGAAGGGAGCTGGGGACTCACCAGGTCCTTAACCTAACTTTCAGCCAAAGAGGAAGGTAAAGGAGTCTCAAATAGCCTTCTTTTAATGTCTTTACAAGTTCTATACTTGTCGAAGGAAAGGCATTTCCTAATCTGGGTGGTTCACGATTGCTGCTTGCAAGCAACTTCAATCGGATTTGCGGAACTGCTCTTTCCAGATCTGTTTCAAGATTGCAGTATAGTGGGCAAGGAGAGTGGGACAGAAATGCGAGAAGAGGGTATTTCCCTAACTAATTCTATTCATTTCAGGAATGTTGGCCCATATTTATGAGTTCTTACGTCAATGAGGGCACCCTTGGACAAATAGTGAACCCTATTTACTTTAAGGTATCTTATTCATGCTATTGGTGCCTTGTTTTTTGTTTTTGTGGGTTTTTTCCCCCTTAAATTACTTGAGGAGGGGGTTAGTATGGAGGGTTTCTGGAGGAGGGAAGAAACTGCAATTTTAATTGTAGGCTTTAGATGTTCTTTTTATACAAACTCACTAAACAACGTTTGTGATAATGTCTTATTTTTCTACTTGCCTGGGACACACAGGATTATCTCTCATCACAGAAGAAAACCTCAAAAACCGTATTGCTTTAGTTTAGATTAGACTTGTCAAATAAAATACAGGACACCAGTTAAACGCAAATTTAAGATGAACAACAAATAATTTTTTTGTATAAATTATCCCCCAAATTTCACAGGGGCATAAGTCCATTTAAAAAGCCTTCACTGTCTACCTGAAACTAATTTAATTGGATATTCTTGTATTCTTATTTACTAACTCTGGCATTCATAGCTTAGATATCAATATTGAACTGACTGTGGAATTTTACAGAAATTCCAAGTTGTACGATGCAGGGAGCACCTGATATAAGAAGTTAAAAGAGAAAAGGAAAAGAGAAGAAAGGGAGAATACAATACTATGAAAATGATATCAAATAACTTCAAGGTGTTGTTTTTGGATATGCTTGGAAAATGTGGTTTTACTCTGCAGATTGAAATTATGATTTCTGCTATCAGTGTAAGGTTTGATTTTACAAATATAGCAGTTAGAAATTCTTAAAAAATCATTTGTTACCACAGTGCTGGTTAATGTTGAAACAGTTTTACACACTTCTGGAGGTGGATGAAGAAGGAATATTTCACAGTTGTCAAGACTTGGGGTACTGAATGAGTACAGTAATTGTTCAAATACAGATCAGTTATTAGCAATATGATGTTTGACAAGTCTTTTATATGTCTTGTGACTCAGTTATTTCACTTGTAAATATGGGATAACAATAGTGCCTACTTTATAAGTTCCTGGTGGGGATTAATTGATATAATGTATATAAATTGCTAAGCACAGTGCTTGGCAAACAAATGTCCAAGGAGTAGTGCTCTTCCTCCACCTTCCTCTTCATCTTTCAAAAATGCTTATCAAACTATTAAATGTAAAAAATTGTGGAATATTCAATAATGGACTCCTATTCATCAATAAGTAGAATAAACTCTGTTACCTACAACAGCAGGGTTACTGAATCTCCCAAATACAATTCTTAGCAAAAATAGCCAGATAAATGAGAATATGTTACATAATGACATGTAGAGTGGATCATTTCTAACATATTTTCATTCCACCACAAAATTTTCAGTAATAATCATAAAAATAATAATTGAGGAAAATGAGGAAGATAGTAAAAGCAAATAAACTAAATATGTACATTTGATTTTGTTTTTACAGTGTTCCATACATGTGCTTATAATTGCATGGGAAAATGTCTGAAAAACCATACCAAAATAGTGACTGATTATCCTTTTTTGGTGGCAGCGTGGAGTATTCTTCTTTCTTAATTACACTTAATTTTGAGCAAGTATAAATATTAAAACAAGTAATTTTTTAGAAAGAAATTTTCTTTAGTTTTAGATTTACCTCATTATATTTATTTTTCCCAAAAACTGTCTCACTCTATTCACTGACATGAAATTCAGTATCAACAAATAAAGTGTGATGCTTTTGTAATAACCCCATGGTGTATATTATCACACTCCCCACTGATGGTTGATATTAGAGAGAGGAGTGTGGAGTCTGGGTAAAGAGGTGGACAGAGAGAGAGAATCAAAGGGACAAAATTCCATTTGGTTATGATTTCAAAAATCTCTTCAATAAATAACAGAAAAAACATCATGATAAAACAATTACATAAGAACTGAAATAAATAGAGGCACCTGGGTGGAGCAGTCAGTTAAGCATCTGCTTGTGGCTCAGGTCATGATCCCAGGGTCCTGGGATCAACCCCTAAGTTGGGCTCCCTGCTCAGTGGGGAGTCTGTTTCTCCCTCTCCCTCTGCCTGCTGCTCTCCTTGCTAGTGCTCTCTCTTTGTCAAATAAATAAAATCTTTTAAAAAACTGAAATACACAAAATATGTAAAATAGAAATATGTATTTTATGTATATAAAATACTAAAATATATAAAATGTAATATAAAATATAAAATACTTTCTCCCAAATACTTAAATAATCATATTATGTTACATATCACTATTTTTCCATCCAGACTTGACAAACATAAAACATGTGTTCCGTTTGTTTCTTGTTCCTTTATTTCTCTTCCCGGAAGCTTTTGAATTACTTTTATATTTATAATAATCCGTTTAATCTCCATTATTGGATTATAATTTATATCTCTTTAAAAATGTAATGTTGCCTTGGGGTATTTATAATATGCATCTTTAATTACAATCTACCTTCCAATAATATTATTATGGCTTGGCATGCAGTATAAGAATCTTATAAATTATAGTAGGTTGCTCCTTCCTATTTTTATGTTATTGTCATCTATGCTATTTCTTCATAGTTATCAACCCAAATATACTGCTATTATTTATATGGGAGGCAGTAAGTTACCTTTCAGAGCAATTAAGATTTCTTTAAAAAATCTTTGATATTTACACTTATATTAACCATTTCTAGTAAGTTCTATTTCTTTGTGTAGATCTAAGTTTTTATTCTTATATCACATTTGGTCTTCCTGAAGACCACTTTTAAACACATGTCTTGTAGGCCAGTTCTCCTGGCAATGAATTCTCTATTTTTGTTTGCCTAAAAATATTCTTTTCTATTTTACTTATTGAAGGTATTTTCACTATGCGTAAAATTTTAGGCTGATATCATTTTACTTTTAGCACATTAAACATGGTAATCCTTTTTAGGGGGCTTTCAAAATTTCTGATAAGTCTGCTGCAATTGTCCCATTATTTTCTGCGTATATCTTCAAAACGTAAGATCTCTTTATTTCTGGTTTTGAGCTACTGAAATATGATATATCTAGGTGTGTATATGTGTGTTTTATTTCCTTTGGAATTTACTGTGTTTGGAATTCTCAAAATTCCCTGTGTCTATAGTTTGATGTATTTTGCTATTTTTAGAAAATCCTCAATGATTATCTCTTCAAATATTCATTATGTCCCTTTTGGTGAGAGGGGAAGAATTGCATATATGTTAAACCATTTGATATTATCTCACAGATTGAGATGCTCTGTTTTTGTTTTTCCCATTTGTTTCAATTTGGGTAATTTCTGTTGAAAAATCTTCAAAATCACTGATTCTTCTTTTAATTGTTTTGAGTGTAGTGTTGAGTCTATCGAAATGACTTTTCATCTCTGTTACTGTGGTTTTATTTTTAGCATTCCCTTTTTTTTTTCTTATGGTCTCCATCTCTGTTGAAATGGTTCATATTACAGTATTTTGTCTATTTCCTCCACTAGAGACTTGAATACATTAATCATAGAATTTAAAATGCCTGCCTCAAATTCCAAAATCTTGATCATTTCTGAGTCTGACTGTGTGGACTGCTTTGTCTCTTGATCAGGTATAGTTTTCTATCTGCACTGTTTTTATGTTTCACAACTTTATTTTTGGTTCCTGAGCATAGTTTGTAGAATAGTAGAACTGAGATAATTCATATTTATGCCTGAGATGCATACGCTTCTTCTGCTGCTAGTGGAGGGTTGAGTTAATCTAGGCAAATGTTGAACTGCTTTGGGTCTTGCTGTTGTTACGATTACTTTCAGTAAGTAAGTAAGAAATTCACCTCAGTAGTAATTGCGGCATGCATGATCCACCAACACATGCTAAAGTTGGTGGGTGAAACTTCAAGAAACAGAGAATATTAAAAAAAAAAAAAAAAGAAACAGAATATTTACACAGCTTTGAATTATCTCCCACAAATACATATTCATTGTTGTGGTGGTTCTAACAGATGTCCAGACATTATTCAATATTCACGTCCCCAGGAGGGGACATGCCCCCAGGTGGAGGTTCATTCTCCTCCCTTTTCTGGACATAGTGACTTACTTTTAATCAACAGAGTATGGAAAGGAAAAAGTAGTAACTTTATAGTAGAGAAATCTCATAGATACACATTAACAAAATGATCAAAGTTAGTATCATCAGTACTAAGTCCTGTTGATGTCATGTACTTCCTGATAAAATATAATGATAAGGACACTTCACCTCTGTAGTATGCTTCCTCCAAATCCATAGGCTCATTCCAATTATAGAAAACATGAGACAAAATAAATGAAAGGAACTCTACAAGGTAACTGACCAGTACTCTTTTAAGGGTGTCAGTATCATGAAAGAAGAAAAAAAAACTAAGAAACTGTCACAGAATGGAAGATAGGAAGAATACATGATAATTAAAAGCAATATAGTACCTGTACCCCTGAAAGAAATAATACCTTACATGTTAATAAAAAAAAAAAAAAAAAAAAAGCAAATAGCACCCTGTTTAGGTCCTGAAATGGACTGAGGGCATGAGTGGAAGAATTGGTAAAATCTGAATACATCTGTAGTTTAATCATATTGTACCAATGTTAACTTTTCAGTTTTGATAAAGATACCAAAGCAATAGAAGATGTTAAATAATAGGGAAGCCTGAGCAAAAGGAATATGGCAACTCTCTGTATTATCCTTAAAACTCTTCTATAAACCTAAAATTATTTCAAAATAAAAATTAAAAAAGCAAAACTCCTTAACATGTGTCTACATGGCAAAATATGGACCCTTCCTACCACAGTGTTTTTGCACAGGGTACAGAGGTTTTCCTCTGGCTTTAATTAAAGCTCTTTACTCCCATTCAACTATAGTAATCCCTTACTTACCCTTCAGATCTCAGATCACTCATTTCAGTGTCATTTTGGCACCTATCACTAGAATAAATCCTTTTATAGGCTCTTATATATCATCTACTACTTCTTCATAGTCCAAGTCACAGTTCTAATCATGCATTTGCTTGAATGATTGTTTATTGATATTTGTCACTTCCATCAGGCAGTAAACTCACTTTTCAAGGACTAGATATACGTTAACTTACCCAGTGCTTAGCACAGGCTCTGGCATATAGCAAGGACTCCGTATAGACTTGCTGAATAAATAATCTAGTCTCCTATGTAACTGAAGCATCCCAAACTGTTCTACTGCTTTCCCACAAAAGGGGAAGGGAGCGCTTCCCTTTCCGTCAAGTGCACTGGCAGGCAAATGTCCTAGTTATAAATATTGTATGGGGAAGTACTTTAAAGGGGGAGCTTTTAAGCACTCTGAGGTCCTTCGTAATAAGAAACAGAAATGTGACAGCTCCCCTATGTTCTTCTCTGTCAAACCCCCACCCTAGAAAAATTCCAGGCTACTCTGCCTTGCAATGTGAAGTCTCATGGCTCCTTCAATAGCCACTTTCACTCAATGGATAAAGAATAAGGGGATTTAGACATGATTACAATACAAGCTGAGTGAGTCTTTGTCTCCCTTTCCTTTCCCTCTTCTTCCTTTTTGCTGCTGCTGCTGTTGCTAACTGAAAGAAGTTAAAACCCATTCTACATTTACTGTTTATCAGGCAAATGATTCTTTGAGGCAAATCCCAGTGGGACTCACTTTACATTTTGGGGACATTCTAGTTCAGTGATAGCAGATGGAACATCACAGTTAAAATTTTTAAAAGAGAGACAATGAAATGAGTTCTGGAAAGATAACTAGGTAGCAGTTGCACAGGCAAAAAAAAGAAAAAAGAAAGAAAGAAAGATAAGTTAGATTGCTGTTTGGAACTAACCCTGCATCCAGATAATTGGGAAATGAGGAATGTAAAGGAAAGGGAACATTAACTCTTTCTTGGTTTGGATTTTGAAGTATTGCTTGGGATACTGACTGAGAATGGAAATCCTCTATTTGATTTAATTTCTTATAGCATCTAATGTTTCTTTCTTGGGGCTGGGGAAGGAATAAGAGGAACTCAGTCCCTTTTAATGCTCAGGAGAGACCCTTTATTCCTCAGTATGAATGTGGTGTTTATTATTTGACTCTCTGTGGGATTGTTACTGGACATTAGTTGCTCTGAACAGAGAACAAAATAACTGGTTCTTTGTTAGAAGAATAGCAGGTATTAATGAGCTGATAGGAAAATTTTCAAATGACAAATGTTCTCTTGATTTATAAAGCTCAGCTTGTCCTCGGTATGAATAATTTTGACTCATTTTATAAGTCCTGTTAGCTAAATGGATTATGAAGTGCCCATGATCAGGAATTTCGCTCCAATAAACGTATGTTAAACAAAAAAGATGTTTATGTGTGTGTTTTATGTTAATGTTTAGAAACAAAGTAGAGAGAATACTCATCAGCACCAACCAGAGCTAATGTCTGCTCCCCCTGCATATTTTTAAGTTATCACAAAGAACAGTTATCAACATTGTTTTTATTAATTCAATATTGTTTTTATTAATTCATTTACTGTATTTTAATAATTTTCTCATATTATGAATGAGTCTTCCTAAATCAAATGGGATTGGATGTACAATATTATATCAGCTCGAAGTACAATTAAAAAACAAGACAAAACAAAACAAAACAAGACCCAAACCTCTTAAGATGTTTCAAAGCACAGTTTAATGCATGTGCTGAATGGGTACTGGGTGGGGTAACTTAATAATCCCAGTTTCTGTCTCCAGTCAAATGTCAAGCTCAAGAGCGGAATATACTGCTACAAATATGGTTTATACGAACTAGAAGAACATTTACTAAAAAGACTTAATCTTACCAAAGATCCTGCCATTCCAGCTGTGTGTTTACCAAGAATTTTCCTTAGAGAAAGGTGAAGAGGCCTTATTGGATGCAATGATATGGGTGCTGTTAAATTTGGCCTCAAACTGCTCCAACATTCTCCTATGACTCTTTGAAATTCTCAGTCTTTGGATAGGTATTTTGGATTAGACACTGACTATTCCAGGAAGTACAAATGTAGGCACCAAAGTATCCGTCCTTAAAGGGATGAGATCATAGAAACAATCCATTTTGATTGGGCTTGGAAGGTAGAATAAAAGATGTGGAGGTACAGTAAAAATTGAATTCTGAAACATGGAGCACTAGCCAAGAAGAGGGGGCCAGTAAAGTGGGGATCATTGGCTAGTCCTTTGAAAACTGAACATATGGGACATGTAGAGACAGAAAGCGTAGGTTTGTCATGCAGAGTGGAAGATGTGGGCAGAAAGACATGGACATAGCAGCTGCCTGAAGTTTGCTGGATGTGAGAAATCATAGGAGTTAATACAGCATTCAAGTTTAATGAAGTCAAGGTCAGCATATCTATCTTTCTTTCTTTCTACCTACCTACCTACCTACCTATCTAGTATCTGCCACTGGTATGTGTAACAGTTATCATTAGTTACACATTAAACAGCTGACATTACCTGGCTGTTTGGTCTCGTGGAGTATTTGTATTATTTAAGATAAGTTAATGTTTTTAGTGTATTTGAAGGAAGAGAAAATAGTGAGATGTTAAATTTTAAAAAATCAGCTATCTCAGAAGCTTCCATCACAGTCTTCATCGTGTGTCACCTTGTGTTCGGGATAGTGATATGTTCTTGCAAAGTAATATATTCCTACATAAAATACTTTCCCCTTAAAATGAATCCTGACTCTACAGGGAAAAAGAGATAGTATTTATCCATAATTTACTGAAACAATTTTTTAAATTACCTGAACATACCCTGACATCAACAACTAAAGGAATAAACATGGCATTTAGAAAAACAAAAACACTGCTTCCTCATGCATAGGTTTAAAAACAGAAGTTCGAAACTAATTAGTAGAGCTGAACTGTTTCAAGGGCACCAATTAACTTTAATAAGTTGAGAAACACCTATAGTACATTTCTATCTTTATCATGACAAATACACTTGAGTAGATCTACATGAGTAAGTATCGTTTATTAGAATGGCTCATGTTTCCCTCTTTTCCAGTTCTATAAAATCTTATTGAGGACGTAATTTCTATTAGATTTGTCGAGGAAAGGAAACTTCCAGCTTCAAAGCCTCCTATTCTTTGCCTCAAACTTCAAAAGTAAGAACAAAGGTTGAGAAGCACCTTTTCAATACTAGTATCTAGTGCTTTGCGGGTAAATGTTTGACAGGTGGTTCTCTCAGGGTAAGGTAGGGAGCCCTGATTTGTAGCATTTGATTTCTATAGTGTAAATATTCCCATCACAGTCAATTTCAATGTGACAACTGGTTTCCCAAATTTCTGAAAATTTAACTTGTCTCTCTTGAGTTGGTATGACCTGGCTCCAGCACATAGATGCTTTTTATGGCTCAGACATGAGACATTCATATTCCATTAGCAAAAACTCAGGAAGAATAATCTAGTTTCTGTCCTCCCTCTTCCTTCAGGGCTCAAGAGCAGATCTCCAGGTGAAAAGAAGCACCAGGAGTCAGGTGGCTTGGCTCCTTTCTCCTTATGTCCATCTGCCCATATGTATTTTACTGAACCATGACCCCATATCCAGGTTGGAGAGGTCAAGAGCAGAACCAGAATCACTTAAGTAGTAGCTTATTCTTCCTTATGCGTGGATATAAAAATATTGAATGTAGATTGACTCTTAGTGGCATTCCAATTTGAGAGTTTATAGCAGCAGTTCTCACCCCTAAATGCATCTTAGAGTCAGCTGGGGAGCTTTTAAAACTGTTGAGGGCTAGTTCCAATCCCCAGAGATTCTGTTTAATTGGTCTAGGGTGAGGACTGGGTATTGCCATATTTAAAAACTCCCAGGTTCGAAAACCACTGGTTTAGAGATTGCTTATAGTTATGTTATTAGATGGATGGTAATGAGAAGCAAATATGTGGAGAGGCAGTTGGTGATGTGAAAGGTTAGAGATGTACATTTATGTTTTAGAAGATTCTCACATTATTATACTGAAATACTTATGAATATTAAATAGTGTCACTTGACAAATTGATGTATAGGGAACCAGGTTAACATATTTCAGGTTTGTTGAGTTTTGTCTTTGAGTTCACTGCTTTTGCTAGGACAGTTTCTAAAAACTGAGCTAGAACCCTTAAGTGCAACATCTTTAAGTTTTCAGTTCAACTCATAAATCGGGGAAAAAAGATGTCTTTGTTGAAGTTTTAGGGTAGCCCCTAAATCAAGAAGAAAACAATAGGGGCCCATTAATTTCACCATGATCACTTATGCAGACTTGAAAGAGTGATGTGCAAAACAGTTCTGTCACATTTACCTACCTCTAGGCACAGAGAAGAAGTCATGATTTTTGTTAGAGAGGATTTTTTTAGGGGTCCAATTTTGAGTCATGGTATTTTCCCTCATCCCCCCATGGAGAAAGGGGAATGGGTATTTATTTCATTCTCAGGTCCAGTCAAGCAAGAGGGGTTTTGAGACGTTCACTCAGGGAGTTTGAAGTATATCCCCTTGCAGTCTAGAGGAATAGAGGGGACAGATTTTTGTCCTGTGTCTCAGAACTCTAGAAGCAAAAGTTGTAGCTTGGGCTGGTGGGAGAGAGAAAAAGAAGTCTCCACAGGTGTCAGCTAAGCTTCCACAAGCAGCAAGACAGAATGTGTCTTTGCACTGGATGAGCCTAGGTGCAGAGCCATGTAGGAGGGAACTGGTCTGCAGGTCATTTGAAAGGGACATTATCCAAGAGGGCTCCCTTCTAGGGACAGGCTATCTCCACAGAAAGAAGCTGAGGTATAAGCTGAGATGCAGATTCAGAGGGGACTGTCTTCAGTGGCCACATCAGCCTCTGGCTGGAGGAGGGGCCGTTGTCCACACTGAGAGAGATATAAGCAGATATTTCCAATGGAGAATCTCTAAGGTATCCATAAAGTACCACACAGGGAAGTCAGCTTTAAACATCCACTAAACCCAGAGAACACCAACACCAGACCACATGTTAAGATCTTTTCTGTCCCCCTTTTATTCTATATTGTTCCACTTATACCTGTAGCCAGGTGCCAGTGAGAACACTCTATGGGGGGAAGGAAGGTAGCATTACAGGAGCAAAAGGCGAGAGAAGTTAGGGTGTACATCCTACTTCTTCACTGAAGGCTGCTGAGCTTGAAGCAATATCACACTGGGGAGGGATGAATATTTAACATAAAGTTTGGAGTTGTGATTACATTGGATTCAGCATTTTAATTATGGAAATGGAGACTTTACTTGCGATTAATGGGACTAGAGACATTTTTTTTTTAATGTCCAAGAGAGTAGGACAGTTATTAGATCTGCTCAAAGGCAGTGAAAGCAAAAAATGGAGCCCACACAGAGGGTTTAGAGGAACAAAGACAGGAAAGAATGAAGTCGTATTCTGCTGCACCCTACGGAAGGCTGGCCTTTTAATGGGCTAGTTGTTCTATGCCACCAAAATGCAACAATTCTGAGAGCCTGTCTGAGGTCTAACCACTCATTAGAATGTAATTTATAACAATGTAACTATAATTTTCCCCACAATAGTATAATCGAGATGAACAGTAAGAAAGGCCAGTTGCAGGACAAGGTCCGTACATGCAGTGTGGTGGAAACAGAATTACACGAAGGTAACAAAGGTTCTAATCCCGGCTATGTCATTTTTAAAGTGCACAACTAGGAGAGAGTGACTTAACTTCTCTAAACACAGACTCAAAATAATGGTATTTGACCTACCTACCTCTCAAAGTTGTGGGGAGAAGAACAGAACGACACGATTTGAAAAACACCAAGTTTCTATAAATGTATAGCATTGCAGTGACTGTAATGGGGCTCAAAATGTAGTGAACAATTCAAAAGCCAGGCTGTTGTTCTCGTTAAACTATTCCTGTTGCCTTTTTTTTATCAGAGGAATAAAATCTTTCCTTCCTAGCATGCTATTCTCTGTGTTGATTCCATCCAAGGAAAAAATCAAACACAAACAAAAGCAAAAAACAAAACAAAACAAAATACCACATTAGTTCTCTGGCTTTTGTTTCCACTTAGTGCATTTCCCTTGAGAGGTAGAAATCAGAATTTCAGAGAAGACATATTTGTGTTTTGAACTAACACTGATTTATGATAAATAAAAATGTGTATTGCAGAAAATTCAGAAATATGTAAGAGTATAAGACAAGTCAAAGTCCCCTATAACCCACCATTCAGACAATTACTGTCAGAATCCTACGGTAATGCGAGCACTAGGGAGGGAGGTGTTCAGTTCTCACTGCTATATCCCTCTGCTGTGGACGCTGTGAGGCACACAGTATCACTCAAGACACATTTGAATAATCATGTGTTAAGATTTTGGTGTATTTCATGTTAGCTCATCTTCAATATGTGTGTGTGGATATGTGTATAGAAATTTATTATCCAAAAACAGACAATTATAAAATCGGGGCAGTACAATACCATACCACTTGGGCTCTTTGGTTACAACGAACAAAATATCTGCAGGTAATGTAGACATTGGTATAAGAATATATATGGAAAAAAGCAACATCTTGCAGGTATACTCAAGAATACTAATGTAATTTGTCCTTATGAAGATAGAAATATAGATTGTGGATGGCAAAGTCATCCAAACTCTAGAGCAGATCTATCCGACAGGTCTCAATAACAAAATTTTGTGGCTTTATGATCGAGAATGATCACTAATATGACTTGGCTGTTTTCCGCATCAAGACTGTTTTCTAGGGTTTTGTTTTGTTTTGTTTTCTGGGGTTTTTTTTCTTTTTTTGTTTTTCTTTACTCCCACATTTACTAAAAATTGCTCAATTCTTTATTTAAAAACACCAAATGTCTAATAGAGTGAATGCAGTTGTTCTAAGTAGTTTCCTTTATTTTTGAGTAGCCCAAATTTGTACCAGCGATATCCTAGGCCACTGGCTAGCAGAGAGCTTAGTTAGGTCAAATGGCCACGATGGTCTTAGCTTTTGTATCCAGGTCATCATGGTGACTTAAGTGGGGAAAAAAGGAAACTCTTAAATAGGCATATCAGATATTCTAAGAGCAGACTGATCTCAGCAGAAATTATACTGTATGTTGTTTTGCAACCTGCTTTTATATTTGATATGTTATCTCACTTAATTCATGTCATAAAACTTGATTAATGATAGCTGAATAGTGCTTATATAATATGCATGTATCAAAAATTTTAACTCTATTTTTACTTTCATTTTTTAATTTTTTATGCTATTTGTTTTATTATTACTAAATACTCATATTCTTCATATTCTCACTATTATGAATAGTGTTGAAACAATTATGTTGGAAAATCTTGATGTCTGAAAATCTTGTTTCACATCTTCTATTACTGCTTGGGATCAAGGCTCTTCTTGAGGCTGGACAATTTCTCAGACATTCCTTGTTCTTGATAACTGACAGTTCTGAGGAGAACTTGTCAGGCTGTAATCTTATTTTTAGGGCATAGGTAATACTCCTGGTATGGATTTGGCTAAATCTAACAATATTCCTATCATTGGTCATTTGAATTGCTTCCATTTTCCATTACTAAAATTTTAATTCTGTTAAAAAATTTTGCTTCATTGTCTTCCTGAGTTTATTATTGGAGAGGATAAATCTGAAGTCAGCCTGCTCTTTCTTTCTTCCTTCGTTAGCGCCTGTATGCTCCTTACTCATTCATCTTCCTTCCATGGAGTGTTAGGCTAGACAGGTAACCCTTTCTCCCTCACTTTACAGTAACTCATAAATAAATAAAAGTTTTGTTCTGCCCAGAATCTAATTCTTTCTTTGTATCTGGTTTTTGTTTATTTGTTTAATTTTGTTTTTGATTTATTGGGCTGGGGCCTCCACATTTCCATGATTGTTTACAGGGGGATATTTAAAAACTATTAAAATATGTTATCATCAATGATTTCAACTGACTCAGGTTTTCTTCAGCTCTGGGATTTTTTTTTCTTTTCTATTGTGGTTAGTTTCTCTTCCATTTATTTTTAGTTCTTTAGGAAGTTAAATTATAGGATTTAAATTTAGGAAGTAAAATTTATATCTAAAATGAAATAGATTTGTCAACTGTTCATTTTCATAAATATTTCATAAATATTCTTTATATTTTCATATAATAGTTGCCATGAAACAAAAAAACCAACAAAAAACTATAGGTAACATGAATGTAAGTTATGAAGGACAACACAAAAGATTAGCAATCTTATGCTGCTCCACAACAAAAACATTGCCAACACGTCAATCCCAATTTTGCCTGTGTGCTTCCTGCTTATCCCTTCATGGCTCTATCTTCAAGGAGGAACCAGTACCATTTTGTTTTTGTCATCCCTCTAAATTTTAAAATAGTTTTAATATACCGTACATATATGTATATACATCCATATTCATGAGAGTTCATTGATTAATTTTGCTGAATTTTAAGTTATAAAAATGGTATCAATCTACTCATAGATTTCTGGGACCTTTATGAGTATATTTTTGCATATTTATATACCATTTGTGTGTTCTTATCTATAAAAAGTCTATTCATGGTTTGGCCCATTTTTCTGTTGGATTGTTTTCTTTGTTGATTTGTAGAAGTTCTTTTAAAGAAGTTCCATTACTTGACAAACTCTTGTTTTTGTTTTGCTTAAAATGTCTTTATTTTCCCTTTATTCTTAAAAGGTTATTTTGCTAGGTATGCAACTGTACTTGACAGCCATTTTCTTTAAACACTATGAGTATATTAATTCACTGTCATCTGTTACTTTTGAGTCTGCTGTCTACTTGCATTCTTTTTAAGTCTATCATTTCTCTTTGCCTGCTTTTAAGATCTTCTTGCCTTTATTGTTATTTATCTTATCATGATATGTAGAATTATTTAAAAAGTTTTAATCTCTTCAGGGTATGTGTGTATGTGTCTGATGTTCAAATCATCACCTGAGTTTTAGATGTCATAATTATATTTCATTTTGTGAAGTTCTACTTTTTAAAAAAAAAAAAAGCTGCCTTATTATTCTCTTGTTGCTTGCAATATTTGTTCCTGCCCTTAATTTCTTCACCTGTTTCACATATCACTAGTCCATAATTTATACCTGATAATTACATTATCTTCAGTTCTTGGCATCTATATCTTTTGTTATTTTTGCTGATTCTTACTTATGATATTCTGTCTCTTTGAGCATTTTTAGATCTTTGATTAGGTATCATTGTTTGATTCGAATCCCCTCTAGGGAAAGTTTGCTTCCGCTTCTTCCAGGAGCCAGAGTCTAGCACGTGGGAATTCTGGGCTCAGTGCAGGACCTTGGGCTCAAACCTGTGCTTTCAGCTGGCTCAAGGCTCAGTCTCCCAAAGGTAATGCTGCTACAGGCAATTATCCTCAGCACAAATGTGCTCTTGGACTTTCTGTTGCTTGTCATTTCCAACAAAATCCCCCTACTCCTAAAGGGCTGAGTAGAACTGTATTTCTACTGTATTTTAAAAATACATTTTTAAAATATGTCTTATCCAAAATATAATTCTATTTTCAGGGAAGTGGGGTGAAGTTCTCAGAGTACCTAGTTGTTCATACTGCCAAGGGTAGAAATATTTCAAGTTTTTAATATGTTTCATCTCCTCTATTTCCTCTGCATTTCCTTAAGGAATATCTCAAGTTCATCTCGCTCATCACTAATTTAATTTTCTGTAGTGCCTCTTTGTCCTTATTTGTTCTCATACATATTTTATTCTGCCCTTTTATTTTTAATTTTATTATAAGCTACTATATCATTTTCATCAGCTTCTTATTTATATCTGCCTCTCACAGCTTTTTCTCATCTCAAACTGTAGTCTTATCAATTCTTTGTTCATTTCTCATATCTTAGAGGTCATATTTCCTTATATTTTACTGAGAACACAAGAACTGATGCATCCTAAATTTTATGTCTGTTTCCTGAAATACTTTCTCAAAAGTATGTTAACTCTGCAGACTATTTTCCTCTTAGGCCGCAGATATTGTAGTTATCAACTCTATTAGTTATCCTTGAAATAAAAGCTACCTTCCAGCAAAGCACAATGTTTACTGAGAGAGAGAGATAAAGATGGAAATAAAGATAAGACTTCTTTTTAATTATTATCACTGTACCTTAATTGTTGTTACAATCCTTGTGGCAGATATCAAACTAGATAAATACACCACCCAGTCAAATTTTATTGGGGTGAAAACTATTCTGAAATAGAGTATCCTGGACCTGGTGTGCATTAGTCTAGGTTCTCCAGAGCAACAAAACTAAGAGGCTATACACAGAGAGACATAGTAGAGAATTATAGTGGGAACAGGCTCACACGATTGTGCAGGCTAAATCCCACTGTCTGCTGGTATGCCATAAGCAAGTTGGAGAACCAGGAAAGGCAGTGGTATATTTCACTACGAGTCCAAAGGGCTGAGAACTGGGGGAGCCTAGGGTGCAATTCCCAGTCCAAGACCTAAGGCCCGAGAGGGGCGGCACTAGAAAATTCCTGGAATCCAGAAGCCTGGAGTTTCTGTGACAAAGGGCAGGAGGTGGATATCCCAGCTCAAGAAGAGACAAGAAGAAAGAATTCCCCCTTCTTCACCTTTTTGTTTTAGTCAGGCCCCAAGGTATTAGATGATGCTTGCTGGGTGAGGGCCAATCTCCTCTACTCAGTCTACAGATTCAAAGGCTAATCTCCTCTGGAAACACCCTCATAGACACATCCAGAAGTAATGTTTCACCAGCTAGCTGCTGGCCCCTTAGCTCAGTCAGGTTGACACATCAAATTAACCATCACATGCTGTATGCTCTTTTTACTGTAAAGAGTGTTTTGTGAAGGATCTAAAGCTAGTTGTGGTTTTCTGTTTCTAGAAACTTACTTTGCCACAACGTCCAAAGGAGTGCTGCTTGCACAGCAACCAGAAAGTCCTGATCCTTTCTGTTCTTTCTAATTTCAGCACCTGTCCACTTGAACACTCACCTGTGTTGCCATACAGGAAATTGTCCTATTGGAAGGGATGTGGGGAGAGGCAATGATGGGAGCATACACAGTATGGGGCAGGATTAAAACTGAGTGAGCTAATAAGGCAGCAGAAGGACCACTGCCTGGGTCTCTGGGTGGTCCAATTCCCAGAACTGCTATCTAGATGGAAGACAGCAGAGATGGGAAGAGGCCTCCCCATGCAGTCCTTCATGCCAGGCAGAAGATTTTCTCTGGAGCAGCACTTCTGTCAATATAAACTGCAGATAAATGTTTTTGTTTTTGTTTTTTTACTGCAGTTTATAGGTCTTAAATTAGTGTTAATTCCTCTCAGATCCTGCTAGTAACTTGTTTTTGCTTTCAGTCTTTGATGTCACAGGTTTTCTGTTTAAGTCTGCACAGGTATTTTATTGAAATATCAGAGAGACCAAGTCGTGGAATGCTAGCCAGACACCTTCCTAATCTAGAAGTCGACCTGATTTTATGAGACATCTCCCAACTGCCCTCAAATGCCATAATGTTTTATCTCCCAAAGAGAAGAAAATCAATGTCGCAAAAACCCATTTCCATGTCTCAGTTATTGCTTTTCTGTGATGTCCGCTCCTTCCCAGAGCTTTGGATGACTAAGACTACCTCTGTATTGTACTGACAAAGGCATGAAGTTAAGAGTAATGAGTAAACTCTAAACCCCAGCTGTGTCAATAATAGGGCACACAACTATGGGAAAACCACTTAGAATTTATAGCAGCTTTGTTTCTCAAATGAGAAAAATACTTGCCTTTCCTGCCTCAAGCAGGTGCAATTATCAACACAGAGGCCAGTGGTGAAAAGGAGCTGAAATTGTATTCAAGCAGATAAGACAAGCAGTGGTCCAGTGAGGGAGAGAGTAACACAGTAGAGGAACATGACAGAGAATATGGAGGAAAGAAGAGTTTGAACATCACCAGCAGGAGCAACTTCTTAAAATGTTTTTAGAGTAGTTGTTCATCCAAGCAACAGCCCTGAGGAATTTGTTAGAAATGCAAACTTTTGGGCTCCACTCCAAACCAACTGAATGAGGAACTCTGAGAATGGCACGAGCTATCTGTTTTCATAAGCCTTTGGGGTAATTTCTAATGCTCATTAAATTTTGATAATTACTGGTGTAGAAAGGCCCTTAAATATATCTCCTCACTCTCTTCACCTTGAAGGTAAAGACTATCTTATTCAACTTTGAATACTAAGCACCCAATTTCCTGATAGAGAGTAGACACCCAAGCATTTTAAAAAATTAATTTTTCAATTAACTTTGAGGCAAAAGTCATGTTATCTAACCTTAACTGGACTCTTGCTGATACTTAGCAATCCTATTTATTGCTTGTTGATGTCCTATTGTTCTAAACTTTTTCAGTCAATTTAGTCACCAACTCTACTCCTTCATTCTTTATAGAGGGCTGCTGGTTTGTACTTTCCTTAGTACATCAAGGATTTCAGTCAACTTTCCTTTTCTAGACCTTAGTAATTACTTCATTATTTCTACCCAATTTCTCAGCCTATGCTACTGACTCAAGGCTGTGTTCATTTTTCTGGGTAAGGTGAAGGCCTCCACTTTGACTCTTTTCTCATCTTATTCCTATCTAACTCTGTTCTACTTTCTTGCATATTTCACTTTTTTCCAAGCATACTCATGTTTATGAGTGCCTACATACACTTATTTACCTATTAAAAAAATATAGCCACTTCTATCCTGATAACTGTTGAGCAGAAACCAGAATAACTGTGATCTTCTAGTGTAGAGGAGGCTACACTAACTGCATTCCACACTTGATTTTTTACATTTTATTTTACTGTGCTAAATTAAACATAACATAAAATAAGCCATTTTAACCACTGTTAATTATACAATTCAGTGACATTAATTTGTGGATCTTTTCAAAGATTCAACTTTTGGTTTTGTTAATTTTCTGTGTTGTTTTCTATTTTCTGTTCATTTATCCAGCTCTGATCTTTATCATTGCCTTCCTTCTTTTCCTACTTCCCCGAGGTACAGAGTTAGGTTATTGATTTTAGCTCTCTCTTCTTTTTCAATGTAGGCATTATTAGCTATACATTTCCTCCTGAGCACTGCCTTTGCTGTATTACATAAATGGTATTTTAGGTTTTCGTTTCATTTTCTTGAGGTATTTTCTAATTTCCCTTGTGATTCCTTCCTTGGTTCACCAGTTAAGAGTGTTTTGTTTAATTTCTACATATGGTGGCTGAGGCCAAGGTCATTTGAAGTGTTATCCCTCTTGCCTGATGCTTGGCTGAGAAAACTCGAAAGTGAGGACAGTGGTTGAGGATCTCAGTTTGCAATTTCTCCAAATGGTCTCTCTGGCATGGCGGCTTTAGGACAGCAAGACTTCTCTGGAGGCCCGGGGATCCAAAGATGTATGTAACAAGAGAAAGCCAGGAGAAAACCATATTCCCTTGAAGTGCTAGATTCAGAAGTCACACAGCATCACTTTTTTCCTGTGTGTGTCAGAACAGTCACAGGCTCTGACCAAATTCGCGGGCAAGAACACAGTCCTCATCTTATCATTGTCCCACTTAAAAACAGCTAGTAATATGGGTGACACTTTTATGGTCATTTATTTAGTTAAATACAACATGTGATATAGTATAATAGTAGTAATATCATTCTGAACTCCAAATTTTTAAAAAAGTTTATGTAATGGAAGATTTTCTGATATGTAAAATAATAGACATGTGGTAGTTGAACAATATAACCAATCATTCTTAATGCATTATTAGTCTTTTCTTTCATGCCTATCTCAAATGACACATTCAAATACATTATGTTTGTCTTTGCTACAATCAGTAATATTACAAAATGGCTCTAGTATTGTCATTTGTATAAACATAAACAGAGTGACTGTTGTTACAGCACTCATCCACCCTGTCACTTTCTGGGTACAGAGAGAGCTAAACAGGGATAAACAGAATTGAGAATGGAGACACAGAAACTCAAATATATAATCGTATTCACTGATGTATGAATCTGTATCTTACCTTGTTCTACAGAACTCATTCAGGCCTTCCTTTCTTCACACAAGTCTCCTGGTTGTAAGTGTCGATACTGAGGAATAGAGAGATGAAAGAAGAGACTTAGAAACAGAAAAATGTCAAATAAAACATAAAATCATAATGTATATATATATATATGTATACTTTGCCTCATTTTGTTGAAAGGACTTGAATTGTCAGAAGGATATGTGAAAGAAAAAGGCACAAATGTTGAACACTCATAGCCTTTTCTTCCCTTTACAAAAGCAAAACAATGCAAAAAGTGCTTTTCTCATCGTGCACCCGAACTTGTACAAAGTGGCATAAGGGGTAGACTGCATTGATTTGCATTGAGAAGGGCATAGGAACTCTTTATAGAAGAAAAAACCAGGGGCACCTGGGTGGCTCAGTGGGTTAAAGCCTCTGCCTTTGGCTCAGGTCATGATCTCAGGGTCCTAGGATTGAGCCCCACATTGGCCTCTCTGCTCAGCAGGGAGCCTGCTTCCCCCTCTCTCTGCCTGCCTCTTTACCTACTTGTGATCTCTCTCTGTCAAATAAATAAATAAAATCTTAAAAAAAAAAAAAAAAGAGGAAAAAACCATAAGGCAAACAGAGGAGTGATAAGAAGTACAAAAGTCCTTGTGTACTGGACATTAAAGTGGAGGACGGTTAAAGTGAGAGATGGCACAATTGGCAATCTCTACTTAGAAGAGCTTTGGGGAGACAGATGGGTAAAAAGAAGAGTTAAGAATACTGCATGGTGTGGGAATGGAACTCCAGGGAGGATTTTCATTTAAACTCCAACTAGAATTTCAATAGCAGTCATTTCTGGATATTAGATTGTCATTTCTTTTGAATAGCACACTATGTTGAAACAGAACAATAGATTAAAAACACAATTGCTTTCTTCTCTCATCAATGAGGGTATCCAAAAAAGACAACTAACAATTCATAGAATATAGTAAAAAGAGCACTTAGTTGGGTATTATGAGATAGGAGTTCTAATCTAGGCTCAGAAAGAACAAAGCTTCTGCCTCTAACCTGTTAAGATTCTGTCTTAATTTAGTTACAAGACAAAAGAAAGATACACGAAATATGTATCTGTTTGGCCTTATGACCTTACCACTCCCGAACAAGTTGTTCACAAGGAAACGTGCAAGATTAATCATAAATATATTTTATATAGTGGCAATCAATCATGATATAATCTTCACGGTTTATATAATATGTATGAATAGTGGTCCTTGACCACTATTGATTCTGGGAATTCAAAATAAACTTTTAAAAGCTACTATCTTTTCACCATGACCACATCTACAAGTGAACATTTTCCAGGTAAATGATCTGACTCTTCAGGAATTCATCTTCACTCAACTGATCAGGCAAACTGAACCTGTGTAGTTATCGTAGTTACCCACAGGACCAGTTTAATGGACTTCAACTTGATGTGTTTTACCTCAATAGACACATTATGAGATGTCTGAGAGATGCACAAGGCAACTGTCTCAAGAGCTTATAAATTAATATAGTCTTATTTGGCACAAATCATTTCTCATGAGAGAAAATCTATTTGGAGATAAATTTTTTCAATATAGTACTCATTGTGCCTTACAAACTGATTTTTTAATAAAGATTTTATTTATTTATTTGAGAGAGAAAGAGAGTACAAGCAGGATGAGGGGTAGAGGGACAAGCAGATGCCCCGCTGAGTATGGGGCACCACACAAGGCTTGATCCCAGGACCCTGAGACCATGACTTGAGCCAAAGTCAGACGCTTAACTGACTGAGCCACCCAGGTGCCCCTAGAGACTGCTTTAAAATAATCTCTGACGTACGGAGCATAAGGAAAAACATGGAGGACATTGGGAGAAGGAAAGGAAGGGTGAATTGGGGGAAATCGGAGGGGGAGACGAAGCACGAGAGACTGTGGACTCTGACAAACAAACTGAGGGTTTTGGGGGGGGTGGGGGGTTGGGTGAGCCTGGTGGTGGGTATTAAGGAGGGCACGTATTGCATGAAGCACGGGTGTGGTGCATGAACAATGAATCTTGGAACACTGAAAAAAATAAAATAAAATTAAAAATAAATAAATATATAAAATACATTAAAAAATAAAGTATTATTGATAGGTAAGGAAAAAAAAATAATCTCAGCCTATTCTTATTGTTGCCAGCCTACAGAAGCATTAAATGGCAGAAAAGTCAATGACCTAGGAATCAAATGACTGGGTTTTAGTCTTGTTTAATCTACTAACTTCTACTTTTCAAGAACACTTCATAATTGTTCAGAGTCCAGTTTCCTCATCAGTAAAATGAGAGGACAGAACAAGAGGACTGCTACACTTCTTTTTCACCTACAGCATTCTCTGAGCCATCTTTTAATATGCTTGTTCCAAAAGGTATAAAAAGTTGGACCTGGAAGTAAAACAGATGCTGAAGTTGATATGACCACTAGCTGGTTTATTCTTATGTCCCTGTAAACTTGAATCAAGAAACAGCACTATACTTGCCACATTAGAAACCAGAACCACAGACAATACATTTTCATTAGATAGCACACACAAATAGTTCTTTGGAAATCAAGGAAATACCAAAGCACAAACATTTACTGCTGACCTTAGAAGAGAGAGGGTAAAAATCTAGACCAAAGTATGGGAAATCTACACTGACAAAAAGAAAAGAAAATGTTATATGTGGAGCATGAGCATACATAGTCAACATCAGTTCTCAATATAAGTATTGTGATTTTCACCGGAAAAAGTAGGTGCATGATTCTGAAAGTCAATACCAAGATCCACCACCCCTGAGTACTATCCCATACTGCTCCCTTGTCCCAACATTTCCTTGTCCCACCTGACATGACAGTCTCATTAGCAGAGCAATTTAATTGATTATAAGTAAAGGTATTTTTCCAAAAAAAAACTACTATTTAATAGCATGTACAGCCATGGAGCATGAACTCCAACTTACATACAGAAGGAAACATTTTCTGCCTCTACTGGCTATTTCTACTTTGGTCCATTTCATGGGAACTTTAATCATTTTTAAGTTTTGAAGAAAATAGCTTCTCTTTTCCTTTGTGTCTCTTCAATCATGTCTTCACAAAAGAAAGGAATCAGAGAAGAAACTTCTCAAAAAAGGAGGAGAAACCTATTGATGCCTGGGACATCTGCAAATGTGTTTACATCAGAGATGTAGAAAAGTATACAACCGGAACATTTATGTAGTTAAGTTTCCACGGTTTAGTTAAACACCAGCCTCCCAACAGCATGATTCAAATTTCAGTTACCATGGTATATTAATTTTGAGTAATTACATAAAGTACAAACTCCCTACTAGCTCTTGAATCCAGAAATCAATACGCAAATAACAAGTACACATTATCATCAGTGAACAATCATGTCACTTCTTTCAAAATCTGTTGGTGATAGGTTACTGGGCATCTATGACTTAGTTCACACACAGAAACAAGGCATGCAGTTGTGGTTCCCTCATCTCTCACTGATAAACCCATGTGACATGATACAAAAACAGATAATCTAAAGAAGAAGTTTGCCAACAAAGATGAAAGTGCAGCAAAGCAGTGAAAACAGATAATGCTAGAAGTGGAACTTGAATCGACCATAAATGCAGTTATAGAAGAAACAGCAGACCATGAGAATATTGACATGGCCACTGTTTGAGAGCCTCTAGATATGTAGTCAGAGGAACCTAGCAAAAGCCAACTTCTAATTATAAATGAGGAAAGCAGTTGAGACCAAAACAAGAAGACCTCCCAGAGGAACAGTCCCACTGGCAAAGGACTTCAGGTTAAGGGAACTCTCAGGCATACATCTCAACACTGAAATCATAAAGGATAAAATGTTACCAGCTGATTCAAAATTAGAATGGAGTATGACAATCTGCCAAGGCATAGAAAAGATACTCGCTCTATACTGTAAGTTCTACAATGAGAGGAGAAAAGCAAGCACTATTCAAATTACTCCCTGATGAGTTTCTTACAAAGAAATAAAACATTTTAATTCTCAAGGTTTCTAATATTTTAAGCCACAGTCAACTCAATAAATACGTATTTAGTATAATATTTAAGTACTTCATGGATATTTTTAATTAATTCTTAAACAGTTCACAAAATGTATCCTTTTATAGAAATATAATAATTATAACAATATAATTATCATGATATATAATGTAAATTGTTTTTTAATAAAATTTCTTTGATTTTAGTTATAATTAGTAAATATTTATTTATTAAATAGCTTTTTGCCATTTCCCTACACATGAATAACTGACAGAGATTTTACTTTTTAGTATTTTTTAATAACTGACAGATATTTTAATGTTTTGACAAAAATGTTTTACGATTAAAGAACTGTGGATTTTCCATTAGTTATTGACATTTCTTTGTCTAGTTTCAGCTTACATGGTCATTTTTATGGTTCTGCACTACTGCATTTTATGGTCCTACAAGGTAAACATGGTCTATATTTAAAATTATGATTAGCTGCCGTCTTACCACTTCACATCCTTTAGTCCTGATTCCTTTAGGCAACTACAATGATTTCTTCCTGCTGTGTCTTCCAGTATTTATCTCCACATTTCCAAATAATATGCTATAATTGCTTTTTCTTGACTCATTTCAAAGTATTTTCTTCATTATTTTTTACTGCCTTTCTTGAGTTCTTTTTTATAGCAGTATAGTATTTCATTGCTGTATTTTTTTTTTTTTTAAAGATTTTATTTATTTATTTGAGAGAGAGAGACACAGTGAGAGAAGAAACACAAGCAGAGGGAGTGGGAGAGGGAGAAGCAGGCTCCTCACCAAGCAGGGAGCCCAATGCAGGGCTCGATCCCAGGACTATACTCATATAGTGAGTTCCAGCATACGTGTCAGTTTTAAACAGCATATTGAGGAATATAACCACTATGTTCCTGAGGGTTTGTTGGTAAAAATTTACTTCTAAAATTACACATAAAATAGGGATGTCTACCTTCACTAGTGCTTGCTTTCTGTTTTATCACGTTGATGGCCTATTCTCTTGGTTCTTCCTGATCCTGTTTTACAAAGTGACAACAGAAAAGTTCATCTGAGAAGGTACCATTTGCTTTGGCTGACATGATGTACAAAGTTATATTTTAATACTTAATTGATCTGGACTTTCAGTGCTTTTAATTATCTCCTGATAGTTTAAAAATCTGAATCTATGTATATATTAATGATTCTATTAAATATTCTTTTTTCCATATAGGCTGTCTCTTATGGAATATAAAAAGATTATAAATAGAATAATAAATGAATATGTTATTTGAAGATTGCAATGTGAGGACTAATCACACTCACTCTCCATGCCACTCTACACCAAGAACATAATCAGTTGAGAGACACAGATGTGAAAGAGAGGGGTGATCAAGGTATATAATTCACTATCGGTAAAACTGAATTGGAGAATATAGCATGTCCTGTGGCCAGTTATTATTTCCTCTGGAATTCAATGTATCCTCCCAGAACTGCATTTTCCCCCACACCCGGGCACAGTGTGCCAGAGAAGGGAAACAGAACCCTTGCACCTTAAGGACAGGCTGCTAAGAAGAAGAGGGGAAATAATGTCTGGGTTCCCTCTGCATGAAGCCCTTCTCTACGTTCATCTGTCCAAGAGGTTGCTTTGAGGCAAAGCCACAGTCCCAAACCTCCTAAAGGACTATAGTAGAAATATGCAAGGAAAGAGAATTAATATGTGGGTAATATTTACATGGTGTTTGCCATATGCTACCCTCTATTCTAATAAATTTATATTTATTAAAATATTTAACATTTACCACTCCATTATAATGATGAATAACTGGAGGCATAGAAAGGGTAAGTAACTTGCTTAAGGTCACACTTTTAGCAAGTATCTGAGCTGAGATTTAAACCCACACAAAGTCCATAATACTTCCCACAGTCTGCAATTTCTTTTTTCCCCATAACTTAAGGGTAGACCAGCTCCCACACTCATGGGTCACTTTTTCAAAACACAACACTGCTTCTTTGTCTATATTCCTGGGACTAGTATGGGAAATTCATCTTTTGCTCCTTCCTCCTCCAACTCTGAATTCTGAAATGGGCCTGGATCATACATTAATTAAGTTAACCCAAAGACTACCATATACCCTCAAATTGATATCTCACCACTATTATAATCCCTACCTCAAATGTTTCCCTACCATTCTGTGGCACATAACTCACTAGAGGTCATGCAATGAACACAAATGACTCCACAAAATTACTATGAATTTTTTCATCAACATAAAATATCCCACTATCCCAATTTTGCACAATAAAAATTCTCTTTCATTATTAAATTATCAAGGAAGAATTAAAGGCCAAAAATTTAACCTCCTTGCAATTCAAAATCCTTCAATCCTCTATTCTGGTTAGTCTCAGTCTTAGGGGAGGTTCCCCAGTTCCTAGTGAAGTTGGAGGTCCTGAACAGCAGCAGCTTGGGCTTTCTTCTGTGTGAAAATGTGTGGGATGTCTCCCAAATGTAAGTCAATTAAATCTCTGTATCTGTATCTCATGGGTCTGGATTTTAAGTGTTCTAATGAATTTATACATCAAATAGTTGTCTCTCTGCCAAATTCCACCAAAACAATTATATATACACACATATATACATACACATGTGAGTATGTATGTATTAGACACAGAGGAATAGAGAGAATGGGAAAGAGGAAGGCTCCAGCCAATGGAAGCCTTCACCGAATCTTAGAGAAACAGAAGGCACGTGAATGAATGTGTAATGGACTCAGCTGAATAAAGGTGACCATGTGAGAAGAGGAGCTAGTTCTTCCTACTCATCTCTGACAGGCTTAGGACTTGGGGGTATCAGGGACCAAAAAAGATACAAGGAAATAAACGATCTAAAAGCAAAGGAATTTTGAAACATTTTCATAGTAAAAAGTTGGTAGCCCTGGTGAGGTCTCCTCTGCTACCACCCTTCGGCCCCAGTGCTTTAGGAAAACAGGTTTAGTCTCAGAAAAAACTGATTCAGGAAGCCAAAGGCCCAATGGACACAGTAGGGATATAGGAGTGAGAACATGTGATCTGAGAAATCATGCCACTTTCAATTCTGAAAATTTCTATTTATTTATTGATGTATAACAGATAAGTGCACAAATTTTATGTGTATATCTCTCTGGATTTTTATATATGAATACCTGTATGTTACAGCATCCAGATCTATCTTTTTTTAAGATTTTACTTATTTGAGAGAGAGAGAGAGAAAGAGAGCACATGAGCGGGGTGAGGGGCAGAGGAAGAAGCAGGGAGCCTGATGCGTGGCTGGATCCCAGGACACCAAGATCATGACCTGAGCCAAAGGCAGACGCTTAACCGAATGAACCACCCAGGCGCCCATCTAGACCTATCTGACAGAACACTGTCAACACCCTTCAGCAGGCCCATTATGCCCAGTTGATGTCTGCTGCCCATGTTAACCACTAACCTGACTTCTGTTATCACAGATTAATATTACCAATTGTAAACAGAATCCTACAAACTTTTCTGCGTGGCTTCTTTTACTTTTTTATATCTATGAGAACCATCCATGTTGGTGCATGGAACAGTAATCAATTATTTTTTATGCTATGGGGCAGTCTACTCATGAACATACTTCTTTCAGTTTTAAGTCTTTGGACAGATATATCCTTGCATTGTTTCCAACTTTAGCTATTATGAATAAAATTGGCACAAACATTCCTGTACATGTCTTTTGATGGGCACATGCACACATTTCTTGTACGTACACCCAGAAAAGGAGTTGCTAGGTCACATAGTAAGCATATGTGGAACTTTAGTAGACACCACAAAACATTTTCCTAGATTGCCTTGCCTATTTATACACGGTTTACCAGACATGAATAGAAAATTTTAGGAAAATTATTCGATTACTTTTTCTTCAGATAGTACCTCTCTTCAATTTCCTCTATTAACTAATTCTATAATTCCTATTAAATTTGTGTTTGTGGTTTCTATCATCTATATTTTATATTAGTTTTTCATATTTTCAATCCTTTCACCTCTCTGAGCAGTAATCTATTCTGTAATAATACTTCTCTAGGTAGGGACAGAACAGCTGCAATTAATGCTCCCATTCACAAATAATAAAATGGGAAGCACACAGAATCACTGGCCACAGCAATTCTGAAACCCTGGTGGGCAAATGTTCACAGATATCTCCCTGCTGAGAAGGAGCTTCCTAGTCAGTTGTCCTTCCTGACTCATCTCCACTGTCTGGAGTTGGGGGATGTTTCTTTCCTTCTATCCCCTATCCACTACTGAAGAGGGCCCTCCGCCTTACTCACATTTTCTGTCTTCCAAGTTAACCTAGGTAATAGTTTTTGCCAAATACTTACTAATACATAATACAGTGTACATTTTTTTTAAAGGTTTTATTTTATTTATTTGAGAGAGAGAGATTGAGATCACAAGTAGGCAGAGAGGCAGGCAGAGAGAGAGGGGGAAGCAGGCTCCCTGCTGAGCAGAGAGCCTGATGCGGGGCTCGATCCCAGGACCCTGAGATCATGACCTGAGCCGAAAGCAGAGGCTTTAACCCACTGAGCCACCCAGGCGCTCCAATACAGTGTACATTTTTACAGTCTTCCAATAGTCTTGCAATAGTTCCTTGCAGCCTGCCACATAATCAGGTTTTCTACAACAGCATTACCCAACTTCTAGTACCAATTTCTGTATTGGTCTACTATTTTGGTGTAACAAACATCCAGAAAATCTCAGTGGCTTCTAATAATAAGCATTTATTTCTTGCTCATGCATCCACAGGTTCATTGTAGTGATTCTGCTTCAGGTTTTCAGGTCTGCCAAAGGCTGGGCTATCTCTGATATCGGAAAGAGAAATTAAGAAAATGATCCCTCCCGTCCCTCCCTCCACCAGCTTGCTCTTTCTAAAATAAATAAATAAATCCTTAAAAAAGGGGGGATGCCTGGGTGACTCAGTCGATTGGGCATCCAACTCTTCATGTTGGCTCAGGTCGTAATCTCACAGTCGTGAGATTGAGCCCTGCGGCAGGCTCCACACTCGGTAGAGAACCTGCTAGAGATTCTCTCTCTCCCTCTCCCCCGTGCCCCCACTCTTACTCTCTCTCTTTCTCAAAAAACAAAAACAAAAACAAAACACCTCAAAACAACTATAAGATATTGATTAAAGAAACTGAAGAAGACACAAATGAATGAGAGATATTCCATGCTCATGGATTAGAAGAATTAATATTGTTGAAATGTCCATAGTACCCAAAGTAATCTATAGATTCAGTACAACCCTCGTCAAAATCCAATGGCATTTTACACTGAAACAGAATAAACAATCCTAAAATTTGTACAAAACCACAAAAGACCCTATATAGCCAAAGCATTCTTGAGAAAGAATAAAGCTGGAGACATCATACTTTCTGATTACAAAACTATAGTAATCAAAACAGTATGTTGTTGGCATAAAAACACACATAAATCAAGGAACAGAATAGAGAGCCCATAAATAAACCCATATATATTTGGTCAATTAATTTATAACAAAGAGGCCAAGAATACAAAGGGGAAAGAATGGTCTCTTCAATCAGTGATATTGGGAAAACTAGATAATCACAGGCAAAAGAATGGAACTGGACCCCTAACTTACACCACACACAAAAATCAACTCAAAAACAGATGAAGGACTTGAATATAAGACCTAAGCCCCTAAAATTCCTAGAAGAAAACATAGCAAATAAAGAAAAAAAGAGACAAACGAAAAACAGACACTTAACTATTGAAAACAAACTGATGGTTGCCAGAGAGGAGGTGGGGAGGTTGGGGTGAAAGAGGTGATGGGGATTAAGAATATACTTGTCCTTATGAACACTCAGTAATGCATAGAACTGTTGAATCACTATATTGCACACCTGAAACTAATATAACATTGTATGTTAACTATACTGGAATAAATAAATAAATAAATAAATAGCCAATAACTTCCTTGACATTGGTCTTGCCAATGATGTTTTTATTTTGACACCATAAGCGAATGCCACAAAAGCAAAAATAAACATAACTGCAATAAATTAAAGGGCTTTTGTATAGCAAAGAAAACAATCAAAAAATTAAAAATTAATTACCAAATAGTTGGAAAAACACATATCTGCTAAGGGGTTAATATTTGAAATGCATAAAAATTCATACGACTCAATAGCAAAAACAACAACAACAACAACAAAAAAAAACCAAACAATCTGATTTAAAAATTGGCAAAGGAACTGAATAGACATGTTTCCAAAGAAGACACACGAATACCTTACAGGTACATGAGAAGGTGTTTAACTTCGCTAATTATCAGGAATTTCAAATTAAACCACAATGAGACACCACCTCCCTCTAGTTAGAATGGCTGTCCTCAAAGAGAGAAAAGACAACAAGTGTTGAGGGTGTGGAGAAAAGGGAACTCTGTACATTGTTGGTGGGAATGTCAACTGGTACAGCCACTATGGAAAATAGTATGGAGGTTCCTCAAAAAATTAAAAATAGACTTATCCAGCAATTCCCCTTCTGAGTATATATCTAAAGGAAATGAAATAATTATCTCAAAGAGGTATCTGTACTCCCATGCTCATTATTTACAATAGTAGCATTATTTACAACAGCCAAGACATGGAAACACCCTAAATGTCCACTGATGGATTGACAGATATGGAAAATTTGCTATATACAGACCCTGCTATATATATAATAATGGACCCCGAAAGCATTATTAAGTCAGACAAACACATATACTGGATGACCTCACTTACATGCGCAATCTTAAAAAAACTAAATTCATAGGAACAGAGAACAAATTGGCGGCTACCAGAGGCAGAAGATGGGTGAAGGTACAAGCTTCTAGTTAAGATACATAAGTTCGAAGAATGTGATATACTGCATGGTGACCGTAGTTAACGATAAAATTATATTCTTGAAAGTTGCTAAGAGAGTAGTTTTGTTTTGTTTTTAAGGTTTTATGTATTTGTCAGAGTGAGAGCACAAGCGGGGAGAGCAGCAGGCAGAGGGATAGGGAGAAGCAGACTCCCCGCTGAGCAGATAGCTCAATGCGGAGCTCGGTCCCAGGAACCCAGCATCACGACCCAAGCCGAAGGCAGACACTTAACCGACTGAGCCACCCAGGCATCCCAAGACAGTAGATTTTAAAAGTTCTCTTCACAAGAAAAATAACTGTAATTATGTGAGGTGATGGATGTTAACTAAATTTATTGTGATAATCATTTCAGAATATATATATATATAAAATCATTATATCGTACACATTAAACACAATATTATATATAAATTATATCTCTATGAAGCTGGAAAAAATGTTGATCACAGATTTTTCAACTTCTGTGGATAACCAATGAGTTCAGACTCTTCTTATTTTTTTGGCACTAAGCCTGACTTTGGTTCACATTATATGAAGATATCCTTAATTGCTATAGCAGAACATCAGGCTCCCACTATTTTCAGCTCTAGATCTAGGAATTTTACGGCTTCAGACTGAGTTTACCTCTTCATGCTTTATAATTCCATTCTCTTTCTGGTTTATGAAGATGCTCATCTTGATTCTGAGAATGCCTATGTCTAACTAGTTTTTTTTAAACATATCCATTAATGTAATATATTTCAAATGCAGAGGAAAGCAATCTCTCCATTAACCATTTCTGCCATTTTAAAATATGTCAATCATCATTATACTCACACACAGACACACACACAGTCCACATTCAAAGTACTGATCTTTTAAATTCAGTAACTTTGCAATAAGACAGATTTGGGACTGCTATATAAACATACCGTTGCTATTGAGCATTCGGAATGAATGAATAGACAGGCAAAATGGTATTAGTGGAGTTATTGGTCTTAAAACGTCTTGTTCAATTTTAATACTTAATTTGTCACTAGTACAGTAGGTACTGATCTTCATTTCACTCAATATCATCTTCACAAAAGATGTTAGCTAATTGCATCAACAGGGTAAACAAGAATATGAGGTGTAATCTACTCTAAACATCTGACAGGCTATTTTCAAGCTCTTTTGGAAACTAATTTTGCAGCAGATGTTTGCATACAATGTGCTAATTTCAAATGGTGCTTATTTAGTTCTTGGAGGAAAATATATCAAATTATCCTCCATTTGGAAGAACTTATACATTCCCCCAAGTATCTTAGAGAATGTCTTCTATAATCTCTTACATTTTAAAGATACTGCAATCATTCTTATTGGACTTAGCAGTTCAACTGGAAAGGTAATTTATTGGAAGGAGAACAGATTTTAATGTTAGACACATCTGTGATCTAAAACTCACATCTATTATTTTCTAGTTGTGTGCATTTGGACAAAGTTAACTTCTCCAAGCCTTAGTTTATATCTGTTAAATGGAGATGACAATGACTATCTAATTTCCAGTACTTTAGGTGGTTTAACTGAGATAATGAATATAAATTTCATAATAGGGGACTGGTAAGGAGCTGTTCAATATGTATTAGTTTCATTGTCTATTTATCCCACACCCACAAGATTTTATCCTAAAATATAAGTGTGACAATTCCATGCTTCTCCTTCCAGTCACTCTTAATGAGTAAGATTATGCTTATCAGCTCTTTTAACCCCTTCATTTCAGAACAACAAAAGCTGGATCAGAAACAGATGCTACTTCTTTATGTGTTTTCATTTCTTATGTCAGCTTTGGAAGAAAGGTGGGATACTTTAAAGATAAGAGCTTGTAGGAATCAGTGCAATCATGCAGTAATTCTGAAAGATGGGTCGGGAGATGTTGTTCTGCTTACATAGACTCTACAAATAGATAATACCATAATGAACTTTTGTTCTAAGGAGATATTTTATACCTCTAACATATTAAATGTAACAAATGCCAAATGGAATTAAAGAGATGGAACAAAACTCAGTACATTTGTTCCTAATCTAAATTCACCCTTGAGGTACCTTAGGACAGAATCTGGGATATTCTGCCAAAAAGTTTTCTTCTTTTAGTCTCACAAACACCAAGTTATGATGTGCATATTGGTGTTTCTCTGTGAGCAGGTCAATAATCATTTTGCAAATACAAATCAGATAGAGAATGCTTGAGCAGGAAATGCCAAAGTTATTACTCTAATGCCAATTATTCATGGTAGGAGTTTATAAAAATGTCCTCTAGGAAAACACACACACACACATATACACACACACACATATACACATACACACGCTTGAAGTGAGAAGACCTGGATTCAAATCCCAGCTTCGAATCTTTCTACTAATATAACCATGTGTAAGTTAGTCTTCAAAAATTCAGTTTCATCACCCTAATATATGTAATTTTTTGACTGTCTAACATTATATGCTACTTGGACAGCAGATACAGAAGCATACAGATTACTCTCCATTCCTTCTTGTGTAAATAATGTTACACATCCTAAAGAAAACTCTTAGTTTCTGTGATGGATGGAAAAAGTTGAGTTTCAAAATACCAGAGATAGGATTTTTGTTCACCTACATGTCCCCTGCCCCTAATATGTGAATTATCCAACAATTGATTCAATAAGAAATAGAAAATTAAACATGGAATTAAACAGTGCCATCAAAGGCATTTTTTAAATATGGCTTAACCTTCTTGATTTTCATTTTCAAGGAAGTTAGGAAAACCGACAGAAAACTTGCAGCAATTCCACTCCTAGATACACACCCAAGAGAAATGAAAACCTATGTCCACACAAAAACTTGTATGTGAATATGAATAAAAGCATTATTCATAACACCCAACAAGTGGAAACAACCTAAATGTCCATCAATGGATGAACTGATAAATGGTATATCCATACAATGTTATATTATTCAGCAATAAAAATAAATTAAGTACTGATATATGTTACAACATAGACAAATCCTGAAACATTTTGTTACGTGAAAGAACCCAGTCAAAAAGGGCCACACGTTACATGGGACCATTTAAAGGAAATGTCCAGAACAGGAAAAATCTACTGAAACAGGAGGGTGGGGGTATTGGAAGAACCAGGAGATGTGAAGGATCAAGTGTGTGGAGTTTAACTGTGGGGTAATGAAAATGTCCTAAAGTGAATTATGGTGATGGATGCACAATTCTGTGAGTATATTAAAAGCCACTGAACTGTATACTAAATAGATAAACTATATGTGAATTATATCTCAATAAAGTTAATAAAAATAAAGTGAGACAGACATATTAATAAATAAATGATGATGGCTTCTGTTTTAGAGATCCATCTCATTCTCTTGATCATTCTTTCATCATGCACTTATTTATTAAGTACTGACTCTGTGTCAGGCACGTTGCTGGGAGCAGGACATACACATAGTGGTGAGCAAAACATACAGTTTCTACTGGAAATGGAGTTAGCCATTAATAGCACAGTAACCAGTGCACCGTTGATTTTCTTTGTTCAGAAAAATGAGTATGACCCTATTAATTTATGGAAGTTAATTCCCAGTTTGTGTGTGTCCTAAGTAGAATTACTTTAAGTTTCATTTAAGATGTAGAGGTTTCTCATGTAGGATTTTTAGAAAGAGGGACAGAGTAGAAACTCAGAAAGAAATAAGGTGCTTTAACTTAGAAAGATGAAGAGTCCTTGATGATAGCCTGAAATGTGATCATCTCTTTGACCAGCTATATAGATTTTTTTCCTGATATTAGCCAGAAATAGTAACAATTTGGAATTTCTGAGCACAAAGACTTAGATGATCAACCAAATAGCTTATGTGTCACAATTTAGGACACCAAGTCTTTTTCTTTTTATTAAGTTTTTTAAAATTTTAATTCCAGCACAATTAACACAAATGTTATATTAATCTCATGTGTAGGACACTGAATCTTTTACTACCTCTATACAACATTACCTGCCTCACTCAGAAGAGGTGGTTCAGTATACATCAAAGTCCACTGGCAAGAAATGGAGATTTAGAGGGACAAAGTCAAAATCTTGATTCTTCTTTTTCTTTCTGTTCTTTTTTCTATCACATTCAGAATCTGCGGCCTTCTTCTGATTTGGAGAGTCTGACTATGTCTTACTTTGTCCCTTCCACCGCTCCCTCCCAATGCATCAAACTAAAGCAGAAGTAAGCAGGAATATAAGTAGGAAAAGGGGATGGCACAACAACTTATTTTAGTCTAGGCTAAAAGAGATTTTTATTGATAATATACCGATAGGCTTGTGAGGACATACCCTGTGGAGATTTGGAGCCAGTGTACATTAAAGGAACCACAGCTCTAGATGCTAGTATGATCTTGACACTTAGGAAAGGTTGGTGTTCTAACCCTGCTTTGCCAATGACTAGTTATACGATGTTTTTTATTTTTTCAAAGATTTTATTTATTTATTTGAAAGGGAGAGAAAGAGCATGCGTGTGCATGGGGGAAGGAGCAGAGGGAGAGGGAGAGAGTGAATCTCCAAGCCAACTCCCCACTGAGCATGGAGCCCGATGTGAGGGACTCCATCCCAGGACCCTGAGATCATGACCTGAGTCAAAATCAAGTTGGATGCTTAATGGACTGAACCACCCAGGTGCCCCTAGTTGTATGATGTTAAGCAAATTAATACTTCAGTACATTAGCTTTTCTCCTTTGTTGATTGAAGGAATTGGGACTAGAAGATCTTTCAGTTCCTTTTAGCGCCAAAATTGGTATTATCTTCATCATGTTACATTCAATTTATGAATTCTTTTTCTTATGTATTTTGGGGTATAGCATAGGGATGAAAAGCAGAAGATTTGGATCAGACAGAACTGGGAGTTAATGAATATCATATCACTTGTTAGAAATCCATTTGTGCCCTGAGAAAATTCTTTACAAGCTTCTTTTACCTCATCTATAGAAGAAGAAAACAGAATGACCTAAGGTTGTTTTGAGTATTCCAAATGATACCCCAATAAAAAGCAGCTGGACACTATGTGCTCAATAAATGAAGCTATTATTATAATTGATTTAGACTAGATGTATTCATTTTATATAAGTCTGCTTATCATCTTTGATATTACATTTCTATTATATGCAAAGTTTCAATCTGATGCATTATAACACTTTATTTCCCTAGTAATGCTATGTGTCTGTCTCTGATCTATCATGGTCAGAAACAACCAATTTCTAAATCTAAGAATTGCTCCAAATACTTGACTGCTGTGTCCTATCTATGACATTCTTAAGAAGACGTCTATATTGACAATGTGGAAAGACAATGCGGGAGACAGAGGGAAGCAAGGAGTAATATAAAGAAACTAGTCTAGAAGTAAGAAGAGGAAAAAAAAAAAAAAGGTAAAGAAAAGGGATAGTTGAAAAGGGAATACCTTAATTTGAACTCTTTACATTTTTGCATTTTCCAGAAGTCTTTTCCAGAAACCAAACACTACTTTTGTAATAGGAAAAATCACATATCTTCTAACAAGAGAGAATGTATCATTGTTAAAAACAGTACTTAAAAAATTCGAAGTAGCTCTGGAAAATAGAAGAGCAGAGGCTAAGTGGATTTCTTCATTCTTGTTTAAATCAGACCTAAGGCATGCATACATAGATGCTTCAGCATATAGCTCTCCAGTCATGCATATATTTATAGGTATGCTTCCAAAAAGAGTCACATCTCTACATCTATTTACAGTTGAACATAGGCCTGTGTTCACTAAACATAGAGATCCATTCAATCAAATAGACACACAAACTCTTATTTGTATTCATCCAAATACATAGGCATTGCAAACACTGACACCCACACTCAGAGGAAGTATCTACACCAGCTGAAACTAATTCTTCAGTTTTAGTGAAAAGGAAGAGAGCAGTTTTTCTCACAACGATCTTTTAAACCTTTGTAAGTATGTGCTGTTTTTTTTTTTTTTTTTGCACTTCTAAAATCTGAGTGTGCAAGAGATCCCAACTCATCACTAGCTTAGGATTTTAAAGCTAAAGATAAACATTAAGTAGTAAAATTGGTTTTTGCATCTCCTAATTTTATATGCAATGATTTCATAAGTGCTTTAGAACAGTATAAAGTAATGAGCTTCTGGCCTCATTACAGCAAGTTTGCTGGGCTGGGCTCAGGGAAGGAGCAGCAGGAGCTGCCTGGTGCCCACGGAAGACTCTGAGGAGCCAATGCTCTCTCTGGAGCAAAAACTATAATCTTTGGTCCTCTAGACTTGTGCAAAAGTTTAAATGGGCAAATTTCAGACATGCCAATGAAAGACTCAGTAAATATACTTGGTGGGCATAACAGTGCTTTTAACCCAGATATTCCACATAAAAATGAGCATTTTGGTTTGGGAACTACACTCTGCCACAGCGGTTCTCAAAGTTTAGTGAACATCCAAGTCGCCTGGAGGGCTTGTTAAAACAGGAGTTGCTTTATCCTACCCCCAGAGTCTGGGATTCAGCAGGTGTGTAGTGGGGCTGGAGAATCTGTATTCCCAGCAAGTACCTGAGTAGTGATGGGGCTGCTGGTCTGTGGACCACACTTGAGAACTGTGCCGCAGCGGGAATGATTTAGGGAAGGAGGAAGTATCAGAATCGTCCTGAGAGCGGGGTGGAGTCTGACTGGGCAAATGTAATTCTATGAACGTGCATAGGGGCTTCTACTTCACTCCTCTCTCACTCCCATCTTCCTCCCCCCAGAGTGATAACTAACTACTGGGCTAGGAAAATTATGTAGTTTCAATCACAGAAGTAGGTATTTCTAGTCTTAAAAGAACGTTTTAAAGTTAGAAAAATGTGTCATAGATAAGGAGTTATTATGAAGTGGAAAAAAGAAAAAGTATAGAAGCCCACAGCTGTTGCCTCATGGTTGCCAAGCTCCCACAGACTTTGGAAATAGATACTTATTAACTTTTATAGGAATGTAAACTTAAAGGTATTGATTAAATGACATGAAAGTCATAAGGCGAAAGGAAGAAAACTTACATTTAAGGATAATTAGTGCCAAAGATTTCCTCTCTGGTAATGCTGACTAGAAGTTTTGTATTCTTGGCCAACGAAATCAGCTTCTATCACAGTAAGTAAAGGGTGATTCTAAGTGTCTTAGCAGAGAGAAGGCAGAGAGAATTAACAGAAAGTCCAAGTGACAGTAGAATGCTTTCCCTTTAAGGCAAGAGAAAGAAATATCCGGAGGACAAACTTCTGTCTCAGCCTCTGAGATCAATGAAAATGGTTTTAGCTGTCAAAGCTCTAGCTTTGGAGCAGCTTGTCCTCACGGCACTGAATTAATGCTGGGGCTGCTGGCTTCTCTGCACAGACTCATTATGACTGACCCTGGGCGAGTGGCTTTTTTGGTCGAGTTTCCTCATCTTTAAGATGAGGAAGTTGGAAGACATGATTTCTGAAGTCCCTCCCCATGCGAACATTGTATGAGTTAGAGCCTGCTTGGCAACGCGGCCTCTCCCGAGCTACTGTGCACAGCCGCACGTGATCGCACACTCCTGCATGGGGTGCCAGCTTCTCTTCGCCACTGAGAGGAAAAAGAGCTAGCTTTAGGCAAAAGGGTGAAGTAATCCAAATTTTATTTAGTCTTCCTTAAGTTTTGTTTAAGCCTGATCATTATGCCCTTTTAGATTCCCTTTTAGGCAACTCGGGTTTCTTTCCATTTCCTCATTATCCTCTCTTCATACTGCACTTCCAAAGGCACATCACGTGTTGATGAACATTGTAGGAAATATTTACTGGACAACTGATAACCTCTCTAAAGTAGGGGTGGCTGTAGGTTAATTTGAAAAAATGCTGAAAGGTAGTCCTCCAGGACTTACTAGAGGACATTTACAGAATGCAAGGGAAGAGTCTAGGAAAGCAGGCTGAAACCCAAGCAAAACATGGGCAACAAATTTGAGAACTCACCTAAGAGGACTGGAGATGAGCTTGGTAAATCTAAATGAATGGGATCCTTGATCCTCAAACACAATTCTCACACAATACAGAAGAATCAAGGCTTGCTCTTATAAAGGGCTAAAAAAAAAAAAAAAAAAAATCCAAACTTAGTTAAGTTTGGGGCAAATAATTGTAAAATAACTGTAACCATTCTTGCAAAGGGGAATATAGGCATAAAACTGGGGAAATTCCTGTCAGAATCCTCCCCACTGCTCCTGAAAACTTACTCTATCTTCCTGCGGAAAGTCTGAAAGCTTGACTCCATTTTTCCAAACTCCTTTTTAAACTTCCTTCCATTTGCTAAGCAGGAACCTTTTGAAGGACCTTATCTGGTGGGAAGAGATGGAGGAGCATTTGTCTAGCAGTTATTGGTTTCTAACCAGGACACCTGACCCTGAAGACTTTTTCCCTGAGCACTGGCTTGCCTCCATACCTAGGTCACTCACTTGTGCTTCTTCCTCTTCCCTTCCACATTGTAACCTAACCATGATCAAACACATAATCAGGTTCTTACGGTTTTGACCATCCACCTAAAGCCCAGTGACTTAAGAGTTACTGTAACCACAGTCCTTCCATCATCTAGAATACCTAGTATTAGGTCTTCCAGACAGCAAAGAGCTGGAAAGGCTCCCAGATGACTCAGATTAGAGGCAGAGAAAGAGAAGAACAGAAACGAGCAGCAAGAATCTTAGAGGCAGGCTGTAGTGGGTAACATGAAATGAATCAAAATTTGAAACCAGAACACTGCCTCTGAATTGTTAGTGGATGTATGCAAATACGAAGGGAAATGTTGATTGACAGAATTTAAAGATAAGTAATAACAAAGACAAGAGATTTTAAGTACTTGGCTTTATGAAAGAGTAATAGTAACTCCAAAAATTTACAGAATCTTTTTCCTGTGCCTAATTATTACATAGAGTAATGATATTATATAGAAATTAATATATTAATGATTGATTGCAGTGTAGTCTATATAAAATTGATTACAACATTAAATTCTGGCCAAATACACTATGAGCCTATGTCTTCATACTCCTGTTTGGAGGGAGTACAGTTATCTATTCATAACCCAAAAAAGAAATTAGAGGAAAGAGTGAATGACTGAGCTGTTATGTTTATGGTGTCAATCTTAAAGACAAAGGTTAAGATCTCCATTCAGAGAAAAAAAATAAAACCACTGCTTTTATCCATTTTCAAAACACGAAAGTAAGCTATTCTGACGTGAACTGGGATGCAACTCAGGCCCCCAAGTTTTGTTCTTAGTTGGCCCTTCACATAGGCATAGCTTGAAAGAGAACCAATGACCAAATCCTTCTATTTCTTCATCCACCGGCTAGAACAGACCCAGGTTGAATGTTAAAACAACCAACAAGTAATTTTGCTTACATCCTCAACATTCTTATATTGAATACAGAACCCAAGAATCCCTTATAAAATTATCAAGGGGCCTTTTCAGAAAATCAGACGACGTCTCTGATTAATTTTAACTTCAATTCACTCTTCATATTTTAGCCAAACATGGAAACCTACATGGCCTTCCAAATGTCCTTGGCTTTTCATGGACTAGCTTCTGGTCTAGAGAGAAAGGCAGCATGCCCAGATGTGCTGGGATATAGCTGAAAGGGGCGGGGGGAGTGGGGGAGCATAGTATGTTTAACTTAACGAATGCTGGGTGTAATCCAAACACAGCACTATTTTAAAGAACAGAACAGGCCACACATTCTCTAAAAAATCCTGCCGCTTCAAGTAGAAAGAGCCATAGGAACTATCAGTGATAGGTTATGGAGACATTGCCAAAGGAATGCTATAAAAGTAAAAATAACATGAGAGTAGAAAAGTGTTTTCAGACCTCAATGCACGCTACATCTTCAATCTTTTGCCATAGTTACCTATAACTTCTAATATTATTTACCAAATAATGTTACTTAAATATATTTAAACAGAATTATTTAAATAATTTTTAAAATTGGCTTCTTTCTCTGAGTTAATATCGCTGGTCACAATGCTTTCCTTCCCTGTATCCACACCCCTTGCAATCTTTCCATCAAGAGGTGGAGTCTAATTATCCCTTCGGTCTGGGCAGGCCTCGTGACTCACTATGGCTAATGAAATGTGGAGGAAGCAATGTTATACCATTTCTGAGATATAAGTGTTTATAGGATCTAGTGTAGTTCTGCCTTCTCCTAGGACTCCCACCTTCACCATAGGATAATTTGTTTCAGCAATACCTAATATGACCATCCACACCTTTCGCAGTTCTCCTTCCTCCATTTCAGGCACCCTTGGATTGGGGAGGATGGAACCCTGGAGTCAATAGTAAAGATCATGTTTTTTCCCATCATGGCTGACTCATTTGTTTCTTCATATATATGGTAATTCTTTTTTTTTTAATTTATTTTTTCAGTGTTCCAAGATGCATTGATAATGTACCACACCTAGTGCTCCATGCAATATGTGCACGCCCTCCTTAATACTCACCACTAGGCTCACCAAAGCCCCCATCCCCCTTCCCTCCAAAACCCTCAGCTTGTTTCTCAGAGTCCACAGTCTCTCATGCTTTGTCTCCCCGTTTCCCCCAATTGACTTTTCCTTTCCCTCTCCTAATGTCCTCCATGTTTTACCTTATGCTCCACACGTAAGTGAAACCATTTAATTGACTCTCTCTGCTTGACTTATTTCACTCAGCATAATCTCTTCCAGGCCTATCCCTGTTGATACAAAAGTTGGGTATTCATCCTTTCTGATAGAGGCATAATATTCCATTGTATATATGGACCATATCTTCTTTATCCATTTGTCTGTTGAAGGGCATCTTGGTTCGTTCCACAGTTTGGCAATTGCAGCCATTGCTGCTAAGAACATTGGGGTACATGTGGCCCTTCTTTTCACTGCATCTGTATCTTTGGGGTAAATACCCAGTAGTGCAATTGCAGGGTCATAGGGTAGCTCTATTTTTAATTTCTTAAGGAATCTCCACACTGTTTTCCAAAGTGGCTGCACCAACTTGCATTCCCACCAACTGTGTAAGAGGGTTCCCCTTTCTCCACATCCTCTCCAACACCTGTTGTTTACTGTCTTGTTGATTTTGGCCATTCTAACTGGTGTAAGGTGGTATCTCAATGTACTTTTGATTTGAATCTCTCTGATGGCTAATGATGATGAACATTTTTTCATATGTCTGTTAGCCATTTGTATGTCTTCTTTGGAGAAGTGTCTGTTCATGTCTTCTGCCCATTTTTTGACGTGATTATCTGTTTTTTGGGTGTTGAGTTTGAGGAGTTCTTTATAGATCTTGGATATCAGCCCTTTCTCTGCAGGGTCATTTGAGAGTATCTTCTCTCATTCTAGGGGTTGCCTCTTTGTTTTGTTGACTGTTTCCTTTGCTGTACAGAAGCTTTTTATCTTGATGAAGTCCCAAGAGTTCATTTTCTCTTTTGTTTCCTTTGCCTTTGGAGACATGTCCTGAAAGAAGTTGCTGTGGCCGATGTCGAAGACGTTACTGCCTATGTTCTCCTCTAGGAATTTGATAGATTTCTGCCTCATGTTGAGGTCTTTTATCCATTTCGAGTTTATCTTTGTGTATGGTGTAAGACAATGGTCAAGTTTCATTCTTCTATATATAGCTGTCCAATTTTCCCAGCACCATTTATTGAAGAGACTGTCTTTTTTCCACGGGATATTTTTTCCTGCTTTGTCAAAGATTATTTGACCAGAGAGTTGCGGGTCTATATCTGGGCTCTCTACTCTGTTCCACTGGTCTATGTGTCTGTTTTTGTGCCAGTACCATGCTATCTTGGTGATCACAGCTTTGTAGTAAAGCTTGAAATCAGGCAACGTGATGCCTCCAGCTTTGTTTTTCTTTTTCAACATTTCCTTAGCAATTTGAGGTCTTTTCTGGTTCCATACAAATTTTAGGATTGTTTGTTCCAGCACTTTAAAAAATGCTGGTCGAATTTTGATCGGGATGACATTGAAAGTATAATTGCTCTGGGCAATATAGACATTTTAACAATGCTTATTCTTCTGATCCATGAGCATGGAATGCTTTTCCACCTTTTTGTGTCTTCTTCAATTTCTTTCACGAGTGTGCTGTAGTTTCTTGACCACAGATCCTTTACCTCTTTGGTTAGGTTTATTCCCAGGTATCTTATGGTTCTTGGTGCTATAGTAAATGAATCGATTCTCTAATTTCCCTTTCCATATTTTCATTGTTAGTGTATAAGAAAGCAACTGATTTCTGTGCATTGATTTTATATCCTGCCACATTACTGAATTGCTGTATGAGTTCTAGAGGGTCTATCCACCAAGAAGATCTAACAATTGTAAATATTTATGCCCCCAATATGGGAGCAGTCAACTTCATAAGCCAATTGTTAATCAAAATAAAGAGTCATATTGATATGAATACATTAATTATAGGGGATCGTAACATGCCACTCTCAGTAATAGACAGATCAACCAAACAGAAAATCAATAAAGAAACAAGAGCTTTGAATGACACACTGGACCAGATGGACCTCATAGGTATATACAGAACATTCCACCCTAAAACAACAAAATACTCATTCTTCTCGAGCGCACATGGAACTTTCTCCAGAAGAGACCACATACTGGGTCACAAATCAGGGCTCAACTGATACCAAAAGATTGAGATTATTCTCTGAATATTCTCAGACCACAGTGCTTTGAAACTGGAACTCAACCACAAGAAAAAGTTTGGAAGTAAGTCAAACACTTGGAAACTAAAGACCAACCTGCTCAAGAATGCTTGGATCAACGAGGAAATCAAGGAAGAACTTAAACAATTCATGGAAGCCAATGAGAATGAAGACACATTGGTCCGAAATCTATGGGATATGGCAAAGGCGGTCCTAAGGGGGAAATACATAGCCATCCAAGCCTCACTCAAAAAAATTGAAAAATTCCAAATACACCAGCTCTCTTTATACCTTAAAGAACTGGAAAGTCAACAACAAATTAAGCCAACCCCATGCACAAGAAGGGACATAATCAAAATTAGAGCAGAGATTAATGAATTAGAAACTAGAGATACAGTAGAACACATCAACGAAACTAGAAGTTGGTTTTTTGAAAGAATCAATAAGATTGATAAACCACTGGCCAAACTAATCCAAAAGAAAGAGAGATGACTCAAATTAATAAAATTATGAATGAAAGGGGAGAGACCATGACTAACACCAAGGAAAAAGAAACCATCAGAAATTATTATCAACAGTTACATGCCAATAAGTTAAACAACCTAGAAGAAATGGATGCATTCCTGGAAAGCTATAAACTTCCAAGACTGAAACAGGAAGAAACTGACAACCTAAATAGACCAATATCTAGTAACAAGATTGAAGCAGTGATCAAAAACCTCCCAAAAAACAAGAGCCCGGGACCTGGCAGATTCCCTGGGGAATTCTACCAAACATTCAAAGAAGAATTAGTACCTATTCTCCTGAAGCTGTTTCAAAAAATAAAAACAGAAGGAAAACTTCCAGACTCTTTCTTTGAAGCCAGCCTTACCCTGATCCCCAAACCAGGCAAAGAAACCATCAAAAAGGAGAATTTCAGACCAATATCCCTGATGAATATGGATGCCAAGATTCTCAACAAGATCCTAGCTAATAGGATCCAACAGTACATTAAAAAGATTATCCACTACGACCAGGTGGGATTTATTCCTGGGATGCAAGAGTGGTTCAACATTAGTAAATCAATCAATGTGATAGAACAAATCAATAAGAGAAGAGAGAAGAACCACATGGTCCTCTCAATTGATGCAGAAAAACCATTTGACAAAATACAGCATCCGTTCCTGATTAAAATTCTTCAAAGTATAGGGATAGAGGGAACATTCCTCAACTTCATAAAATCTATCTATGAAAAACACACAGCGATTATCATTCTCAATGGGGAAAAGCTGACAGCCCTCCCTTTGAGATCAGGAACACGGCAAGGATGCCCACTCTCACCACTGTTGTTCAACATAGTACTAGAAGTCCTAGCAACAGCAATCAGACAACAAAAAGAAATAAAAGGTATTCAAATTGGCAAAGAAGAAGTCAAACTCTCTCTCTTTGCAGATGACATGATACTTTATATGGAAAACCCAAAAGATTCCACTCCCACTCTACTAGAACTCATATATAGGGTAATTCTTATAGGGTAATTCTTAACAAAGTTAACTGTGAGACAGGACCTGCTCACAGAGTGCACTTGGCTCTGGAGGAACAAAGAGGAGACAAAGCACCACGATGAGAAAATAGAGGACAGACTTGACACTATGGGTTGACCCTTGGTTAAGGTCTAAAGTAATAGGGCCTGGGTGTGTGGGTGGCTCAGCTGGTTAAGTGTCCAGCTCCTGATTTTGGTTCAGGTCATGATCTCAGGGTCCTGTGATCAAGTCCCACCCTGGGTCCACAATCAGCATGGAGTCTGCTTATGCTTCTCTCCCTCTCTCTTTTCCCCCTCACACTGCTCATGCTCTAAAATAAATAGTAAAATACTAAAAAAATAATAATAAAGGAATAGGGTCAAGATGACCTTCATCAAAGTTCTTTATATATTTTGGATACTAACCCTCTATCAGATATGTCATTTGCAAATATCTTTTGCCATTCTGCAGGCTGCCTTTTAGTTTTATTGTTTCCTTTGCTGTGCGGAAGATTTTCATTTTGATGTAATCCTAGTATTTTATTTTTGCTTTTCTTTTTCTTGCTTCAGGAGAACTATCTAGAAAAATGCTGCTATGGCTGATGTCAGAGACCTTACTGCCTGTGCTCTCTTCTAGGATTTTTATGGTTTCAGGTCTCACATTTAGGTTTTTAATCCATTCTGAGCTTGTTTTTGTGTATGGTGAAACTGAAAGTGATCCAGTTTCATTCTTTTGCATGTAGCTGATCAGTTTTCCCAATACCACTTGTTGAACAGACTATCTTTTTCCCATTGGATATTCTTTCCTGATTTGTCAAAGATTAATTGACCATGTATTTGTGGGTTTATTTCTGGGTTTTCTATTCTGTTCCATGAATCTATGTGTCTGTTTTTTGTGCCAGTACCATACTGATATGATTACTACAGCTTTGTAATATAACTTGGAAGTCTGGAATTGTGATACTTCCAGCTTTGTTTTTCCCTTTCAAGATTGCTTTCGCTATTAAAGGTCTTTTGTGGTTCCATACAAACTTTAGGACTTTTTGCTCTAGTTCTGTGAAAAATGCTCTTGGTATTTTGATAAGGATTGTATTAAATCTGTAGATTGCTTTGGGTAGTATAGACATTTAAACAACATTTGTTCTTCCAATCCATGAGCACAGGATGCCTTTCCATTTTTTGTGTGTCTTCCAACTTCTTTCATCAGTGCTTTATAGTTTTCATAGTACAAGTTTTTTATCTCTTTGGTTGGGTTTATTCCTAGGTACTTTATTATTTTTGGTGCAATTGTAAATGGGATTGTTTTCTTAATTTGTTTCTGCTACTTCATTATTAGTGGGTAGAAATGCAACAGATTTCTGCACATTTATTTTTTATCATGTGACCTTACTGGATTCATTTATCAGTTCTAGTAGTTCTTTAGTGGAGTTTTTTGGGTTTTCTACATATAGTATTATTTGCAAATAATGGAAGTTTCAGTTTGTCTTCACCTATTTGGATGCCTTTAATTCTTTTTGTTGTCTGATTGCTGTGGCTAGGACTTCCAGTATTATGTAGAATAAAAGTGGTAAGGGTGGACATCCTTGTCTTGTTCCTGACCTCAGGGGAAGAGCTCTCAGTTTTTCCCCACTGAGTATGATGTTAGCTATGGGTTTATCATATATGGCCTTTATTATGTTGAGTCAGAAAAGGGTCTTCTAACATTCAGATACAATAGAGGAAATTCCTTATTTTTCTTTTCATCTGTTTTTCACTTGTCTTCTTACATCCTAGCCCCAAAATAATCTTATGATACAACATCACCAGAGACAATGGAAACTCAAAGAAGTCTAAAAAAAGAAAGAAACCTGTCTTTCCTATCAGAGGAGCTATGGTCACAAGAGGCAGAGGAAAGCTCTTTACTTATCTGTGTCTCTATCCTCCTGACCCTTGACCCCAGACACAGGTATAGTCCAGGAAAGTACACAGTACAAGTGGGTATATAAAGCCTGGCTTCCTCAGTGGAGTACCTAAAAGGGAGTACTGAGGAGACCACAGAGCAGGATGAATATGGGAATGTGACCTCTTAAAGTCCTTTATGAACTCCTAAGTTCATCCATAAGCTAAGTATGTATGAACCTAACCCCTAAAGAGAATACATAGACTTTGATAATCAAACCATGGGATGGACCACCATTCAAGTCCCAGACTGGTCAATGGTTGGTGTACACATGGCATAGATCCTAAGAATCTGAAACTTTAACTGACATTGGAATCACAACCCACAGAAGGTTGGTTAAGACTTGCAGCCTGAGCCCAATCCTGGGCCTGAGCCCCAGGATGTCTGCCTGCTTAAAATATAATATTCTCTATTGAAAGTAAGCCAAAGTCTCATAACATAATATCGAAGATGTCCAGGATACAATCCCAAAGTACTCATCCTATGAAGAACAAGAAAAATCTCAACTCACATGAGAAAGGACAATCAGAAGTCAATATTGAGATGGCACAGATGTATCATTTTCTATGTAAAGGAGAACCAAATGGAAACTTTAGAACTGAAAAATATAATAACCAAAAGTAAAAACAACAACAACAAAAACTCGATGGATGAGCCAATAGCAGAATGAAGAAGATGGAAGAAGGAGCCAGTGAATTTGGAGACCGTTCAGCTAGAAACAGAAAAAACAGTAACAGAAATCAAGAGTAAAAAAATAAGAGTAAAAATCAGGGTGAATATAATAGATTATTCTTTTATTTAGTTGTATAAAATATGTTTTGACAGTTGAAAGCAAAAAGTGTAACCCTGTCTAGTGAGGTTTCCAATGTGTGTAGAGGTAATCCATAAACAACAACAGCATAAAGCAGGGAGGGTAAAGGGATCTAAATGGTGGTAAGGTTCTACTCGAGGTGGAAAAAACATTAGTAGAGTTACATATGCATACTGGGGCAGCTGGATGGCTCAGTCAGTTGGGCATCCAAGTCTTGGTTTTGGCTCAGGCCATGATCTCAACGTCATGAGACTGAGGCCCACGATGGGCTCCATGCTCAGTAGGGAGTCTGCTTGAAAATTCTCTCCCTCTACCCCTCCCCTCACTCATGTACATGCACGTGCCTTCTCAAATAATTAAATAAATCTTTAAAAAAACAAACATGTATTAAGACACCCAGAGAAACTTCTAAAAATTGTACAAAGGGAAATATAAATTAAAACCACCAATACTTTTGTCAACTCATTAGAATGGCTAAAATAAGATATACTGACAATTCCAAGTGCTAATGGAAAAGAGGAGCAACTGGAATATTCCTGGAGGGAATGAAAAATTGGCAATTTCTTATAAGCACCCACTCATCACGTGATCTAACAATCTCATTTTTAGGTGTTCACACTAGAGAAATGAAAACCTACATGCATACAACTGTACCCCAAAGTTTATAACAGCCAAATGAACTTCACTGAGTGATTAGATGAAAATATTTTGGTGCATTCATACAGTGGAATACTACTCAGCAATAAAAAGCATGTGCTGTTGATAAATGGCAACATCTTGGAAGAATCTCAGTGACACTTTGCTGACTAAAACAACTCATTCTCAAAAAGTTACCTTCTATTTGAAGAGCATTCTTGTGAAGACAAAGCTACAGATCAGATCAGCAGTTGCCAGGTTTAGGGGTAGGGGACAGTGTGATTACAAAAGGATAGCAAAATGGAGTCTGTTAGAGTGATGGAACTGTTCTGTACCCTGATTGTGGTGGTAGCTTTATAAATTTCTACATGTGTAAAAAGTCACAGAACTTTATCACACACTTGCTAATTTTATTGTATGTTAATATAAAAAGTCTGTATTTTAAAAGGCATTCACAGAGATAAAAACAAGATTAAAATCAGAGGAGCCAAATGAAATCTATAACTCTGTCAGCACTGAAGGTAATAATACAGAATATCCTGTTGTCAAAATTCTTTTGAACTTGAGAGGTCATAGAGTGCAACCCAATAGTGCAAAATTCACAGAATGTTCTTCATCTATTGGATAAATTTGATAAAAAAAATATCACCAGGCCAAATGGCATTCACTCCAAACATTTTGAAGAACCCCTTTTAATGAGAACCTGGTTCCTATTTTTCTCTTGACTTTTTCCAGGCATACTCTATTTCACCTTTGAATTTCCAGCTACCACAGCACCTTTCATTTTCTGGCAGTTTATTGACAATCACAAGCACTCATAAATGTGAAGTATAAATTAATGATGTTTGAGTCCAAAAAAGAAGGGATAAATTTAGATTTCCCCTATAGTAAATGAACGCTTGTTCATAAAAGTTACCCTGAAATAGTTCTATCTGATGTCCTGTGGAGGGAGAGGCAAAGATGAGGTTTATAACGAGGACCACTGATGTCTTGGATGTCAATCTCCTGGCCCCTGTGAAAACTCTCAGGCAGAAGACGAAAGCATCTGCATTCATGAAGTGAATTCAAGAAAAAATGTGGTGAACACAGGTAATTGCCAAACAAATAATAGGAAGAAAGAGAAAGGCATTCTGGGTAGCACAGAAATGAGAAATTGATGAAAAATTCTGAAAATCTTCCCTTCTAATTATTCCTTATATTCATCTTTATTCATTTCCCTTAGTGAAGAGAGGAAATGAAAAGAATAAATTTAAGATAATTTTTCTTTCAGTGAATGCTTCTGCAGCTCTTTTTGTGTAATTATTGAGCAGGGCTATTAAAGTCACCTGCAAGTATCAGCTCCATTCTCCATTGTTACCAAAGGTTGACATTTTTATAATTCTTTCCTGTTCTCTTTGACACCTTTATGAAAATCCTGACATGACCTTCCCTAGAAGAAAATGGATCACTCAGACTTTAACATAAAGTCGTTTTCCAGTGTGATTGAGTCTCTGCATTTGGTTGAAGACCAGAGACTAACATGGTAGCTGTTTCTCTCCTAGATGTCAGAAGATCTTGGAAGAAAAATTTATCACCCTAGCTGAACACATTATTTCAGAAAGGAGATACAAAGTTTCCAGGTTTGGAAATGAGAACAAATGGGAAAAAAAGGAATTTTGACAACTCAATCCAAAGAAAATGGCTTCCCTAACAAATGACCATTCATAAAAAGAGATCATAGGTCTAGAGTTCTCTGTTCTAACTGCAATGATAATTTATATACATAACTCTAATTTTCCCAGTAACCTATTGAGAATGAGAACAGCACTCTAAGATTATATTAAGTATGACAGTTCTTGATATACCACCTGAGAATCCAACTCGATCTCTTCTGCTCTTTGCTCACACAGTACTTTTGAAAAACATCAGTCTCCTCTGTACCTAATAGTACCTTTCCCCTTTTTATTTTTTTAAAGATTTTATTTATTTATTTGAGAGCAAGAGAGCAAGCGAACACAAGCAGGGGGAGTGGCAGAGGGAGAGGGAAAAGGAGGCTCCCAGCTGAGCAGGGCTCGATCCCAGGACCATGGGATCATGACCGAAGCTGAAGGCAGATGCTTAACCAACTGATCCACCCAGGCACCGCCCCTCTTCTTCCTTTTAAAAAACATAAATATTATGTAATTCTAGAAGCTATCTTATAAGAGTCATTTGTAAAACTCAAAACAAGTTACTTAACCAGAAAAACTCTATATATCAGCTATATAGGCAGTGAACTAATTTTAAACACTTTGTGAAATGCACATGATTTCAAAGAGTCTATCTTTTTGGTTCTATCATTGTTTATAAATACATGTTTAAGATTAAATACATTTACCAAATTAAGTATGTAAATTGTTATTGTTTATTCTTGCTCCTTATTTTCATCTATTCTCTTGCTTCAAGACCTCCTTTCTGATTACCAAAGGATATAACATTGTAATTGTAAAATAGATGAAAATTATTGACTAAAAAAGCAGGTTACAGAAATATATGGTGTGATTTTATTTTCTTAAAAAAAGATATACTTATGTATGTATTATTCATATAACTCTGAAAGAGAGAGAAACTTATTCACCTAACTCCCAAGGAGAGACAGAGATGGAGGGATGGAGAGGAAGAAGAGGAGGAGGAAAATGGAAAGGAGATCCAGAAGGGTACACATTAGGTATTAACATTAAGTATGCATTTTTATTATTGTTTTATGATTTTTATTATCTGTAATGTTTTACAATGTTTATATATATAGCATCTACTATATATGTGTATATATTCGTGTATTTTTGTATAGATATATATACACACACATATATATACATATAAAACAACTTGAAGAAAGCACTAATTTAAGTTTTGTTTGAGGCAACTATTTTATTCTGCTGAAAAAAGAAACAAAAGAAACACATAGTCTCTTGCCAAGGATAAATCAACTCAGATGCCAACAAGAGGTTTCAAGTTTGCCTGGAATTTCCAAGTTCATGAATGTTGAGTGGTCTCTAAATTTGGAAATCTGTTTTTCCCATTGCTAATAATAAATCCTCTCTGTACTATCATACACAAAGCCCTGGATCCCCTACACTATAAAAATAACCCCCTTTATTTATGGTCATGCTGTTTCAGACGCCCACAGCCAATTGTCTTCCCTGCTTTGGAGGCCAGAACTCTTCTTGTCTCTCTTCATTTCACTCTTACCAGTCTCGATTCTCTATCAAATTTGGTAAATGCTAAAAATAAAATAGATAATTTAATGAAAGATGATATACAAAAAATATACATATTTTATACTTTCAAATAATATCCAATGTGTTTTTTTTTACTTTTCTAGTCTGTGGGATCAAGTTTTCCTTCTTCATATTTGACAAAGTACACTTCCTTCAAAAAACAAAAGAAAAAATAGGAAATTGGGAAGCAAGGGTATGTCCCTGCTAACTGAATGATGGTGCGCTATGGACACTTCCCTGAGATTCCTAGAAGCCTCTGCAACATCTCTAAGATCTTCCTCTCAACCTTCTCAACCCTATTACACTCTACAGAAGGTCTTTTATAGGAGTGTAAAAGGTGCCACTATTTATTTTCACACAAAGCAAATGGTTTCCATGGTGAATTTTGGAGGGAACAGGCAGACCCAATAGGTTGTTGCAAAAAGATTCCCAGAAATAAAGAAGTAAAACGTAAAAGTTCTCTCTCTCTCTCTCTCTCTTTTCTCTCCCTCTCTCCTTCCCTCCCTTTCAATCAGGAGCATAGTTTTCTTTCTGTAATAGGAAACTGAGGCAGAGGGATGTTCCCTGAGAGTGATGAGTGTGTGGGCAACTCTAACTCTATTATTTGTAATGGCTGAGAGCCTTGCCAGACTGCTATAATGTATTGATACTTCAGAGAAGCAAGGAAACATTGTAAGATTTCATTTACTTAATGGCTTACAGATTAATTGAGTTCCATACAGCACTGAATGTGGCAGTTTTCCCAATGTATTGTACTATTTTTAAAAACAGTACAAATGATTTTTCATTAAATAAAGATAGCATTTTTTCTTCTTTTGAATTAGCTAGTTTCGACTGACCCATCACATCAAATTCATACACAGAAATTTTAGGATGAAAGAAATGAAATGTTATTATTCCTCTAACTTCCAACAAGAATCAGGATTCTATGTTACTGAATCCTCCAGTGATATAACCCAAAACACAGAAGTTGAGTCTTAAGACTGTTTTTCAAATAGGGGAAGCTTGCAAATGTAGTTCAATCTTTCTAGAAGAGTAGTAATTTTTAGTTTATTTATGCTATGTATTTATGTTATTCTTTCATGTTATGTATCTATTTATGCTATTCTTTTTTTAACTGAGAATGAAAAAAAATATTACTTGACCTATTTTGGCCCTAAAGTTCTCTACTTTCAGTTTTCTCTGGGTTGTACATTCCATGAATGTTGGAGAAAACTGAAGTTAGATTTTGTCAAGGAACTTCTGCCCCTAAATGACAAACTTATGTTGAAAAAGGTATTTCGAAGAATTGTTTCATAAGGAGTTAAACTAATGCCACACACTCCTCTCATTTAGAAAACAAAATTAATAATAGTCCTAGAGAAGCACACTATCCCTACAGGCTGCAGTAGACAGGGAACTGTCACTGAAAAGGAGAGAAAATGTATTTCGGATATTGGGCTTCAACTGCATATGTGGAGGTAAGAATATTTTATGACCAAAGTGCAGGTGAGGGTATCCGAGGGTGGCCAGTGTCAGAGAGGAAAGGAGTCTGCTTGGCACAGCCATTTCATGTGAAATAAAGATAGCGGAGTTGGAAAGGTTGGGGGCAATGGGTTGAGGAGGTAGACAAGGAGGGTGGTAAATAGAAAATAGGGCAAATACCTAAGCACCTATTTGAGGAGTCTGGATTTGATCCTTTAAGTGCTAAGAAGTCATCAAAGTTTTCTGAAAAATGACTGTCATCTCTCTAAGGGAAAGGGACAACTAAAATATGAAATATGGGGAAAGGAAGGGTGAGACAGCTACCTGTGATTCTCTCCAGTGGTAATGAAGATGAGTGTGACAGGCATGGAGAAGGATGCATAGGAACGAGATTAGCAGCAATGACAGGGCCACACATCACTGGACAGTAAGGAGCTAGAGATATACAACTGACTTTGACCATAGTTGAGCTTTGCACAGCAGTAAGTGGGCTCTTTGTGGTAGAAACAATGCAGAAAAAAATTAAGGCAAAAAAAGGAAAGATCTTCAAAGCATAGGAGATACTCTCATTTTTTCCCGTTATAAATGGCTGCAAAGTTGAGGAAAAAAGTGTATTTTAATAAAAATTACCTTGTCAATTTCAAATCAATCCATTTAAATTAATTTGACTAATTAACTAAATTTGCCTATTTTAATATTATCAGCTTACCTTATTTCCCCAGTTCCCTGTAACCAGTCCACTAGCCCTCTGGTTGCCAGATTAGATACTTTCCTTGTACTACGTGCTCCCCTACTAGTGTTGCCTATGTTATACCACTGATTTTCCTACCTCCCTCAACTTTCCTGGCATCTGCTGGGCTACTCTTCCTATTTACTCTTTCTCTCTCAGATTGTACCACATGGCATTATAACCAATGTTGTACTGTTCTCAAAATCCTAGACTTATTTGGCTTTTTAAAAAAAGATTTCTTTATTTATTAGAGAGAGAAAGAGAGCAAGCATGAGCGGGGTGGGGGAGGAGAGGTAGAAGCAGACTCCCCACTAAGCAAGGAGCCCCACAAAGTGAGGGGCTCCATCCCAGGACCCTGAGGGGATCATGACGTGAGCCAAAGGCAGCAGCTTAACCTACTTAGCCACCCAGGCGCCCCTTATCTGGCTTTTAAAAAACATTCCCGGTTAAGCACCAGACTCTTGACTCTTGGTTTCAGCTCAGTCATGATCTCAGGGTCCTGGGATAGAGCCCTGGGGCAGGCTCCCTTCTCAGCTGGGAGTCCGTTTGAGGATTCTCTCCCTCTATGCCTCCTCTGCACTCTCTCCCTCTCTCAAATAAATAAGTCTTAAAAAAAATTCCCTAAAAGGATAATTTAAGATTTTTTCTTTCCAACTTCTCCATTTTTCTCCCCTTAGCTTCTAATTAACGATTAAGCTTTCATTGAATTGAGAAGATGAAACCAATCTGCATGAGCTTTATAATGCACGTGTCTTCACTAAAGTAAATGACTATCTCTAAAGATCCTTTCAATTCTCAAAGAATTAATGTTTTCCACTTCTCTAGCTCTTTCCCCTAAATGCTGGATCCTATTGCTTCTTGCCTCTTCTGGGGTTTTGTCTCCACCACAGATATTCCATCTGCTCCTAAGTAAATTTTAGCTTAGTATTTATCTTTTGAAAAAAAAAAAAAAAAAATACCCGCAATTTACTGAGGGAAAACATTTGTTCTTTTAGTCGGTGGGATTTTAGGTGTTTAGTTTCCATTTTCCAAATTCCTATTAGAGATTCTTCTTCAGACTAACATCTATGACTACCTCTCCTTCTTTATATCTTCCTGAAATGTGAGAAAACTCTAAAAGCAACTGTGCACCATTAAATCTGTTGTACCGCCGCAAAAACCATAAAGATGTGGTTAAATTATCAGAACACAGAGAAATTTCTTGACAGCATAAAACAGTTTATGAAAGCTGACCAAGCTTAGTCTCTGCAATTCATGACAGGCTTAAAAAAAAAGGACCATCAAATAAGCGAGTTTACTCAGCAAGACTTCCAAAGTTTTATAATTCCAAAGGCAGCTAGAAATGGGTGTAGGACCAGCCCTGTCAGGTGGTTAGCAGGTTGATTAATTTAAGGACTATGGCACAGTTGGATCAGTGAGTGTCTCAATAAGGAATTTTCCTAGAAGCTGAAACTAGGTAAATAGCTCTCTACGTAAAATGGAGGTTCTGCCCCAGGAGACTCTGCAAGCACACTAAGCCAAGAAAAAAACTATTGTATGGACAAAAAAAACTACTGAACCTGTAAATTCTCTTCTTCTAAGGAAAACCCAGACACATACAAACCTTCTCCTCATTTTTACCACCCCCAACCCTTGCTCTCATCCAGGGTCCTTCATAATCAGGGTCAGCATTCATTGTGGGAGAAAACTTATCATACTGAAAGTAAAATAAAAAGAATGAAACACTTGTATTGATGTTTTTTCTATAGTTCATTGAGGGATTTCTTTCTTGGTGTTTTCTATGTTGTTAAAGATGCTTTTGACGTTAACCCAGATACTTCTGATAAAGAAACAATAAAAGGAGAAGTGTTTCAAGGACTTAGAAATGGAAAAGATATATACATATATAAACGTGGTCTTCAATGGCGCTCGCACATCTGAAACAATGTGTTTTTCAATATAATTCTCTAATGCATGCTGATAATCCCAATCAAAGACCTGAGGAATACTAAACTGAATTTAGGATTATGAAAGGAAACTATGAATAATCATATTAAAAGTTACCTTTTACAAAATTTAAGGGAAAAAATTCTCCCCTTCCCTTAAAAAAAAAAAAAAAATTCAGTATACTTTGGAATGTTCTGCATTTCTCCTCCTAGAAGCATTTTCAGCAAAAGTAGTTAGATCTGAGGAACCAAAATGCAAACAAGTATCAAATGATTGAGGAAAAAGCTTAGTAGGGTTAGGGAAATATGGGATTATTCCCTCGAGAGGCATTGGAAGATCTGAAGCAGGGGCACTTGGTGGCTTAGTTGGTTAAGCATCTGCCTTCAGCTCAGGTCATGATCCCAGGGTGGTGGGGTGGAGTCCCACATGAGGCTCCCCACTCAGCAGGGAGGGTCTGCTTCTCCCTTCCCTCTGCCCCTCCCTGCCAGCTTGTGCACACTCTCTTTCTCTCTCTCTCTTTCTCTCAAATAAATAAATAAATAAAAACCTTAAAAAAAAAGATTTGAAGCATGTAGACTATGACAATCTATTAATTTTCCTTATTTTTTCTACTTTTACTGTTCAGTAAACACAAAGCCAACCACTACTCAGTTCTGAATACTCAACTAATCAAAAGATAATTCTCTCCGGCTGAGGCCAGGATGAATAATACCCAGGAAATAGACCACATTCTTTACCCATGCTCCTTCATTTTATCTTCATTCTCTCCTCCTTTGACCCTTCTAAGCACTTAGTGATCATTTTCTGAAAGGGAAACACAAAGAATTACATATAAATTATTTTCTTAAAATATTTCACAAGGAAAACTCACTTTTCCATTATGGTTAACCTATAAACTCAAAGTCAATAGCGTAAGAAATTCAAGCAAGACTGCAAGCTAGAGATGCTGGGAAGCCAATGGTGTATTTCAGTCCGAGTCCAAAGGCCTGAGATTCAGGGGAACCAATAGTGCAAATCCCAGTCCTGGGTCCAGGAAAAGAGATGAGATGTCCCAGCTCAACCAGTGAGGCAAGAGAAAGGGGCAAATTCCTCCTTCCTTTGCCTTGTGTTCTCTTCAGGCTGTCAGTCAATGAATTGGATGAGGCCCACCACATTGGAGAGGGCAGTCTACTTTACTGAGTCCACTCATCCAGAAATACCCTTACAGATACAGCAAAAAATAATACAGGTTCTTTTGGTCCAGTCAAGTTGACAAATAAAATTAGCTATCACAGAAAATAAATAACTAGGTTGCTAAAAATTTTATTTTTTCCTAACCCTTTATATATTTTTTTAGCTGACTAAAAAGGAATTGATGATAAATTATTAAGCATATTTTAAAATCACATCCGAAAGACACTATAAACATAAGGAACCCTCTTGAGCACTGAATCTATCCAAAGAGTGGACTGGGAATCCATTTGCCATTCATTATCTTTTGAACTGAACTAGTCAACCTAAAAGCTTTTGTCTGAAACATGCCTACCAACTTGGCATCCAGGGAGGAGCAATGGGAGGAGAAGCTGAGTCCATGTGAATCCAACTATCCAGAACTATCTGACAGAGCCATCTTATTCTGGCTGCCTTTCCCAGTGATCTGTGATTGTAACTTTAGACTTTTTTCACTCAGTGTAAGTAAAGAATAAGAAATGCAAGTAGAACCTGATTCAATGTGCAAATTCTCTATCACCAAAACAGAAGATATATTTATTTTTCTGTTCACTCTTGGGAAAGTTATAACCATTAAAAAAAAAAAAACTTGTCTTTATATTCTAAATTAATAATATTGTGCAAAACTTATTTTTTAATTATACCTAAAATTGATTGTTATCTAAAGAACACCATATAAGTGGTCTGAAGAGGCCAAATGTTTGTGTGCATGACTACAGAGCCTGAATTCTCTGCCTTATGCTGAACAACTCTTGTCTTCCTTTCTTCTCTTGCCCCAGAGAACATGTACAGTATGGAGAGAACTACTAGAGCCCGTTATGTAGTCACTCTGTAATTTGAGATGAACTAATTCTGAAGCAAGACTACTGGAATTCTGAGCCACCCACCTGTAAGCGAACAATTTCTTCCTAGAGAGGGCTTAAGAAAGAAGGTAAAAGTACAAAAACTACTCAAAGTATCTTATGATAAAGAGATACTCTAAATGACAGAACAATCCAGAATATTTGGGCTGGAAAGGTTCTCATACCTCATCTATTGATTTTTTTTTAGAGGTCCAGAGGATTTAATCTCTTACTCTGGAATACATAATTAGATAAAGGCAAATCATAGACTGTAACTCAGTGTTTTGGTCTGTCCCAAAGTTCAATAATCATTCTACCTTACTTTGCAACATTTTATTTCATTTAGGATACTCTTCAAAAGTATAAGAGATATTTTCCTGAAGATGCTATGTAAATTTGCTGAATGTAATACTAACCATATTATAAATATATAAGCCTAACCTCTACATAAAAAAAACACTACCTGCTGGCAAGTGATGTGGAGAATTTTTTTCACGTGTCTGTTAGCTATTTGTATGTCTTCTTTGGAGAAATGTCCGTCCATGTCTTCGGCCCCTATCTTGGCTGAATTATATGGTTTTTGGGTGCTGAGTTTGAGAAGTTCTGAGATACCACCTTACATCAGTTAGAATGGCCAAAATTAATAAGATAGGGAACAACAAATGTTGGCGAGGATGTGGAGAAAGGGGAACCCTCTTACACTGTTGGTGGGAATGCAAGCTGGTACAGCCACTCTGGAAAAGAGTATGGAGGTTCCTCAAGACATTAAAAATAGAGTTACCCTACAACCCAGCAATTGCACTACTGGGTATTTACCCCAAAGATACAGATGTAGTGAAATGAAGGGGCACCCCAATGTTCATAGCGGCAATGTCTACAGTGGCCAAACTGTGGAAGGAGCCGAGATGTCCTTCAACAGATGAATGGATAAAGATGTGGTTCACATATGCAATGAAATATTACTCAGCCATCAGAAAGGATGAATACCCACCATTTGCATCGACATGGATGGAACTGGAGGGGATTATGCTAAGTGAAATAAGTCAAGCAGAGAAAGACAAGTATCATATGGTTTCACTCATAGGTGGAACATAAGGAATAGCATGGAGGACCACAGGGGAAGGGAGGGAAAACTGAATGGGAAGAAATCGGAGAGGGAGACAAACCATGAGAGACTCTGGACTCCAGGAAACAAACTGAGGGTTATGGAAGAGAGGGGCATAGGGGGATGGGGTAACCAGGTGATGGGTATTAATGAGGGCACATATGGTGATGAGCACTGGGTGTTATATGCAACTGATGAATCCTTAAACACTACATCAAAAAGTCATGAGGTACTATATGCTGGCTAACTGAACATAGTAATAAAAAAGCAAAGAACAAACAAACAAAAAACTAACGATGTACTGTATGTTGGCTAACTGAACTTAATAAAAAAAAGAAAGAAAAAGAAAAACACTACCTTGAATGTTTGGCACTCTAAAGAAGTCTAGGGTAATGGTAATAATCATGTAACCTATTTGAATTATGAGCCTGATTTTCATATACTGGCACTGTCTTTATTTCAAGGTGTCTTGATCCTGCTGCGGTTTCTCTCCACCTTATGTATGACAATAGCACCCCTGCAAAATTTCTCAAGTCCCAGGTGAAAATTTCAAATTTTTCACAGATGCACTGCTGTGACTGTGCCCTGCCCACCAGACACCCTGGCTGCCGCTATCACCAATGGCACTAGCCCCAAACGTACCGGATATGAGAATCACTTGAGAGGTTTCACAAATCTTGATGTTCAGGTTATACCCCTCATCAATTAAATCAGAACATGTAGGGGGCAGAAACGAGGCTTGGGTACTTTTTTTTTTTTTTTTTTTTAAAGATCCAGGTGATTCAAAGCACAGCAACATTTTGGGAACCACTGGCCTATCCGCAGGAGCTGTCAGGCCACCCAAGCTACACAGTGGCCTAAGGGGTAAATGGGGTAGAACCAATTGCCCCATCTTTTCTATTGTGATCACTCTGGGTGCGTGGGTTAGTTCCCTCTTAGCTCCCAGCCCCACACATGCCTTTTTATTTTCTCCTCTCTTCTGTCAAGGACTGTACGCCTCCAAACTATTTTTCCTGGACTCCTTTGCTAACTGGGTTTTGATTAAATTCTGCCAAAGGACAGCTTTGGCAGCCGATTGGAAATCAAGAGAAAGAAGTCATATCGATCTGCTTCTGGTTCTGGCTGCCGCTCTGATGTCAGCAGTGAGCGCTGCAGCCCTGGAGGGACTGTAGGCTCCCAGCTCTTTGCTGTGTGTAGTGGTAGCCCGGGTGTTTCCCTCACGGGTTCTGGGCAATGGGAGCACCTTCTTGCCTTTACTTGCATTGCTTTCTCCCTTTGGATCCTTCTTTCCAACAATTTAGAAACATTTAGCTACATTGAATACTTGTGAAATGTGAGGTGATTTCTTTTCCCCCCAGCACTGTCAAGGTATAACTGACAAATACAATGGTAAGATATTTACAGTGCAAGTCACGATGATTTGATATGCAAATATACTGTGAATGGACCCCTTCCATCCAGTTAAGGAACATATAGATCACTACTGCATCTGGAAGCACTGAGTGAAGAGTGTAATGTCCTGAATCAGGCTGTGGAAATTTAAAGAAGAGGGATGTACGCAGATCACTGAGGTATTTTAAGGGGAAAATAGTAGGTGTATCCGCTGAAAAAGATGGCAGGGACCGTGTGGCAGGAAGAGAATCTGTGTTAGGAAAACCCACGGAAACCCCCGGAGGGGTAGAGGGAGCGGGTGCTCCCCAGTGCTGGTTTTGCAGAGGATGACAAATAGATTCACAACATTATTAAACTAGTAAATACTTCTCTCAAATGGCTTGCTCCTTTCCAATTCTCTGGTTCAGGTTATGACATCTATAAAAACCTGGTAAGAACTTATTTTAATTGTAGACAAAACACCTAAAAAGAAATGACCTTCCTCTTCTGCTCTGGCTTTAGAAAACCCAAAGCTATAAACTGAATTTACTTAGTTTTTGTGAGTATATGCTAAATGTTGACTTTGAAAAGTAAACTTTTCTTCCTTTTTTCACAATCTTAAAAAAAAGTATCACTCACCTAACATTTACTCATTTCAATATTTTCTGTGTATATCCAGTCTTGTTCATATTTTTCCTTTCCTTTTTCTATATGCTTAGAAATATAAATATATAGTACAAACAAAAACACTTAAAGCAACTCTGCTATGGAAAAATTATTTTGTATGCCTGTCATCTTTCTTTCATTCCTGCTACCTTCTTAGCCATTAAAAGAAATTAAGTGCCTTACTGGCTAACATTTAGTTTGGGCACTTTACAAAGAAAAACAAGGAAAAACTCATCTGCATACCCTAGTAGATCATAACCTTTTGTTTTTGAATTAGAAATTATTTTTATTTCTTGATTATAGAAGTAACATATACTAATCATAATAAAAATTCAGATAGTGTAAGAATCTATTCTATCATAAAGGAACTTCACCGAGACCCAGAAACTAAACAATAAAAATATTTCCCAATACAAAATAAATTAATTACATATAAAGAGCTACTTTTTTATCACAAAGAGAAATGAAAGCCTAAGAGCAACTATGCTGTTTTGTTTTTTGTTTTTAGAGCATCTACCAGTTTACAGACACTTTTATATGCATAAAAAGCATAGGCAGTTAGGGTGCTACTGCTCCTGTGCTCTCCCAGGAGCACTTACTCCTGCTTACTAAACTGTGGCTTGTCTGACCAGTGACTTACAGACGTATTATTAGATCTTACAAAACAAAGTTGTAACATGTTTGATGGCAGCATGTTCAAAGGGAAGTCAGTATAGTCCACACTCATTTTTTTTTTTTTTTTTTGCTGCCTTTACCATCTATTAGTTTCCTAGGTCTGCTGTAACAATTACCACAAACTGGGTGTGTTAAAACAACAGAAATGTATTTTCTCACAGTTGTGGAAGCTAGAAATCTGAAAATCAAGTTCCGGCAGGACCAGTCCCTCTGAAGGATCTGAGGTAGAAAACTGTGCCATGCTTCTCTCCTAGCTTCTCGCAGCTGCCAGCAATCCTCAGAAGCCCTTGGTATATAGTTACATCACTCCAATTTCCAGCTCCAACTTCCCCTGGCACTATCCCTCTGCATGTCTGTATCTATCTATCTGTTTACCCCCATCTCCTCTGCTTATATGAACCCCCTTTGTTGGATTAGGGCCCACCCTAACCCAAGTGTGGTCCATATTAACTTGATTATATCTACAAAGACTATTTCTAAATAAGGTCATGGTCACAGGTATGATTGGGGCAAGGTGGGGGGAGTTAGGACTTCAACATATTCCTTTGAGAGATCCAATTCAACCCACATTGTTCTGTGACCTCTGCTATTGCTGTGGCTTCCTTCTAAAATGTGTCTTGACTAATACCTCTCCTAATATTTTCTTTTATTACAGATGAAGTTAGAAAGTAGACAGGTCTCATTTTTTAGAGCAAGAATCAAAGACTGGAAGGAGGGTATCAAAAATGGACACATCCCCGGGGAACCACCAATTTAGCATAATTCTCCACTGTGTCCCCTGGAAAGTGCAGCTGGGCACCACTGTTTACTGAATATCTCCTGGGCACTCCACGGCCCTGACACATGGTCTCCTGAACCCACAAGTCTGCTGTTTCCCCCGGTTCTAGAGTCCATGGTGAGATAAGTGCCTAACATCTCAAGCCAAGACTACTGAACTATTAGGCACTCAACACATAAATAAATGAATGCCCTAAAATGTAAGAAAAAATCTTAACTTGATCCTAGGTGTCTCCAGACAAAACCCGGTATCACTAGAATGACAAGTGCTCCAGGTTAGCAAAAGTGATGTGTTTCCTCAATCCTGTGAGTACACTCTGGAATAAGGAGCAATCTGTAACAGCTGGATAACCTTATAACGGGGATGCTGAATAAGCATGATGAGGAGGATGTAATGAAATTAAATATATTTCTGTTTTCTGGTATCTTTTTAAAATGAATTAACATACTCTAAGCCACAATGCACGCCTCTATTTGCTAATGAGAAAGCCTGGTCCTCTGTTTCATGAGAACACTGAATCTGGCCAACTCAAATGGTACCATCCCCTGGACTCATTCTTAGGCTGTTCTACCTTCTCCTTCTTGTAAATCAGGGCTTTATGCTCATTTTGGACTGAACCGAGGGAGGAAAGCATGCACCTTTCTTAATGAGAGTGACTAGCTGACCAGAGCTGCTGAGACTGCCAGATATTGAAACCTCTTTCTTGGGTACTTTCCCTGTCCTCCAGATGGCCCCTCCCCCTCCACAGGGCTGCTCTAGTTGGACTATGTACACCTTCCTTGTCAGGCAAATACTCCCAGCTTAGCCTCTGTGTTCTCCTGGATTCACTCCGCACACAAATCTGCCTGTTGAAATCCTCATCACTATTCCCGGCATTGTAAGGGGGTGAGGTCTGAAAAGACTCCATGTCAACTCTCTCCTTCAACTCTGGAGCTTGGGAAAATTCATGGGAAGAATTCGTGCATTCTTTAAGATGCTGCCTTTAGTCCTCGGTGAGAGTGCAGTTTGCACTGACATTCCAAATCAACCTCTCTCCCTTTCTCACTCAAAGCTTCAGGCCAGTAACTACTCTCTCTCTCCCTAAGATAAGAAAGACTTGTGTCAGACACTTTATCTACTGAGCACCCTAACTCCAGAGTAGTTTCTTGAGGCTCCCTGTCACCCAGTTTGAGGACAGAAGGGAGTAGCCCTCCTCATTCTCAGTAGGGTAGGTGTACAGGCATGGGTTGCAACTCCTCACGTACCCACAGGTCAGCCTCTCACCTCTCAACCTGTTTCTATGTCCCTCGTGAACTGGAAGCTCTCTCTATGCCAGGACATCTCCTGAGAAATGTCTACTTGGCAGTCTGGCACATTACTTTGAAATTTCACATCTATTGGGTCCAGCTGACTCAACTGAACTTAAGAAACAAAGAGCCCAATTGTATGAGCATCATATCAGTAATTGAAATTCTACTTTTTTTCAACAGTACACAGTAATTTAGTAGATGTTAAGTGGCTATATTCAGGTTTTCCCCATTTTTATTTAATCTAGAGTAATAATTAAGTGGAAAGGTGTGTTAACATCTAATCATGGCTATAAAGTTTTTGCATGGCCAAGACAGCATGTCTTGATGCTCATACAGATTAATTATGTAGTATCTTCAGGGAAAAGCCCCTAGACTACTCACCTAGCAAATCTAAATCTACAAAATGAAAGTAAAATTAATTACCAAAAATATAAAGTAAGTTTTAGCTTTGAACTTGGGTAGCCAATCTACTAATTCAAATAAGTCAGTAATGTAAGGCATTGGCAGAATTACCTATAGCAGCCATAGTGATGTTAAAACGTAGATCGTATGAGAATTCGCCTTAGTCGATCCTCTCATGTCTTCTATTTGTACCAAAGGTGAAATCTGCAAGGCTGTAATGTGATCTGGCCCCTGCCTAAAACCAGACCTTTCTCTTCCCATTCTTATCTTGAATCCTACCTTCCAGAAATGCTAGCTTTTACTGCCTCTTTACCTTGTTACTATTTATCACCTCTGCACTTCATGCTTCTTTCCCAGTGGTTCCCACCTGGGAGCAATTTTATGCCTCCAGTGGGACATTTGGCAATGTCCAGAGACATTCTGGTTTAACAGCTGGAGTGGAGAACTAACAGCATCTCCTGGGTAGAGGCCAGGATGCTGCTAAACATACTGAAATTACAGAACAGCCCCCATAACAAATTATTATCTGCCTCCAAATGTCAATAGTGCCAAGGTGGAAAAGCCTTCTCTGTCTGCAGTGATCTATCTACAAATATTCTCATGGCTTCTCCTCTTTCTCATTCCAGCCTCAGTGAAAGGTTCCTCCAACCACCCAAGCAAACACAGCCCAAACACTGCCTTATCCCTTTAAAGGTCATCACCATATCTTGATTATAAAGTATATTGTTTTATTGTCTTTAATCTCCCATAGTCTCTAGCTCTGGCAGGAGATTCCTTGTTCTCCATGCTGTATAGCCTGCATCTGAGCAGTGCCAGGCACACAACAACATCCATTAGATATGTGCTGGATTGGCAAGACAGAGAAAGGCACATAAAAGTGAGTTAATAAGCAGCTAAAACATTTGTTTTTCCCTGAAACACTTTGCTGGGCCAAAGAAAGGGGAAAAGAGTTCAGAAATTGATTCACAAAGAACGGCAGGGGTTTTCAGATGCAGTGGATTACCAGATTAAGATTTTCAGTGGCATCATTGCTGTTTTAGAAGCTCAGGCAAGTGAGAAGAGAGCTAGAGCACAAAACACACAAATTTTACAGTAAAAATAACATATTCACATGATAGTAACTCATGGTTCCACAGATGTAGCTGAGTACCATGTGATGAGTGGTACAGAAGGGAAAGGCCATTAGGTCTCCTGGGAAGATAGGAGGAGACCCGCTTAGGAAAAGTACTGTAGGAGCTGGAGCTCATCCTTTTCTTTTACCTTGGAATTTAGTCTGATTGCTGTGAATTAACATCAAGGCAGTTGTTTATAATAGGTGCCTGTTTTTTTTCTCAGATCACACCAGATGAATTTGTCCCTTCTGATTTGGTGCCTGAAAAGTAAAGATGGCATCCTTATTTCCTGCTGGTTTGATGGCTCAGTCCTCAACAATGTCTGCTGTTCATTCAACACACAACGCAGGGGGGAGGAGGACATTCCTTTATGTAACTGCAATGCTACTGAAATTTGCTCATTTTTTTATCACTATCCACTCAGGTCTGACTTTTAAGGGAGTAAGGTTTCCCAGTTTCTGAAACACTGGGTTTGCAGAGGTATGAGGTAGAGGGGAGAAGACACCGGAAGGAGGGGAGAGATGAAATCTCTATCTCCCGAAAGTATCCTGATTCACTGCAGTTCTACCTTCGGTCAAGGGGTAGCTGCTCTACAGATCAATGATAGGAATCTGTGAACCTCTTGAAATTAAATTTAGAATAATGCCTGTATACATTTGTATTTTGTTCTGAGAAGAGTCTTCACTACTTTCCTGAAAATTCCAACATTTCCTCTCTTTAGGTATTTTGCATTCTGAGAGTATTTCCTATTTTGTTATATAGCACTCAATTATAAAATTAGTATAAACTGGGGCCTATTTTGACGAACTTGTTTGAATGTGGAGATACATTATTCACATGCTTCCTTTTTAGAAAGTACGAAGATTTAGTAAAGAAGCCTATGACTCACCAAAAACCACATGGAATCTTTGGGCTGGTGATAAACTATTCCCGAGTATCCCTGTTATACCCTCTGAGAAGAGGGCAGGCCTTTCTCCACAGAGCAAGAGTTCCAACAAGCAAATGGAACAAGTACAAAAGATGTGACTTCTCCACGTTGGCCCCCACCTGGTTTTTGTCCCTCCAAGTCTCATATTACTTTTCAAAATAAATGGATTTATTTGCTGAAGATCTCTACGATAAGAATCTCTAGATTCATGAGAAGGAGTCAGGAGTAATAAAGTGAGAGGAGAAACATGCAAAGCAGGACACACTGGGGAGATTCTGGACTTTTCACAACTTTATGAGTAGACTGTGGAGTCTGAATTTGGGGAAGTAAAGGAAAATCATGTGGGACTTTTACCTCCTGCTTTTTCATTCCACATTCGTCAGTCACACTTAGGAAAGGAGCTGAGGTTTTACCTTCCTTAACTCTGTCTGAAACATGTGGCAGGTGAGGAGGGATAGCAGGGATCAGAATATTGCCAAGTGAACTTGTAGCAAGTAGAAAACACTAATAAGGAAAAATGCTGCAACTTATGAGTTGTCCATCTACCTGGACAAGTAATTACTTACATTATCTTAGCCTTTTGCTTTACTTCACATGAAAACACACAGTATTTGTGCCAAATTATGTATCCCATTTCTGGAGCAAGGGTGAAAGAGAGATGAAAATAATTTGTTACTTGGCAATCCTGATCTCCAAGAATCAAGAGAAGTTTCTTTGGGCGTTACAATTCCAGCTCTGTCTATAGATAGCCAAATTCCTTTAGTGACTAATCCTTGATTTTTCACCTCAAAAACAGTCTCTTTCAAGAGAAAGATATGTGAGAGGGTCATCTCTCCCTTCTTGATATATATTTGATATAATTATATATATCATTATATATATAATATATATTATACATATATTACTTATATATTTGATATAAAGATGATAAAAATGCTGATTGTATATATTTATGCTGAGATGGAAAGATAAAATAGGAGTGCTCAAAGAGCAAAAACCAGTGGCTGCTGAGGCTGGATTTCACATCAAGAAAAACAGGAGACCCAAACTTGCTTTCTGTCTCTAAGAGCACATGGCAACCATACCCACATATTAAAAATAGTCATTGTGTTGTAAGAAATATGGCTAGTAAAGAAAAGATTCAATAACCAAGCCTTAGGTTATGTGAAAATAATAAAGCATGATGAATAATTCTTTATGAAAACTTTATAAGCAGTTCTGGGGCATGTGTCAGAGGAAGGACAGATGAGGACATAAAATCAACCCAGTGAGCCTGTCTCCCTGGATGCAGAGAAAGTGTCTCCTAATGTTGCATTTACAGTGCTTGAGGGCATACAAATAAATGTGCTCTTTTCCTGTGATATTCACATCTGTAGCTGTATGATTCTATTGCAACATGGGACAGATGGCCACGAAGCCATCCTGGGCACTAACAGGGACCCTGCTCAAAGTCTGGCACAGCTCCCCAGAAGAATAGCTATCTACCTGCACACAGTATGGCCGGTAATCACCTCTATTCTGAAATTTGGGAGATACTCAAAATCCTTGCTTTACTTTCCCCCATCACCACAGTACTGGGAAGCTTTAAAATACCAGTAGTCAATTCCCCCTGTATGGGGTCTCTAGAGACCTAATATTAACATTAATTATGCTAGTACAGTATTGATTCTAGCACCTTGCTAGCTGGCTAGCTGGTAGCAGGTTATTTCATTTTTATCTTATTTTTCTGACTAATTCACTGTCATATAGCAAAAAGCAGCCAGCATGGACAGCTTCTGATGCAGAGTTAAGGAAGAAAGGGAGGGGTAGGAAAAATTCTGTTTATCGGGTTCCGACAAGGATGGTAGAAAATCCAAAGCATTAAACAGAAAGTACTTGATTAGGAAAGGTCAAAAAACAAATAGGGTGACAATTCAAAATATTTTTTTCTGGGTGTTTTCAGATGAGATTCACGGTTCTATCACTTATCTGAATGTATTCTACAGAACGATTCTTACATCAAGCTCATCTTTTCCTTGGAGACCTCAATCCTGAGACCGTGGAGTCCAGTGTGGACTGGTTTCCCTCTAGGCCAACTGCACAGCTGTGAACTTGGCAGCTCTCCTCATCATCCTGAACGATTCTCTCTCCTGTCTTCTGCGTGACAGCCCCTACATCCTAAATCACCCACATGCCTCTCTTCCATATTTACTCCCACTGCTTCCTGGGAAAGGGCATGCAAGAAACACATTGTTTGAGGCTTTGTACATTGACTAATAGCTTGAGTGAGAATAGAATTTTAGGTAGAATTTTTTCCTTTAAATTTGAAAGCAATGTTCATTATAGACAGATACTTAGTACTGTGGAAAAATTTTATTTTATCCCTATGTAATGAAGTAATGAAAACTTGGATAATCTTATTCTCCTGTTTTTATAATTTTACGATAATGTGTGTCAGTATGAGTCTGTTCCATTGTCATGAGCTAGGGCACTTGGTAGATGGTTTTTATCAGCAAATTGTTACTTTAAGTTTTCAGCATCTTCTCTTGAATTATCATTGATAATTTCCTACCCTCTGTGTTATCTGGTCTCACCAACAGAAACTTTCTATATTTGGATATTTAGATTTGGCGACTAATTCCTTGACTTTATTATCTCACCTTTCCTATTATCTTTTAATTTTTGTTGTTATTGTTCTACTTTCTAATGGATTTCCACAACTTTATTTTCCAAAATTTCTATTTTTTTTAAAGATTTTATTTATTTATTTGACAGAGAGAGAGAGAACACAAGTAGGCAGAGAGGCAAGCAGAGAGAGAGGGGGAAGCAGGCTCTCTGCTGAGCAGAGAGCCCGATGCGGGGGCCAAAATTTCTATTTGCATTTTCATTTCTGCTAGTATATTTTTGATTTCCAAGATGTGGGGGGAGAGCAGAGAGTTGTTTTATATGGTTTTCTGAATATCCTGGTTTGTAATTTCAGTTTCTTATTTTATGGAAATAATTTTAATATTAATCATAGAAGTAATTTTTTTCTTGTATCTCTCTCTGTGTCTCTGTGTGTATGTGTATTTTCCTCATTATTTTTCCCTCTTGTTTCCTTCTTCCCGCTTTTTGTTTGATTTCTCTGTATTTTCATGTTATGCTTTTGTTGTAAATATTTAAGTTCTTATCTGTCTATTCCTATTTAAGAATAAAATATCAGAAACTAACTTGGAAGCAGATTTTTTTCACTTCTTGGCTTTATTGCAGGATGATCTGGAACAGCCACTTAACTGGGTAATCCCCACCTAACAGATTAATTATTACTGTTTTTCTTAACCTGATCAGTTTTCCCATAGAGGAAACACCCAATTTTTCACCCAGGAGGAAGCTCAGCTACCAGAATCTTCTTGAATTCAAAGTAGGAAATAGGAGTATGGGGCATTTATCATCTAAGAAGGAGACTCATTTAATCCCTCTGTTTTGTGCTTGTTATTCCTGGCCTCACATATGTTTGGTGCCCACAAATCTGGTTCCCTCTCATTCTCAACTTTCATTTTCCAATGGTTTGAGAATGGAGCCACCACCCAGTTGAAATGTTTATACAAATATTCAACCAACTCTACTGTCGCAAGCCCCATTGCACCCTCACTTTTAGATATATCCAAGGTGAGTTTCAGAGTTCCTGAGGTTTCTGGAATTCTGTGCTACAAATCAGCAAGATTCAGATTCTGAGTTATCCTTTTTAAAATGTTCTTTCTTTTCCTCTCACTCTCTCTCTCTCCCTCCCTCTCACCACCCACACATCATCCACCCATCCATCCATCCACCCATCCATCATGCCAATAGTTTATTGCTGCATTATTTGATAAGGATACAATTATTTCTTTTTTCTTGCCTGAGTAGTAGACAACTTCAAAAATATGACAAAAGAAGGAAGTATATAGAAGACAAACACTGTGAAATGTTAATGCTGATACTAAGCAGTGTCTCTTTTATCTATAGGAAAGTGGACTTCCTATTATTAAATCTTAGGATGAAAGTGTCCAGGTGCTGGATGGGGTCAGAATTCTACCCCTTAGATGAAGCCATTCCTAAAGATCCACAAAATATATATTACCTACAATTTGCTGGTAAATTGTAGGTAATATATATTTACCTACAAAAGTTACCTACAATTTTCCTTAAAAAAAAAGTAATGTGCTGACCACAAATGCCCACTTTCTCCTTCTAATCTCCCCAAACAGGGTATTCCATCTCCTTTTGGGTACAGTAAATAAGTGGATAGCAAGAAGCCAAAAGAATTATGCCAAGGATCTCCTTTCACATGGTCATAACCATCAGGAGTAAGGTGGAGGTATCACCACTTCCAGTATTTCCTAGGTTTTGTTCCTTTAACTCACTGTTTTAACCATTAAAACTATGGCTAGTTGGGATTGTGCTATCTTCCTCTTGGGAAGAGATTAGCTGTCCATCAGAATAATCCTTCCTGATGCTACTCTGCATTTAACAACTGCTCATTTGGCTTTCTTCTTGGATATGGGTCAGAAGAATGCATTAATTAAATCATCTCCAAGGCCACTCTGTACTCAAAGCTGAAAAGTCACTCCTTATTCTATTTCCCTTTTCAAATTATATCCAACTACTTTTTCTAAAGTCCTCGATGAGATCAAATGACATCATACATATATTTCAATAGTAAACTACATAAAGACGCTGTAATAATAAAATTCCAGCAGCACAGAGATGCTTTGGATATGAATAAACATCTCCTGACATCATCAAATTCCCTGGGAGAAAAAAGATCCAACTATTAAATCCCCTTGCAAGTCAAAGTCCAAAGATCAAAAGATTTCTAGATCTAAAATTAAATTATATTGTCTTTATATGTTGATAATCTGAAGAAATTCAAGTCCATCACAATTTCTCATTTCTGCTCAATTCAAAGCTTAGTTGCATTTGTCCAGGTGGTCAAAACTAGTGGATAAAAGCACAGAGTCTGGATCTGATTGCCTGGGTTGAAATCCAGTGGGTACTACTTGATCATAGGCAAGTATGGATAAGTTAATGAATCTCTTTGTCTCTTAGATATCCAATCTGTAAAATGAAAATGATAATCATATCCACCTCATGAAGGTGATGGTAGCTTTACATAAAGTAATACAAGTAAAGTCCTTTAAAGAATGCCTAAGATATAATAAATTCTTAACATGGTTTTATTGAGACTGTCTTCCTGAACTGGACAGCCTTCCATAGGAATAGGTAGGACTCCTGTGAGTCCTTGGAAATTAAACTGATCAATGCCACATCTTTGAGGTTGCTCATTTTTAGAACCTAAATCATTAACAGGACATCTAAGAATATGATGACACCAACTCTACACCCACCTAATAATACAAAATCCTTAGGGCCTAAAGAAGTTATCCTAAGCAAAATTATATTCCCAGAAGCCAGTATTTGGAGTTGCTGAAGATCACAGTGCATTCTCAATGGGAACTGATTGAGAGAGCATAAATAGAGAAAATCTTTCTTTAGCCTTGCCATCATTCAAGTAATTCAGAATCCATGACCTAAGAATTTAAAATGTCCATCAAGACGTTCATTTAGGCACGTGCATTTTCAGTAAATGGTGGGAGGTGGAGGAAATCGGCACATGCATGCTATCTCTTCTCCTATAGAGCCGCACCTGTGTAACAGCACGTCTGCTTATCAGAGACTGTGAACTTGGTAGCTTTATTTTACAGTATTTTCACAACTTCTTTTTTTTTTTTTATTAACACATAATGTATTATTTGCCCCAGGGTACATGTCTGTGAATCATCAGGCTTACACATTTCACAGCACTTACAACTTCTTAATTTATTTTCCTACTCTGTCTGTGAGCTTAGGACGAAAATGAGTGACAGGAGAGACACAGAAACAGAGAGAAACAGAGAGACACTGGCTAACTACAGTCAACTACTCCTTCTAAATGCACTAAATAATTCTACCTTCCCAAAGGCAAAGTTATGAGTGGTGGAGGCAAGTTACGCTGATTCAGCACACTGCACGTGGAAGGACATCCTGAGAATGGGAATACATTCCACTAATATTCCTGTCCTTCCATCTTTTCACAGAATTTAACATTTGGTTTTATGGATTATTTTTTACTTTAGCTTTCTCTTTCTCTAATTTATGTTCCTATATTTTCTTTCTCCTACTCTCATTGTGTTGTTTTTCTAACTTACCGAATTGGACATTTAACTCATTAATTTTACCATTCTTTTATTCTAGAACCTTGTTCATTTATTTATTTTTATAATCTCTTTTAAACATTGCTTTGGCTGCATCCTGAAAATCTGGATATATAACATTTTGATTATAACTTAGCTAAAAATTATCAAGTCACCATTTTCATGTCTTCTTTGACCATGAATTAGTTAGAAGACTATTTTTAATTTTCAATTCTATGGAAAGTTTTCATTTCTCTTTTTTTTCTGACAACTATAATAAGAGAATGGGTTCTTTGTAATTCCAATTCTTTAATGTTTATTGAGACTTTTAAGGCCTAGTGTGCAATGGATTTTATAAATGTCCCATATTTATAAAGAATGTATATTATCTAATTATTGGGTATAGTGTTCTTATGTTGTATAGTCTCTAGACTGGGCAACCTCTAACACTTTCTTTTTTTCCCCAAAGATTTTACTTATTTATTTGTCAGAGAGAGAGAGAACAAGCGAGCACAAGCAGGGAGAGCAGCAGGCAGAGGGAGAAACAGGCTTTCTGCTGAGCAAGGAGCCCGATGTGGGACTCGATCCCAGGACCCTGGGATAGTGACCTGAGCTGAAGGCAGATGCTTAATCGACTGAACCACCCAGGCGTCCCACCTCTAACACTTCTTATCCTTATCTCTAACCTTCGTTACCCTTTTGAGTCCAAGGAGGCTCACTTTTCTGGACTGCACCAAGAAGAGAGTAGATAATGTATTTAATCCTGGCACTCCCTCACAGTGAGGCCACAGATTGGCCATGGCTACATTTTTCCACTGAAGGTTACAGCCTCTGTCAGATAGCTGGCTTCTATAGCTACCACTATCATTATACCTTTCACTGGTTTCAGGGATACTCTGTGCCACTGCTTTTTTACATTCAGGGGTGGCAATGGTTCCATATTGTACCTACCTTCTGGAAAACTTCACCTTCCGTTACTGTTTTAACTCTGACAATTCTGTTAGTTCCTTTACTCAATGCTACTCAATTAACCCATTTGAATGTGCTGTGTGACCCTACTAGGGTCATTGCTGATACCATTCTATAAATGTCTATTCAATTAAAATTGTTCGTTATATTGTTATTATTTTTTAAAACATCATTCTTTTTTTTTTGCAAAGGGAACCCAATTATTAAAAACAATGTCTTAGATGTTAGACATACTAATGGCAGATTAATTTCCCACTTTAATTCCTTAATGAATTGTTACTCATGTAGCCATCCTCTTTATAACTATAACTTACTGACATTTGTTTATTTCACATTGCCTTTATTTTTATGCCTAATTTACATACAGTAAAATTCATCCTTTATATAGTTTAAGTCCTGCATGTTTTGATGAGTGCCTAATCACGTAACCACCACTACAATAAGGATGTGTAAAAGTTCCACTAGCCTTTATTCTTCCTTGTAGTCAACCTGCTCTCTCATCCTTAGTCCTTAGCAACCATTAATATATTATCTGCTCCTATAGTTTGCTTTTTTTAGAATGTCATATAAATGGAAATACCCATCATATTGCCTTTTAGGTTTATAATCGTCACTTCGCAAAATGCATCTGAGATTCACTGTTGCAGGTATCGATAGTTTGTGTCTTTGGTTGCTGAGTAATATTCCATTATATGTATTCATCACAATTATGGATTTCCCTATTGATGGACACTTCGATTATTTCTAGATTGTGTGGAGTATGAATAAAGAACTCTAAATGTTTGCATACAGGTTTCTATTTTGATACACATTTTTATTTCTCTTGATTATTTATCTTAGAGTAGTGCTGCTATAAGGTAAGTATATGTTTTACTCTGTGATAAACTGATAAACATTTCTAAAATGGCTGTTATCATTTTGCATTCCAACTAGTAATATCTCTTTGATTTATTCTGAGTAATTTGTTCAGTTTACTAATTTTCTCATTATTTATATCTTATTTTACATTGTTATCCAAGTCATTAAGGTTCTTAATTTCGATAATTATATCTTTAATAGAAGCATTACTTGTTTTCATATCCTTCTCATAGTTTCCTATGATTCTTTTTTTAACTCTGATTTATTTCTTTAAATATTTTTAATGTAGTTATGTTTTCTCTTTGATATTTCACCATGTGATATTTTTGGCTGCTGAGATCTAATTGTGTTTTTCCCCCCTTCATGAAATTTACACAGGTTTTTGGTCATTGTGAACAGTTTACTAGTATGTGTGGTGACTTTGGATTTCTAAGTGCATTGGGATTTGATATGTGAGAATCTAGTGAGTCCTGGGTTGAGGGTATGCCTTTCAGAAATTATTTGTATTAGGGTTTACTAGGACTCCAAAAAGCTACCAATTCAGGCTCACTTTAAGTTAATTTTATTGACCTGAGTGTCTTCCTTTGAAGGAAAGTAGGCTATGGTTTCAATTTCTTAGGCAAAAGAAATGTTCCCTTCTTATTTCTCATTTATGTCAGGCATTATATACATATTTTTTTTTCTATCAATCCTTTTATTCATTAGGTAACCCTTCAAATTACAAACTTTATTCAGATTCCTTAGTCTATCTCTCCACATGGTCAGGGTGAATCCATGTCTCTTTTACCTTCACAGCTGCTAAAACCCAAACCTCTGGTTAATGAGGCAGATAAAATGTTTCACTTACAATTCTGTTTAATAGTATTTTACTTTTGGGGCGCCTGGGTGGCTCAGTGGGTTAAAGCCTCTGCCTTCGGCTCAGGTCATGATCTCAGGGTCCTGGGATCGAGCTTCGCATCGAGCTCCGCATCGGGCTCTCTGCTCAGCGGGGAGCCTGCTTCCCCCTCTCTCTGCCTGCCTCTCTGCCTACTTGTGATCTCTCTCTCTCTGTCAAATAAATAAATAAAATATTTTAAAAAAATAGTATTTTACTTTTGCCCTTTGTTTACCCCTACAAATTAGATATATCATTTTACATAGTCAGTATTTTTAAAATTTAACCAATTTTTATCATTTTTCTTTCTTTTTTCATTATTTCTTATCTTAGATATTAGATCTTTTCTTTAAGTTCATTATCTTATATTTCATACACAGTTGCTTTATGTCCTGTAACCGATAACTCCAATATGTGAAATTCTATGAACATTGCTTAGCTGAATTATGTGACTTGTTCCCCTGTGGGTTAATTGGTCTTTGTGATTTCATATTTGGTAATTCTTTATCTGCAAGGGAATCCTATGAGGCTCTGACTTTGCTTTTGCAAGGTGCTGGGGGAAGGGACTGTTTAATCATCTGGGGCCATTTAGCTCCTATTTTCCAAGTCTGTCCTTAATGTAGGAGTTTAAGTTGAGCTACCACACACTGTACCTGACCCAAGACTTATTATCCAGATCTTAGAATTGATATGCTATAGGCAACCAGTATCATAAAAAGGGGATATATATACAAATCTATCTGACACTTCCATGTATTTGCAAGGCATAAAGAATAATTTCCACTGTCTTGAAAGAGTGATTCAATCTGCCAGAGTCTGTGGTTCACTTCCTGGTAGTAGCTTGGCACTTCGCAGAACCTGTCCAATCATCTTTTGGATAGGAAACACAGATCGGATTAAATACATTTACACAGAAGAGATTTAAGAGATCATCCAATGCAGTTATGGAAAAAAAAGAAAGGACCCATCCAAGTTCATGCATACAACTCGTGGTAGAACATGGACAAAGACCATGTTTTTGTCCATGTTTGGTGTTAGATAAAATGTATGAAGTGTTTCTACAGACATAAAGATCGACATGAGCTCATCTCTCAGGAGCTGGACATCTGCAGCCAAATAGATCAATTCTTATTTCGTTTTCTGCCTTCTTCCCTTCTCCTTATCCATTATCTAACCCCAGGCTCCTCATTAATATGGATGTTTAGGCTTTAATTATACTTGTTATGGTATTAAACTAGATAAAGTTGTTGCAAATGTTTCATGCTGGTTTTGAATTTTAAAGATTATAAATCTAAATCATGTTACACTGCAATAACAAATGTTTATTTGTATGGACTTCAATACTACATTAATCTGGAATACACTAATTTGTAACTTATCATTTGGGACAAGCAGGGCTGGAGTTCACTTGTATTCTATTTGTGAAAAATACATGTTGGAGTAAATGGATGGTATATATAAACCTCAGGAAGTGTGGTTAACCACTTTAAGAAATTATTTTCAATTAACACAGAGCATCTGTTTTCAATAGTTGGCATGTTAATTACAAATCTTGTCTTTTCAATAAAGGGAGCCATGGATATTCACTAGGCACAGCTTTGTTAAACGGATTCAGACTTCAAGGCAGCAGAACCGCATTAAAAATTTTTATCAAAAATTAAGACAATACAGGGGTACCCGGGTGGTTCAGTCAGTTAAGCGTCTGCTTCCACTCAAGTCATGATCCCGGGGGTCTTGGGATCAAGCCTCACTTCAGCAAGGAGTCTGCTTCTTCCTCTCCCTCTGCTGTTCCCCTTGCTTATGCACTCTCACTGTCTCTCAAATAGATAAAATCTTTATTAAAAAAAAAAACTAAGACACTACAAAATCACAAGCCACTCCACTATTGCATTTAGCTGGAGAGAATTAAGAAGTTGGGCTAAGATTTTGAAAAATTATGTTTTGAATTCATTCACAACCTTACAAATTAAAGAACAAAAATAGTAATAGAAATAGTTTGTGCATTTAAAAAAGCTAGTTAAGAAGAAGAACAGATCAGGTTAAGAATAACTCTGTGAACTGTGTAAGAATGGACTTTGAGAGTTACCCAATTACTAATTTCCTCTTCTCTCTCTCTTTTCTGTGGAATCAACTATCACTGTTGGTTCTTTAAAACCCCTTTCATTTGCCAACTTCTCTAGGAAAACTTTCCTGACTCAAAGTCTCAATGAGATACCATTATTCTCTTCTATCAAAATATTTGTATAATCTCTACCAGAGCACTTTTCATACAGTGATGCAGAAGTTGGTACACATGTCCAGACATCACATATCAAATCCTCTTAAAGTCATTCAACCTTAATCTTCTTAAAGGTGGGAACCATGTCTTTGTTCTCTATATTCTGACTCCCACACACAATCTAGCACAGAGTAGGTACTTTATAAATATGTGGGGCATATAAGGAGCCAGAATTTAAAACTCCATTCCTTGGAAATAAACTGTAATTCTAGAAATATTCTGCATATTGGACAAGGGTTACCAGCACAATTTTTATTATTCATACACTTTTATTTTACGGGATGTTTTTCAGAGGAACAGCAACAACAAAAAAGCACTTATTCCCAATAGTTACTTTCTTTTTAATATTATATTTACTTATTCGAGAGAGAAAGAGCACACATGCAAGGGAAGAGGCAGAGGGAAAGGGAAAAGCAGACTCCTTGCTGAGCACGGAACCTGACGTAGGGCTCAATCCCAGGACCCTGAGATCATGACCTGAGCCAAAGGCAGATGCTTAACCAACTGAGCCACCCAGGTGTCCCCAACAGTTACTTCTTAAAACGTACAAGCTTTGTGTTTCAATGTATTCGGTGCTTTCCTTCAACTTAGCTGAAAACTTTACAAACTTAATATAATCAAGCAGTTCTAATCCACTGAGTTAAGGAAAGGAGATTATATAAGAATAAAAAGAGAAGAAAGTAAACTGAGAAAAGAAGAAAGGAAAGCAGAGATATAAAGCACACTTCAAGAAACTGACTTAGAGTCAATATTAACACACTTCTATTCAGTACCCACTATGAACTATATATTGCATTTGATACCAAACTGAATTTTATACGGAATTCAAGGAATTAAGAGTCCTAACTTGAGAATAAAAGATGAAAAGGATTTCATTTTTACTAACATTTTAGAAAGGCCTAGGAAGGGAAGAAAGCTACAGGAAATGCATTTCCGTACCCATTGTACTCCTAACCTAACAGATGCCTACTGATAGGAAGGTTATAGCTATTATTCTTGTTCTTCCACTTAATAGGTATACAGCATAAGGAGAGTCACTTAACTATGCTTTCAGAAGTCATACCACCATGCAGAATGGTTTTAAGGATTAAATGTTGAGAAAAAAAAAAGTCCATAAAACTGCCTGGCACAAGGTGGGTACTCAATTTAAGTTTTTAGATGGCATAGTGTTATTCTTTCTCTTTTATTCTGGGTAATAATAGACTTCTTCATATTATTAGAAATATTCAAACAATTTAAGAATTAGAATACTCTTTTATGTTCTCACATAATTAAAGGTAGTTTTGGTGTGCTTGACAGGTATCACCAATTCTGTGACACAACAGAACTAAGTGGAAGGAGCTGCCTTTCAGTCAGAAAAGCTGGAATGGAACAATGGCTGCTCAAGGTCCAGTTCAACCCCAGGTGTCTGATGCTCTGTTTCATGGTGGGGGTAATATATGGTTTTATTTCCTCTCTGCTCTGTGTCATAATACTGCAACTGATAACATCTGTAACACACGATCCCTACTGTCCTGAAAACATTACTGAAATAAAAATTCACATGGTTCTTTGTTCCTAAATGTGTTGCTGTTCCTATTGCTTACATTACAAAGGAAAGAGATAAGAAAACAAGGGAAGGGAAGTACCTTGCTCCAAAATCCACCAGAAGTAAACTATACATACTTAATCTTCAAGAGGGATTACTTTCCCACTTGATACGAACAATGCCAAATAAGTATAGTTAAGGGACAGAAGGGATTTGAGATTCAGGTGGCTCCCCAAAGCTAAGCTGAGATTTCTAAAGTCCACTTACACATATGTAAACATGTGCACATGTGTATAAACCCAAAGAGATATCCTAACAAACACACATACCAGTGAACTTATAACAACTATGTGCATTCAAAGATGTGAATAAAATAGGTAAAGATGTGTTGGGGCACCTAGTTGGCTCAGTCGGTTAAGCATCCAACTCTTAATTTTGTATCAGGTCATGATCTCGGGGTCATGAGACTGAGCCCCGTGTGCTGGGTGTGGAGCCTGCTTAAGATTCTCTCTTTCCCTCTCCTTCTACCTTCTCCCCTCATGTGTGCTCTCTCTCTAAAATAAATAAATAAATAAACAAACAAACAAACAAACAAACAAAGAGAATAGGTAAAGATGTGAGTGAATGAGCAGGAGGCTTGGCAGGGAAGCAAGAGACTGGAAATGTGATACATGGATGAGGATCAAGGTAGATGACAGGCAGAGAAAGGAAATATAAGTGGCTCCACAGAGACCAATGGATGCTAGTGTGCAAAATGTTTCCGCTTAAAACATGAACACAACCAGTTGTAAGAGCCAGAGCCCTTTTTGTGAGTGAAGATTCTAAATTTATCTGTGCTATCTGGAGCCATCATATGCAGTCATCTCTGATACCAACTGAGACATTTAATATGAAAACACTACATCTGGCGACTATCTTCCTAAGAAAATGAAGAAATCCTTCTTTTCCATGAAAGGTAATTCTTCCTTGTCTAACAGCAAATGCATCAAGTCTTTAAATGGGAGTATCTCGAAAACAATAATCACATTCATGTCCCAAGTACTTCCTTTGCCTCTTGTTACCCGTTAGACTGGTCACTTGACATTCCACTCAATGTTTCTGCAGATCATGCTACTGGGATGTAAATATCCCATTTGAAACATATCAAAGTTATCATCTGCCAATTAAAAGTTCAGCAGAACTCCATCTGATATTCTATCATTTCATCATTGGGGAGAATTTTTGAACAGTGAAAATTTTGTAATTTATGAAATTAAATGATTTAAGCTACACAGAACAGACCATCATTCTAAAAGCTGCTTTGTTGCTGGGGCAGGGTGGACTCTCTCTAAATCAGAATGTTTTCAGAGGCTTTCTTAAGAGACATACAGTGGCCTGCTAGCCCAGGGAGCTCTGACAAGTGGTCTGGCCTCATAAGAAAGAATTCTGCCTACGTGGAGAATTTTTCAACCAGCCTGTGCTGTTAAACAGAGGAGGAAATCCTGGTGTTGCATGATGAATTGTCCTCATCTCTGAGGGTGGCCTTACTCATCCCCAATGGTCTGCTTCCATGAGTTGGCAAAGGGAAGGCTGGGAAGATCATACTTCCCAACTGCTTCCTATTCTCCTACAGCCTGAGATGAGGGTACCAGTGAAGCCTCCTTTAATACACTTGATCCTGCCAGACACTGGTATCAACAGAATGCCTACAGTTAGAAACATTTAGTTAGTGTGAACTGTCTGCTAGGAAAGGTCCTAGTCACTTCACCTACAGCGTATCACTGAACTCTAACAATCATTCTAACGAACCAGCATTGTGATATTCACTCTACATACAAGCACAATGAGGCTCAGAAAGGCTCGATATAGACAAAGGCCATGTTGATAGTAAGTGGCAGGACCAGGGATTCAAATCGATCAATGCGACCACAAAATCATGGGAGTTTATAATGCTAGGCCTTGACACAGAAATTCACGTGAAATGCAATCTGAGTGCAGCCACACAGCCAAGTGCAGCACACCCCAGCCTGGGAAGCATCTCCAGGGCAAGTCTGGGAGGAGGAGGAGTTTGAGAGTAAACACAGGGCATCCATTCCCCTGACAGATGGCTGCCTTTATGAATCTTCCCTCCAAGGGTGGGACTGTGCAGAGAGGGATGTAGGTTTTCACCAGCCGGGAAAAGTCATGGCATAATCTGAGGAGGTGTCTGCTTTCTGGCAAATTTCACTTCTCACCAAGTATAGTCCCAGAGGCTGGTGACAAAATCAAGAAGAATGTTCTCTCATTTCTTTTCTCAGGAGGACTGGGGGCTGACTTCCTGGCTTGGAGGCAAGGCAGTTTTTCTCTACAGTCCCACTCCTGCCGCTGCAATCCCCAATGTGTCTGTTTAGCACATATTTCTTTCTTCTAAGTAGTATAACTTAAGAAGAGAGCAAGTATGCAATTTCGGAAGTCAGAGCGGCACTTTCAGAATTAACACTATTTTAAGGTTCCAATATTTTTAAAATACAGTGTCAGAAAGTAACTGAGAAGCAACTGAGAAAGGGGGATTAGATGCTACTTTTAACTATGTTTTCGGCATTGGTGATACTGAAAACCTTCGCTTCTACTGGTTCACTCACTGGCCATGTGGAATGCTTGTTTAACGGAGTCCTGTCTCCAGAATCAGATGTAAAATACAGTCTGGGTTCCCACCCAGCCTGGGCACAGTGGCCAAAGGTTTGCCTCTATAAAGGAGGATGATATTGATACCCAGGGACACAAACTCTCCCTAGGCATGAGGATGGGTATAAGGCAGACCACCTATTTCCTCACATGAACTTCACTGTAATCAATAGTAACACAGTGTTAAAGGTAGTCAGGTAGGGTTAAGAGAACTATCAGGGCAGTTTTTCAGTATAAAATTATCTGGCTCTTAGAGAATCTTGATTTCTCCAGTAATGTAACTAGGAAAATGCACAGATAAAAACACACAGAACCACACTTCAAGAACGATAATAAAATAATATAAAGTAAAATCTCAAAAAAAAAAAAAAGAATAACTTTCTCCTTTTTACATTCTGTCTCTTAGATTGAAAAACAGATTGAAGATGCTGGACGGTATATTTGAAATAGTGCATTTCAACCATCACAGGAAGATGGATTTCTTTCCTTCCTTCCAATTTAATGTAAAAGCTTTGAGGGAAAGGACTGTGTGAGCTTCTCTTTATATTTTTGGCAATACCTAGCATGTTTCTCTCACATAATGGGCATTAAAAATACTTATTAAGCTTATTGAATTAAATCACCTCAAGTCACACAGGTAGAACAAGGCAAGCTGAGCCTGGAGCCCAGATTTTTTGGTAACTAGTGCTATGCTGTTCTCATTACACTGTACAGTCATAACTAAAAGAAAAAAAAGTATCTATATATTGAATATACCACGCAGACTGTAAAATTTCAAAAGGTATCTTTTGATGATGGTTGTTTCATTTTTGCTCCCTGGACTTCAGCATATTCTAAACTTTCCCTTAATATCATAAGTTGTCCCTTATATGGTATTAAATGATCTAATGATAAAATGTATAGAAATCTTAAAGGACTGTGCCCACATAGGTATTATCACTACTAATGCTCTGTTTATGGGATTTTAGGCATAACCATGGTTAAGTAGGATGAGCCAAAATTCTTTTGATGGCTGAGCCTTTTTGTATTACCTCATAGCCAATACTTGAACATTTAGTCTCTAGAATTTTCAGAATGTCAAAGATGCTTAAAATAAGCACCATACACAAGTTAGAGGGTTGTGTGGAGAAACTGAAAGTAAAATGTCCCAAAGATAAAAGAAAGGGAACTTTTACAGAGAAGGAAAGGAAATCACATCAAATTAGTGAGAGAGGTGGGCACTGGCCACTGAGATGGGACTTTAGAATTGTTGAGGACAGTGACAGATGATGTGAAGGGCGGCCCACGGCAGAAGCCGTGCAAAGGGGTTAGGACTTGAATAATAAAATACATCAAACTTGGTCTCAGAAATCATTCCATTAACGTTTAAACTATTTCTGAGGACACCAAGAACAGAGGCAAAGAGACAAACGAGAAAGACCGTTAGTGGTAGAACTGTAACTGGAATTATATTTGTTTTTACACAGATTTGTTGTGCAGTTAACCTGAAAGGCAGCGTCAATGCAAGGGCAAGGATATGCCCTGAGTTCATACAGGTTTGGAGGTGCAGAAGAGAAGGACACACATAGCAGGAGTGGCTAACTCTGCAGGAGAATCCCACTGTTCCGTGAGAGAGGACAGCTAAGCACGGCAGAAGATGCTTTTGTTGCTGTTTCTTCACCAACCTCTGACCTGAGACTAAAAGCTGTTCTGAGATGACCACCTAGTACAGTTCAGTGAGTGTGGCACTGGGGTCTAACTCTGTGGGCAATCATCCAGTTTTCTAGAGGATGAGATGACAGAGCTGAAAGTAAAGTATTTTATGTCTGTGAGAAAAATGGATTACTACTGGCAGATCAGTGACTGAGTCCTATCTTTAAGAGGTTCTCAGATTTTCTAGTGAGAAAAGAAATAACACTGAAGCCTGAAGTCCCTATTTTGTAACTGCGAGGTTACGCAACACCTGTGTATACATGTGTGCGTTTGCACCGGGGGTGGGAGAGCTCGCCACACTTGCATGGGTGCCCACCTAAGTGTTGGTGAGAGTCACGGACAAGTTACAAACAGTTTTTAATTTGTTATTTGATATTGAAAGTCTTATTAATGTCTGTAACACAGAGCAGGGCAACTGGTGTCAACTTTAGAGCCAGTAAGGGCACACAGTCAGATAAAGCTGGATTTGAACCTATCACTTCATGTCTCAGCTTCTTATCTACAGAGTGGGGATGAGAATAATAGCAACAACAACAATACTATCTGCCGCACAGTGTTAATGGGGAAAGTAAACAAGATGGTACATACAAAGCACCAGCCAGATATGTGCTCATCATAAACAATGTAATTGTTGTTGTTGTTATCTTAATTTGAACCCATTTGTGTTTTGTGCACAATCTAAGGAATAAAACAAGGTGATAAAGATAATTAACATTTATTAAGGGCCGACTGTGAGCCATATGACTTATTATGCATCATCTCATTTAATCATCTCAACAGCGCCTCAGGTAGGTAAATACCGTTCCTGTTTAACAGATGCAGAATGTGAGGTTCGGAATGCTATATTTAACTCGTCATAAAGCCACACAGCTTATAACTGGCAGACAGAGAATTGGAAACCAAATCTGTATCCATTTTGAATAAATCACATGAATTATTCCTCTCATTTGGAAATTAGTTTGTTAGAATGAAAACAGAAGAAGGTTCACATGTGTCTATACTGATTAAGCACCTACTTTAGTTGCTGAAAACATTACCGATAAATTCCATAAGCAATAGCTAGACCTCTGGCCTCTACGTCCTTATAGTCTGGGGAATGAATATCATCCCTGAACTGCCAGAGAGACCCTCTCCTTCCTGGAGAGGAGGGAGGTATATACACAAACCCAAGCAAGTGGAAACTGTCACCTTCACAGCCAAATCAGCCTGTCAGGCAGCCAGTCAGACACTGATTGCACAGCTGACATCTGTATCTCATATTAATCACAGTGTCCCAACTTGGCCAGAGACATAAAGACAGAGACAAGGAAGCAGCAAATAACCCAGCTCCTCTGTGGTTCTTCCATCTGTCCATCAGAAATGCGTCAGCATGGGTATTACTAAACCGACCTATTCAGGGTAGGAAAACGACTGTCAGCAGAAGGGCCAAGAACAATAACCTGAAACGTAAATGTGCTCAACATTCTTGTTCAAAGCAATTTCAATGATGTTTGTCCTTAAATTTCATGTATGTACTGTGTTTGTGACATATTGCTTCCCATTCCTCCAACCCATCATGCTATCCTGGAGCTCCTCAAGTATGTATACTGAGTCCTGAGATGTTAACAAAGGACAATCAAGCAGAAAACTGACTTTGCCTTGAACAAAGATTTGCCACTTGTCAGAGTTCTCCCCCACTTTGTTTTTCACACTCTTGATTTCTAGATAGGGTTTCCAACCTGAGCATTTCTTTTTATCCTACCCTAAAAAAGCCCTGAAGGTCCCCTTTACCTATCTTCCTTAAGTCAGGAGGCTCCATGAAGTGCTAAGCATCCACACCCTTTCTTCTTTCTCTGGGTTTTATCTTGCAGGCTATAATTTTTAGATAAGTGCTCTCCAGGCATATGTGAGAGAATCTACTGAAGTATCAGTAGGAAAAAAAAACATTTTAACAGAAATAATTGAGTTTTATAAATATTATATATATATTATATATACATATACATGTATTTATATATGTATACATCTGTATCAATACATGTATGTTTCTCTATATATACACAGAGAGAAAGAAGAGAGAAATTGATGCCATCAGTCAGAACATGGACCAGTCACATGTCACTACAGAAAGTGAAGGATCTACAAGCAAGTGGAGAAGCAACAATGAGCAGAGACTGAGACGAGTATCCTCACGTATTTGTTATCCGTGAACTGAGACATCTGAAGTTTGTGTATGTCAGATTCAGTGGACTTATGCATCATACCATCTAATGTACCTTAATGCGCCCTTGCAAAATGTGAGGAACTCCACAGAAGCTCCTGTAAGGAAACTGCGGTTTGCCCATTATCCAAAAATGCTAGAATAAATAAGCAACAATATGACTGAAATGACACTTCTACTTCAGTCCCTCTGAGCAACATCTCTGTCAGCAACTGTAGAGACAGAAATGATGGCTGCTGGTGCTGCGCGACCTGACAGGTAATGGAAAAATTAAGCATATAATTTACCTCTTTAAAGTGAGATATTTTATTTTTAATTATAGTTACCAGAGTAACTGACTTTTAAAAGAAATTTCTACTACGGAGAGAACATTTTTTTTAATTGGGTATCCCAAAATATTACCATGGTAATATGATTTTGTTATTGAATTTATGCTAAATGAAGAAAGCTCTATTTAGAAACTTTAATAACTTAGAAATAAACACAAAACAAACTGAAAAACATTATTTTCCAACCAATATAAAAATATTTTATGCAAGATTAGATTAACTTGTTAAAAATATCTAAGTACAATTTCTTCCTTCATATTTATAGGAAAAATTTATTGACATTGGGGAGGATCTAGAATAAATAATTCTTGTGTCATATACAAATATATTAATAAAGGCATTCATAAAGTATGGTGGAGACATGGAAGAATCAATCAATTCTGCTTCAAGAGCATGTAGGGGTGGAGGAATAAAACAAAAATGTAATATTCTTAAGTTGGCTCTTTAAAAACGAATCAAGAAAACAAGTTCTTTCAGAGACCAAAATACTGGGTGAACAGCCTTTGAAAGACACTGATGCATTCACTGGGGTAACTATAAGGATGCAGTACTACTAGAATAAAGTTTGCAAGGTGCAGGGAATGGTGAGTGCTGATGCTAGAGAAACACACACGATTAATCGGGACCATTCACTGTACTAAAAAGTATAGCCTCTAGAGGTGACAGCAAATTGCCTACTAGCAAGCAAAGCATCACATTCAGGAAGCATTACAATACAGGAAGATCACCTGGGCAGAAAAATAGGAGCATTTCAAGGGACGGATTAGTTGGTTTGGAAGCGGAGCACCCAGTAACAACATACTTAAAATACTACAAAGTAATAGATGTTGAAGTCCTGAAACACCAGAAGCAATAGAGACAGAAGTAGGACAAAATGGAAAGGTCTGTAGAAAATAATTTTTGATGAACCCCCACACTTGGCTGAAGCAAAGGAGAAGGGTCTAGGGTTAATGAAGTTATGTAGAGAACAAGAGTCGTTCAGTTTAGACACTTGCACTAGGGATTTAGAAGTTAAGACATTTGGTTGTAGTTCTACTCTGCAAAGATGGCCTCAGGGATCATGAGTCATTCAGTGTCTTTCTCTAAGAATTATTTTCTTCAATTTCCAAATAGGGATATCAAAATCTATCCTATTTCTACTTCCTGATAATAAGATGATTGTGAATGACAGAAAAACAATGACACCAGGCAATACAAAGTATAGCTAAAGCTTATTTATATGGAAATATGAACAAAGACATCTAAACAGAAGAATTGTTAGAATTTTTTTTTAAAGATTTTATTTATTTATTTGAGAGAAAAATAGTGAGAGAGAGCATGAGAGGAGAGAAGGTCAGAGGGAGAAGCAGACTCCCCGTGGAGCTGGGAGCCCAATGTGGGACTTGATCCCAGGACTCCGGGATCATGACCTAAGCCGAAGGCAGTTGCTTAACCAACTGAGCCACCCAGGCGCCCTGAAATTTTTTTTCTTTAATAATCACATTCACGTAAAAGGCCTCTGGTAAATGCATAAGAACAAGTTGCTATAATACCTAGCTCTTGATGATGGTGGCATATGGCAGGTTGTGAACGGCAGTGGGTGAAGTTGCGATGGTGCACTCTGTGCAACACAGCAGGGCAAAGTATTGTGACTAAGGATGGAAAAGTAGTCTGTCAGAGACTAGACTGTGTTCGGAAAATATGATAACCTTTATGGAATAGAGATCACCTGCTGTAGAGTACAATCTACTCAGTATGTACAGGCCGATAGACAAATTTGAAAATTAGGCAGAAGAGCAAGCAGAAGACAGTATGAAATCGCTTCAGAAGAGTTACTGGATCGTTCTCACTGTCCAGTTTTCCAGGGGTGCAAAAATCCATGTGTCTAACTGAAGCTCAACCTGTAAATTACTTTCTAGCAAACTAAAACATGACAAACTTTAAGCTTTTTAAGGAAGCAAATACATGGAAAATTCAGATTTTCAGTGTAAGAGTTATTAGGAAAATGTGTGTGTTATGTTCAAGTCACTATAAATTTGGAGTTTTATGTAATCCTTCCTAGTCTCATAGAAATTCAGTTGTTTTTATCAATATTGAGTCATGACAGATATGAATTATATTCTTCAACTGCATTCAAGTGATTTATTTATAGTATGTAATGGCTTTCCAAGGTATACGCTTGGAAAAACTCATTTATTTTTCATATCCTATAGGATCATCTCTTTGTTTTCTATATTTTAACCAGAGTGCTGTTTTAAATAAAAGATACCTTAACTCTGGAAAAATCTTCAACATAGTGTCTGGAGAGTCAAGAAAAAAATGAACATTAAGATGATTTTGATGGATTGTTTGTTGCAATTTATCACCACTCCATCAGAGAGCAAGAGACAATGTGTGAACAAGAAAATATAGTTATAGCTTTCATAGTCTAATAGAGTAGGCTAACAACTGGAATGTAGGATAGAAGGTGATCCAACACCACGTACCTTAAGACTAGGGAAGCACTAAAGGACTAACTATGGAAAGGCGTTGTCTGGGAAGGCTTTTATTAGGGGAGGTGAAAATTCAGTAGGGCCTTGAAGGATGAGGAAGGTTTATTAGTTGGAAAGACAAGAGGGGAATTCCAGGCAGACAGAATACTTTATGCAAAAACAGAGAGAGATCACACAGATCCTAGCCTGAGTTGGCCATATTGAAAGCTTTATTTGACTATGTAGGGCACATAGTGAGGGGACAAAAATGGTGACAGCCAAGTTATCACACGAGGACATGAAAGCTAGTTTGACGTGGACAGGTCTTGTATGCCAACCTGAAGAAGAGTTTGTTTCTCCTGGCAGAGTGGAAAAATTGAAAGCGTTAACCTGGAAAATAATGTAATCATAATTATCATTTTGAAATCAATAAATCAAACAGAGGAAGAGATGCTGGTGATATGGAGTCTCATGAGAAGGCTGTTACTATAATCAAGGAGAGAGGTTGTATTTGACAGAGAGAGAGATCACAAGTAGGCAGAGAGGCAGGCGGGGGAGGAGGGAGGGGGGGAGGACGCAGGCTCCCCGCTGAGCAGAGAGTCCCATGCGGGGCTCGATCCCAGGACCCTGAGATCATGACCTGAGCCGAAGGCAGAGGCTTAACCCACTGAGCCACCCAGGCACCCCTCCGTATGATTATCTTTATGCTTGTGAGGTAGATATCATTTACCATTTTTGCAAATGGAGAAACCAATGGTAAGCTGAAGTAAACTATCTGTGGTCATTGAGAAATAAAAGCCACTCTGTGATCTGCCCTTAAACCTACCATTTCTTCCCAAAAACTCTGGCCTCTTTTTTCTTCTTAGCAGAAAGCAAAACCATAAAGAATAAAAATATTTATTGGCAAATTCTTCCTTCAAAAATGTCAATAATTATTACTTAAAAATATTTATTCTAGTATCTTATGCATTTAATGCTTTTAATAATTAAAAAATCAACTAAGACTAACCTCTTATAACAGATTACTAATACGCAAATGTATGTAAAATAGCATTAATTTTATATGCAGCACTCCAAACTGAAATGTTCATGGAGACAGGCCTGGGGGGGGGGGGGGGGCCGGGAAGGGGTAGCTCTTTTCTTTTTATACAACAGTGCTAAAGAAATCATAAAAGTACCTCTAAAATTCCAAAGAGTCTAAGCCCAATACTATCTTGTTGCAGGAGAGAAGACCTGATAGTAGATATTTCAGAAATACTATGGAAATTCCAAACAGAAGGGATTAATTCTAGGACAACCTAGGTCCTTTGAGGTCCAATTCTATAGGGCCATAAGATTTCTTTTCATAGCACCTTAATGCTCTCACTCTGATATCAGATGTAGGTAGGTTTGAGTATCAGCTCCACCTTTACTAATGGGACCTTGAAGAAGTTATTTAGGATTAATTTTCTCTTTTGGGAACCAATGGCAGCACTAACTTCATCAAAGGGCTGTTCTGAGGTGTAATAATTTAATCCATATAAATGTCTTCAACCAGTGTCCAGCCAAAAGTGTGTGTTCAATACATTGTACTGTTATTATAATTGCCCGTTTAGAAATCATGGAGTCAGAGCTGCAAGGACCTTCAGCAATTATCTGAGCATCTGATTTTGCAACTGAAAAAAAACCGAGGTCTAGACAGAAAAGTATTTGCCTAAGGCCCCATAGCTAATCTATCACAGCGCCAGGACTATAATCTAGATCATTTAGATTCCGGCCTGGTGTCTTTTCCCATAAAACACACCAACTTCAGTGCTGTACAATACACCGATATGCCACGAGTTATTTTACAGCAGATGTGTGGCAGTTCCGTCTGGCCTAAATGCGTGTAGTTGAAACTCAAGTAATTTGGACGTGCCCAGGGAAACAGGCAGAATAAGTAAGAGTGAGCCTCAGATTCTGGCACAGATTGCATAATCAGGCACGATTATAATGTGTACTGCTCCTTTTCACCTTTCGATTCTTTAGGATTTACAGATCTTTCACATAGGAAGCTGACTTCTTTGAAAGACAGGTAGTATGAGATGCATGCCCTGAACTCCAGAGTGATAGCAGCTGAAACAGCTGCTGGAGCCCCAGCCCTGGAGCCGAGCACCCGCTTTATCTCAGGGCTGACAGACAGCTGCCGGCAGCATCTGATCTGCCAGCCCCTTCACTCCTCCAGAATAAGCAAATAGTCCGGGCCCTGATCTAAGATGAGGAAAAACAACAGCATAATCAGTAAAAACTCTGCCACCAACGCACATGCAACAGCAGTTTAGGACAATGACAAAGAGGCACATAGTTGATGGAGAAGTCCATATTTATATTCAATAACTATGTGAGTCAGTCCCTGGCTCCTCTTCAGCAGACAAGAAAATCTCTTATCAGGACTTCACTCCAGCAATGCAGCTTCCACATGAATCATTTTCAACAGAGTAAGGCTTAGCTCTCTTTTAACATTGGAAACAAAAATAATCAAAATAATATTACTTTAATTAGAAGAGGTATCACCATAATTCAATCAATATTTATTTTCTACTTAAAAGCCTCTACATGTAACTCGAGAAAATCATCCCTAAATGTATTTTTTTCTTATGTGTTCAATAGGATGACTGAATAAGATAATCTCTGAGGCTTCTTCATTCTGCATAATAATAACACGAGCTTCAATGTTCGATGTTTAATTTTACCTATCTACCTAATTGTATTTCTCTATGATCATTTACTAGCCCAGAGGCAGGGTTCCCATTGGTCCAGAAAGAGTGTCTAAGAAAATATTTTATGAGTGCAGGCAACTTTACAGAACTGCTAAGAACTATTTAGTCTCTTGATATACCAAGAAAACAACAGTTGTACCTAAAATTCAAGAGATGAGAAAAGATGAAATAAAAATGTTATTAAAAACATTTTATAGCTTCCCAAATACTTTTATATTCCATATTTTATAGAATCTTCACAAAACCCCAAGAAGTACATATTTTCTCTTTTTCTTTCTAAAATTCTGAAATTCAGAGAGTTAACGGAATTTGCTAAGGACACACAGCTTTAGGCCTTTGGATTTCAAGTCCAAATCTCCAACACCAGTCTATGTCTGCCTCGTGATGAGAGGATAGTATTCTGCAGTTAAATATGTACTTTTAATGATGAAATGGTAAAGTTAAAGTTCTCCATTTTAGTGACTCATTTAAAATAGATCAATATAAATACAAACTAAATATAAATTGCCTATCAATAAAACATATGCAGCAAAAGAATAAAAAAAAGAATGAAAAAGAGAAAATTTGGATGAGAATACTTCTTGGAATGGAGCCAAGAAGAATAATATTGGGAAGGGAATCATATAGGAATTAAACTCCTCCTGTATTTTTTTAAAGAATACATATGCCAAATATGGGGAAAAAATATCAAGAATTAGCCAAGTTGGCACGTGGGTGCATAAGTGTTCACTGTATTATTCCCCATATTTTTTCTGTATCTTTGAAATACTCTACCAAATTTTTCTTAGGAAAATACATGATAACTGACTTCATGCTTATTTCCCTGCACTCTAACATCTGCATCCATGCTTTGAGGAAGATGTACCAATCTTAATCACTTCTACATCCCAGCACCTGCATACCTGTGTGGCTTTGGTTTATTCTGTAGTTTGTAAGTTCAGATGGCTTCACAGTACAATGCTTACGATTATGAAAAGATAAAAAACACTGAGGAATCATAATCACAAGAGATTAGGCAAATGAAGGATAAAATATGTAGCTATTCAATAATTTGGCTATTTTCTCCCTCTACAGAGCAATTAGAAAAGAATAAACTTCTCTAATAGCCAATACTTTTTACTGGGTAATGAATACATGAGTATACTATTATTTATAATTTTCTATTTACTTGATTTTAATGAATTGTTATACCCTTTTCCATGTATAATAAGGAAGTTGGGGGTTTTCCTTTCCAACTACTCAAAGTTTTGACTTGGGGAGATTATGCTTTGTGAAAGAAGAAAAAAAATGGAAACCATTCCCCCAGTGAGATACCTTTAACAAAACAACTTTCTGTGAACAGAAGAAATATTTATTGTCAGACTAAGATAAGTGTTGAACACTGAAAACTGGATCTACGATAACTGTAAAGTACTGTGATATGATACTCATTTTCAGTCGTAAAAAGTAATCCATAATATTAGAATGAGAAAACTATCCATTTATTTGGGCTGCTGTAACAAAATGTCTTACAAACAACAGAATTTTATTTTAGCTCTGGAAGCCTGAAGTCCAAGATCAAGGTGCCAGCATGGTCAGGTTCCTGAGAGAGCTCTCTTCCTGGTTGGTAGCCAGAGCCTTCTCACTGGGTCCTTATATGGTAGGACCAGTGAGGAATGCCTGCAAGGTCTCTCATAAGGCATGAATCCCATCAGTGATGACTCTACCCTAGTAACTGAAGCACCTTCCAAAGACCCCACCTTCTAATACTATATTTGGAGGTTAGGATTTCAACATATGCATTTTAGGGAAGCACAAACATTCAGACCATAGCAAAGATGTTGGGCATATTTTCCTACTTTTCTGCTTTTGTTTCCGGTGCTCTCGAATATTAAAAAAGCAGATGCAGTTTGTTGCGGTTTTGTGAAGCATTTGAATAGCCACTTATAGTGCACGGACTCCCCTTAGTGCTAAGAACATCTCTCAGTCTAAATACCTGTTCCGTTTACCTCTTAAATGTATGCCTATAACTCCTGTTTGTAATCAGGTTTTGACAATGGCCTTGTTCTCACCACAGCGCACAGTGACATTGCCAGATTCTGTTAGCGTGTCCACTCCCCTGGTCAATAATTCCTACTGGTCTATAAGCATTCTCCAATTTGAAACTCCTCATTATACCTGTAGGGCCCAAGAGCAGGCCGCCCCAAGATGAACGCTATTTTGAGTTAAAAGCAATCAAAACCCAGCAGACTCGAGAAAAGTTCTTTATCTCCCGCTTAAAGGCTAGCTTATACCAAAAAGAGAGCTATTAACAGAGATTCCACTTTTCCTAAGAAACTTACCTGCCTAATAGGGCAACTTTGTTTTCCAAACATCTTTCATCTTTCTGCTAATTGCCTTTCTCCCTTTTGTATCCTCAGACCCTAGCCGTCTCCTTAGCTCATGTAAGCATCATGTTGTCTCAATGGCTTTAGAATTTCATATCTATATAGATTCCAGGTACGTACACTATGAAATTTGATTTTCTCCCGTTAATCTGTCTCATGTCAATTTGATTCTTAGTCCACCTAGAAGGACCTTGAAGGGCAGAAGTAATTGGTCCCCAACACATCTGAGACATGATATTGTTTAAGAGTCAGTCAGTTCCTTCCACTCCTCCTCGCATTGCATCTTAACATATAAATTTAAGTCATTATCTTCCTTGTCCATTATCAGCCCTTTAGCATCTCACATTCTAATCAAAATTTTCATCACTCTAAGACATACAGTCTTAAAGTACTTTTCAAATCTACGCTTTTCAGCCAAACCAGTATCTGATATCCCACATCTGCCAAACCAGTAATCCTAGTTCTATGTTGACAACACTGCTCTGCAATTATTGAGAGGAAGGGCAACTAGTTCTGATTGTAACCCTGAGAGCTCAGGCTTGTATACCTCCCATGAGCATAAGGTGCTCAAAGGATGAATGAGGGAGACTCCTGAGAGCTTCCCTGCTGGCACAGACAAGGGGTAAAGAAGGCAGCTGCTGTGAAAAGGACATAGATCAGGAGCTGGACCCAACTTGTTCTATCTTTCCTACAGGATGAAAGCCTTAATCTCCAAGAAGAGGGCAACAAACACTGTCTCCCATAGGTTACTGGTGAGAGAGAATCCCCTGCATCTGAAAGAGGGAACACAAAAGAAACCTCTACTTCTGGTAAAGGCGTGGAAATAAATACCAGAATAACAGCTCCAATAGTGACTGCAATGTGTCCTAAAACTGAGGCTTAGAAGAATGTCAAAGAATGTCCCCATAACTCCTACCACAAGGGTAACAACAATTAAATAAAAACAAACTCTGAATACTGCTGCAGCAGCTCTAAGAAACACACTCCTCTGAGGTATAGTATAAAGACAAGTCTGTATAAAGCTGAGGGGGGACAAACCCTCCAGAAAATCAGCAAACCCCACCCCTGCTCCAATACCAACCGTCACTAGAAGAATTCAGACTATGGGGCATCGAGGGCAGCCATAGTAATCACAGACCTGAAGTTCAGAATGACTGTGCATGAATCCCTACTAATCATCCTATAGTCCTAGTAGGAGAAGAGCACACCAATTTCTAGGAATATAAACTACTTATGTTTTTTCTATGCTATCCTACAAAAGATACCTGTTTTTTTAACAAAACAGATGGCATACTGAAAGGAAAGAAGAAAAATACACTCTTGATAGATAAAGAAATCAACAGAATTAGATTCAGACAGGATGAGAGTTGTTGGAACTCTCTGACAAGGGACTTAAAATAATCCTGATTGATATGTTAAAAGTTCTAATGTAGCAGACAGATGATATGCAAGTTCAGATGGGTAACTTTAGCAGAGAAACAAGAACTGTAGGAAAGAATTAGATGGAAATTATGTATTCTTATTTTGCTTTGTTTTTATGGTAACCTTTTATGGGTGATATGTAATGACAGTTTTCCCACTGTAAGTATTATTTTAAAGTTTCCTTTTGAAATAATTCTTAAGAAAAATAGTCGGACACTTTAAAAAGAAATATGAAGTAATAATGATACAGAAACTTTGTACCATATATGCCACTTGAAGTTCGTGAGCAAGAAAAAAAAAAAGGAAGATAGTTGGGTCAAGAAAGGGGTTTATTAATATTTTCAAGCATATTAAATGAGCCTTGTAATAATCAATTATTTTCAGATTACAATCAATTATAATAATCAATTATCAATAATCTATTATCTTGAGGGTGCACTAAAAAAGTATGCAGCTCCATACCATGACTGGCAGTTAAAATTCTATACATATATATGAATGATAAGACATGCCCTTAAAGGGATCATAACATGTACCCTCAAAATATGCCACTTTGACAAACAGATTATTTTAAGCTGAAGGCAACTGAGAAGAAGTAGGTATACGAAAAATGCTCTGCCCTCCCCCTCTCTGCCTCTCCATCTGGAAGGAGCCCCCCAATCCAGTACCAGGAAGAGGAGAATGAATCGTCACCAGAAATGCACCAAGTCTGCATAAACAGAACTTCCTAAATAACCCTTATCTTCCATTAGTTTCCCCCCTTATAGTTACCTTCCCATAACATACTGCCTCTAAAAGCCCAAGCCTTTGTCTTTTCACCACTCCATAGATTTATTGCTCTTGTTAAAATGCTTATATATGAGGCCCAGGGTCTTTGGATTTTCACCATTTTTCTCTGAAGGCCCCCATATGCATACATAATGAGCTGTTTCTCCTGTCAATCTTCTGTCAGTTAAATTTATGGGTTTCAGATGCAGAACCTAAGGTAGAGGAAAACTTTTTCCTCTTCTACATTCTCCATAAACTTTCATGAAATCTAACATGCCATGCCCTGGAATTATCATTCAACATGTTGCTGTAAAAAAAAAAATTTTTTTTTTCCTATTTCTCCAGAATAAGAAAAAAAAAATACTGTAGGTCAAAGACAATTCTTTCCTGAATACTACAGGGACCTCAGAGTTGACTGATCCTTAGAAATGAGACTCTAAAGCTTCTGCAGTCCAATGGACCAGACTGAATAACCTGTGACACGGAAGGTAGAGAAGAATCTCATGCTCCCAGCTTCAATTTCCTGACTGACTGCAGAGAAACAGGAACCTGCTTTAATCAATAAAGAAAGTAGATTTTACCTTGAAAATACGAGCTATACAACAATATGGTGCTAAAGGTGACAGTGTGTTTTGCTTGGTCATTTTCTGAATGGAACAGCACTTGGAGGATGACCATTTAACTCTTCTGTTATTTATTTTAAGTAGTAAATGGAGAGGTGAGCACAATGACTTCCTAAAAACTTCAAATTGACCTCCTAGTGGCTCTATAAGGAAAAACAGAATGAACAATATAGCCAGAAGACTGAGTCATACTGCAGAGAAAGCTTTCAAATGCAGTGTATTTGCCTTATTTTCCACTTTAAGAGCTGTGTAGTCTGAAGAAAAACAGATGAATTTAAGGGAAAGCTTTATATAAAGCTGTTCTTTTGGGCTGTTATTTTCACAACTTATTTGCAAGCGGATGACATCCAAATCATATGTATATGTCTGATATATCATATCATATATATATATATATATATCGTATACGTCATATGATATATCATATATATATAAAACACCCATACTTGAGCATTATTCTCAACAAATTAATTTATCATGCTTTTATTTATATTTCTACTCTCAAATGCGATGGCTCAATAAAGTGCATCGGTTTTTATTCATATTTCACACTGTGAAAGTGATTGCTGTGTCTCTCTTCTTCTAAGCCATGTAAATTTTATGAAATCCAAACATATTTGAGAAATGTAAACACACTTGTATTGACTAAGGACTATAACCTAGGACTGAGCTCTGATTTGAATTTTTTTTTGGAAAAGTGCATTATAGTTTCGAAATCTATTCATGTGCAACACTAAATCATCACAATCCTGTGAGGTAGATATTGTTTTAATTCTTATTTGATAAATACAAACCCCTCCCAAAATGGTGAGTTAGTGATTTTGTCACACTTTAACAAGTGCATAGCTGGTTATAAGCCATAGATCCATTCACTCAGAAGACTACGAGTAGTTATTTTGTTTACATATAATGATGGGCGCTAGAGGAGAAAGAAAACTAAGGCACAGGGCTAGTTTTAAGGAGAAACAGAATAGTGAGGAGATAGACAATAAACAAAATACAGAGTACAGAATGCTAATGAAAATACATGTTAAGAAAGGTAGCTAATCCAGTTTAGCTGTGTATATGTGTCAGGAAGAGTTACCAAAAGGTAGATGATTAAAATTTGAAGGACCAATGAGGTTAGTTAGGTAAAGGACTGCACAGGGCAATCAAGCCAGCAGCTTGATGTTCCTTAATAAGGAACAGATTTTCTGTCTGGTCATCGAACTGCGGGATCCACGAGTGGCTGAGGTACAAGAGTGTAATGGCACCTAAGCAGACTACGATGGGAGCAGCCGGATCACAGACAGTCTTTACGGAAAGCTGAGGAGGTTGAAAGGCAGCCTGGCACAATGGGAAGCCATAAAGATCATTCTAATAGGTGCATAACGTTCTTAGGTCTGTTACAAAAACAAAAAACAAAAAACAAAAACAAAAAACCACTCTGGCAACAGTTGGGAAAATAGTTTAGAGGTGGGGAAAGACGGGAGGCAGGTGAGGAGGCTGAAAGCCGTTCAGGGTCTCCACTAAGGGCAGTGGGGCTGCGGAGAAGCAACAGGGCACAAAGGACATTAAGGTGAACACAAAACCCATGACGCCTCTAGGCTTTCAGATTTGAGCCACTTAGGTGGGTACTAATCTCGGGGCACCTGGGGAGCTCAGACGGTTAAGGAGCTGCCTTCGACTCAGGTCATGATCCCAGGGTTCTGGGACTGAGTCCCACATCGGGCTCCTTGGTCAGCAGGGAGCCTGCTTCTCCCTCTGCCAGCTGCTCCCAGTTCATGCTCTCTCTCTCTCTCTCTCTGAGGAAGGAAGGAAGGAAGGAAGGGAGGGAGGGAGGGAAGAAAGGAGGGAGGGAGGAAGAGGGAGGGATGGGGGGAGGGAAAATCTTGATGGACTTCAGTGCTGGATATGCTATTTTTGCATGTTCAAAAAGACATTCAAGTAGAGTTGGATAAAGGAAACTAGAGGCCACAAACCAGATTAAAATTATATTTTAGTTCTGTCAATGTTTACATAAGCGAAGAAAGAAGATTAAATTCATCAGACAGGGTATTAAACGTGAAAATAGGAAATATCTGAAGATAAATCTCTGGAGAAGAATAACAAAAAACAAACCTGAGAAGGAGAGAGATTTAAAAAAAAAACGGAAACAAAAATATAGACAAAACAAAACTGGAAAACCAACAAAGAACCCAGAGAGTTTTAAGTAGGGTGAAGTAGTCAAAGGGACCAGGTACTAAAGAGAAGTCAAGATGTTCCCCATAAATGGCACCAGACAATGCTAGGGAAAGCACTCTCGGTAAAGAGGTGCAGATAAAAGTGTGAATCGAGGTTGATTCAGGTGTAAGCCACCAGTGAAAAGTGAACACCACTCGCACAGACAACCTTCTGCAAACTTGAGTAAGCAGCAAGGAATGAAACTGCCAGTATAAAACAGAAATACAGGGCTAAGTCCTGGGCCCCATGCTCTAACTCTAAGTTTCTATGTTCTACTACTTTTTTTTTGGTTTGTTTTTTAAAAACATGATTTTATAACCTATTTCAATTATTTCTTCTGAGAAGATTAGTTTAGCTGGTGAGGTGACAGTTCTCCCTCAACCAAGTTGGCACTCTTGACCCAGCTGATGGCCTTGTAAACGTGCACCTTTTGACTAAATAGAGAAAAATGAGGATAGTGGAGGCTCAGAAACCTCATTATCATCATGTGCAAACTACAGGTCACAGATCAGTAATATCCACTTTGCATAAAAGAATAGAGCTCTTCATGGTGGTAGAAGTAGTATAAGTCTTCAGAGATGCTAAATGCAAACACAAGAGTTGTGCCATATTCCCAGGTTTTTAACCCCAATTTCTATAATGGCAGGACTAATTTAAGTAACAGTCCAAAGCATTCACTGGTACCCTCCTATCATCCTGTTGCCCAAATTCCATATGCTATTTGACCACCCTTATTCTAAAATTCTCCTTCAGACAACAAGCACAAAAGTGCTCTGAGCCCTTACAGACTAGAACCATTCTTGCCTTCAAGAAGCTCACCAACTAACAACAGACAGAGGAACTGTAATATGTTCCTCTATGTTGGAACTGCTGACATCCTTCCAGTCTGTCTGCAGACTGTCACTTCTTTCTGAGTCCTTTAACGATAAGGTCAGTGATGGAAGCTACCCTCCTCCTGCTCTCCCACAGTACCCTTCACATATTCCTATGAGAGTCCTTACCACGCTCTACGACAGCAGTTAATTGTCTAGCCGCCCTACTAAAGCATGGTCTTCATGGCGGCAGGAACGTTCTTGCTGATGCTTTTTCCCAGAATGTGATCTCCTACAACTCAATTCTTGATACAAGATATTAAAAGTCTGTTATGAGTATAAATGACTATAATACAATGAAAGATGTGCCATAAAAGAAATAAAAGTGAAGTTATATAAGAGGTCAGCAAAGAGAGTATGAGTAACATTTTACCTGGACCTAGAAGAATTAATAAGATTTGGAGGCGCAGAAATGAAGTGAAGGAGGTATTTATTGCATGTAGAGGAATTAGTATAAGCAAAAGCAAACATTTCACAGGGGCTTCCGGACATAGTAGGTAAAAGAAGCTCAAGGGATAAGACTAAGACAAATTACAATCCAATTCTGGAGAACTGTACGTATTGAGTCCAGGATTTTGCTCAGCCATAACTATATTCACATTCAGGTACAAATTCACCCCTATAGCTATGAGAATATGCAAGTCTTTACACTTTATCACAATGACAGATGTTAAGAGAAGCAGGATCAAACTTTGTCCTTAATAGACACCCATTTTCATATAAAGCCTCTGTGAGCTTTCAACTTACAGACTTAGGTTCAGATACAGCCCACTGTAGGATGGGGATATAAAGTCAGGAAGTCAGGGACTCTCCACCAAGGAGACTTCTATGACGTCTCATAGGTTGGCAGTGATAGTTCAAAATATAGGTACTGGCCAGCAGGGGGAGAAAATCCTCCAATTCAAACTCCAAGGGCCAGTGAGTACTGGTAGGCTCAAGCAAGAGCACCAGTCACCAAGATGATTCCCAGACTATGATTATAACATTTACTTTGAAAGGTACAGTGAAGATAAAGGATATGGCTTATTTTACTGATGGGTAAAATATTTCTGAGTTCTTGTTTTGGGGATCCCATTTAATCTTGGCCACTTGTATGATGACTTGCTATAGTAAAACTCCCAAGTGTGGCATATGCGGCCACCAATCCCTAAGGAGGTTAGTCAAGCACTGAGTCACTTTTGTTTTAGGTGGTGGCTGCAAGGCCAGTAGTTTACTCTCACAAACTAGGGAATATCATTTGGGGCTGACGCCCACATATTCTCAAGAGGGCCTTGGATTTTTGTCCTTATAAAGGACCCATCTATCCTTAGTTGACTGTATTTGAATGGCATGCAAATGCAAGCAGTTTCCTTGGTGGGGCCACTCTAAAAATATTATGAATATTCATCTGAAATTTGCTTAAAATATTGTTAGGGAAAAACCACGGCAGTATAAATGAAGCAAGAACATCAGAGTGTTGATAAATGTTGATATAAGAATGTATATGTTGATATTACAAGACACAGATATGGTGGTTTAATATATTATCTTCCTTTTTTGTATATGTTTAAAAATTTCAAACTAAGAATTGTTTTTTAAAAGCAACAGAAAGCAACGTTTGGACTCCATCAAGCAATTCACAGTATGCTAGTGTTTCTCTAATCCACTGATTCCATCTTACTAGCTATGGAGCTCTGGACAGTCACTGCACACTAGATATACAAAGGAAAGGAAACTTAGACAGCTCTTCTCTGTGCAGGAATATGGGGAAAAAAGCTGGACTAAGACTGCAAACCAGGTGCCAGTAACAGATGTGATCTGTTTAGTCACCACTATGACACATGTGACTGTAGGAACAATAGTAGACACTTTTCTGTACAGACCTGACAATCCAAAGTGGAATACTACTAGTGATTTTTTTAACTAGTCAGATAAGGTTGTTAAACTGAGAAATAGTGTTATATAACATCCCTGCCTCCATTTTATGTAGAGACCAATTCATTTCTCTACTCCTGGAAAGCAGTACTGTTTCAATCGCATGACTATGGCATGTTTTAGGATTACAGTCATTTCTCAGCAATGCCCCTAGCCAAATGTACAGTAATAGAATCCATCAGCAGGGGTCATAATGATTTCATCCTACCATCCTGTCTTCTCACTAGTGCTGGATTTAAGGAACTCAGAAAGTCCAAATCAATTATACAGTCTAACAAACGAACAGTAAGGCAGTCTAGATAAAATAACCAGCAACAGCTTTAAAAGCTCTAATACAGAAGGCCTTACCTAAGGCCTCTCCCTGGGGTGGGGAATGGGAAATGGAGCCTTGGGTGAGAACATGGCCCTCACTCCACTCTGATTCTTGCTGAACATGTCCCTGAATCTCTCTGACGCCTGTGTTTAGTCTCTATAGAGGTCATAATCTTATCTTCTCTGTGTTCCCATCAACCTTCCTTACCTATGGGAGCAGCTTCCAGAGAATACATATCTTTGGCTATGTGCTGACCTTGTGCGCACACGCTCCTACTGGATCTTCCCAGGCTCTGCTGAGACAAGCCTCTTTCCCCTGGCTACTACCAACTTTATTATAGCACTTTGTTTGTGTTACCTTTACCTTTTGAATTACCCTGATGCTCATCCATTTTCCTGAAATTTCCAAAGATCCCTTCACTTGTGGGCTTTAGTGGTCTGGATAAATCTACAGATATCATAGCTCATGAATACCCCAACTCCACAGGTATGAGGCATTTTAGTCTGATCAATGACCTGATCACTCTGTCACCAGCCGGCCATCTTGGTGATTTGCAGTCCTCACTGGGAGGATGTTCTACTACCAAGATGGCCTATTAGAATTCTTCCATCCATTCCTTAAAGACATATGGCTATACATGCAGTGTGTCCACTGTGGTTAGCAATGGCTACACAAGGGTTACAGAAACACACACTACAATCCAAACATTTGGGTAAGGTTTATTAGGGAAATTTATAGACAGGAAAGTAGCCAAGCATACGAAATCCTCCCCACCTTCATTAGCCCACAGGGAGGAGTGCTTAAGTCAGGCACAGCTGGACTGACAGTGTGCTCTGGGAGAGGGACTTGGCTTTCCCTACTCTATATATCTATAAGGTAGATGCGAGCAGGGAGGCAGTGGGAGCTTCTGGCTACGAATAAGGCCCCCCCCTTTTTTTTTTTTAAGATTTATTTATTTAATTGAGAGAGAGAGGGCGCATGCAAGCCCAGACAGAGGGAGAGGGAGAGAGAATCTCAAGCAGACTCCCCACTGAGTGTGGAATCCAACCTGGGGCTTGATCTCAAAACCCTGAGATCAAGACCGAAGCCAAAATCAAGAGTCAGACGCTTAACTCACTGAGCCACCCAGACACCCCAGAAAAAGGCAGATCCTGGGGACTCCTGTAGGTTATAATAGCAATGTTTAAACCTTATCCTGAGAGCAACAGAAAGCAATGAAGGATTCTAAGCAAGATCCTGAAGGTTTTGATTTGTATTTCTATAAAAACATCACTTGAGTTATAATATAGAACACTGACTAAAGAAAACTATAACTGGAATCAGAGAGTATTGCAGAGTTCTGTTGGTATGAATCATATGAGGAAAAATGATGGTCTGAACCTTTCAGGGGAAGTAAAGGTAGAGAAATGTCAATAAATTAGAGAGATACTTGAGAAAGGTAGAATTATCCTCACTTTAAAAATCTGCCTTTCTTGTAAGATGGAAAAAATTTTCCACCCACATTTCCAGTACATCTCTTCTCACAGCTTTCTAACTCTTCCCTAAGAAAGGAGTAGCTAACATTATCGGTCAAACTCTAAGATACTAAAGGAATCATATTTACTAGTGATTAAAGTTTTTATGCCCTGATGAACAGAAGCGATGAGTGTCTTCATCTTCTACCTTCTATCTCCATAAGATAAGCATGGGAGCCTGGTCTCCGAAGGAAAGCCAGCAAATCTTATCCAGATGACGGAATTCAGGGCCCCTTGTGAGATGTGGTCATTATTCTATTTCCTTACAGACATGTCTGAATGTATACATCCCAATATTGAGATATGGGAGAAGGCAAGAGGTATGAAGTGACAACAAACACTCTGATGAAATTTTCACACAAGAGTCCTATTCTATTATTTGGATGAAGATTATTGGGGACATAGATATAGACCTGTCATTCTTTTGTCAGGTAGCTGCTGGAAACCATTTCCTCTGCAGTCTCAGGCATTTTATACTAAATGGGTAAAGAAGTGAGAGACTTCACTTAAGCTACTACTCTTCAGTCTACTTTCATCTGAGAAATCCTCCATGGAGGGTGGGAAGGAGACAAATAATTAGGTATTTGTTCAATGGTCACTTAAATGATGAATCTCAGTCAGGATAAACTAGTTTATATTGTCAAAATAAACAAACCCCAAATGATGGCAGCTTAACACATTGAAAGTTAATTTCTTGCTCCTGCTCTAAGTCCCATGTAGGCTGCTGGGGAGTGTGCCCACCACAGTTGCTCACAGCTTAGGGATAGTAAAGTTTTATGTCGACATGTGCTTCCCAGATCACTGCAGAAGTGAGAGAGAGATATGATGAATCCCTCACTGGCTTTAAAAGGATCCAATGGGAAGGGATACATGTCAGTTCCCCTCACATCTCACTGTCCAAAGAAAGGCTTAACTTCAGAATATGGAATGGAAATGCTGTCCAACCCAGAGCCTGGAAGGTGGAAATTTGTAAGCACTTGGTGAACATCACTAATAAATTGCCGTGTGATACCTTGTTTCCTATTCGGCTCTTGCTTTTTTTGTTTATGCTCACATGACTGAGAAACCTTGAACAGCAAAAAAAAAAAAAAAGAAAAAAGAAAAGAAAGGAGTAGCTTTCTGTGAACAAAATCCCACCCTAGACTTTCAATACTTGAGAAATAGAATCAAATGTAGTTAATGACTAATTATAAGGTAGGAGGGACAGTGGAGTAACTCAGGAAAACTCTTAGGTTTGTGTCCTGGAGAATGCAAGAGGTTGTGTCATCTTAAGCACAGAATCGAAGGACTTGGTGGTCCACACCCCCATGCAGCTTCTTCAAATTCTGTATCTCACGTTATAATACACCTTCAAATATTGTCACAAATCCCAGAACTGGAAATATTTATGACTTTTAGAATTGTGGTAGACAAAATACTTGATAGTAGCTAAAATTAGCTACAAACATTTTATAACATTTTATTGTGTATTTTTTTCCAGGTGTAATTTTGGGGGAGCAGAAAAAGAGCACAGGCAAGCTCAAGTCGGGTAGGGTGGGTGGGGCAGAAAGACAGGGAGAGAGAGAATCCCAAGCAGGCTCCATGTCCAGCACAAAGCCAGACGTGGGGCTCAATCTCATGACCTTGAGATCATGGTCTGAGCCAAAATCAAGAGTCAGACGCTTAACTAACTGAGCCACCCAGGAGCCCCCAGGAGTAAAATTTCTTAAAAGAAACAACAAGTGCTGTTTCATGGAAAGATCAATGACTACCATGTAAGATTCTATTATTCTCTCTCTCCCCACCCAATGCCAACCTGTCCCAGCAGAGTCCACCCGATTTTAGTCACATTATGCATTTGGAGCCACTCAGAGAAGCAGAGAACATGAGTGGAAGTGAAGGTCTTGGGGAGGAAACAAGTTAAGTTTTTGCAAAGTTGAATGCTATTTGCCAATGAAATATCTAGGTAGAAATGTCAACAGGCACTGAAGCATGTGGGTTTGAATCTCAAGGGAGAGATCTGAGTTAGATATACATATTTAAGCAACACCAGCATATAGATAGTAATTGAATGTTGGGAGTTAATATTCTTCTTTCTTCCCCCACAGCCAGACTTCTGAGTGTTACCATTTCTCTTGGGGCTTTTTAATAGATTCAAAAAGTTCTCTCTTAAAGGAACAATCTTAGTTTCATATTCCAAGTCATAAAACTTAAGATTCTTTCTGTTTCTTATGCATAACTGATCAATCAGAGGCTGAAATGTTATTACTTTGAGGTGACAGTGGAGTCCTGTGTGAAATCAGATCACAAGAGAAAGTGTTATCTAAGTGCCCAATCAAGAAAATTTCCAGGATAGGGGTGCCTGGATGGCTCAGTGGATTAAAGCCTCTGCCTTTGGCTCAGGTCATGATCTCAGGGTCCTGGGATTGAGCCCCGCATCAGGCTCTCTGCTCAGCGGGGAGCCTGCTTCCCCCTCTCTCTCTGCCTGCCTCTCTGCCTACTTGTGATCTCTCTCTCTCTGTCAAATAAATAAATAAAATCTTAAAAAAAAAAAAAGAAAGAAAGAAAGAAAGAAAATTTCCAGGATAAGTTTTTTATTTATAGAATATTTTTAAGTGTTTGCCTATGTGACATGGAGGATAAATGAGAAAATGGTCATGTAAATTTCGCTTATTTGATAAAACTGCTATTTAAGAACCAGTAATACACAGAAACTAATAAAGCTATTTATGTCCCTCAAATATTTGTCTTGATATGTCCTTCTGTGAAGCAATTTAACACTCATCATCTTTAGAAGTCTTCAGCAAATATTCTTACTTTGCTTGGTTTTGCTTCTTGGCTACACGCAGGTATATAGGCCTCTCTGGGACATGTCAGTACTCACATGGTGTGTGTGTGTGTGTGTGTGTGTGTGTGTGTGTGTGTGTGTGTGAAATCAGACCTCCCATCTTTTATATTTCACCAACAAGTATTCTTTAAATCAACAAAAGAAAGAAGAGAAAAAGGAGTAATCAGAGATAAGTATGAAGCAATACTCATGCCTTGAACTTCATCATCTTTGGTAATTACGTCTACTATTTTGGGGGAGGAGAGAAATAATTAATCTCTGTTTGACTGTTCTTTATGCATCCTGTCTTCTCTAATAATATGCTCTTGCCAATTTATATTCCTCCCTCTTAAATATTTAAAGCCTTCTAATTTTCCATCTAGTGTGTACCTAGGCAGATGCAGCATGTTTAATTAAATGATTTGCCTTTACCTAGAGTTTATAATAGGTTTTTTTTAACTGCTTCAGAAAAATCTTGCAAAAACAACTTATCATAAAATGCTAAACTGAGCTTCAAATTTAGACAAGGTATCTGGGGTTTTATATTTTACTCTGATAAATGGCAGTTTCCAGTTATTACCTGTGGTCTTAGCTCTCCACTCTAGAGTATGCGAGTGGACAAAATAGGCTTGTAACTATTTATGGAGATTCAGAAAAACAGATCACTGAAACTATAAAAGGTTTTAAGAGATTTTTGAGTCCAAAATATGATTTTTTCCCCAAAATATGAAGACATAAAACCACAGGGAAATATAGTGACATAGACACTGAAGATATAAGCAAAGTATGTTACTGAAGGACAGAGTTTATATACTTTCATCAATGTTTTTCCCATAATGCCATAAAAGAATATCTGACATCTAATGAGGATTTTGTTTCCTCTCAATAACTGAAAACTTGTACTTATCCAAAAAACCCTGTTTCGTTGTTCAAGTTTTTCCTCTTCTGTTATCTACCTTTTAGATTATAATCCTTAATCTTGAATCAGTTAAGAAAACACTCAAGTGTACTGTCATCATATATAATTTTTTTCATCTTGCCCAGAGGGGGCCAGGAAGGAGCTTGTTAAGGGGAGTTTGGAAATCAAGATACACTGTGTTTGTCACATGCTCTTAGTCTGTCTCTCCAGTAAACCAAGAGCGAAAAGAGTGAGTGAGTTTGCCACGTTTTTGTTCTTTCTAAGTTTATACTAGCTACTGATGATGCTACTTCCTCTTCTAAGTGTTACAGGCTATCTGGCTAAAAACCTATTCAAAAGCTTTTTTTTTTCAGTGATAAACATGAAATTTTCATGTCATTTTTGGGATCCACATTTTCTTTCTTAAAACAAAACACTGTTTTCATATCATTGAACGGATTTATAAGTGGACCATGATGTCTGCCAGCAATAATTTCTTCAGGTTTTATGTGTCTAACAAAGCATTTTATCTTTATTTTTGAAGGATATTTTCTCCAGACATAGAATTTTCTATTAACAGATTTTTTTTTTCATCACTTTAACAATGTTCCGTTGTCTGTCTTGTGGCCTGAGCTTCTGATAAAAAGTTTGTTGTAATTCTTGGCTTTGCTTCATTTTTTCTCTGGCAGTCTAATAGTTTTTTGGTCAGCACTGACTTTCAGGAATTCTACTTTGGTTTCACCATGGTGCAATTCTGCATCTGTTCTGTTTGAATATCTGAATATTCTATTTGATATTCTATTTCTTTGAAGTTCTTGGAATTCTGTGTTTAGAGTTTCCATCAACTTTGGAAAATTTTTAGCCATTACTTCTTCAAATATTTTTCCATCAGTCTCCCATATTTGTTAGACTGACTGATATTTTCTGAGACACCCATAAGTCTATTTGATTTTTTTTTTTCTATTTTTTTTCCCTCTCACTGCTTCATTTTGGTAGTTCTCTTGCTATCTTTAAGCTAACTGATATGTTGGTTTTTTTTTTCTGTAGCACCTAATCTGCTAAAAAGCTCATCCAGTGCAGTTTTTATTTTTTTATTTTTATTTTTTAAGATTTTATTTATTTATTTGACACAGAGAGAGAGAGATCACCAGTAGGCAGAGAGGCAGGCAGAGAGAGGGGGAAGCAGGCTTCCTGCTGAGCAGAGAGCCTAATGCGGGGCTCGATCCCAGGACCCTGAGATCATGACCTGAGTCAAATGAAGGCAGCGGCTTTAACTCACTGAGCCACCCAGGCGCCCCATCCAGTGGAGTTTTTAAATACTGTATTTTGATTATCAGAAGTAGCAACTGCTTTTTTTAGATCTTCCACTTCTCTTATGTTTATGTCTTCCTTTAATTCTTAATCATATTTTTATAACATTATTAAAATTTTTATCTGCTAAATGCTTTATTTCTCTCTTTCCTGGATCTATTTCTTTGACTGAATTTTCTCCTGGCTCTGGATCACATTTTCCAATTTATTTATACGTCTGGTGATTTTTTTATGAGATGACTGACTTCTAGATGTGATGCTGTTGAGTGTCTATATGTTATTGTTTTCTTTATACTACATGGAATTTTGTTTTGTCTGGCAATTATGTTACTTGCAAATTAGTTTCATATTTTTGAAGTTTGCTTAGAAAGATCTCCAGCAGCTTTTTTTTTGGGTGGAAAATTTTTTTTATTTACTTAAATTCAAGTTAGTTAACATACAGTGATTCATCAGTTGCATATAACACTCTGTTCATTACATTTAGCACCCTCCGTAATTCCTATCACCCAATTATCCCTTCCCCTAACCATCTCCCCTCCAGCAACCTTCGGTTTGTTACCTATAGTTAAGAGTCTCTTACGGTTTGCCTCCCTCTCTGTTTTTATCTTATTTTATTTTTCCTTCTCTTCCCCATGTTCATCAATTTTGTTTCTTAAATTCCACATACGAGTGAAATCATATGATATTTGCCTTTCTCTGATTGACTTTTTTAGCTTAGCATAATATATTCTAGTTCCATCCATCTCATTGCAAATGGTAAGATTTCTCTCTTGGCTGAGTAATATTCCATTGTATGCATGTGTGTATGTGCGTGTGTGTGTGTATACAGACCACATCTTCTTTATCCATTCATCAGTGGATGGACATCTGGGCTCTTCCCATATTTTGGCTTTTGTGGACATTGTTGCTTCTAAAATTTGTATGGAACCAGAAAAGACCCCAAATAGCCAAACCAATGTTGAAAAAGAAAAGCAAAGCTAGAGGCATCACAATTCTGGACTTCAAGCTGTACTACAAAGCTGTAATCACCAAGATAGTATGTTACTGGCACAAAAACAAACACATAGATCAATGGAACAGAACAGAAACCCAGAAATGGACCCTCAACTCTATGGTCAATTAATCTTCAACAAAGCAGGAAAGAATATTCAATGGAAAAAAGTCTCTTCAACAAATGGTGTTGGGAAACCTGTACAGCAACATATAGAAGAATGAAACTAGACCACTTTCTAACACCATACACAAAATTAAATTCAAAATGGATGAAAAGACCTAAAAATGTAAGATAAGAATCCATCAAAATCCTAGAGGCAGCAACCTCTTCAACCTCAGCCACAGCAACTTCTTACAAGATACATGTACAGAGGCAAAGAAAACAAAGCAAAAATGAACTATTCAGACTTCATCAAGATAAAAAGCTTCTGCACAGCAAAGGAAACAATCAACAAAACTAAAAGGCAACCTACAGAATGGGAGGAGACACTTGCAAATGATATTTCAGATAAAGGACTAGTATCCAAGATCTATAAAGAACTTATCGAACTCAGCACGCCCAAAAAACAAAAAATCCAGTCAAGAAATGGGCTGAAGACATGAACTGATATTTCTCCAAAGAAGACATACAAGTGGCCAACAGACACATGAAAAAATGTTCAACATCACTCACCATTGGGGAAATACAAATCAAAACCACAATGAGAAACTACCTCACAGTGGTCAGAATGGCTAAAATTAACAACTTAGGAAACAATGGATGTTGGGGAGGATGTGGAGAAAGGGGAAACTCTTGCACTGTTGGAAGGAATGCAAACTGGTACAGCCTTCTGGGAAAACAGTATGGGGTTCCTCAAAAAGTTAACAGAACTAACCTACGACCCAGCCATTGCACTACTACATATTTATCCAAAGGATACAAAAACAATGATTCTCGAAGGGGCACATGCACCCCAATATTTATAACAGTGATATTCTCTAGCAGGTTTTAATCCACAGCATTTTAACCATACTATTAAAGCTTTACCCTTCTGAAATTTCTGTTAAATGTCCTGGTGCTCCAGAGGGATTTTCTACCCTGAATAAGCTGAAATGTGTCCCAACACTGTGTGAGCTTCAGGAATTGCTAAGTTTTCAGCTTCCTGGACATTCTTTACCTGGCTTCATACGCTTTCACCCTAGGCAGACACAGCTTATTATTTCGTAACAGATTCAAGGGACCCTGTGCAGATTTTAACTTTTTTTCTGCATAGCTGCCTTGTTTTGCTGTAATCAACTTTACAAATTCTCACTGACTTATTTTCTTAAAATCAGATCTTTGTTTTCTCAACTCAGTAGGTATCTTGGGCTCTGCTTGGGTACCCCTCGCTGCATGACTAAACAATGACTCCACTTTGAAATCTGGTCCAAACAAAGAGCTACCTCTTTGCTTCTCTCCTCTCTTACGGATCACAGATCTATATTGCCAGTTGTCCAATATCTGAACATAGTTCCAGCTCTTTAGTTGGTTATGGCAGAAAGACAAAAACTCTACAACTTCATCGTGGCATCGATATCATCAGCATCTTTATTTTTCCATGAAGTTTCAATCTATGTGCTACCCAAAGCTTTAACAAGGCAACATTTCTTAAAAACTCTCCATATTGTCCCTGAAGTTTTCTACCAAGCTCTTGGCCTGACACTTTAATACTATTTTTTTATCTTACCAGAATAGATAATTTTCAGACAATAGATAAGACATATATTCTGTCCTTCAATGTGTCACAGTCAATTTATTGGCTGGTATGTTGACTACAGTTGCTCAGTCATACCACCAGAAAAACAACCAAGTTGAAACATGTGAGAAAATGATAACTGTATCAATGCCTGACCTACAGATATTTTTAAATACCTTCAATTATATTTATCCTCATTTCTTAAGGTTGAAAATGTGAAATATCAATCTTAAAACTGATAAAACATTGCGTTTCTCATCACAGAGCAATTTTGTATGACTGTTAAATTTCAGGAGGGACAGAGGCTAGTCCAAATGAGCAAAAATTTAGTGGCCTAATTATATGTTCTCTGAGAAAGAGCCTGGTCCTAACTTGAAATGAGGAACTAATTTTTTGTTTGTTTTATTTTCAGTAGAAGAGACAGAGCTGAAGAGAAAATGAAAATGTAGTAGAAGCCAGTGGGAGCCTACATGTAAGAAATTTTCTTCTCTAACCCTGTTTTATACAACCTTCTTCTGGAATGGCCATGAAATTTCAGAAAAACATAGTAACATTCATCACAAAATAACAGAAATTAGATCCAAGCACATCAGCATCATAGCAGGAGCATGCCAGCCATAGCTTCCACCAACAGAACCTTAGGTGTGTGAAAATCAGGACCTTCATTTCTTGGTTCCTTCCTCTAGGTATTTATATAGTGTTTTATCCCCCTAAAGGATTCTTTCCTGCTATACCTTCTGTTGTCTTTACTGTGAGTTCTAACAGCATTTCCATAATGAGGATGTCCTCAGTTCATATGCACTAATGTCATATTACATCATATGCACTGATGTCATATTATATGATGTCATATTACAGTTCATATGCACTGATGTCGTATTACAAGGAAAAATGATAGTAACATATTAATATAAAACTTCTCTAAATTCTTTTTTTTTTTTTTAAGATTTTATTTATTTATTTGACAGAGAGAGAGAGATTACAAGTAGGCAGAGAGGCAGGCAGAGAGAGAAGGGGAAGCAGGCTCCCCGCTGAGCAGAGAGCCCGATGCGGGGCTTGATCCCAGGACCCTAAGATCATGACCTGAGCCGAAGGCAGAACCTTTAACCCACTGAGCCACCCAGGTGCCCCTAAAACTTCTCTAAATTCTTGAGATTCCTCTCTTTCTGCAAACTTTTGCCAAAGGATATTAACTCATTTTTGTTTTTGTTTTGTGATCTGTATCTATTTGTATCTACATCTATACATTCTTTCACCCCCCAAACAACTAATCCAAATCTGTCTCTTTGAAGCATTGAAGAAGATACTGTTTTTTAAAAATAATTCAATATGTGTTCTTGCCAGATTTAAGCCTAGGTAATTTGGAACTAGATAAAGTCTTAAACAATCCATCTCTTCACATTTAATGTGTTCAGGTTTTTGAGGAAATCTGTAAATATATGGTCTTCACTTTTTTTTTCTCTCCATAGATTCTACTTTTCATTCCCCAATCTGCAGTAAGCATCTTATTTTAAATCACTTACGTGCTGACAGTGTTGTAGAAGCCTTCTAAGTTTACGTGATGAATATAGAACTGAAGACAGAAGAGCAAAATGAGAGGGGGCAGGGAATAAAGGGAAGAAGAGAGAGAGAGAAACCAAAGACGTTTGTAGGTGAAAACAAAGAATCTGTAGAAATTGGTGTCAGGGAAACTTCAAAAGACATGACTATGTATTTATGCTTCTTTCAAATATGCAGTTTTGCAAAAGTAACCATCAAAGGCTTAAGATTTAACATTTGATATTTTTCAAAGAAATGTTCAGTTCTTGAAATTATTATGGCTTTCTTATGTCCATTAACATCCACCCAGCATTCTAGCAATGACTCCATTGATTTAAGCAGCTGGCAGGAGAGATTGCAGCTACCGTCTATTGTCGCTGTACGGCATTTGTTCAGCAGTCATATTTGTCAATCATTAAATGAGTAGCAAAAACAATTCAGGCTTTGATGAAGGAAATGTCACCAGATTTTGCAGTGTTGTGTGACAAATATAAGGAGAAGCACTGCGAAATACAATCTTACTTAAGAAAAAGAAGAGAGAAGACAATGTAGGAGAAAATGAAAAGTAAAATAAACTTTAGGTCTCTATAAAGTGAGCAGTCTATTAGATATAAAAGTCACCATCTAAAACCTATATTTGAAGACCTTATAGAAACAAGATCTAAAATAAATTTTAAAATAAAATCTTAAAACAATAACAAAAATAGTAAGAATAAAGTACACGTGTAATCAGTATTTACCAGTATCTGTCATGGCTAAGGACTGTACTTTAACCAGTGTCTACTGCAGGTTTCTGGTTACTCTCCATTTCACCATTCAGATTCATTCTCTGTTCATGCACGAGCAGGGCTCCCTTTGCTGGCTGACTTCTCTTTCGAATCTGCCACAAAATGGCATCGGAAGATCACAGAGTAGGAGAAGAGAACCACAAGTTTCTTCCCTCCCTGATTCAGCCAGGCAGTAGCTGGGACCCTCCATGATGACAGCTTACTGACTCCTGGAATATTGATTCCTTTCTGTCCTCTGCAACCGTAGTAGCAATGGTAGCTTCCAGTACTGCTAGTCTCAGAATCTTATCGGTTACCTTAACATTGCCCACAATTCTGTGAGTAGTTCCTTTATTGAAGTCTCTTAATTTGAAAAAAAATAAATAAAGTCTCTTAATTTGAATTATTTGCAGTGAATTTTTCTTTCTACTAGGAACCCGACTGATATCACAGATATTTGTCATATCCATTACAGAGGACCCTGTTTATGTTTTCCATTATGATCAATGACATAAATGTAATTATGTGGGAGTTTATATAAACACAAACACTTCACTATAGCTTGCTTGAGAGAATACAGACTGGAGACATTAAGAAATCAAGTTGATGTGGAACACTGGTCTCAAAATACATACACAGTTCCAAAAGAAACGGAGCTGCTGCTTCTGGAATGGGTGTCAAAAAGGCTAGCCACATCCTTGTTCTGTTCCTAATGCTTACTAGCCAGAAGAACCGTAAAATCATAGCAGGCTGGATTTAGGTATACGGGATTTCGTTAAGGACCTTATAGTTATAAACCTACTATGTTCCTGAATTCCTCTTATGTTGTTTTGTTAATTGGTGGTTAAGCCTGTATTTGAATACTACCCACATTAAGAGTAAACTAGTTCCAAGGTAGGCCTTTATAAATTCGAACAGTTTTAGCTAATGTAAACTTTCCCCTCATGTTCAACAGAAATACCTCTTGTTATCACTCCCACCACTGGTGCCAGCACTACCCTCTGGTGCCATTCTCAGTCTGTCTAATCTCACTGCCACATGATCATCTTCCAGATATTTGCATATAGTTCTTATGATCTTACTGAATTTCCTTTTTCCAACTAACTTTTTCAACAGCTTGCCAAACCCCTCCCTAGTTTTATGATCAGACAGCACATAAAATTAATTTCTTTCTATTTCCCCAGCTCTTCTCTGTGTCCCTGAGTAAATTCCCTTTATTGGAACTTGCTCACTTGCAACACATTTGGACAGACTTCCCTTTGCAGTTTCCCAATGTGCACAGAGCCACCTTGCTCTCTGATACTCTTTTCAGTGCTTTCTGTATTTCCGCGCAAGTCCTCATTCACCACATGTACTGGGCACACAGATGGCTATAAATCAAATCTGCTTAATACGACAAGAATTGATATGACAAGAACTTATCAAGTCAAGTATTTGACTACAATCACTCTTTTATTCAACCAGACAGGATTCTATCCAGATCCATAGAGAAATGCGAGAGAAGTGTTTGGCCTTGTACATTTTTTCTCTCTCCCTAGCTTATAGGGGATCTTTTTTTTTTTTTTTAAGATTTTATTTATTTATTTGACAGAGAGAGAGAGAGATCACAAGTAGGCAGAGAGGCAGGCAGAGAGAAAAGGGGAAGCAGGCTCCCTGCCGAGCAGAGAGCCCGATGCGGGGCTCCATCCCAGGACCCTGAGATCGTGACCTGAGCCAAAAGCAGAGGGTTTAACCCACTGAGCCACCCAGGCGCCCCTAGGGGGTCTTCTTTCCCCAAATAATTGATCCATTAACAATACTGAAATTGCTTTAGGTAGCCAATCAGTGTTTAAGAGGTGGGATTCCAAGTTCTGCAGATATCAGGTCCTGACTCTCCTTTCATCTAGGATCAATCTAATAGACTTTGGAACCAGTTTCCAAATTTTTGCTATTCCCTCTAATAATATCTGCATTAATTACTCTATGACATAAAGCCTAGAACAAAACATGTCTTAATGATAAAAAAATGTTCACTCGAGGATTCATGCACAAATATTTACTGTTTCCTACATGCGAGGGCCTCTGCTCCAACTGGGCACACAAGGTGGACGGAGAACTTCCTTCATGCTCTGGGTGTTGGGCTTCTTTTCCCTTTCGTACCTGAGCTTCAGCTGTGAGTCACTCTGTCCTATTCCAGTAAAAAGAGTTTCAATATTCAGATAAAAGTATCTGCATAGCCCCCCATGATGTCTCTTATTCTTTTATAAGCAAAGGAAAGAAAAAAATGAAGATGAAATAGATCTAGGAATACTGAAAATAACAGTTATGTGAGTTGTAAGCACTGAGTATATATTTCACATTGCAAATCATCACTACTGCAACCATTTATTTGTTTGTCTGCTTTTCTGAGGTTTTTATAGTCCCAGGCAGCAGTGAGATAGCCTCTCGTCTACTTCTGGCCTTACCAAATACCAAGTATTAAAACATGAGAGTATATAGTGGCTACAACTGAAATAAAACAGACAACCTGACATCATAAAAAGAGTACGGACCTGAAAGCCATGAGTTCTATCTAATCCTAACTCCACCTCTAACAAGTTCATGAACTTGAATGATCCTCCTCATGTTCTAGGCCCTCAATTTCTCTCCTGTAAGCGAGAGGTTGGAATTTGATGGTCTCAAAAGTCACCTTATCTCTCAAATTTTCTGATTATATCATTTTGCTTGAAAAGCTAGAGAAGGAAACAGAAGGAGCCAGCTTGCCCAGTTGCAAAAGGAGTTGAATGCTGGCACAAGAATTCAGGACTGTATGTGGGAATGTGTGATTATAGTACAATCATTATGATTCATCAAGAGAATAAATTCCCTTGTTGGTTACACATACACACTCCCCACCCCTTCCCACTCACAACTTTTACTTCCTGGTTTAAGAACAGTCTAAAAGTAGGGAAAGGATGTGGGTGGAGTGGGAAGAGGGGAGGGGAGGGAGCGGGAAGTGTTCTCTATTTGGAAGAGATCTTTGGAAGCTCTTTTTCATGCTCATTTATACCACCTACGGTGCTTTTATTCTTCCTTGCTGAATGTTTGATTATCCTAACCAGACAGAAAGTAATAAGTCAAAATAGTTACCGTCACTCCTTTTCAAGCATAATAAGCTCAGTTAAAACATTTTCATACATACACAAATGATGACTTAATTCACTGAATAAAATTAAAGAAGTCAAAATTAACAGAATCAGTCATGCCAACAAGAGAGAGGGAAAATTCCATAATAAGGCAACTCAATTTCTACACCTATGGGTGAGAGAGAAATGACCAAAATTGACCTTTAAAAGAAATTTTCCTCTTTTTATTCTCTGATATACTGAGTCTACTCTCTCACAGTAATCAAATAGCTTAAAAGGAAAGCTTATAAGTAGGTTTTATAAGCAGATAATATTCAGCTCAGGAGTTCTCTAGATGAGCCTAGCTGGTTCTGGCACTATCTGGATCACAGCATGAAAATCACTGGACTTTAAGTTTTCAAATATTTGTGGGAAGCTCATGACAATAAGAGGATGGGATTTAGCTGAACTTTCCATGGACCTCAAAATTAAATGTAATTTCTGGTGGGAACAAGATAGCACAGACTCATTTCTCCCTACTCCTTCTCACTAAATACAACACAAAAGCCTAGAAAAAATGCAAGAGGCAATCAAGGGAGAATAGCGTAAAATAGAAAAAGGAAGGCAAACTGATTGAGGACCTCAAGACCGGAGGAACAACACAGTATTAACAGTATTTTAGGACTTTCCGCCCAACAAACGAAAGTGGTCTAGATGCTGCATCTCCAGACCCTTAAGTTGGCAAGAGAAAAGTGACTATTGTGGACTAAATCTTTGTGTCCCCCCAAAATTTATTTGGTAAAAGCGAAACCCTCAGTATGATGATATTTGGAAGTGGGACTTTTGGGAATTAATTAGGTTTAGATGAGGTCAAGAGGGTGGAACCCTTATGACGTGATTAGTGCCCTTATAAGAGAAAGAGAGGACTTCTGGGGAAGATGGCAGAGAAGGAGGATCCTAAGCTCACCTCGTCCCACAAGTATACCTAGATAACACCCACATCAGTGTAAATAACCCAGAAAACAACCCCAAAGACTGGCAGAACAGACTTTCCACAGCTAAATGTAGAGAACAGACCACATCGAGGAGGATCCTCTATATTTTATAAGCTTTAGTTCCTACAAACAAACAAAACCCAGGAAGAAAAAAAGGCAAGCACGCACAGAGTAAAGGCCATGTGAACATGAGGAGTGAGAGGACAGCCATCTGTAAGACAGAGAGGGTCTTCACCAGAACCTACAACCCATGTAGGCAACCTGATCTTGGGCTTCCAAGCCTCCAGAACTGTGAGAAAATAAACGTCCATTGTTTAAGCCACCCAGCTTATGGTATTTTGCTATAGAAGCCCAAGCTGACTAGAACAGTGATCTAATTAGGTCATTCTTCCCCAGACAGAATGGGAGCTCTGCTGACAATACCAGAAGAAACACACCCTCCTTCCCTGCTGACCGTGAGACTCGCTGCCACCACTGAGAGACATCAGTGGCTGATGGTGCCAAAGGGGTATCATTCATTTAGTCATTCAACAAATATTTACCTTACAGCTATTTTGTGCCATACACTGTTCTAGGTGTTGGGATATGTCAGCAAAAAAGCAAAACAAGATATCTACTGATAGTCACACTTGAAGATATTTGATTAAGAATTTTAAGAAAGCAAGTGAATGAGAATGATCTAAAGCTTATCATGGTAACCTTAAATGCAAATATTCATACACAGATTAAAGTTCAGACCCTCAACTTGAATCCAACTTTTTCTAAGAAATTGGTAAAAACCTTCAACTGAGATTACCAGTGCAGCTACAATAAGGTCTTCTGCTTTGTCACTGGGTTTTTTTCCCCTTTGTGCCCGATGTTGTTATAAAGCTGGTAAGTTTGTGCTGAGTTAGCATTTCCCTTTATTAGTTTTTAGTCTCTGTATCAACAGTTATTCACAGTTTAGATCTTAAATACAGCTTTCTACAAGACTGCTATGAAGATTGTTTCTCCCCAACATACTCTGAAATGCCAGCTGCCTGCTTTAATCTAGAAAAGGCATCTGTTGATGTAACGCAAGGTTGCTCTGCTCTGTGATCAGCATTTACCAGCCTTTTACTTGTCTGAATATTCTCTGGGATCTGCCCAACACTGTGGCAATGGGAAGAGTTTAACAGCCTCTAACTTGCTGGGGAAAAAAAAAAAGTAATTGCCTCACTAAATCCAAATTTAAAAGATATTCAACGTGGAGCAAATCACGGAATCTCAGTGTTTACTCTATTAAACATTCAACTGATTGCAGTTTTCTGAGGATTAGTTATTTAAATACTTGAGGCAAACTAGCTAACATATTCTCAGGCAAAATTGGACAGCATGCTCCTTTATTTTTCAACATATCATGTTTGCTTCGAATGTAAAATATTGTCCATTCAATTTACAATATGGGATATTGCTTACCTAAGCTTAAAATGACTTTTTTAAAAAAATATTTTGGAACATACTGGTTTTTTTTTTTAAATAATTTCAGACTTATAGAATAGTTGTAAACCTAACATGGAGAGTTTCTGTTTATTCCTTACCCACTTTCCTCATTGTTAACATTTTAAATCATTTTGCTACATTTGCCAAAACTAAGAAACTGACATTTGTACACTGCTATTACTTAAACTCTGGACTACATGAATGTCATCGGTTTTAGTGAAACGCCCTCCATCTGTTGCAAGATTAAATCCAAGGTGCCATTTGGTTTCTAGTTGTCCTATGTCCCCAATCTCTGGTCTATGAATTTAGTCTTTACTTGATTCGGTCCAGGCAGGTAACCTACAGAAAGTTCCCTGTCTGGGTTTATGTAACACTTTTTCTCATGATTAGATTGACATCATGGGGTTTTAGAAAGACTATGATACATGTGATCTTGTCACATCAAATCAGGGAGAACATGATACTCACAATGTATCACTGATGTTAAACTTCATCACTTTCACAAGATGTGTGCGCCAGGTTTTTCCACCATAGATTTACCATTTTTCCCTTTCCCTACTCTATCCTTTTAGATGTCTCCATTTATGCTTTTATTTTAAAATGATTAAATCACAGAAAATATAACGACACTTTTATACCTACCACTCAGATATTAGTAAGTTTTAAAATATCAACATTTTTGCTCCAGGTGTTTTTAATCACAAAAACTAATTATCCATTGAGTTAATAATCCTTCCTTATATGTTTTTATACTATTTCATTTTCTTGTCTTGCTTTGTAGAGACAAATTGATTAAAAACTAATGTTGAGGAGGGAAGAAAGCAAATTTCATGTTAATAAATACTATGAGAACATTTATGTAAAGAAACAAAACAACCAATATTCTTTTATGACTATTTGTATACGTAGTATCAAAATCATAGAACTAACAATACTTATTTTTTTATTTCCTCAACTTTGTTTTCTGAACTCCCTTCTTTGAGTTCAATTCTTACGTAAGTATATCGTTTAGTAATATTTCTTTAGCAGGAGTCTGAGAATATTAAATTCTCAGGTTTTGACTGTCCAAAATTATCTTTATTTTACCTTAATCACTGAATAATATTTTAGTTGGGTATAGAATTCTAGGACAAAAATTACTTCCTCTCAAAATTCAAAGGTAAGAATCTGATAGAATGCTATCATCAGTTTACAATAATTCCTTTGAAAGTGTTCCCTTTTCCTCTGTTTACTTTCAATATTTTATTTCATGCGGTATCATGTCACTCAGCTATGCCTAACATGACTTGATTTTAGTTCTGCTGTTTATAAATCAATGTCCTCCTCCTTTAATTCTTTGAGGATTTACATTTTGTAGATGACTCTCTGCCCAACTGTAACTGAAAACTCTCTCTCAGCTGGTAGACAGAACTTACCTACGTTCCATTTCTAGGACAAGGCAGTTCTCCAACAGTTCTGGTTTTATACTGGTTGATCAGTTTCATCTATGCCTCTGGGCCAAATGTCTTTTTCTTGGTAAAAGATGCATGAAGCCTGTTCCTTATTACTAAGGTTTATATGGTTTGGATGCTTTACTGAGTGATTGGACCTAAGATCTCTCACTTCTGTGACTTCCTGTGCTCTCCTTATTTCAAGGAACTGCTACTCTTCCATCCAAAGTTTTGAACATATATATTAATTTAAAATAAATTCTATTTTGTCTTATCCAGAATTTCTAAGTGTTTGTAGGACAGGGTGGCTCTGTCATGTCATGAGAGTCTGTCATATTAACTGAAAGCACCAGAACAAGATTTCTATACTTCCTATGGAAATAAAAAGAGAATGCTGAGCAAAAGAATAATCTCCATTTTGTATCTGTCTGAAGTCTAATTGAAGATATCGGGCACATAGAAGGCATAGAAGGAAACATAGAAGGAAAAATGTTATTAGGCAGCACTGCATAATGATTCAAGCAGTATAGATTAGTGATTAGGCACCTTGGCTCTTAAGCCAGGATGTCTAGAATCAAAGCTCCATCATTTGACTAGAATGTGAAAATTGTTCAAAGGTCAAACACTGGTTTCAAAATTAACCTATTACAAGGGTGATTTGGCAGATAGAAGCTTTCATAATAAATATTTACTTTCAAACAAGCTGCACTATGATTCAAACCCAGCCAAAAAGTGAAGGTTGTGAGCCTACCTTTCTTTCAATTGAAATTACTCAGAGACTAATAATTTCCCATGTAATGTGGGAAGCATACTGCATAGGTGTCCGATTCAAACTTGAGAACTAATCAGATAAAGGACTTGTCGGAGAGGACTAAAGGAGCTGAGCACCTGTATCTGGAAACAAAGTTCCAGTGGCAGTTGAACAAACCAGTGAGAATCCTCAGGACTACATGTGCGAACCACTGAAGGAGATAGAGCTGGACTGGAGCCACTTAGTCCTTGTCCAAAAGAACCACTGGGAGATAAAAGGAGATTAACAGAGTATTTCTTTGCAGTGGATTGCTAAAAAGCCATGGACCAAGGAGATGCAACCACTGGAGAAACAGAAGACATTATTTCACAGGGGTTGCAATCAGAAGAATCAAGCAAAGGAATTTTGCATGAAAGCAAAACAAGCTCAATAAATCTGCCAGTCCCAGAGAGTTTGAGGATATTTTACAATAATATCAGCCAAACATTAACTTTCTGCTTCAACATATTTTACAATATAATCAACCAAATATGAACTTCCTGCTTCCACCATTACTGTGGCAAGTGGAAAAAGAGGTAATAAAAAAGGGGGGAAAAAGCGAACCCCAGCCTTTTCCAGTACTACTGGTTCTCCCTTATAAAAGTGTTTGTGAAGTTGTATTACCTTAGGGTGAAGAACAAAGTGACAGGATTGCCAGATTTTAATTCAATGGCAAGAGGAAAATTTTTCCTAGTTGAATGAAATTTAAAGGGACAAATGTAAAGATTTTTCCACACTTATTTCGAAGGCACTCCTTTCTTCTGAATCCTCTTTAATACAAAATGGCCTTCCACTATTAATTTAATAATTTCTTTCCCAACCCAAATTCTGATTTTTTTAAAAATCCATAATATGCAAATAGGAAGATGAGTTATTCATTACAAGTATTGTGACACTAACACTGTTTTTCTAAACGAAGGAGCTAAGCTTGTCTTCTTTTATTAGAGGCATTAATTCAAGATACCATATATTGTAATTTAACGTGCTATATTTCACAGTTTTTTCCCCTTGACCTAGGCATTATTTAGGAGAGTTTTCCATTATTATTGTCATTATTGTTTCCATGGATATTTGAGTATTAGGAGTATTGAGCTAGAAACCTATACATCATTCTAACATTACCAGATACAATGCATTACAAATATATTTCCAAAATACAATTTTCTGAAAGACAATCATACTGTGTTGTTTCCTGCCTTGAATATTTTTTTTTACTTCCTCTACTTTAAGAAGTCATTTTTGAAATCCTACAGCTTTGCATTAAGTCTTATATGTAGTCAAAACTAGAAGTTTTCAGACTGTTTCCAGGCAAGCCTTAGAGTTCCACAAGCTGCTTCACATTCCAGTCCCATCATGTGACTCTGAGTGGGAGGAATCTGGACCTCAGCCCCGTTTTTACTCAAAATGGATTATTTTTGATAAGTTTCATATATAATTTGGTTCTTCACAGGTTTTATCTGAAAAAAGAAGCATTCTTTCCTAAGAAAGAAATTCAAACCCACCAGTTTAAAATGCATATAACTCTCTTCGATCTCTCCCTATGAACTGTTTTGAATATCTCAAATATAGTCTTAGAGGAGGTCAAATAAGATTCCACACTTTCTCAAATAAAGCAGTCACACAACAGCACAAATCAGCACATTTTGAGTTCAAAATTCTCTGCCCACCACAAAGACATATATACATCTTAAATCCAATGACAAACCAAAAGCCAAATCCATTCAATTGTTTCCAAAATAAAACTCATCATCATCATCATCAAGTTCCTCTCCAAGACAAATAAGATACCCTGAAGAAGAAAAATTTTGTTGTATGGGCAAAAAGCACTGTGGGAAATTCTCTGGAGTAGCAAATTGGCTCTTAAAACAAACTTTATTTTTTTAATGAAAAACACTGGCCAATAAATTCTTTACAGGAAAAAAATCTCCAGCTTTGAAAATATTTAAGTATTTTATTCTCTATTCTCAAAAAAAAAATCTCTGAGTTTATTTCCTAATGATGTTTAGTGATGAGAATACAAAGGTAACTCACAGTATGTGAGAAACATAACAAAGAAATGTTAAACAGAATAGTTTAATAAATTTCAAACAAATGCTTGCCAGAGCCCATTACAGATATTACATATTTACCTAAAGATAAAGATGTTACGTTATCATGGTCTATCTTAAGATAATACCATCTAAAGAGTTCTAGGAAATTTGTATCAAATATAAAAATACATTACCTTTATTACAAATCTTCAAAATCATAAATGGCTTTATAATTTCTGCATAATTCACATCATTTAGGTCCTCCCTCTTTTGGTTTAGTAACATCTTAATTTAAAAACGAAATATTTGCAAAGAGCATTCACTGTGTTAACCAAACTAAGAGGAGAGAATCTTGATTTGGGGACCATTCCTTAGAACTGGATGTGGTAAATTCTGATGCTGCAGAAACAATGTCAGAATTTTCTAAATTTTAATACTGTTTCAGGGTTTTCTAAAATATATTTGAATATGACATGCCATGTGTTTTCATTTGTTTAGTCGGAAAAAAGAAAGAAAACAAATATTGAATTCTCCAAATGCTAGGCTCGGTAGTGGAAGGGGAGAGAAGGGACACTCATACTGAAGATGAGGTATGACTCCCAACTTATGGCCACCTTCTGGTCACCTGCTGGCTTACTCTGTTGGGAGCTCTCCCTAGGCACCAACATAAATGTGTCTCTCTCCTACCCAGGGCGTGCTGTACTGAACTGTGCTGGCTTTTTCCTTTCTTGTTTCTGTTTCTTGCTTAATTTTTCCTACTTTTCTGTGTTTGGGCTTCATTATGGATCAGGAAATCTTTAATGAAGACTCAGAGTCCACAGCAACAGCTGCTTCATCTTAATTCCTCTTGTACTATCCAGCATCCTATTCACTTGGTGTTTGTGTGTGGTCTGTTTTGCTATTATTTTAAAAATTGTTCTAGTCTATAGGGTAGCCTTTAAGAGTAAAGGCTTTGAGCCCAGCAAGTTATTCTTGCCTGTGGGTGCAATGTTTTACAGTGATCTCTAGAGCGTATTCATCTTGCTTAACTGAAATTTTATGCCCATTGATTAGTAACTCCCATTTCAGCTGCAGCTCTTGGTAACCACAATTTCACTGATTCCATGAAGTTGACTCCTTTAGATAGCTCATGTAAGTCGAATCATATAGTATTTGCCCTTTGTCCATATAGAAATGGCTCATTTTACTTAGCATAATGTCCTCAAGGTTCATCTACATTGTTGCAGATTGTAAAATTTCCTTCTTTTTGTATGAGTTTGACAAAATTCATAATATTGAAAGTGTTTTGGAATTAGATAGAAGTGGTGGTTACACAGCATTGTAAATACACCAAAAGCCACTGAAATTATTCACTTTAAAATGGTTAATTTGGGGGCACCTGGTTGGCTCAGTCGGTTAAGTGTCTACCTTTGACTCAGGTTGTAATCCCAGGACTGGGTGTCCTGGAATCCAGCCCAGAGTCAGGCTCTCTGCTCAGCAGGGGGGTCTGCTTCTGCCTCTGCCCCTCCCCTGCTGGTGCTCTCTCTCTCTCTCTCAAATAAAGCCTTTTAAAAAATGGTTAATTTGGGGCACCTGGGTGGCTCAGTTGGTTGAGTGGCTGCCTTCAGCTCAAGTCATGATCCCAGGGTGCTGGGATCGAGCCCCGCATCAGGGTCCCTGCTCAGCGGAGACCCTGCTTCTCCCTCTCCCTCTGCCTACCGCTCTCCTTACTTGTGCTATCTCTGTCAAATAAATAAATAAAAAATCTTTAAAAAAAAAAAAGGTTAATTTTATTAGACAAATTTGACCTCATGGAAAATGAGACTTAAAAGAAATATATTAAAAAAAACATAGTATCACATATCCAAAAAGTGTGGATTTTACTGTATGTCAGTTATACCTCAATAAACATAACTTCAGCAAAAAGAAAAATATTAAAGCCTTTAGAGTCAGATGACCCTGGGTTCAAAGCCTGCCTCTGCCATGTATAAGCACTCTGTGAGCTTGGGCAAATTATTTAAACTCCCTGCTGTTGAGTTTCCTCATGTGTAAAATTGTAATACTAATACTGTTGAGGATATGTGAATTGTGCTGCAATTAAAACGGCAACATGGTATTTAACCAGAACCACAAGTCCAAATCCTCCCTTAATGCACTCACCTCTCCCCACAAAGTCCTTGAAATTTGCACAGAGCCAGCTAGGGTTCTGGGCCCAGACTCCAGGGCAGACCCTGGTGATGTAGGCTGAAAAAGTGTGTTTTTCTTTTCTAACCTCAAACAAAAAACAGACTTGTTCAATTTGTATCTCCCCCAAAGTCTAAATTCCAATGCAGCATTTCTATGTTGGAAAAAATAATAATAAAACTACACCTCTTCATGACAAAGGGAAATGAATGACAGATAAATTCATGTGTTTCAAAGCTTGGAATGGAACCAGCCTAGGCCACTATCCAAACCATGGTTACTGAATCAGAGTGCGTAGGGAGCACTTCTAGCTGTTACCGTTCTGTGCTGGTGTAGATCCTTATGCATTAGGACTGAGGTCCAGTATGAAACCTGAAATTTAACTGGTCCAAATTTGGATGTTTTCTTGAGGTAGGGTAACTTGACCTTGATCTCAACTCATTTTTAGGGAATGACTACAGACAGAATTGAAAAAAGAACAGAGGAGCCTTGCGTGCCTTTCCTTGAAAGCCAACAAATACCATCTTCATTGGTTCATTATATTCAGTGAAATAATCTATGGAAAGCACAGATAACAATGCTGAAAATAAGTCCAGCTATTATAAGTAGGAGAAGTATTTGTTGAATTGACTATGTCATTTTGTTAAACTGTCTACCCTGTTTTCTTCGCTTTGTCTTCACTGCAGATGGCTGAGTTTGGGGCTGCATCATGACTTTGGAGGAGAGTCCTACATTTTCACGTCTTTAGAAGCATTTCCCTTTGAGCCTTTTGCAATCAGGACATACAGGCAGAACAATCTGTATCATTACTTTGAAAATCTCAGGACCGTTCTAATTGCTTAGCAGGACAGGGACTATGCACAGGGCTTGAGCACTAAGACAAGCTGTTATGAAAAGGGTTACATATATCTTAGCTCCGCTGGTTCTTTGAAAATCAAAAACTCTGACAATGCACCCTAGGGAAGCAACTGTGCCTGTGCTTTTCAGGCAGATGAGCTTAATACTTGCCATACAGTGACTTCAGACACACTGCCTTTCTGGAAATGAGATTGTATTTCAAAGAACAGGCTCTTGTTATCGATCTCTTTTCTTCCAAAGAATAGTGAAGAAAAAAATGCTATCTTTGAAAGAGGATTTTAATATTTACTGTCACTTAACATGTTTGGAAATGCAGGACTAACTCCACAGTTACTGATCATTTTCGTCACAAGTGCTGTGTAGTACAGTCCTGAAAGATGTCAACTTAAATCTGAATATCCCTACAATAGGGATTTTCCTTGGGCAGGACCATAGGAAGCATGAAAAACATCAATTCCTGATGCTCTTTTTCTATAAAATCTAACTTCTTACTAAGTAAACGTTTTTACTGGACATGTAAAGACAACTTTACAAAGAGGGCACCTGGCTGGCTCAGTTGGTGGACTGTGCTTACCTTGATCTCGGGGTTTAAGTTTGAGCCCTACATGGGGTACACAGATTATGTGAAAAATAAAATCTTATGTTCCACATATTAGTGAAACCATATAATTGTCTTTCTCTGCTTTAAGCAATAGCACAGAGGACCATAGGGGAAGGGAGGGAAATCTGAAGGGAGAGAAATCAGAAAGGGACATGAACTATGAGAGACTATGGACCCTGGGAAACAAACTGAGGATTTCAGAGGGCAGGGGAATTGGGGGAGGGGTAACACGGTGATGGGTACTAAGGAAGGTATGTGTTGTGATGAGCACTGGGTGTTATACGTAACTAATGAATCACTGAACACTACATCAAAAACTAATGATGTACTATACAGTGGCTAACTGAACATAATGAAGAAAAAGAAAATCTTTTTTTAAGTGTTAAATTTTTTTATTTGAGAGAGAGAGCATGAGAGAGCGCGCGCGCACAAGCAGGGGGAGGGGTAGAAGGAGAGGGAGAAGCAGACTCCCCGCTGAGCAGGGAGCCTGATGTGGGAAGGCAGATGCTCAACCGACTGAGCCACTCAGGCACCCCAAAAAATAAAATTTTTTTAGAAAAAGAATGCTTTACAAAGATGTCATTTGAGAAAGATTGAAAGGAACAGAAAATATAAGTACAAATTGATACCTTAGAGATACTAAAGCCTCTTGCTGCCGCTTACAAATAATCTAATTGAACTTTGGTTTCCTTTCTCTTTCTTGTGAAACTTTGACTTTCCCTCATTACAGACTTTGGAAAGACATATGTCTGACCAGTTACTTACACTTTGTGTTTTTTGTTTTTTGTTTTTTTAATTTATTTATTTGACAGAGAGAGAGAAAGAGATCACAAGTAGGCAGAGAGGCAGGCAGAGAGAGAGGGGGAAGCAGGCTCCCCGCCGAGCAGAGAGCCCAATGCGGGGCTCGATCCCAGGACCCTGAGATCATGACCCGAGCCAAAGGCGGAGGCTCTAACCCACTGAGCCACCCAGGCACCCCTACGCTTTGTGTCTTAAAAGTCCTATCACACTTACTTCAGCTTCTTGCTTAATTGAAAGTCACTAATGTCAGGGCTTCTTACTGGTTCTCATAATCACTTAGTCTGCTCTGTTATGCAAGAGGAATTAATCTTATATTTTCTTTCACTCTTTATGTTCCATATTTCTTGATTTATCCAAGACAGAAAATATATACCACTTACCATCTTTTGATGTACATAAGTTTTCTATTCAATTCTATGATAACTTTTTGCCAATAAGAAAAAGTTAACTTATCAACCAACTTGATTATTAATTCAATGAACTACCGCTACCCTTCCTCATCAGTATTCAACTAACATTCCATCACTTCTTGGCCAGGGCCCACAGTTTAACACTGCTCAAACTGTTCTAAGAAAGCAATGATGTATCTCTAAATATTTTCAATACCTTTATACAATACTTCTTAAAATTATTCCATGCTGATTGTGAGAAACACAAAGCATGTTAAACAAAAAGGATATGGCTTTTAAAATGGCAACCCAGACTGTGGACTCTGAACAACAAACTGAAGGTTTTGGAGGGGAGAGGGGTGGGGGGGCTGGGTGAGCCTGGTGGTGGGTATTGAGGAGGGCACATATTGCATGGAGCACTGGGTGTGGTACATGAACAATGAATCTTGGAACACTGAAAAAAACAAAATAAAAGTAATTGGAAAAAAAAAATAAAAAAATAAAATGGCAACCCAGAAAATACAGATTTGGTGTTCTATGTTGCCATAGCCAAAATATTTGCTTAAACTCCCTTCTGAACATAGCCTATAAATACGCCACTCCTTTCGTATCACTTTTTTTTCCTTCTAGCTTCCTGGAGACAGCCTAGGAAACGGTGTATTGCTGTGCGCTTTCCAAAAAAGGGGAGAATGTATGTAACACCATTGCTCTTATTTATTTAAAAATAAATAAGCCTCCAATTCAAATTGGAGGAAATCAGAGGGGTGAAGAACCATGAGAGACTGAACTCTGAGCAACAGACTGAGGGTTTTGGGGGGGGATGGGCGAGCCTGGTGGTGGGTGTTGAGGAGGGCATGTATTGCATGGAGCACTGGGTGTGGTACATAAACAATGAATCTTGTAACACTGAAAAAATAAAAGTATTTGGGAAAAAAATAAAAAATAAAAATAAATAAAAATAAATAAGCCTCAAAATATTTGACCAAAATTACATTTGAATTGTTTAAGACAAGTTTGGTATCTGATATAATTTGTCTGTCTTATTTGGACATCTATTCTCAGTCTTGTGCAGGTATTAAAAACATGTCTTAGAGGAGCATTAAGTCTGTGAAGTGAGCAAATGGCTATGAAAACCTCAACCTTTAAAGTAAGTAATTCATAAGCATTAAAATGTAGCAAAGATATTTTCTTTCAAGTTGAAAAGGGTCAAATTCTTTAAATTGTCAACACAACAAACTGAATGACCCTTATATAAGAATCCAAGATTATTCAATTTTTTTTTAGTGTTGCATAGCCATTTGTTGAAATGTTTCATCTAATCAGAGATTCCTGTTTGGGGTTAATAAAACAGCAACCAGCAAAGAAGAGAGAGTGTGGGGAGAGGGGAGAGTATCAGGTCTGGGCAAGTGCGCACATACACACACAGGGAGAGAGAAAACAAAAACAAAGTCTTCTAGTATCTTCTACAGAGTATCTCAGTGTGACTGAGAATATCTCTGTTTAGCTGACAACTGTTGAACAACTCCAGAGAAAACATTCTACTTGGCTGTAATCAGGTCATGTTTTCTCAGGCAGCAGAGAAGAGTGGTTATCTACTCAGGAGACCCACAGATCTGGTTTCAGTCTGGAGAGACTATTTAATCTCTCATACCTAAGTTTCTTCTATATAAAATTAAGATAATTTCTACTTCATAATCTGTTATGGGAATAAATGAAATGTCATATTAAAAAGGCTTAGCATAAATCCTAGCACTCGTAGTTATTTTATTTATGCATTACAATTAAGTTCCTACTATAAGACAAGCTGTAAGTCTTAAGGGCTATTCTGGTCCCCGTATCAATGAATTAGCAAGGCATAACAACTACTAAGAATAAAACAAAATATACTAGAATTGACTATGTGAATATCAACATAGATACATATATCAATATGATATATATGCAAAGAGACAAAGTGAGAACAGAGAGAGATGCCTTCTGGAATGGCAGTGTGAAGAGCCTTGTAGACCCTCTGCACAAAGAAACAACATAACTGTTAAACATTTCTGCGGGCATTTTTCAAAATAGTAACAATTTAAAATCTCTAGAAAAAATAAAGTTACCACATGATCCAACAATACCATTCCTAGGCATATCTCTGTGAGAAATAACAGTTCTACTACACAAAAGTTTATCAATATTTATAACACCATTACTCATAATAGCCAAAACACCTTACATGGCCAATGACTGATGAATAGATAAATAAAATGTGGCATATCCAAACAATGGAATAGTATACAGCAATACAAAGAATGAAGCACTGATGCATGCTACAACATGAATGAACTTTGGAAGCATTAAGCTAAAGGAAAGAAATTCATTAAACTAAATGAAAAAAAGATCATATAATATTATATATATATATCTTTTTTTTTTCCATGTCTAGGAAATGTCCAGACTAGACAAATCTATAGACACAAAAAGAGTGTTTGCTAACAGCTGGTGGATGGGGAGCAAGGATAGGTGGGATGGGCAGTGACTTATTAAGTTTACAGGGTTTTGTTTTTGTACTAATAAAAATGTACCAAAATTAAATTCTAGTGATGGTTGTATAACTCTATAAATATACTAGGAACAACTGAATTGTAGATTATGTGTTTGTGAATTGTATGACATATAAATTTTATCTAATTGAAACCATTTTGAAACAAGTGAGATAGGACTTGACACAAGTTCTTTAACAATTGTTTTAGGAGGAAGAGAAGGAGAAAAGAGAAGAGAAAAGGAAAGGCAGATGTTAGCAAGTCACTGTGCAGGAAACCATTGATTATTTTTGACAGGAGAGAAATAATCTGTGTGATAGAAGTCAAAAGTCTTGAAAAGTTTCTCTGAAAAGCCACAATAATTTTCCTAGATGAGTATAAAAATTCTGAAGAGAAGATAGCTTCAAAATGGATAGAGAAAATCTAAAACACTAATTCATTATAGTTAGCAATAAATTATTATTTTAGAATCATAGTTTTTACACCTTTTAAGTTGTCAATAAACAGAGAAGATACTCTCTTTTTGGTCTACTACATATTTTCCTTGAATTAAATGATTTTTCATTTGCCATGACTTTTAATTCATGTTTCTTTTGCCATATTTGAATATACTCATTTATATTCACACCAGTAACACTAATATCAACATTAATCTTAATACTAATATCTTATAAGCAAAAATCCCTTGCTATTAGATCAGCCTCTAATTTCCTTTAGAAGTCTACCTCCTCCCCCTGTAACAGTGATAATTTTCTCTCCTAATCTCATACCAAATTTAATATTCAACTATCAAAATTTGAAAATTATCTATTCATGGACCATAACATTATGAAGATCAACAACATCAGATCTTAAAATCACAGTGCTTGGAAGTCACTCTAGAAATTATCTTGACCACTTCTTCATTTTTATCTTTGTTTTTACTTCCTATTTCATTTCCACAGATAAAAACTGTTACTTCTGTTTGCTCTGATAGTTAACAATTGTACACATAGGACCTCCTGGAACAAATCATCAATCCATTTTTTAAAGATTTTATTTCTTTATTTGAGAGGGACTGAGAGAGAGAGAGAAAGAGAGAGAGAGAGAGAAAGCAAGTGAGAGCACAAGAACAGGGGGAGGGAGAAGCAGACCCCCAGCTGAGCAGGGAGCGCCATGTGGGGCTTGATCCTAGCACTCTGGGATCATGACCTGAGCCCAAAGCAGCCGCTAAATCAACTGAGCCACCCACGTGCCCCCATCAATCCATTTTTGAAGAGCAGTGGAAAACAGCCATCTTCCTCCTTTTAGTGTTCTTTTTATGTATGTATGCTTTATTGTCACTTTCCAGGCATCCGTTTACTATAATAAATAATACTGACTTCATTTTATCTGTCAGTCAAAGAGACAAAATAGAACAAACAAAAATTGATGAATATCTGTACTTAGATGTGTAGGATTAAGCAGGTAACCATTTAATGCAATACCATATTAAAAATAGTATCTGGTATTTACTGGTTCTAAGTAATTTATGTGTTCTCTATCACTTATATTTACAGCAATAGAAAAAAAATCCTATTAATATCTTCATTTACAACTAGGGACACCAAGGCACAGACTTATTATTTGCTCAGTCACAATTAAGCACATTTTTAGTTATTTGAAAACATTTTAAAATAGAACAAGTAGATTGAGAAAGAAAACCCAAACACTCAAAATAACTGGAAAGACAAACCAAGTGGCTATTATTATTTCCTGCTTATTCTTTTAGATGTAAGTAAATTTTCAAATATACATAAATATAGTAAGAACAGCCCACTGAATCCCCATTTCTCCATCATCCAGCCTCCACTTCCAACAACTCAACACCCACCTTGTTTCATTTTACCTTTTAATCACACCCCCTTGAATATTTTGATACAAATATCACTGATATTCTATAATTTTTCCTTAACATTTATTAAGTATCTCTCAAAGATAGAGGCATTTTTAAGATAATCACAATACTCTCTAAATACTTGAAATAAACAATATCCTTTTAGTACCATAAAATGTATAATTAGTGTTCACAGTTCTCTAATAATTCCTTTTTTTGACAGTTTGCATGAACTGGAATCCAAATAAAGTCCATATGTCACAATTGGTTAATATGTCTCTTAATCTATAGATTTCTCTTCCATCATTACTTTTATTTTGTTTCATTTTATCTTATTGCAATTTATTTGTTCAAGATACCACTCCCTATGGACACAGAGCATCTCTTTCAGTATGTATTTTGCAGACTACATCACAGTGGTATATTTCAACAGATCTCTCTGCACTGGTACTTTCTGTACTTTCTATAGTTAATTCTAGAGCCTTGATCACTTTGGGGGTGGTGTGGATTTTTAAAATAGAAAAATGCCGGTCTTTTTAGAGAATTGAAAATGCAGAGAAAAATCTACTGGCCCTATCAATTAAGATTAGACATAAGAATGAATAAAGAAAAAAAATTTGCCTGAATCCAACATCCAAGATAGACTCTAGGATGTGGAAGAATAGACTAAAAAATAAATATAATAAGTATTTCCCCAAAGCTTGGTCAGAGTTTACAGGACCAACCAAGGATGAAGAACATTCCAAGCCTTAATTTAAAATCTTTCAAACTGACTCACAAGTTACAAATAGGTACGAGGCTTTGTTCGTTGTTCTTTCATGGTTTGTATTCTAATATTCACTACTAGAGTTAAGTCCAGAACCATCTGTCACACATTGCTCAGTGACACTGTTTAATTTCTATGAAAGAGCATGAAATCATGCTCTTTACTACTTTGAAAAGTAGTAAAGAATATTGGCAATAGGAGCAACAATTCCCAAGCTTTCCTGAGGAAAGAAGAGACTAGAGTAAGATAATTTTTTAACAGTATCACAAAATGAGATTTCAACTTTTGAAAAAATTATAGAACAAAGGAAGTCTATTGCCACTTATACTAAATCCAGTTGTATAGACTGCATTGCAAGAAAGAAAACCATTAGTTGGGTCATTTCCTATCTTTATGCCTCAGAGACATGCAGCTCCTAATTTTAGCCAACCCGCATGTTGTTAAGTCTCAGATTATTCGCATGAAATGGCAAAAGACAAAGAAAAGAAAGTGGGATTAAAACACGATCTAGGCTGTAAAAAAAAAAAAAAAAAATGGGGAAAAAAATAAAATAAAAAATAAAACATGATCTAGGGGAAAAAATAACCTTGCAGTATGGCTGGTCTTGCAAGTCATGGTTATTTTTTCCCTCTCCTCATCCAAGTTTCACATGGAGCTCTATTAATGCCATCTTTTTTTTTTTTCTTTTTTCTTTTTTTTTATTAACACATAATGTATTATTTGCCCCAGGGTACGTGTCTGTGAATCATCAGGCTTACACATTTCACAGCACTTACCATAGCACATACAATGCCATCTCTTTTAAAAGTGGGTTGGCAAGATACAGATTTCTATGCAGGTTTGTATGAAAATCAGCTATTAAACTCTTCCTTCTAATCTCCACCATGTTCTTTCATTTGTATGCTTTTTATTAGAAGATGACTCTCAATATTAATTCTGCTTTTTTATTCCCATTAGGAAATGCTTTACATTTTTTAATAGCATGGAGCTCTCTGCTATGTGAACCTGATTAGCTGTGTAAAATTGAGTTCATATTCAACTTTTTATCCTGAGTACATTATAGGTACAAGAGGGTTCAGAGTTAGAGCTAGCTACAATTTTGATGGAATAAAATCATTACAAAAAGTACAATATTCTAGGACACGGAATTCTTCATTCAAAACATATGATGGCTACTTGAAATGGTAAAAATAGTAGTCTTGGGCGCCTGGGTGACTCAGTGGGTTAAAGCCTCTGCCTTCGGCTCAGGTCACGATCTCAGGGTTCTGGGATCGAGCCCCACATTGGGCTCTCTGCTCAGCAGGGAGCCTGCTTCCCCCTCTCTCTCTGCCTACTTGTGATCTCTGTCAAATAAATAAAATCTTTAAAAAAAAAATAGTAGTCTTTTAAGCCATCTAGCCTAGATTTAAATCTCAGATCACTTTGCCAGCCACAAGATTTGGCGTGTCTCTTAGTCTGAGAGGATTCCCTCAAAAGTAAAATATGTAAGAAAACTTCTTATTTTTCAGGAAGGGTATTAGTATTTCTATTCTTATGAGTACCTCTGAAGATGTGGCCTGAATTATATTCCATAGGTGATTTCCATAAGTGATTCCAATGCCGATGTGGAAAATAACTGCTACAAAGCACTATTTCATTACTGTTTTAATATATGTCCTTGGTAACTGAAAACATTTCCATAAGCTGATAATTTTTAGTTTTTTATGAGTACCTAACTGATGTGTTTTAGCTCATTTTTCTACTCAGCTTCTCTATGTATTTCATTGATTTCAACTGTTCATTTTATGCTAGTAATATTAACCCATAGCATATGATCTGAAAATTTTTTCCAATTTTTTGCTCACCTTCTAATGATGTATTATGGTGAAGTTTTTTGAAGTAAAGTTCATAAATACTTGGTAATCAATACTTGTTTTATTGATGTTTCTATTTTTGTGATCAGAACATTTCTAAACCATGAGATCACATTAATATGCCTGGGTGGCTCAGTCGTTAAGCGACTGAACCCAGCCGAAGGCAGACGCTTAATGACTGAGCCACCCAGGTGCTCCCCCAACACTTATTTTAAATAATCCATATTTTTTGTTATATTTGTGAGGATGAGGAAAATTATTTTTATAAAAGTGCATCTTTTAAAAAATCACAATTTTATTTTTAGACATATGCGAATTTATTTATAAAACAAAATTTTAAGTATATATTATGAATATTTTCCTAAGTATTAATTCTTACTATTATTGATATGGAAAAACTTTTTTTTTTTTTTTTTTGCTATTTGAATTCTCTTTTAGTGTGAATAATTCTCAGTTGCTTTTTTTTTTAAGATTTTATTTGACAGAGACAGACACAGCGAGAGAGGGAACACAAACAGGGGTAGTGGGAGAGGGAGAAGCAGGCTTCCCGCTGAGCAGGGAGCCTGATGCCTGATGTGGGCTTGATCCCAGGATGCTGGGATCATGACCTGAGCTGAAGGCAGTCGTTCAGCGACTGAGCCACCCAGGCGCCCCTCTCAGTTGCTTTTAATGATAGTTTTCCAGGTAGACTGTCACTCTTCTTTGATGAACATTTAACTTATATTTTGTCTAACTGTATTAGGCCTATTTCACTGATAACAAATATCCTTGTCTAATTCTTAACTCTCCTGAAAATGTCTCTAATGTTGGAGATTTAAACAGTATGTCACATCTAGTACCTTAATAAAACGTTAGTCAATTATTATTATGGCATTTTATCAAGTAAGTGCTGGGTGTTTGGTCAGTATCTTTAAGTGCATGATGGTGTATATAAATGGATTTCCTAAAATTAATCTATCCTTGTAATCCCAGAATAAATCCTACTTGTACATATTGTATTTTTTACTATACAGAACATTTGATTAGTCTTGTATTTGCTAAGTATTTGCATCTCTCTTCGTAAGTGGCAATTTCATCATTTTTAGGAGCTAACTTTCTTGGATTACTAAAATGTTTGTAACATAATAAAATAGATAAGAATATTATTTATTTCTTCCTTAGAAGAATTTAAAAGAGAATTATTTCTTTCCTGACATTTTTTTTTTAAGATTTTATTTAGTCACATGAGTAGAGGTAGGGGGGAGTAGAGGGAGAGGGAGAAGAACACTCCCACTGAGCAGGGAGCCAAACGGGACTTGATCCCAGGACCCTGAGATCATAAATCTGAGCTGAAGGAAGATGCTTAACTGACTAGGACATCCAGCAACGATCTCATCTAGCAACCATCTCAGAGCATTTTTAAGTTATAATTTTGTAGGACGTTTTAAATTCCTACCATATTTACTGTCCTTTTCAAACATTTCTATATAATACCTGTATCATCTAATGCTTGAGCTATCTATTTAAGAGTTTTCACTTTTGCTTACATTTTATAACTTTAAAAAATCATCTGAATCATTTAATACCCTAGATGCCAAAATTTATATATTGTACTTTGATTTTTTTTCTGTCACAGTTGCCAGAATTTTCTATTTTTTTTAACTTTGTCAAAGAACTAAAATTTGGAATTAATTTTGGTGTTTTTTTTTTTCTCTCTGCTGTAATTCATTCACTTTTACTTATATTACCATAAAATGGAAGCATGTGACATTTTTTGGAAAAATATTTGAAAAAATATGTATATGAGGCGTGGCTAGGTAGCTCAGTCAATTAAGCGTCCAACTCTTGATCTCAGCTGAAGTCTTGATGTCAGGGTTGTGAGTTTAAGCCCCATGTTGGACTCCACCGTGGGTGTGGGGCCTACTTTAAAAAAAAAAAAAAAGGTAAAATGTATCTGATAAGAGACTTATGCCTAGGCTATAATAACTCCTACAACTTAAATATAAGAACTAAACAACCCAATAATTTTTTAAAAAGCAAAAGATTTGGACAGAAACTTTACCCAGAAAAAAAAAATATAAAGACAGCATGAAGATTTTCAACATCATTACTCATTAGGGAACTATAAATTAAAACTATAATAAGATACCACTACATAGCAATAGAATAGTTTAAATTCAAAAGACTGGCATTACCAAGTACTAGAGAAGATGCAAGTTGGGAATAAACTGGAACTCTAATACATTGCTGGTAGGAATACAAAACAGTACAAGTGAATTCTGGTCTCTGAGTCATTCTCTTTTCCATAATAGATGGTGCACATTTGCAACTGAGTAGCTTTTTCAGTCTTCTTCCTGCCTCTGAAATTCTTTTTAAAAGCTTTTATATCGCTGAACATGTCTACCAGGCATGTCCATAAGATTCTTAGAAGGAATCTGATCCTGCAAAAAGGTCTAAGTGATGAGCTTATTAATATTAGCTTTATAACATACATAATATGATCTTGGTGAATGTTTCATGTGCACCTGAAAAGAATATGTATGCTGTTGTTCACTGGGTTGTTCAGTAAACATCGACTAGATTGAAAGCTGATCGTATTAGTCAGATCATCTATATGCTGACTAATTTTCTGCCTGCTTGTTCTATCCATCACCGAGAAGTCTGGAGTCTTAAACTATCATTGTGGATTTGTCCATTTCTACTTCTAGAGTTATCTGGCTTTGCTTCATGTATCTGAAGCCCTGTTGATAAAGACATACTTCTTGGAGAACTGACCACTTCATCATTACATGGTGTCACTTTTTATCATAACTTGACAACTTTCCTTGCTCTTCATTCTACTTTGGCTGAAATTAACACAGCTACTTCAGCTTTCTTTTGGTTGGTATTTGTGTGACAGATCTTTCTCAAACCTTTTCTTTTTAACACATGTACATAAACATGTACTTGTTTATATCTAAAGTGTGTTCTTATAAACAGTATATAGAGGTGTTTTGCTTTTTTATTCAATCTGATAAATTCTGGCTTTTTAATTTGTAGGTTTAAACCAATCATACTTAAAGCAGTAATTGATTTCACTAGAATGAAATGTACCATTTTTCCCCAGCTGTTTTCTAATTTTTCCACTTGTGTATTCCTTCTTTCATCCTCTGTGTCTGACTTCTCTGAGTTTCAATGAACATTTTAAATTATCTTATTTACTCAATTGATTCATTCTTTGTAACTCATTTGTTAACAATTTCAGTAACTGTGTTAGGTTTTACAACATAAATATTTAAATAATCTGCATCTACCTTCAAGTAATATTGTAAGATCCTCATGTACTGTAAAAGCCTCATAACAGTGTCTCACAAATTACTCCCTCCCATCTTTTATTGTTGTCATACATCTCATTTTTTACATAAACTATGAAAATAACAATGCATAATAATTATTTTAGCTTTAAATATTCAGTTATCTTAAATTGTCTTAGCTTAAAAAAAGACTTTATTTTACTTTTATTTTCCTATTTTTGGTACTCCTCATTTTTTGTTTACTTCTCAGTTTCCAGCCTACCTTCTATTCCACCTGCTTGAAAAATTTTCTTTAATATCTCCTGTGCATTACTATGCTATGAATATATTCCTTTAGGGTTTTTTGCTTATTTTGTTTTTTATTTTTCTTGTTTCAGAAGTCATTACTATTGCAGAATATTTTCAGTGAGAATAGAACTTTGGCGTGAGAGATTTTTTTCTTTTGGCACTTTGAAGATGTTACTCCACTGTCCTCTTGCTTACACGGTTCCAGATGAGCAGTCTGCTGTATAATTCTTAACCCCTGTTCTTCTGTAGACATGTGTCTTCTTTTTTTTTATGGCTACATTCAAGATTTTCTCTTAGTTTTCAGCTTTGAATATTATGTGCCTAACTGTGGATTTTTTTAGTGTTTATCCTGGTTGGTGTTCTGTGAACGTCCTGCATCTGTGGTTTCAATGTCTGTTACTAATTTGGGAAAATTCTCAACCATTAGTTCTTAAAATATTTTTTCTTCCTATTCTTTCTTATTTTTCTTTCTGAGATTCCAATTACTCAAACATTCCAATAAATCAATTACACATTAGATTGCCTGATAGTGTCCCAGCTCTCAGACGTTCTATTCTTTCCCTCTCTCCCCTCTCCATCTCCCTCTCTGCCTCTGTCTCTCTCATGTCTCTCTCTCTCACACACACATACAAACACACACACATATACATACATATTCACACATTTCAGCACTGGAGATCTCTACTGACCTATCTTCAAGTTCACTGATTCTTTCCTTACCTCTGTCAAGTCTTCTAATGAGACTAGTTCAAGCATTATCTCTGTTACTTTGTTTTTTAAATCCATTAATTCCATTTGATTCTTTTTTAAAATTTCCATCTTATCTGCTTAAATTTCCTATTTAGTCTCATATATCCAATTTTTCTCCGGTACAAAACATGTTTTTTTTCTTTTTTCTGTTCCTCTCCCCAAGCTGGAGTTGGTTTCCACCAGCTCTCTCTGGTGACAGTTTTTGTTATCCTTCCCACTCAGATTAAGGCTTTCAATCTCTAAAGGAGATAGAGAAGATGTGTCCAGATGGACTTTGGTAGTGGCTACAGCTGTTCTCTACCAACCAGCACCACAGGATACATTTTCTCAATAATCTCTCTGGTCTTGGCTATGAGCACTTGATGTGGTTCCTAGAGGAAAAGTCTGAAAAGGAGTGTGAAGTCCCCTATTCACACTTTTTCAGAGCATTCACACTTTCATACTAGCTTTCAGCAATCCGTTGCAAGTTTGTAGCTGTA
>CM052887.1:79405754-79503967 GCA_028534135.1 Potos flavus | reverse complement strand
AGAGAGGCAGGCAGAGAAGGCGGGGGGGGGGGGGGGAGAACAGGCTCCCTGCTGAGCAGAGAGCCTGATGCGGGGCTCGATCCCAGGACCCTGAGATCATGACTTGAGCTGAAGGCAGAGGCTTTAAACCACTGAGCCACCCAGGCGCCCCTCAACCATTATTTCTTAAAATATTTTTTCTTCCTATTCTTTCTTGCCTTTCCTTCTGAGATTCCAATTACTCAAATATTCCAAGAAGAAGCATAGCTATATAGCAATAAAATGAACAAAATATGTTTATATGGATATAAAATTGATAGATTTCAGAAATATATCTTCAAGTGAGAAATGAGATATACGGAAACGTACTTAGGTAAGAAAGCATTTGCAGGGCGCCTGGGTGGCTCAGTCGTTAAGCATCTGCCTTCGGCTCAGGTCATGATCCCAGGGTCCTGGGATCGAGGCCCACATTGGGCTCCCTGCTCTGCGGGAAGCCTGCTTCTCCCTCTCCCACTCCCCTGCTTGTATTCCCTCTCCGGCTGTGTCTCTTTCTGTCAAATAAATAAATAAAATCTTTAAAAAAAAAAAAAAAAAAAGCATTTGCAGTATACATTGCAACAAATACATATATAAGATGATATTAGGTACCTGTTTTTGTTTCATGTAAATATCTATGTAGCAGTAAAAACATTAAAGACAGGGAGGTCACATACAACTTTATACATTTTGTAAAATTAATTTGTAGATTTCATGGATCTTTCAAGACTGAATTGATTTCCAGGAAATGAAATACCAAGGAAGAGATCACCTCAACTTGTATCCCTCCTACCACATCCCGAGCGCCTAGAGAGTCCATGTTTTCCTTTTCCATTCTCTTGATTTGGCTTGGAATCCTCCATGTTCTCCCACCATTCTTTGTCTGCCCTTAACCAAAAGCCAATGGAACTAATTTCTTACTAATATCCCGACAGGATTCCTAAAAGTAACCTATATCAGCTGCTGTCTCCCAAAACTATGTTATTTGCTCACGCCAGTCCTACTGGCCAGAACATATTTCTTCCTATACGGACAACTGATTTGTCCATCATTAATGTCACATTTCTTATACCTTTTTTAAAGGTATAAGATCTTTTTAAAAGCATTGTTTTTTTCCTAGTAAACATATTGCCTTTCTTTAAAACATTAATGATTTATACCCTCTATTTCATTCTTTTGTTTGATAATACATTTCCTACTTCCCTTCTTTTACAAACCCTTATACTAAATAACACATTACTGAAAAGCTGCCCATTAGGATGGACCCTCTCTCCTCTGTTGTGTCTCTTTAGGCACTAATGAACTCCTTGTTCAATACTTAGTGATGCTTATTGGCACCATTACCCTTTTAGGCCTCTACAGTTTGATATTTAATATTGAAAAGAAAAACTAAATGAAATGAACTCAACTCTCGACTATGGTTTGTCATGATGCCACATTGTATTAAGAGTTAAAATAATCCAAATTTTTAATTTTACGTGGTGGTGGAACTGACTACTCCTACATTCTATGGAAAAATATTTTCCATAGAAACCGTACACACAATTGTTTACATTTTACAATCACGATAATGCAGGTTTGCTTCTCACTTTTAGAAAATTTAATTTGCTACAGTCCATTTACATGATATTTCTCAGCTTACAATGAATAAGATGTAATATATATGATAAAATATTGAAGCCATTTCCCTCTTGGTTTCTGTTTAATGTTGAAAATACGAAACAGAAGGCAGTTTCAACCCCTTTTCCTCACACTCACACTTCCCAGACTGTCAGTTTAGGCTATTGTCCAAACTATGCTGTAAATTCAAGCTGACTTGGGAGCCTTTGGACCATTGCAATGCTCTTTCTATCCAATTTGCAGAAACATTCATGCCTACGGCCCTTAGTCTGCAAAAGCTAATTTGGGATTGATGTGACAGAAATTCTAAGCTTTTGCTGGAAATGTAAGAAATAAAACATGCAATGGGAGCAAAGACTGGAAAAGATCAAAGCAGTCTTTACTGACTTTACCTATACTGCCTCCATATAAAATCTTTTCTATTTTTCTTATAGTTTGCTTTAAATTTTGTTTAACCATACGAATTTTGATTTTCATATACAAATTTTATTTACGTATTTGTTTTTGGAAGTGGCAATCAACGGAAAAAAATATAAATATTGGAATGGCAATGTAACACCGTAACTGACACTGGCTATTGAGTAGGAAACATAAATTCAAGGGAGTAGTCTGAGTTCCACTAGCTGTGTGACCATGGCCAAATTGTTTAAACAATCCTAGACTCAAATTCTACATCTGTGAAATGGGAACTACAATAATACCTAAGTCATAACATTGTGTAAATTTATGCTGAAAATTCTCTACCTCACTTCCCCTTCCTTCACGCACAGAACAATTTTTCAACTTTCTCACTTCTGCTCTGTACCCCCAGAGGACTGATCCCCAAGGATTCAATTACATGAGATCCCTTGTCTTCTATCCTTTAACTGGATTCAGTTAAGGAGAGACATGGCAAGACATCTAAGAATAGAAAGAAACAGATCAGGGTACTTCCCCTTCTGCTAAAGACTGAATGTTTGTATCCCCTCCAAATTTATATGTTGAAATCCTAATTCCCTAATGTGATACTATTTGAAGGTAGAGTTTTTGGGAAGTGATTAGGTCATGAGGGTGGAAACTTCATGAGTGGAATTAGTGCCCTTATAAAAGAAACCTCAGAAAGCTCCCTTACCTTTTCTATTGCACAGTTAAGAAGGTGGATTTCTATGAACCAGAAAGCAGGTTCTCTCCAGACACCAAATCTGCCAGCACCTTGATCTTAGATTTCTCAGCCTCAAGAACAATCATAAATAAATTTCTATTATTTATAAGCCACTCACTCTCTGGTATTCTGTTACAGCAGCCCAAACTGACTAAAATAACCTCTCCAGCTCTAATATAGCACTATGGTTCCAGCAGGGATTGGGTCCCATTACTTTTCCAGCTCCTGTTAGAAGCTCTCCCCTGGTAACAGATCTTCTTGTATTCCAGTAGCATCAACTTTCTTTCCTTGTCCCTTTACATTCGGGGGCAGTAATGTTGTCCTAGTATTGCTAGACTCTAGGTACCTCCGCATCATTCATTTGTTACCTAATTCTGCCCATAGTTTTGGGAATAATTTTTTCATCTCAAAAACAGCACTTGTAAAAACAAGACCTGGCTAATTTTGTTATTTGGGGCTTTGATAGATATAAACTTCATAATTTTATGAAAAATAAGCATGTTTCTCCTCAACCTTCATCTATTTATTCAATATGTAACTTTTATTCAGGATTCTTCTATCACTCATATTATTTACATTTCCCCTTTATGAATATTTTCTATTTCTGTTTTTTTTTTTTCCTATTGAGAAGCAGTAAACAGAACTAAAAATAGACCTTTAGGTACAGAAATATCATGGGTTTGAAGAAAGGGCTAATATTTTTTATTATTTCCCACATCTTATCTAATTTGAAGATTTAATTATTTTTCTTGAGTCTGAAAAATGCTTTGAAAAACACTTCTTAGGGGACAGTTTATGATCACACACACACATAGTCGTGCATGTCTTGGGTCACAATTTTTGAAAATAGTCCTAATGATTTTTCCTAAGTGATCTTACACATTGAGGATCATTCTCACTTTACAATTATCCCATCAATATTTTTCAGTCCTTTTCACATTCCTTTTTGAGACAGGAGTAGACAGCTCTAGTAAGCACAGGTGCCCTTGGCATGCAATGTCTCCTCCAACTCTCTTGGTTCTACAGAGGCAGAATAAATAATTTCCCTAGAACTTTAAGAACTGTAAACTCTTTCCCCCTCCTATATTCTCATAACTAAAAATAAAGGCTGCAGAAAAGAAGAATTGGAACTGTCATTTGAACTACAGGCTTTCAGAGCAGCATTGCTGTTTTAGCAGATGCCAGTGCCTTGTATTAACTGTGACAGAAGTTGCATGTCCTGAGCCAAATGAGAAAATAAATGTTTACTATCCAGCTGGAAAGCTGAAAACCAAAGGCAGGGGGTGGGAGGCAAGTAGACGGAAAACCACGGATGAAGGCAATGCCATGCAGATCAGTTCAGTAAATCTGTGCACATCTACATTCATAGAAATCAAAGTAACTCAACCAGGCAGATGTTCTGGATTTGTTCCTGTTGGGTGTCAGCATTTTTTTTTTTTTTTTTTGTTAGGAAGCAGACAGAAACTAACCTAAGCTTTATCAAAGTACGAATTCTCCAAATGTATACTCTGTGGTCCCTCGAACTTCCTGGTCTGAAATTCTTATCTCTCTCAGAAGAGACCAGAAGTACTCTGGGAACACTGATATGTGTTTACTGATTTGGTAAATAAAGAATAATAATAAATATAAATAATAATTTAGAAATAATAAATAATAATAAATAAAGAATCCTCGGACTACTAAACACACATCACATAGGGTGTACTTTGAAAAAACTGGTAGGACTCATGTTTCTGGATCCTTGCAGACCAGTATGAGAAGGAGTCACTGTAGTCCTAAATTAACAACTAAGTTAGATCCAGGGTGTTCCTATCATTATTCAAAGAAAAGCACAGTGTTGGAACTGCTCCAATGGAAGCAACAGAATTGCTCTAGAGAATATCTAAACCAACCAGGTCTCCACGATTCTTCTAGTCTTAAATAGCTCTTGAGAAACTTGAAACTCCCAGAAACTTCAAGCCAACTCACTTTCTAGGTTGAACGTGAGTATGTACCCAAAAATTTGTCACACACGGACAGATAGAAGCTCTAAAAATAACTTTCCAAAATAGGAAGAAGAATGAAACACCAGGCCCATTATATAAGAATATAAATTAAGGTGACCACACACTTGATAGAAACCAATACCCATATAAAAGTGAAAAGTGGAGTTACTAATAGTTATGTCAAGACAACTAGTAAAAATCATGTGCATTCTGAGCAAATCAGGAGGTATGATCACATAAGCATAATTCAACATGGCTTAGACTGTGGAATATGTCGGAGGAAATCATAGAATTGGGACTAGCGATGCAGGCAATGACAAATTATCAAGGATCTTGAGTGCCAAAGATATTTGGACTTTCTCTATAGATGCTAGAAACTATTATATAGTCCTGTTAATTTGACAGATTATATGCCCTATTAATTGTTTTCCTTTTTATAAATCTAAAATTCAAGAGCAAATATATTTGTTGGTTCTATCAGTCTCCTAAGTGTTTTACGTTCTAGAAACTTATTGCACCTACTGCACACAAGACATAGTACTTGGGTGAGGAGAGAAATGCAAATGATCATGACATAGTCCCTTACCTCCAGGGAAAAAAATAATGATTTACTTAAACTATCTAAATATACTACAATGCAGAATCAATTAAGTGAGGTAAGACAGTACAAGCAGGGTCTCTGTTTTCCATCTTTGTTCTCGACACAGTATGTAGTATAGGACTCTCTAAATAAGGACTCACTAAAATGTTTAGTTGAACTATCTATGTGAACTCTAATTATTGCATAAGCACAGGCATTCCCAATAAGAATTATAGTAGACATTAGAGTAAAATGCCTTGATTATTTGTAATCCAATTGTTTGCAATACCTGGCATCCAGTTGCAAAAACCAGCATGCAGACAGCTGACTAAGAAATTGTATTAGCCCAGTCAGCTTTATAAAAAAATTTTTTTTTTTTTGGTTTTTATTTTCCCATGAAATCCAGCCTACAGGATCAATTGTTTCCAAGTGCACAGGCATCATCCATTTCCTAATGCAGAGCAATTTAATGTGGGGGAGTTCCTTATGCAAGCAGTTTTCTGAGAAATATAATAGGATACAAAGAAAGTGGAGCTGATTATACCTAAGCAGTATGTAAAAAGCATGAGATTGTTGTACCTTTGGGAACAACAAGATAAACATACCTGTCATCTGAAATTATACCTGTCACAATACAATGAAATAGTACACATAGATTTCTCCTCCAGACTATGATACTTAGCTTTTTCACTTCTTTATAAATATTGCTCTAATACCTTGATTTAAAATATGAACTTCCAAATTTCAAAGCTTAGTCATATTGCTAGTTGCTGAAAGACAAAATAATAAAAATGAAGGGAAAGTCATCATTATAAATTAAACAAATATGATATGGCCCAAATACAACCCAGTTATTTACAGAAATTTGAATATGAAAGAACTTGAGGTATTGACTAAGAAAGCGTATAGTTTCAACCTATATATTCAAGGTAGGTGTTACCTACCCTGTCCTTCAAAGGTATGGATATTCATAAAGCATTTTATGATGCTCATAAATATTAAATTTGGTATCTTCTTCAATTCAACTGAACATATCATAGATATGTACCAAATAGATCAGAATTTTAAAGTTCCCAACTGGAAAGTGGGCATCCTTTAAAACTTCATGAATCTAAAAAAATAAATAAATAAAAATAAATAAAAAATAAATAAATAAATAAAACTTCATGAATCTACTTATCCTGATTTAATGCAGTAAGTGATAACATGGTAGAGTAAAAGGTTAACAAAGTTGTAAAGTTTACACAGCTAAAGAATTTGCAGGATCTAGAAGAATTTGGTTATTTTTAACCTGATATGTGAGATTTTAAAGTCATACAATTCCTCAGAAGATTCATACATTTAATATAGCATTATCATAATATATGGACTTTTTCCACTACTGCATTCCACAGAAAGTAACATAAAGTAAGAAACTGAGGTTAGAGAGAGACAGACCAGCAAATTGATCTCTGACAAAAATCAAGATTAACCTAGAGGTCTTTTGAATCATGATTTAGGATTCTACCAATTAGGGATGGGTATGTGTATGTGAGAGAGAGAGAGAAAGAGACAGAGACAGAAAGACTTCACATTGAATATTAAAGATCAAATGCCACCTAAAGTCTCAAGAACATAATAAATTTATTATTTATCGATTACAATTTTACTTCTATTATTACATCTAATCAGCTATATTTTGGTTTTTTTCGTTGTCAAGAATGAACATCTGAAACTATTATAAGTGCATGACTCTTGTAATATAATCCCAATATGAAATCCAATAATAGTTTCCATTTACTTAACACTAATGGCAATAATCAAGATGATATTTATCATTTAAAATCATCTTCAAAAATCAACATACAGAAATCCATTGCATTTTTTAAATTTTATTTTATTTAAATTCAATTAATTAACATATGGTGTATCATTAGTTTCAGAGGTAGAGTTCAGTTATTCATTGGTTCCATATAACATCCACTGCTCATTACATCACATGCCCTCCTTAATGCCCATCACCCAGCTACCCCATCCCCTTGGCCCCCCTCCCCTCTAGCATATATCAGTTTGTTTCCTATAGTTAAGAGTTTTTTATGGGGGCGCCTGGGTGGCTCAGTGTCTTAAAGCCTCTGCTTTCGGCTCAGGTCATGATCTCAGGGTCCTGGGATCGAGCCCTGCATCTGGCTCCCTGCTGAGCAGGGAGCCTGCTTCCCCTCTCTCTCTGCCTGTCAAATAAATAAATTAAATCTTTTTTTTAAAAAAAAAGAGAGTCTTTTATGGTTTGTCTCCCTCTTCCTCTCTGATTTTGTCTTTTTTATTTTTCCCTCCCTTCCCCTATGATCCTCTGTTTTGTTTCTTTTTTCTTTTTTTTTTTTGTTTTTTTTGTTGTTGTTTCTTTTGTTTCTTAAATTCTACGTATGAGTGAATTGTCTTTCTCTGACTTATTTTACCTAGCATAATGCCCTCTAGTTTCATCCACACCATTGCAAAAGGTAAGATTTTTTTTTTGATGGATGAGTAATATTCCTCTGTGTGTGTGTGTGTGTGTGTGTGTGTGTGTGTGTGTGTGTGTGTATGACATCTTCTTTATCCATTCATCTATTGATGGACATCTGGGCTGTTTCCACAATTTGACTATTGTGGACATTGCAGCTATAAACATTGGTGTGCAGGTGCTTTTCTACACACTAATAATGAAGTAACAGGAAGAGAAATTAAGAAAACAATTCCATTTACAACTGTACCAAAAGTAATAAAATACCTAGGAAACTTAATCAAGGAGGTGAAAGATCTATACTTTGAAAACTATAGAACACTGCAGAAAGAGACTGAAGATAACACAAACAAACGGAAAGATATTCCACATTCATGTATTGGGAGAACAAATACTGGTAAAATGTCTATACTACCCAAAGCAATCTGAAGATTTAATGCAATCGCTATCAAAATACCAACAGCATTTTTCACAGAACTGGAAGAAATAATCTTAAAATTTCACAAAAGACACAAAAGACCTTGAATAGCCAAAGCAATCTTGAAAAAGAAGGACAAAACTAGAGGTATTGCAATCCCAGATTTCAAGATATACTATATTAGTAATCAAAACAGTATGGTACTGGTACAAAAACAGACACATAGATCCATGGAAAAGAACAGAGAACCCAGAAATATTTGATTTTATTATATGGTGAATTAATCTTCAATATAGGAGGCAAGAGAAAATGACAACCTCTTCAACAAATGGTGTTGGGAAAACTGGACAGGAACAAGCAAAAGAATAAAACTGGACCACTTTCTTACATCATACACAAAAATAAACTAAAAATGGATTAAAAACCTACATGTAAGTCGAAACCATAAAAATCCCAGAAGAGAGCATAGGCAGTAATTTCTCTGACATTGGTCCTAACAACATTTTTCTGAGGCAAGAAAAACAAAAAAAAAGCAAAAATAAGCCATTGGGACTACATGAAAATAAAAACCTTCTGCAAAACAAACAATCAACAAAACTAAAAGAAAACCTACTGAATGGGAGAAGATATTTGCAAATGGGAGAAGATAAAAGATTAGTATATAAAGTATATAAAGAACTTACACAACACTAAAAAAATCAAATAATCCAATTTAAAAATGGGCAGAAGACCCAACATTTCTCCAAGGAAAACATTCATATGGCCAACAGACACATGAAAAGATGCTCAACATCATTCATCATCAGGGAAATGCAAAATAAAACCACAGTGAGCTATCACCTAACAACTGTCAAAGTGACTAAAATAAAAAACACAAGTGTTGGCAAGGATGTGGAGAAAAAGGAACCCTCATGCACTGTTAGTGGGAATGCAAACTGGTGTAGGCACTGTGGAAAACAGTATGGAGGTTCCTCAAAAAAATTAAAGATAAAATTACCATATGATCCAATAATTCCACTACTGGGTATTTACCCAAAGAATATGAAAATACAAATTCAAAAAGCTATATGCACCTCTATATTTATTGCAGCATTATTTACAATAGCCTAATTATGGAAACAGCCCAAGTGTCCATCAACAGATGAATGGATAAACAAGAGGTGGCAAATATATACAATGTAATATCACTCAGCCATAAAAAAGAAGAAATCTTGCCATCTGCAACAACATAGATGGATCTAGAGGGTATAATGCTAAGTGAAATAAGTCAGTCAGAGAAGGATAAATACCATATGATTCACTCACATGTGGAATTTAAGAAACTAAACCAATGAACAACAACAAAAAAGAGACAAACAAAAAAAGAGGCTCTTAAATACAGAGAACAAACAGATGGTTATCAGAGGGGAGATGCATAGGAGGATGGGGGAAACAGGTGAAGGGGATTAAGAGTACACATAGTGTGATGAGCACCAAGTGATGTTTGGAATTGTTGAATATTGTACACCTGAAACTAATATAACACTTTATGTTAATTATATTGGAATTTTAAAATATTTAAAAATTTAAAAATAAATCATGTTCAGTATAGATAACATAAATTAAAATGCTCTTATATGTTATTTTTATAATGACCCAAACATATATGTGTACCATTTTTCTCCATTCTAACCATAAGAAAAATGGCTTCTAACAAAACCTTTAAAAAGCTTAAGCAAATAACTGATGCTGTGTTGTTACTTTTTAATCAAAGTGATAGAAATGAGTTAATGGTCCAAGATAGGAGATGCCAAAACTTCATGAAAACCCCCTTACACACTAGCAAGAACAAGGCAACTCAACACCACCTGTCTAAATAGTAGATTAATAAATTAATTAAACAGTACATTAATTAATGTTCTCAGTAGACTTCTTTCCCCAAACTCAAAAGCCAAGCCAGCATTTGCCCAATAGTTAGGATTTTAGTACATGTCTGTACCAGCTGAATCTATCTTGGTGAGCTTGGCCTGAATTCCTCACCTCCTTCAGTGGGGCAGATGTCTACCACAGATGGCTTTCTACCATGTCTGGTGAAGAAAAGGCCAATTCTGTGTAAGATTTATAAAGCTGTATAAACATAGTTTATTAAGCCCTTTGGGGTGAAAGGTAGAATATAAATGTAAGATATTAAAGTGCTTAATCCAAAGCACCTTTTTATATCCTCCGTCAAGCTGAATAAACAAAAATGCAAAAGAACATAATATATCACTGCAGGAATATCCATCAAAAATAGCCACAACTTTTCCATTTCTGGTCGATTCTATTTGTACAGCCTTAAGCTCCAAAGATTTCCAAATGGTTGTTGAAATGTAATGCCACCCCTTCTCTTCCCCCCACCTCTGTCATTGACTTAATCACTTTCTATGTGTTAACATAAACAAAGCTATGTGCTGTTGCTCGATAAGAGTGATACCAAAGCTTTCAGCTGGTAAGAGAATAATTTCATACTATAAACACCCTCTCTGGATATCAAACCTCAAGTGCAATAATTAAATTTTTAAAGGTCTCAAAATGTGGGGTGGAATATGTATATATTACTCAAATGGAATTAACTTTCCAGTTAACTTTCCAGTTTCCCCAGGACTGGCTGGAACATGGTAATAATGTTCCCACTTCTCATGTAGACTTGACAGTCCAAGCTGGACGGTTTTAGGGCCAATCTAAAGCCACTGGTAAGAGCTCTTGTCCCTTGTAGAACAAGTAACTTACCTTTAGTTAGTTCAGAAATGCCCTGGCACTCCCTAGGCATAATAGGCATATTTTAGTTTGAGGAATATGGGACATATTCTGGTATACTGTCGAGAGAGGCAGGAGACAGATTTAGTGTAAATGGAGGTTACTGGTAATATCTGCCTGACAACAAATAGGTTCATGGCATCATCATGGTCATCATTATCACAGCCTACACACATTGACTATTTAGTATGTGCTAGTCACTGTGCTAAGCACTTTACATGCATTCTTTGTCACAATACCCCTACAAAGGAGATAGTAATATTATAGATCTCATTTCAGAAATTAAGTGATTAGTCAAAGGTTATACTCCTAAGACGAAGATGAATCTAAAGGTTTTGTAAGGCCACAGAACTAATCTAGAGTTGTTTCTTAGACCATACTGCTTGGCAGACACCTTACTGCTGTCCAGACTCAGGCCAAAGGTAATACATACACAGAATTTCTGAGGCCAGTGGTGAGCTTAGCATTTCTACTGGGGCTAATACTGGGGTAAGGAATCTTATTGAGATAGGGAGAGGCTTCTGCTAGAGGACTTGTGTTTCACTTTGAATAGCATATAACATAAGATGGAGAAAATGTCCATTGTCCATATGTAAGAAGTACGGAGGCAGGAAGGAGGAGTGTTATGGGTATTATGGAGGAGGAGCAAAAGCTTCCATAGCCACCCACTGGTACCACTGATGTCTGAGGCACTACCATAGTTGTATAGGAAAAGCCTAATCCTCAGCCACACCTTGGTCTGTGAATGAACCACATTGATGTTACAGTACACTTACCCCTCAGGAATCCCAGTGAAGACATTTCCCCTAGCTCTAATAAGTGTGTTGTTCTCTGACTTTCTTAGGTCCCTTTTATTATTCCATTTTGTGACCCTGCAAGAGCTGGGAGATCAAATTCAAAAATTTCACCTACAAGCCAACTAAGCTTCAGAAGGAGTTCAGTTTGACACCTGACAATGTATTGAGAGCACAGATAAGCCTTTTCTGTGGCTTACAAAGATTAGTTCTGAAGGTTGGGCTTGTTTTAGCCTTTCTTCCAGAAGTGGAAGAGCATATGTGATGTGATGAGCAGAGAGAAATAGCTTCAGAGGGCTGTTTTGTTCATGGGATTTTTAATTAATGTTAAAGAAGAGTACTGTGTTATACTCTCAAGATCATCAAATCAAGAGCAGCACACAAACAACTATTTTACAATCTAAAATAAGAAAATTTGCCATAAAAGGGGAACAAAGTGCTATGTGAGTTTCCAAGGGGAATAATTAATACGCACAACATCGTTGGTGGATATGGCAGTAAAGAAGGGCCTTCAAAATCTGATGCCCTTTTGCTTCAAGGTCATGATTGGGGGAGGTTTGAAAATAGATTGCAGAACAAAACTATACAAGGCTGGGCTGAAATTTAAACATATATAGGAACCCAAACCTTAGGAACAGCCCTATGGGAAAAAAATAAATAAAAGGATTGTACTGGAAGCGTTCTATACCATGGAACACATGTGGAGGGAACTTAACCTCCCACGGCTCCTCATGTATCTTCCCTCTGCTCTTTCACACTACTGGCCAGAGGATATAATTCCCCAACACATTTGCCTGTAAGCCCCTTCCCTGTAGGGCATGACGAAGTGTCTGTTCTCACTATGTTGAACATTCTTCAAGGTTATGGGTATCTTGCTCATCCCTGTAGTCCTAGCACAAAAACAGAACTGGGTACAGAACTAGTATTCAAAACACTTTAGATGAATAAATGAAGTACTGTGCACATAAAATGAATGGTGAATCAGCTAGGGGAATCAGGAATCACCGAGAACAAAGGTGGTACAGCGATTTATGGATCTACATACACTCTGAATTTAAGACTTGCTCTTCTCTGGCCCTAGACTTGGTACTGTTGGACCTCCAGGATCTAACCTCATCCTCCATGTCAGGGCAAACTCCAGGGTCCGGGAATAACAAGGGAGCAAGAATTGGGCATATGGTCTTTGGCTTGATACATAATATCTCGCCATCTCAGTGTCATGGTCTTAACCCTCTTCTTTTAAAAAAAAGATTTTATCTATCTATCTATCTATTTGAGAAAATGAGAGGGAGAGAGAGAGCATGAGTTGGGGAGAGGCAGAGGAAGAAGGGAGAAGCAGGCCCAATAGGGCCTGATCTCAGGACCCAGGGATCATGACCTGAGCTGAAGACAGTCACTTAACCAACTGAGTCACCCAGATGCCCCTGGTCTTAACCCTCTTAAAACTCTTTTTAGGTCTTCCCTGAAAAGCCTGGTGAGAGATCACAAAGCTAAGTTACAAGTCACAGAAGGCTGCTGGAGAGAATAATTCAAGCACAAAATGTGCTGTAGACTTGAAAGAAAAAATAAGAGAAGGGACAAGGTGTTCATAACAGTGAGAGAAAACAGACCTTAACAATTCCAATCTATGTCCTTCATCTTCATGATCCGGAAGAGTAAATGTTTGTCTGAGAGTGTATACACAGTAAAATAACTGAGGTGGAAGACAATTATTCGTCTGAGGTAGCAAATTTGCACATTATACCAACAACTTTCTTAGCTTTAAAACTTTTTTTTAATGTTTATGGTAGATGTTTGTTTTCATCATTTCCAGGTATTAGTCGACGAAAACCATTTGGATTATATACTTATGAAAATCTACCCTTAATCATATCTACTTACAGATACTTGGTATTCTTGAGGTCCTGACAAAGCCATCTCTCTCACAGGCTTTTTAAAGTTCGGTCAGATTTAGTGTAAGCTCTTCTTAGTACTGCAGGCATTCGTTATCTCTTTGTCATACAGAATGTTAACTTGGACCAACCCTCCTCCTGGGCAAGTAGTTGGGATATTTTTTCTGTATTCCATTGGTCTATTATTAGAATTCTTCGTACTTTTAGAAAAATTGTAGTAACAATTGTTTTTAAAAGACAGATGTGAAGTGTAAATTGAAATGTAAGAAAACAAGTACCTTAGTTCATTGGACGAAGTTGGATGATGTGATTAGCAGGCCCAGAACAACAAATATACTTCTAGAACATTGTATATGGTGTGGCCTCTGACCCAGCCGTCAGCACGGAATTCTATTCCGAGTTGGTTTTCTAAGAGGAAAATGTTTAGTTCTGAACCATTCACCTTTATTCACCCTACTTCTCAAATCCAAAGGCATTATTTACAAATAGGTAGCCATGGTTAGAAATTAAGGGGAACCATGTCTATGAAAAAGTTCCTACTACAAATGTACTACTATATCAGCCACGAACTAAGACTTAAAGTGACTAATCATCTCTTGAACTGAGATTGTTTGTACTTTTATTCCTTAACACTGAATGAATGCTTTCTATATGGAAGGCACTCCTCAAATTGGGTTTCTGCCACAAAAGGATAGATAAAGGCCCAGAGCAGGTGAGAAAGGTATCTCTTCCATAGGAAGCCAGGGAAAGAATTCCCAAACTGACTACAACACACATATTTTTATTAAAATAGCAGCACACAAAAATAGAGAGAAGATATTATTAGAGGCAAAGATTAAATAAACCAGACATACCAAATTCCTGTATCTAATTGATATAACTTACCCAGAGTTACACATGTCAACCCATTTTCTGAATTGTGTCTATTTTCAACTTTCTCAGCACTACTGTCTTTCACACTCTTTACCATTCCTAAAATTGCGTATGGCAACCCCTGTCCAACACTCCCTCTTGAGCCTCTTTGCACTGATTCACTCATTTTTTTCCATAGTACTTACTACTTTCTGATATAGTATTTACTGTGTTATTTTCTGCCTCCCTCTTCTAAAATAGAAGCTTTGTAGGGGCAGGGATTCCTGTTTTATTCATTTATGTATTCTAAGTTCCTATGCCTGACAGATAGTTTGATTTGATAAATATTTGTTAAATCAGTGAGTAAACAAATAAATAAGAAAATAAAAATATTTTATTTTAAATATTTTAAAATTTTTTTAAATTATTAAATTTAATAATGAATTAATTCTTCTTTAGAATTAATGAATTATTAATTCTTTATTAATGAATTATTCTTCTTTATATTTCTAGACCTAGCATAGTGTCTGACACACACACAGTGGCTACCCAATTATTGTTGATAGGATAAATATATGAATGAGTGAGTGAATGAATGAATGAATGAGTACACCTGTGCTTCTGACCAACTGGCTATAGATGGGAGGTTCCACTATCTCCTCCTTGGACTTCAGATGGCAGTCACAAATCCAGGCTGACCTGTATTTCTGACCTACTGGTTATAAATTAAAGGTTCCCAGGGTTCAATTACTCTGCTAGAGCAACTCACAAAACTTAGAAAAATGTTTTACTTACTAGATCACTGGTTTACTATAAAGGATATAACAGGAATTTCCAGATAGAAAAGATGCAGAAGGCAAGGTATGGAGAAAGGTCTTGGAGCTTCCATGCTTTCTGGGAGTGCCCCTCTCCCTGCTTCTTCACATTGTCACCAACATGGGAAGTTCTCCAAACGCTATCCTTTTGGGTTTTTATGGGGACTTCATTTAGAGGCATGAATGATAAAACCATTGGCCATTGGCGACTGATTCCACTTCCAGCTCCTCTGTCATCCCTACACACCTCTAGAGGTTGGTGTTGGGGGTAAATTCCAAGTTCTGATCCTCTAATCATGTGGTTGGTTCCCTGGAAACCAGTCCTCATCCCTAGGTTACCACTGAGCTTTCCGAAAGTCACCTCATTAACATAACAAAAGACACCCTATCATTCTCACCAGAGGAAATTCCAAGCCTTTGAGGAGCACTGGACAGGAATGTGGTCAAAGACCAAATATATATTTCTTATTATAAATCACAATATCACACCCCTAAACAAAGAAGATTCTTCCGCTATAACCTTGGAGGAGGTAGTTATTCCTCCTTCAGAAAAGAGCCATTTGAGGGGCGCCTGGGTGGCTCAGTGGGTTAAAGCCTCTGCCTTCAGCTCAGGTCATGATCTCACGGTCCTGAGATCGAGCCTCACATTGGGCTCTCTGCTCAGCAGGGAGCCTGCCTCCCCCTCTCTCTCTGCCTGCCTCTCTGCCTACTTGTGATATCTCTCTCTGTCAAATAAATAAATAAAATCTTAAAAAAAAAAAAGCCATTTGAATGTTTTGCTTTTGATCACTGTTTGCTCACAGTTCATGTTTGGCTTGCTGGAGTTGATTTTGTTAGCTTCAGAATACTATTACCACCATGCAGATTTTTGAGTAAGATGAGCAGAAAAGATAATCTGCACAACACTTTTTTACTTCTGTTAATTTAAAAATTTACTTAATTTATGTAAGGTGCTTAGGGGAAATAATTAGCATAACTATGAGAGAGAAGGATTTGGAAAGGTCAGCAAGGAGGAACAGAGAATAACAAAGGAATTCTATCCAAATAGAATACAGGTTTTAAAATGTGTAAAACTTGTGAATCTTTTCACATACTAAAAGAAAAGCTTTCTGCATCTTGGTTTGAGCAGCTACTCTTCCATTCTATGCATGAAAAGAGGGAAAGGAATGCTGAAGTCAGTCTTTAAAGCAGATATTCACTCTGGCCCAAGACAATGGAGGTTAATTATCTACTAAATTGTGATGAGAAACAGTTTTTATTAGTGTCAGACGCTGTACTTTCTAGAGTACTGGTCCCTTGGATAATCAAATTCAAACTAACATACTAAATGAGCCCAGCATTAATTATCAATTAAAGTCCATAGGTGAATCACTGAAGAGGACATTTAAATGAAAGGGGAGACTAAAAGATTATAGTGGGCAGGGCATATAAAAGCAAGGATAATCACATTCTATTTTAAGCAAAGATCATGGAAATCTAAATCTCTATTTGTTTGCATTATGGCAAAAATCAATTAGTCTAAAATTGGAATTGTTTTTCTGTCAGACTACACCAAGCCAAAGGGAAATCATTACATTTGACGTCACTAATAAAACAGATTGGTTTTCAGTTAATACTTAGTTTTCTCTAAAGAATATAATCTCAGAAAATCATCAATAGAGAAGCCTACACTTCTCCCCATGTACAGATTTCTGTGCCACAGAAGAGAAAAATCCAAGTGAGATCATTAAAAAGAGAGACAACAGGTATGTGCACTAATGGAAAAACAGTATTACCAGAAAAAGAGTGGTTTAGGAGCTACATGGCCCAGGTTTGGACCCTACTTAACCACTCACTGTGAGACCTCCGACAAGTTATTTCAACTCTTTGGGTCTCAGGTGTCTCAAGTTTAAAAACTTAAAAACTGATTTCACAGTATCTACTTTCTAACACATTTGTGAGAAGCTAATAATAAAAAGTTTATGTAAGTTCCAATTATAATCCATGGCAGAGAGTAACTAGTCGATATTTCATAGTTGAGGATGGGGATGAGGGCAATTAATTATTTTTAAGATAGCACCATAACAATAACTTTTATTCATTAGACTGTAATTTAATATACCCACACATAACTAATCTGCACTAGCCTACCTCCCCTACTCTCACCCCTCCACAACCCTCTGACAGGAGCCCAGTGTCTTCATGCTTCTGACAAGATGCCTACCTCTCCCTTCCCAGCAACCCAGTCCTGACTGCCTTGAGACTAACACCACCAAGATCACTGTGCTTTTTTGTACCTGTTTGCTTCAGTCACCAAATGAATCCCACAACTCCCAGGTACCTCTCAACTTCCAACTGTAATTCCCTAGACATTCTTTACGCCTCAGTCCTCATTTCTACCCAACTCTGAAACCCAGCCACGCTTCCCTCTGAAATTCATAGCCATCCATCAGCAAAATTCCCTATATTCTCTTTTCTCCATTTCTCTTCTAATATCCTTCTCTACTGAAACCTGACTTTTCCTGACAACCCTAACAATATCTGTTTTGTCTTTCACTCTCTCCCTATCACTGGGACTGTGTACTCCTTGCTGCTTACAGAACACAGTCTTTCTTTCCTCTCTAAAAACAAAAGCAAAACAAAACAAACGTTGAATCTCCTGTAGTCAAACTATACCACCATCATTTCTTGTTATAACCATTTATCATCGCCAAACTGTCACTCATGCTTATTCCTTGAAGATTTCAGCTTCCGGCCAACTGTCACTTTCTGCAAAAACATACTTGGGATGATTCTTAGTGGTTTAAATTTTCACATAGATGATTATTCTAAAACCCAGACTCTTAATTCCTTAATTCTCTAAAAGGAGTTCATTTCCCAATCTACCAGAGCCACAATTCATGCTCATATCCCACACTTTTTCATTACCAAAAACTACAACCTCCTCCTACCTCATCTTCAAGTATCACACTCTCCATCCAATACCTCCCATCATTCTAGCTCCTTCCATCTAGTCACAACTCCCACAATTTTCAACCCCATCAGTACCTATAATCCATTCATCCTTTTTTTCACTGCCCTTTATTTTCTTCAATGTTTTATTTCCCTCTCTAACCAGCTGAAATATCATGATCCAAATTAAAATGATCCCTTTCATCTATCTGAAATCTTTTGTCCCTCTCTGACCTCAACTCACTTTGTTAAATCCAGTGTTTTTGCTATTCTGCAGGTGAAATGTGGCTAGAGAAAAATAAAGGCATGCTGGCTAGTCTCACTTCCAACAGGTATCCACTAATCTCAGATGGACCATTCATGGCAACCCTTCCACATTTCCTCACACACAACTGTTTTGTAAGTTAAGCTCTTCTAAAACCCCTAACCTTACCTCCTCAATATTTATTATGTTCAGCTGACAACCTTGCTTTTCTTTCAGCAAGAGAACAGAAGAAAACAAGGAGGATGACTACAATTTCCCACAACACATCTATTCACCCATCTGTATCTGTGCCTTGCTTTCCTCCCTGTTACAACAGTTACATCATCTAAAACCCCAGCTAAGGCTTCCCATTCCACCTGCTCCCATCCTCTCTCACCTACTCAAAGGCATCATTCCAGCAATTCTCCTCTTACCCTCCTGTATCACCAATTTCCCTTCACTAGAGCAACACTCCAGGACACAAACCTATTGCAATTTCTACTACCTTAAAAAAATAATTTAAAAATCTTTTTTTTTCTTTTTTTTAAAGATTTTATTTATTTGACAGAGAGAGAGAGATCACAAGTAGGCAGAGAGAAAGGGGGGAAGCAGCCTCCCTGCTGAGCAGAGAGCCCGATGCGCGGCTTGATCCCAGGACCCTGAGATCATGACCTGAGCCAAAGGCAGAGGCTTTAACCCACTGAGCCACCCAGGCTCCCCTAAAAACCTTTTCTTAACCACTAATCACCTTTCATTTACCATCTCATTTCTATTTGATACTTTTAAAAGAAGAAATTTATCAAGTGTTGTTCCTATTCACTATTCCATTCTTTATCTCTCTTGTCTCTCAAAAGCCTAATTGAATCAGGAGTTTGCCCTCCCCCCAAAACACCACAAAAAGTTTCAAAGTTAGCAATAATCTCTTTTTGGTAAATTCAAGGGTCACTTTTCAAGATTCCTCCCACTTGACATTTCAGTAAACTGTAACTCCCTCTTCTAACTACTCAGGAAAAAAAATTGGAGCCATCCATGTCTTCTCTGCATCTGTTATACCCACATCCAACCCATCATTAAATACTGTCTCAGTTCTTTCCAAAGATACGTGGACTCGAACTCACCACATCCACAGCAATCCCAGAGTCCGTCCCATCACCATCCTCTGCGGCTGGATAGCTGGCAAGACTTGCTGACTGTCTCCCTGCTTCTTTGTCCTCTACTGTCTATTCTCTAGAGAGCAGAGAAACTGACCCTCGTAAAATGTTAAGTGATTTCCATTCCCCCCTTAAAGTCATTTATATCAGGGGTTATCAAATTCCTGTCTGCGGGTCAAATCCAGACAGTAGGTTCCAGCACAGAATGATTTTTACATTCTTCATGGGTAAGCAGAAGAAGCAGCAAGAGCATAAGTGGAAGAGGAAGAGGAAGAAGAAAAAGGCAGAGGAGGAGGAGGATAGAGGAAAAACAGAAGGAGGAGCATATGTGAAGAGATCTTATCCTGCAAAGCCTAAAATATTTACTGTTTGGTTCTTTATTTGCTATCCCCTGACCTACACAAGCTGTCTCTCTCTAATATCTACCTCTCTGACTTCCTCTACCTTAACCATATTAACATTCTTGTTCTCTTTTTTCAATATTCCAAACATGCTTCTGCCTCAAGGCTTCTGCACTAGCTATTCCAATTCTATGCCTCCCCCAGATATCCATATATGGACGGGCATCTTCATCTACTTCTGGTCTTTGTTCAAATGCCATCTTCTCAATAAGACCTTCATTGACTGCCCCTTTTAAAACTGCAACCCTTCTCTCTAGCACTTCCTATATTCCTTCCCTGCTTCATTTTTCTCTCAAGCACTTACTGCTGGTTTGAAAACTGGTCCCCATCACAAAGGGCATAGAGAGACTGAAGAAAGCAGCAAACCACCCTGGATTAGTAGGTGGCAGGTTGAATAAGAAAGTAACTTATATACAAGGCTTGTCTTGGGTGCCACAGACAGGCAGATCTCAACACCCCCTCACCGGAATCTAAAAAGTTTACATAGAAGCCTTAACAAGGTCCAGTCAGGTACTCAGTCCAGATGGTCTCAACAATACCTTGTTCTCTCAAGGCTATCTGTGTCCTTGAAAATGGTACCTACAGTGAGCGGACACACATCCAAGGATATGAGAAGGGATCTGGAGCCTCTGACTGCCCACTGGTGGTCACATTTTCTTGATGACCTCCTCCAACAATCACTAGTTAGCATGTTAAATATTTGACTCAGATTTTATTGACTGTCTACCCCAACTAGAATATAAGATCCACAAGAAAAGGAACGTACATTCACCTCACTCACAGCAAGGTACCCAGCATATATGACAGTGCCTGACACATCCTAAGCACTCAAAAAATACCTGCTGATTCAAAGAAATAATACATTGTGAACTCTGCTAGATTTTGGTCATATAAATATGCATTTTCTCTCCAGTCTTGTGGCCACTGTTAATAAGTGGAAATGCCAAAGTTTTCCCTTGATTTGCAATATACTTTGCTTGTTTGTTGTTATCATAACAAAAACTTATTATACTATTTACCTAAACTGAACCAGTTTGAGAGGCAAACATTCTCAGCACGGATAATATAGGAGTAAAATGTTTTATTGCACCCTTCAGCACCTGCTTCACTTTGTCCAATCTTCTCACAATAAACTGCCCCCCCTTCTATTCACATATGTCTGCTCTTCTCTCCTCTGTTCACTTCCTCTCTTTTACTTCATATCAAAAATATTTATGAGAGAGAAAGAGAGAGAATGAAAGAACTAAAGTAGGAAAAAAAGATAAAGCATGAATCAATTAAAGATTCATTCAATGAATAAATAAGATTTATTTACAAACAAGGAAATGAAGAGTAAAGTAATGAGAGTGGGTAAAAGATCAAAAAAGTGAGCCAGAAGGCCACTCCCATTTACTAATCACTATTCACCCTGCATAAAGGTGCTGGCATGGATGATAATGCTGGGATGTGAGGCTTGAAAGGATGTAAGTGAGGTTATCATGGAAAGCTTGATTCTCACACTGACCAAGTAAAAACTGTTATTTTCATTCATGACCATCAATTCCATAACTATAGATATAAATAAAAAACAGACTATAAATCGACCCTAATCTGTCTTTAATTCTGTAGCAAAAATCAAAGCACATCTTCTACTAGTGATAAATTTATAGAAACATCCTTGCCCATGAACTTCAGGATAATGAACAGTGATCTCAGACATTGAGACACCTTTCCATTCAAAATCCCACCAATTAATTCTACTACTATCCCTTCCTGAAGCAACAGTCTCCTAGACTTCTCTGGTTACATTCTCTTCTTCCTTCTCTGGATAATTCTGACTTTTGTCCAATCATGTCAGAACCTGTAACTGTCAGTAACAGTCATCAGGAAACAGATGAAAAGCCAAAATTAGACAATTTGAGGTGAGTTTAAGGAAGGCCATTTTCAAAGCCATGGGCAAGGTTTAGGGGAAAAAAATGCAATGATGCAGTACCCCAGGGTTACTGAGAACAGGGTGATACTCTTAGTTGTGAAAAAAGACCAGGGACAGGAGTAATTATAGAACTGAGAGAGTACTCTATGAAGAGGGCCCCCTAAGAAGAATTGTAGCCTTCAGTAGAGGGCAGAGTCTACCCACTGGGAACCTGCAGGAATTTCCTCTCAATCTCCAAATCTCTTGTTGGTGCCTCCTACTGATAAAATCCAACTAGAAGCCATAGGACAAAGAAAACTAACGATAGAGTCTATACAAGTCACTTTCCCAGGACAGAGAACAGGAAAGAGAAGCATGGGGATGCATCTGGAGCATTAAATGTCATCATTGGTTAACTGTAATCTCTGTGTTAAGTACTTTTCACAGACAGTTCCCAGATCAGTCAAAATGCTAGGGGTCACAGAGAAAGAACTAATGTTAAATAATGTTAAAGAGACAGCATACATCCTCATATTGCAAAAGACATTTAACATGTGGGATCAGATTCTCATTCCAGGTAAATTCCTATGAGGATTTCTTCAATTTTTTCAGGTTAAAAGTTAATCATGACTATGTTCATAAATTTGTCAGACAGCATGACTAACAGGGCGTAACAATCTTTATTAAATAAACCTCATTCTTTGCATCTAAAACATGAACTCACTGGGTTTCTGAACTGGAATGACAACTCCCTCTCTCCTTTGCTCCTTCCAACCTTGCTCTGTCCCTGTTCCCATTCCAGGTCACTGTTCAGCGTACTAATGCCAAGCCTGCTTTTACCCAAAGTGCCTGTTTCGTATGCTGTCATATATATACTGCCGGTTGGATCTCAGCCAGTGGAATTAAATGAAATGGTTTTCTGTCAGACTGAATACTAATTATGTCTTCATGCCAAAGCTAGGTCTGCATAATGACATCATTTGCAAGTAGGCTGGAGGCCGAAGCTCAGATAAAGTTTGCTCTGATATTTATGGATACAAGCAAAGTGGTTCTAGGCTATTTAGCCTACCTGTTTTGTGTTGGTTTCTTTGATAGATTTGGCTTTGAAAATCCAAGGTCTTCTCTGGGCAACACTGTGGATTAAGTAAATGCTTCACTGCCTAAGTCGGCTGTCCTCCCATTTCAAGGTTTCGAACCCACAATTCAGTTTCCCAGGGAAGCCTTTGGGATACTAATTTTTTTGCCAAGGGCCTTACATCCCCTTCAAGTCACTCATATATACCTAGCAGAATAAAATATCTGATTTTCTGAGGCAGTATGGTTTATATCTGTTGGTAATTCTGAAATTTTCCCACTTTGTGCACTGTCTGAACCTTGACCTCATCAGCCTATCAGAAAAAATATCCTTCACCCTTCAAAAGAGGTGTACATATCTTTCAGCGTTGTGTCCAATTAGCTAAATTACTAATAATGCCATGCTCTCATAACAATGGGAAGAACACTTCCAAAGCCCTTATTTTTCTCTCAATTGACATTTGAACACTTTCTATATAAGTAACCATTCCTAGGGAGTAAAAGAACAAGGAATAGACTCATGTTAAGGGAGGCCCACCGGGAACAAAAGTTTAGGTTAGGGGGAAAACATTTTTTATCTATTCCATTCAACCCACTCATAACAGTCTTCGAGTGGTATCTTGCTAGGTATATAAAGCACAGACTAACATACATGAATCCTGTGCTCCAATATCTCATAATTATGTGGAATTGTGGAAAGAGAATCAGGCAGGTTATCAAAAGTTGTCACTTTTAGGTCAATCTGCATTGAACTAAAGAGGTGTAGAGCTTGGAAAACCATTTAATTATTCTGGCCATTGAATGATGAGAATAAATGATCACAGATTTATATGGGATTTCAAATTATCTTCTCCTTTCAAGTTATAATATATTTGTATTGAAATAATTCTTTTAAAGTCTAAAAAATTTACTGTTATACAAATATAATTGCTTTCTATTGCTGAGAGAGTAGCCATTATCTCCGAACATTATGACAAGTTCTACTGATTTTTAGAGTGCCAGTAACAAGTTAGAAACTCAAGACACTGGTAATTTTTTAAGCTAAATAATTGGCCTCCAATTAGAAAATTCTTTTTTCCAAATGAGTGACCTGTACTGCTTATCCTCCCACAAATGTCCCTTATATAGTTTGTATCTATACTTAACTGAAAAGGCACTTATATTCCTTTTCACTTTATTATGTAGAAACAGACAAGAAGCACATAAACAAGCAAATGTCAACAAGGTTCAAGGCAGTGAAATATAAAGTCTAAAAACACTGAGGTCAAATCTCCAGACCAGGACCCAGGGCAACTCAGTGGCAATCCACCACTGACTCTTTTGTCAAAAATTTCTTTCTTTCATTTGCTTCCTTTTATTACCACTATAGCTACAAGGCATGACTCCAGGCGACGGTCCTGGCGTTGAAAAGCCTCGAACCTTTTAAAATTCATGTTCTGATCCACTTGGAGAAAAAGATCATCTTCATCTGCCCAAGACTTTTGTAGTTGTGTTGGATAATAATCCATCATGAGAGTGATCATTAGAAGATTTTTTATCATACCTCAGAATGTAACATATACTTAATTTGGTATAACTGATTTTATTCTTATACTTCAGAGTTTTAACCCCTAATTCACTAGATTTTTTGAAAGAGGAGGCAAGATGCTGACCAGAGCTAAAAAGCTCCTTAAACTTTGTATGAAGATGGTATATACACTTATGTTTTGTTTTGGTGCCCATACCATAAAAGGAATTTTTTAAAAACTAAAATATCCTCAAGAGAGGGTTGGCCAACTAATAGTAAGTGAGGTCAAATGAGCAACAGCTCATTATCACGGACAACCTGAAAACATGACCACCATCTTCAAACACTTAAAGATCCAACAAACAGAAATAAAAATATCAGTGTAAGAAAAATCCTCCCAATCCTTTCTGCTGTCTTCTGAGGGCATGAACTTCTTGGGGAAACATTTTCCCTGCCTCATTGCTCCAAGAAGAATTTAAGGTGGGATTCAAGGATAAATAAAATATTGGAAATTCTTATGAATTAACTGCAGACAAGAATACATAGAAGATAGTAGGCTCCTACTGGCTTTATGATTACATGTCAGGGTGTTATAGAAGGGACTTCCAGGGAGAAAGTTGAACAAAATAATTCAGAAGAGTCACTGAATCTGAGTGAAAACTGAGTTAACATCTGGCGGCGCCTGAACGGCTCCGTCGGTTAAGCATCCAGCTACCGATTTCAGCTGAGCTCATGATCTCATGGGTCCTGGGAGCAAGCCCTATGTGGGGCTCTGTGCTCACCCGGGGCGGTATGCCTGAGATTCTCTCTCTCCCTCTGCCGCTACTTGCCCCCCACTCTCTACCTAAAATAAATAAAATAAATCCTTTAAAACAAAACTGTGTTAACCTCTGACACAAATGAAGAAAATCTTTCTTCAATAATTCTAACCCAAGATAATCAATACTGAATTTTATCATTTGCTGATATCCTTTCCAGTCAGTACCTCCTGGGGCTGTCTATTCTCTTGAGGGATAACTAGTTTTGATAAAGTTCTTTAAACGGAGCCAAAATCTACCACTGTTTAATTTCTCTTCATTATTCCAAGCCTTATAGCCTCTGGAATGGCCCAGGTGAAACCTGTTCTTTTTGCACATGAGCCCTCTCAGGAACTGGAGACAGCTATTATGCCCCAGTTAATCTTCTCTTGCACAGTGGTTAAGAGTTTAGGCTTTGAACCCAAACAGTTGGATCTCAATTCCGTATTTACAATAAAACAGCTTTTCCTTCCACACGAGTTACCTTAAATTCTCTGAGTTTCCTCAGTTTTAAATGGAGAAATAATATCTACCAAAACAGTTTATTGTAATGCTGAGTTTCCTCAGTTTTAAATGGAGAAATAATATCTACCTAAACAGTTTATTGTAATCATTTTTTTAAATGATATAAAAAGGACAATAAATAAGCATAATACTTGCTGCATAGCATATGCTCAATAAAGTTCCTCTCACATCCTCTTTATTCCCAGATATCTGACATTTTCCTTAAATGGCTGTATTCTAAATTCCTTATTACCACATCACAAACCATCACCATAATTCTAAATTCTAGAGGACATGAAACCTCTTTATAGGTGAGATGTAGACATTTATAGAAGTGGTTTTTGAACCTATGTGATTCAACACTTCTAATAACATATTTTGTAATGCTCTCTTTATAATCCTTGAAATTCATTAGCAGAAAATTAATCTACCTGCAAAAACAATTTCAAATAATTAATATTTGACTGTATTTGGATTCATCCCCCTGAAGCCCTGCCCTCAGGACCTGCCCATCATAACTGCTATAGGCACGGCATGACCAAACGGCCCATGGTTGAGTGTGGCTAAGCCCTCCAGCAGCAGCGGGGTTTGAACTCAGAGTTGGTCTGGAGCACCATGTAGCCCTGAGGATGGCCATGGCCATGCCAGAGGCGATGAGCTGCATGTGCAGATCTGAACCTGCAGACACTGTCACCTCTGACTCCTTTAGCCCAAAGCACCTCATTTCTGACCCCCAGCTCAGGAAAGCAGCATGATCAGGAGGAGCAAAGCTTTGGCTGAAGCAAAAGTGCTGTGAACCTGCAGGCTGACCTCACACTCAACATGCTAATCAAATCTGGGGAGAACCAACCTGATGCCAGCATAATGTTAAACATCTCAGGGCACGGTTGGCACTCTTTGGCCCCAAAGCTACCATTTCAGCTTCTCTGCAACTATGACCGTGCTAATGTGAGGTAGGGCCCTGACAGTACAGCTCCTAGGAGAGCATGGGGAGTCTGGAATAGTGGGGGATACCCACCCTGCCATCTTCTTTCCCCTGGCAAGTCCACCAGCAGCACTGATCAGCTCAGGTACCTCTGTAACAAGCGAGATTTCCCTTTATAGCTCCTCCTCCCAGGTCCATCTAGCGTCTTTGAGCATCCATCCCCCGGCGTCTCTGGCCAGGAGTGTTCAGGCTCCATGAATATCACTTCCATTCAAGGCTGCCTCCTAGAAGGGATGTGACACCAGACACTTGCTATGTCAAGAGAGTCCATGAACCCCTAGGGGGAGTCTCAGGAGACTATGAGGTGAACTCTTCAGCCCTGCTTCTCCAAGGCAGGGAGGCCCAAGCATCAGCAGATGGTCAGGCTTAGGATAAATGGCATAATGTACCTCTGGGCAAGGGAAAGCCACCCCCGTCGTGGAGCCAGCAGTGCCCCAGTTCCTTGGAGATTGTCACTGACAACTTGTCATCTAAAGGGGGCTCATCCCTGTCCCCAGCTCACAATGTCAGCTTGCAGCCTTTGCAACTCTGAGGCTCACCGGCATCTACCTGGTACCCTCCCTGGAGCCACATTTTGCCCAGATGCCCCAGCCTTCCGAGGGTACTAAGGTAGGTACACTCTACCTTGCACTGGCCAAGGAAACTGGATATACAGCCCCTCAGGGAGCTTGGGACAAGATGGCTACTCTTGATGAAAATAGAAACCAAAATGGATCTAGCAGACCTGGGTTTGACTTCAATGAGCCCCTAGAACATGATTCAATGTCCCCAGTAGAGAAGCCTGAAACCTCTGCCAAATGGATCCCTCACAAAGTCCATTTCTCTTCAGTACCTGAAAAGGAAGTGAATATCTCTCTAAAGAGACATCCCACCCCTCTCCAAGGCAACAGCTCATAATCCCAGTGAGAGAAAGAGCAACAACAGCAAAAACTCATATTCCAATTACCACAGCCTCCAACCCCCTCAGGCGAGGGGTGAAGATGAGAGATATTCCAGGCATCCAGAGCCTTGGGAGCGCGATTTCCGCAAAGACCCGCAGAGGCTAGAGAAAGAAGGCCTAGCCCAGAACCTGTGAAGCAACTTTGGCAGGACCAAGTCATCCTTTTTCTCTTTCCAGAACATTCCTAGAAGCCTAACAGGGCAAGGCCTCCCAGAGCTGGGAGGGGGAGCCCAGAGGAGTTACCTGGATGCCCGCCCACCTGTGCAGTCAACACCCACGCAGAGGACTCTGGAAGGAAAGCCGTTCCTGATCACAGGATTCATGCGGACGGCCAGTTTCCTATCCTAGATTCGAGGGGAGCACGGACGCCTTGCTCTCTTCCTACCACTCAGAACGCAGGTAGGAGGAGCCACCCTGCCCAGCGCACCAGCCCACAGCCAGTCTGGGCAGGGGCGGGCTGTGCAAGGCTTTCAGTGCAGGAAGCCCCTCTGCTTGGGGCTGGGGGTTTCCAAAATGGAGCAGCGGGAGCAAGGGAGCCAGAGACCTTCAAGGGCGGGCCGCTCTACTCAGGGCCGCAACTACAGGCCCAACAGGCCGGTGCCAACTTTCGACGCTTTGGGAAACTGCCAGGAGACAAAAACCAATATCCGGTTCTCTGAATCTACTGAAGCCCTAGACAATGGGGAGCAACACTTCAAAAACGGGGAGCCAAAGCCGGAAGAAGCTTCCTGGCAGCCACGTACTCAAGAGCGGAGGAGGGGTGCTGTGGTGGGCCTGGTCCCCCACCCCTCGCCCCACCCTGACCCGGAGGCCAGACACTCACCGGCTCCGCCGCTGGGGCACCTTCAGCTCTTCAGCGAGGACACGGAGGCTGTGTGACGAGACCACAGGCCCTCGCGCCCTAGTCACCCCCGCTGACGCGCCCTCAGCCGCGCTGACCAGAACAGCATTAAGGGCGCACAGGCCCGCGAGCCCGAGACCACCTTCTCCTCACGCGCCAGCTGGAGGTACCCGCCGCCTTCCGCCACGCAGCGCGCGTACTGCGTGAGCCGCACCACGTGACCAGGGCGAGGGCGACCCCGCCCCCACCGTGGGCGCGGAGCTTGCGCTCTACCCTCTTCCCCTACCCCCTGGCCCCACCCAGCAGTAGAAGACCTACTGCTCAGAGCCACGGGTGGGGGTCTCAGCGGAAGCGGAGCCAGGGGAGCCCCTGGGCTCACAGAGGAAGGGGCTGCATTTCCGGAAAGCGCGGTGGCCACCTGGGTGAAACGGAGTATGTGAGGTTGGACATCCTGGCCAACTACCTTTCAGAGGACCAATTCCGGGATTAGCGGCATTTCATGAAAATGAAGTGAGCACTTCTCACTGCGCAGCAAACGCTGGGCAACAAGATCAAACCCAGGAAAACTAGGAGCAAGTCAGCTGTGTGCTGGAGGGTCTTGCCTTGGATTTCATTCCTAAGGCAGGGGCCCTGGCTCTGCCCCCAAAGCTGGCAAGTGAAATGACTCCTGGTGGGGGATGTACGTTCAGTGGTACTCTACCAACATAAACTTCCTCTACATTTTAACCTCTTCTGAAATACCCAACCAAAAGATTGCCTTTATTTCAACACGATTTAATCTAAAAATGTTTTGATATAAACCACCGTTTAAACTATAGAGGTTTTGGGGGGCATTGCACCCCTGGGTGGCTCAGTAGGTAGAGCGTGGGACTCTTGATTTCAGCTCAGGTCATGATCTCAAGGTGGTGGGATCAAGCTCCGTGCTCATCAGGGAATCTGTTTGGGATTCTCTCTCTCTCTCTCCTCCATCTGCTCCTCCCCCCATTTGCTTTCTCTCTCTAAAATAAATCTTTTACATATATAATATATATAAATAATAATAATAATATATAATTAAATATTATATATATGTATATATATATCAGTTAATGGGGTTTTTCTGGATAAAAGGAAACAATTCTATCCTGGAGGAAGCCAGTGTTTTCCTTCTCACCTTTCATGATTGATCCATGATAGCTTGAATGCCGTGGGGAACTTACCCCTTTCTATCACTACTTCATAGTAGAAAGAGACTTAATGAAAGTGTGAGAACTGATTGGAGGACATATGATTGGTTGTTTAGTTTTTAAAAGGCTGAGGCAACATAGGTCAGTGTGTATCTCCCTCAGGAATGTATCCATAGTGGCATTCCTTGCCTGTGGGCAGTGTACCCTGAGGACAGGTAGAGTACTCATTAAAAGCCTTAAAGCCTTAAAAGTAACATAGAGAAGAAAATTGTAAAGCCTTGAACATTGTTAGTATTTATGTTTTTAAAAATGAAAAAGATCATTAAGTTTGTGTGCTAACCACCTATTTTATTCCATTTGGGGGCAGACATAGACAATTATGCTTGAGTTATGTATTTTGTGAAAACCTTAATGAAATGAAGAATTCTAAAGATAGTTAAAAAAAATAAAATCCTAAGTGTAATATAAATGAGACTTTTTAAAGAGTAGCATATAGTGTGTACTTCAATAGGCAAAAGGCAAAAGGGCAGACATAATAAAGAAAGGAGATGATCGCACCTATACGTAAAATCTCCATTAATGCACCAACATCAAATGCCAACTGATACAGAAGTGAATAGTATGACTACCAGTGACATAATTTTCTGAACTTGTAGATAGCTCCCAGTAAAGTTCTGTTCAAAAACCAAAGTATAAACTCCCTTTTTACACATAGTACTTACATACCTGAAAAATTAATACATTGTAATAATACTTTAAGATTTTATGCTAACTGTAGTTAGGTTTTAAGCTTAGGTGGTTATAATCAATGTGTGCCCATAATAATATCTGTAGGACATTTGAAGGTCATAAATGATGGAAAACAATTCTTTGAAGTCTTGACGTGGCTCATGTATTATTGGATATGTAGCATGGCTGGGTAGTAATGCTTCCTATGTAAAAGCATGGAATGATTAAAAAAAAAATATACCCACAAATTAAAAAAAAAAAATCTACTAAGAATCACTGTTTTAAGGCTTCCAGATCTATCTGTACTCCTAATCTTTATCTGAGCAATGTTTTTAGGGGCAACTATAGTATCATTTTGGTGACTTATCTGGCAAGTTGTGGATTTTGAATCACTCCTTTGAGAAATGTCCTCAATTTTATCCTTTACAACAAGCCATATCTGTCATATTGAGGTAAATTACATTAAAACTCAATTCCATATCTTACATTTATTTTTGCTGAATTTCATTTTCTTTATTTCAGTCCATCTTTTCAGTCTATCATTTTGAATCTTGATTCTGACATTTCATATTATCTCATGTTGGTCTTCATCACCTGCAAATTAGATAACCATTTTTCATCTGTCTCTATTCAAGTTGCTACTAAAAATGAAGAAAAGAGAAACAATGATAGAGGTGTTGGAACTTGACTAGAAATTTCCACCAAGTTGACATAGCTCCTACCCTTTTATTTGTAATTATATGGCTAAAAGGGATCCATGAGAAATGTGGTCAATAATCTTGCTAAAACTAAAGCAGGCTACATCTATAGTATTTCTCTTATGTATGAAGTTAATGTTACCAGCTACGTCTAATTTTAGGGCAAAATGCTCAATAAACGTATTTTGGCCTTTAGTGGCAATAATCCCCTTTTCTAAATTATTTCACATGCTTAATTTTAATAACTTAAAGAATTCTGACATAAATATATACAGCCTTAAAATATTACCGTATTAATTTAGCTACTATAACAGCTAGGCTCTGAAAACTCAGTGGTCTAATGCAATAAAAGTGTATTTCTTTCTCCAAATTCAATCTGCTGTGGGGGGTAGAGGGTTCTGCTTCACTAAATGATTCAGACAATCAAGATAAGGTAGGTCATCTGTGAAGCATAGCTCCCAAGCCTATCCTGAATTTTGAGATATATCGAATAAGTGTATGGGTTAGGTTAGGAAGTGGCGTATCTCACTTCTTTACATAAAATTCACTAGCTAGAACTCACAGGGTCATACCTAACACTAAGGAAACCTGGAAAATATAATCTTGCTCTCTGCCTACAAGAAAAGGAAATGGATTTTCGTAAACTAACAGCTATCTGTGCCAGTATCTTTCTTCAACCTGTGCTAGAGGGGCTCCTGCTCTGTGCCCCCATGCTTTGGGCATCCCCGTGTTTTGGAATGCCTTACCAAAAATCTAAGTATCCTTCCTATGCCTGGAACTCACCAGGGCTAGCAGTGTTCTCTGGACGGTGCCCCTAGAGCCTAGACTTGGTCCCAGGTGAGTATTATTGGAAGCATCAATCTTAAAACTTTCTAAGTCCCATTCCACTAGCTCAAACCTGCCAGGGCCAGTAGTACTCTCCAGTTGGGGTGCCCTGAGTCAATACCAGGGTCTATGTGGGCCACAGTCTCTGCTTCCACTTCAGGTATTTGACCCTCTCATGAGACTATGAGGTTGACTGGATACTCCAGTGGGACTGGGCCACCAGAATAGTGCTGACACACTGGTTTGGGATGACTTTTATCCCAAGAGAGAAGGCAGGAGAAGCTCAGAGCTCTGGGCTAACAATGGTCCACTGTCAGCCCTTGGGAATGAGTATCCTGGGTAGGTCCCTGCATGGATTCTCACTCCTCTGTGTTGGACCATGGTTATGCCTCAGGTCTGTAGCAGCCAAGGGTAGCAGGGATGGCAGCAGCCAATATTTATTCTTAGGATCCCCACCATCAGTACCCGGGGAGGTCATCCACCTTCTTCACAAGTTCTGCACCATGTTCCAGACAGTCCCTAAGGAATGGCTGCACCTAATTTCTCTGAAGGCAATAGGATGTTTACTCCACAATGCCAAAGGGATCTTCTGATTAATCATGGTGGTGAGGTTGTACTTTCATCAGTCAGGATTATACCACGCTCAATGAGGGATGAATATTCCATGCATGAATGGATCCATTCTTGCTTTGAACACTGGGTCCTTGCCTCTCTTCTCCACTGGTGGCAGTGTGTGGAAGGCAGGGGTATGGACAACATTAAATGAGATCACATTCTAGGAGTGCAGCCTAAAGAGTTCAAGAGAAGATGCAGTTGGGAGAGGTGTTGTTTTATGCTCTCAAATCATTAAGTTAATATGACCAGAAAAATAATTATTATTTACACTTTCCTTTGTACTCTGGATAATATTTGCCTTTGTGGTTATCATCAATGGAGCACAGTAACAACTTTTGAGGCATTGGGAAACAATATTCATGGGCTGCACAATGAAGATGCTGTACCATGGTTAATAATGCAACTGGCACTAAATAAATGGTATTAGGGAACTGCAGGAGCAAGATCCGTACTGTTTTCATACAAACAGAATTCTAAGGGCCACGGTATTGTATTAATGTCATTACTACCTTTTTCTCTTAGTGGGGGATATAAAATATCCAGGAATGACGCTTTCGACAATGGATTGCATTGACCCATCGATGAATTTGGGGATTTTTTCATTTGAACCGTGTTAATTCTTCAGGACTATGGAATGTTCTTCTGTTTTTAAAAAGAGAGAGAGTGGGGGACAAGTGGGGTAGAGAGAGAAGAAGAGAATCCCAGGCAGGCTCCACACCCAGTGCAGAGTTTAACACAGGGCTCAATCTCTTGACACTAAGATCACGACCTGAGCCGAAATCAAGAGTCGGATGCTTAACTGACTGAACCACCCAGGTGCTCCTGTTTTTATGTAGATCTTCTATAATTTCTTTCAATAGTGTTTTGTAGTTTTCAGTGCATGCCTTGTGTTTAAGTGGTTTCTGAAGTATTTTATTTTTGATGCTCTTTAAAGTAATTCTTTTCCCAATTGTACATTACTAGTATACTGAAATACCACTGATACTTGTATATTAATTATGTGTCCTGCACCCTTGCTGGACTTGATTATTATATGTTTAATATATACTGGGACTTGTTTTCAATGCTCCAGGAGGCAGTTTATAACTCTGCATTAGCCTTTACTTCTTGTTCCTACAGAGCCTCAAGGTCAACCAGAGGTGAGAGCTTGGGGCCTTCTCAGGTCTTTCCTGGGCATGTGCATAGCTTTGCACATGCTCTCAGTTCTGCATATGTCTGTGGCCTTCTAGATTCCCAGGAATAAACTAGAGCTTCTCAAAGCTTCTTAGGGATGGCTTATTCCCCAGGTTTTATTTTCCTTTTAAGGTTTCCCGTCAGGCTTTTCATAGCCCCAACTAGTAATGCTTCCTCAAGCAATGCAAGTTAAACATTTGCTAATGATTTGTTTGTTTGTTTTTGTAAAATGCCTTGTAGGTAGCTCACTTAGAGAGAGCTCCAAGTCAGGTCAAATACAAACGTGATCTGAGAATGAAGCTTTTCCAGAAGGGTCAAATGTGCCAAATCTGTTGAAATGCGCTTTCAGTCATTCAAACTCATTCTTCTGCATCCTGTGGGTGCTAGGCTATTTTCACAGCTACCATAGTTGGTTTTTAAGGCTACTATGGAGCTGGGCAGAAGGGATGTGATTAAGACAAGTTAAAAAAGCCACAAGACTCTGTTTACCAAGATTCCACTGTTTATCTTGAGCAAAAACATTACTCAAATTGCTGCACATTGTTCCAGAATTCTGAAACTGCTGATTTTAACAGTTTTTGCCAGCGTTCTTTTTCCTATACGGAGGAGCAGATTTTCAGAAAAACTTACTCCACCATTCTGGAAGTAAGATAAGCCACACATACGATGCTTAGAAAGAAGTGAGACACACACAAAAATACATACAATGTGAATTGATGTATATAATGTTCAAAATCAGGCATAACTAATTATGATATTAGAAGTCAGAATAATGATAATCCTTTGGGGAGAAGCACCAGGAGTAAAAGCCTCCTTGGGGAGGGCTTCTTATGTTCAGTTTGATGATCTGGATGCTGGTTATGTCCATTTATAATATTCATTACCTGCATATGTATGATTTAGGCATCTTTCTGTATGTATGTTACACTTCAATAATACCATAAACATAATCAAGAAATTAGGGACAGATTTTTGTATACTAATTGGATGGGTAAAAGTCCAGTAGATAGCTTCAGTGATATTTGAGAATGTTCTAGTACTTAAGTTGTTAGGTGGTTCATGCATGTTCTTTTAATAACACATCAAATTGTACATGCATGTGACAAATATTCTTTCTTGTGCATCCAATATTACATAATAAAATGTATCAGTGTTGTTCAGGATCCTTTAATAGACTTTGAGGTTTGACACTTAACAGCTGTCCACCTTTATCTGAATTTTTAGAGTACTTCCAATATTTCATTTCATGCTGTTGTAACTAGAATGCATATAAATAAATCCTTGAGTATACATCTGATGGTTTCCTGAGGATATATTCCAAAAGTGGAATTAAGGGGTCAAAGTATGCGAATATTTTAAATACACTTAATATATAAAACCAGGTTGTCCGTTGGGAACATTTTACAAATTAACTCGTCATTCTCCTCAGAAACATAAGAGAGATTTCATTTTCTTCCTCCTTTCAAACACTGGGATGAATATGTACACAAAAATATATCAATATACTTGGGGCACCTGGATGGCTAAGTCAGTTAAGCGTCTGCCTTCGGCTCAGGTCATGATCCCAGGGTGCTGGGATTGAGTCCTACATCGGGCGCCCTGCTCAGTGGGGAGTCTGCTTTTCCCTCTCACCCTGCTCATGCTCTCTCTCTCTGAAATAGATAAAATCTTTTTAAAAATATTAATATACTTTATAGAAAATATTTATGTATTTGTTATATGGAATTTTTTGAAGAGTTTATTAATTTATTAGAGAGCATGCATGCATACACACACATGCACACACAATGAACCAGGGAGGGACAGACGGACAAGCAGACTCCTTGCTGAGCGTGGAGCCCAATGGGAGGCTCCATCCTAGGACCCTGGGATCAGGACCTGAGTCAAAGTCAGATGCTTAACTTGAGCCACCCAAGCACCTGTATTATATGGAATTTAATTTCAAGTTTGCAATATGTTAAAGGAAGGGTGTTATCTCATTTTATTTTGTATTTTTTTTTTATTAATAGCTGCGTTGAATATTTTTCCTATGTTTTTTGGGTTTTTTTTAATTGGCATTTTTGGCTTCTGGCCCCTATTTATTATTTTACTCTTATTTGAGTGTTCTATTTTTCTTATTGATTTGTAAGGTCATTGAGCATTTAATTGTTTTCTAAAATCTATGATCCATATTTGACTAAGCCTGATATGTAATTTTCTTTGATACTTTAATCTCAAACATTGCTCGAGCACATTTAATAAGGGTTCAACTACTTCCATTTCACTAAGGATCTTTTCACTGATGTTCAGAATGCTGTACAGAATAGTTTTCTCATTTACTTTCCTTTCTTAAAATTTTCAGCCTCGATGCCATCAAAAGTAATGGAGCTCTCACAGAGTTCTGTATGTTGTGACCCCTTCTGTGTTCTTAAAACTACCTTCGAAGAAGACGCCAAGGAATGAAAACAGGACTTTATGTGCTCCTGCCGCTCTCTTACATTCTCTAACAGTTGTATCAACCTCAAAATCTGTCTTGGAGACCATCAGCAACAATCCCACCAAGCCCTTTGTCCTCGTTTGCATCAGTCACCACAGAAAATACAGGCCCCCGGATACCCTCATCTAAAGATTGCTCTGGGGGCGCCTGGGTGGCCCAGAGAGTTAAAGCCTCTGCCTTCGGCTCAGGTCATGATCTCAGAGTCCTGGGATCGAGCCCCGCATCGGGCTCTCTGCTCAGCGGGGAGCCTACTTCCCATTCTCTCTCGGCCTACTTGTGATCTCTCTCTCTCTCTGTGTCAAATAAATAAATAAAATCTTAAAAAAAAATAAAGACTGCTCTGCCTATATGGCTTACTAAATCCCTGAATTGACCTAATCTCATATTCCACCCAAAACCTCAAACTGAGACACTGGGCCTTCTAGACCACATGATCAGTCAACAGAAAAATCCAGTGTCCTCAGCCCCTTCTGTGAACATTCCCAAAACATGACTCCTCCTGGGAGTACTTCTTTCCATTTCATTCTTTCGAGAGTTGCACATAGATCACTGTTCTTCATTTCTCCTTAAAACCCATGGTTGTAGGGATTAGCTTCATTAATTCGTATTTTATTAAAGGGATACCTGTGTGCCCTGTCAATGAGTTATGTTTTCTCTCAGTTTCTTCTCATATGTAATCAGAGATCAAATGCTATGGACTAGACCTCTCTTTAAGACTTTGACTTTTCTCTTCTTGATTATCCAGGTCTGTAACATTCCACTTCTTTCCTGGGACATTGTAATACATATCACCCTGCTTCCAATTTTTCTTCCCCCATTTTTTTCACGCTTGAAAAATATGATCTCCTTCTCATTTGTTTTTGTTTGAAAACACAGATTTTATCAAGCCACTGACATAAAACTCAAATGTGACAATTGCATATCTACGTACTTAATATGCACTCTATGCCATATACTCATATATACTCTATGCCAATATTAGATAAACACCTTGCATGCAATACCTAAGTTTGAGTAATCTTTGAGGGAAATAGTATTATCATCAAGAGAGAGATTAATGAACTTGCCCCCAATCACAGAGTTAGTGAGTGATAGAAGTGACAGGTGCAATTTAAACTCTGATCTGCATCTAGAGACCAACAAAGACTGCCGAACATACTGAAAAAAGAAAACCTTCGTTGGCTCTCTGCTCAAATCTAAATTCCTAAATTGGGTATTCAATTTCAGTCGTCAGATGCATACCGCTTATCCTTTTCAAGTTAATGTTTCTCTTTGCAACCTTCATTCTTTCTGCAATAAGAGCTCATATAAATAGGTGCATAATATTTCTTTAGGCTTTCATTTCTACATCAGCGACAGCTATGCAGAGTAAATAATCTCTGCAAACACATCCAAATCTAACATTATATGATTCTATAGTACTTTTCATGCTATAAACGTCTCAAACTAATGCCTCAGCCTTACTAAAATATGAAACAACAAACAAGCCTCGACATTCCTTTCTTTGGTTCATATTTTACCCTCTACCCAGAAATTGTGCCTCTGTTACCCTACTTGTCCAAATCTTTCGCAAGTCTTCCAGAGCATGCTCAGATACCACTTTCTCCATAAAGCATTGTCTGATATCATAAAAATAATTACAATATACTTATCTCTCTGAATCCGCTATTTAGCTTGTGCTTGCATTATAGTTCAATACACACCACCTTACATTTTAATTAGCTTTGTACTTTCCTATCTCAATTACTAGATGAAAAGTTCACCTACTTAAGCAGCTATGTTTTATCTAGCTTACTATTTAGCCTACTTTGCTATGATTATATCGCAAATAATAGTCACTCAGTAAATTTTTTTTAATTCTTTTTTTTTAAAGATTATTTATTTATTTATTTGACAGAGAGCACAAGCAGGCAGAATATCAGGTAGAGGGAGAGGGAGAAGCAGGCTCTCCGCTGAGCAGGGAACCCGATGTGGGGCTCGATCCCAGGACCCTGGGACCATGACCTGAGCCGAAGGCAGTTGCTCAACCAACTGAGCCACCCAGGCGCCCCGTCACTCAGTAAATTTTTAACAAATGAATTGATTACCAACTCACTAGCTTAATTCACTTTCATATGTGCTTAGCTAAATGGGAAAATAGGTTAGCATCGTGTTTAAGGGCTTGGATGGTGTATATTTATATCCTGACTCTACTACCTATTTAAACTCTGAGTCTTATTTTCTTCATCCATAAAATGGTGATAAGAACCATACATAACTCTTAGGGTTTTTGTGAGAATTATTTGAATCAATTCAGAAAAAGAAGTGGAAGAGTATCTGTCATGATTTAAGCACTCAGTAAATGTTAACTGTATTATTGCATATTATAAAACAAAAATAAGGATTTCAAAAAGAGATCTAAAATAATTTTCAACAAATGCACTTTCGTATGCTTTGTACGGGACTTCCTGGCAGGTGAAAAATAACAATAAACTTAATTAAAGGGTGACTTTTCTGGTCAGCATAAAGGACAGAGCAGTTTTAATCCTGGCGAGAAGCAGGGTCTGGAAGCTTTTCATATTCAATCATTTTCTTTAACATGAATAAGTCGAGTGCTCCATTAGTTCTGGAGAGGAGAGTATAATAGAATCAGTTCTATAATAGGGGCATTAAGCCCTCTTACATTATAGGAAATTATTGAAAAGGGCTGCCAGGCTCTGATTTCCTTGCCAAAATATGGCTATGGATATTCAGCAGTAGCATCAAGCCTAATGAAAACTTTTACTTTAAATAGCTAGAAACCCAAATGGCAGCATAGAATGTGAACGTCAGTCTTGAGCAAGAAGAGGACTGAAAGGAAATAGACACAACTCTGTCTTAAGGCAGTTGCCTATAAGTAATACCACTTTGTTTAGATGCTTTCACTAAGATTAAATGGTATTCCCATTGTTTGTTTTTTATTTACATAGCAACTATACATTAGAATTGAAATTTAAGCCAACATTAGCAGTCTAAGTAAAATAGTGACTTTTGAATGTTGACATGAGAAAGGGTCAACTCCATCATAGGAAATTGAGGAAAATTTAGCTCACCATTCCTTTTATTACCTTTCTTGAGAATTAGCTTATTTTCCTTCTATTATGTTCTTTATTACCACTACATTTCTTAAAGGCACTAATTTGCCTGTCCATTATACACCGTTTTCCAATTTGAGAGGTATAGTAAAACTAGGAAAATTTTCATGGTGGCATTTACCTGTCTTGCCTCAATCCATTGTTATTAGTGATACTCTGACCAGGGCTTACACCATAAAGAAAAAGGCAGATCACCGTCCAGAAGCCTCTCTGCAATGGTGTCAGAAATCCAGAGGCATGGCGAGTACATTGAGATGACTTCTTCTAGCTTCAAACTAAGGGACCAAAAAAAAAAGACAAAACAAAAAAAAAAGCAAACCATAACTCATTGACAGGGTTCATGGGCCTTCTTTAATAAAATACAAGTTAGTGAAGCTAATCCCTACAATCATCCTTTCTTTCTCATTCCTCTTCTGATTACTTGATGATTATAATTCTCACACACACTGTTCATATTCCCATCCACTGAAATGAAATAGACACACCAGGGTATCCCCAGACAGAGTTATTCCCTAGCTGGATTTCCCTCCTGCCTCTCAAGCAGAACTCTATGAATCCAAATAAGTTCATATCACCAAAGCCTCCAGGTAACTAACATCACATATGCATGAGCTATTTCCTCTCCCTTTGGCCTCAGTGCACTTTTATCAGTCCAAACATCTCATTATTCACAGATACATTTTGAAATATAAAATTCAAAAGTAAAAGTAAAATTATGTAACACCACTACAAACGCGTATCTTCCGAAAAGCTTAAATCCAACAGTTTTCTTATTTAACCTTGCATTTCGTTTAACAGTCTAACAAAGCTTTTGATAACAGTGTCCCATGTTCCCTTTGTGTATCTTTTAAGCAAGAACCATCACTGCCTTTTCAGATTTGTTCTTCACTAAGCATTATCAGATCTTAATAATTCAAAAAGCAGGAACAATAAAAAAAAATCAATTAAAGAGAGAGGTGCTTAGAGATATGATTCAACTGAGATAAACGTAGAGAATTTTAATCCCCACTTATTATGAGATGCATCTTCCCAAGAAGGAACATAAGAGGTAATCCGTAACAGTGTCAATTCATGCTAAATATGCCCCTTTCTCTGTTTTACCACTTCCTGCCACTCACCTGTCCACCCCCAAATCATTGGCTATAAAAAAGTGTTCTTTACTTATTAATAAAGGAAATCTGGGGTGCTTGAATGGTGCAGTCCATGAAGCCTCCGGCTCCTGTTTTTGGCTCTGATGGTGATCTGAAACCTGAGCTCGAACCCTGCATCAGGCTCCATGATCAGAGTGGAGTCTGCTTAAGACTCTTTCTTCCTCTCCCTCTGCACCTTGCCCCCCCCCCATCCATGTGCTCACACGCTCTCTCTCCCTCTCTCAAATAAAAATAAAACCTTAAATAAATAAATAAATAAATAAATAAATAAATAAAATCTAACTCGAGACACTGACCTGAGAAGTTAGAACAAGTAAGAAGTAACAGTTCAAAGGAGACTTGAGCCCCATGCACCAAGGCGCAGATTATATCATGTTTTATGATAGGTCAAGGATATGTTTATATTAAGTGGTGAAATGCAAAAACAGAATGTAGAATTAAAATACTTTTAGTTTATTTTACATTTGTTCATGCATCTGTGTTATTACTCTCTTAAAAGGCAGAGAATGGAGAATGGAGAAACAGTACTATAGAATATTGTAGAATTAGAATTAGGGGTTAAGAGATGCCTTTGGGCAAAAGAAATCATATTTTTATGTAAAAGCCAGATCCACCAAACTTGGAAATAAAGTTCCTATCCTTCACATAGGAAAACTAGTTGAAGCTCGGTCTATAAGACCCTTCCCATAACAACCTCCAGTCACTGAGACAGGGCTGAACAGAAACAGCAAGAAGGAATCTCAGTCCACACACTGTCTACCTCCTTCCTTCCTGCCCTTCTTCCTTGCTTCCCTCAGTCCCTCCTCCTTCTGTCTCTCCGTCCTTCCTTCCCTCCCTGTGTTTCTATTTAGGACCTTTATTCAGCTGGAGTTGTGTCTCTGTCAAAAGGGGTCTACGTAGATACCAGATATAAGAGCTTATATGTATGTATTTCTTGGTTTGCAAACTGGAGAGTTCCCCTGGTGAAATCTGAAACTGGCCCCTCTACACAGATGACAGGGAGAGACTGAAGAAAGAGCAGGCCTCCCCCAGATTCGTAGGTGGCAAGGAAACTTACTTACAAGGCTTGTCTTGGATGCTGCAAGAGGATTAGATCTCTGCACCTGCCCTCCAGAAGATTAAAATTTACATAGAGGCCTTAATGGGATTGGGTCACACATTCAGTCCAGATGGTCTTAACAACACCTTGCTCTCTCAAGGCTAAATCCAAATGGCTCCCACTGTGGGACAGTGGGCAGAACATAAATTCTAAGGATAAACAAGGGGGAGAGGAGTCTATAATTGCCTGGGTCCAGCTCTTGGGTCAACCAGTGGTCACATTCTCTGGATGACCTCCTCCGACATTATTGGGGATAGAGGTGAGGAAGTAGCACCAGATGATCAATATGATTGGATGAAACACAAATCCACTAAGGCACCTGTCATCATTCCTGGTTCTTGAAGAGCTGACCACATAGGCTGCTACAGAAATGATACTCATTTCTATTCATGTGGCACCTTCGGGTTGATGGTGCTTACTATTATGTCTCTCACATCTTAGGTATGAAGCAACCATTTTGCTACTTTGACAATGTGCTAGGGGTTAGGGGATGTAAGGTTACATGAAACCACCTGTGCCCAGATGCATCAGCCAGCCATTTCTTCTCCCAGGTCCTGACATCTTCCTTTGGAGCTTTCAGCAGGAAATGACTTTAGTCTTGTTCTCAGAGCCCAGAGACCTCGTGGGGAATTCTTGCTTATTTCAGGATTTATCCAGGGGGATAGCCAGTCTGGAGAAATTGAGGATTCGCCTCCAGTTGATTCTACTTTACTCTCCCAATTCTCTTACCTTTGTGTGCTTTTAGTTTTCTTCAGCACCTAGGTTTTTAAAATACAGCTTGGAGAGAAAGTCTTTTGTTATTTGAGTTATATTGTTTTATCTATCCCTGGAGACAAGGAACATAGCGTGACTAAACTATTTTAATGGTGGAAGGGCAAAGAGGTAATAAAAAAAGAAAATAAATAGTACAAAAAATATTTATTCATTTACTTACTTATGTTTGAGAGAATATGCAAACAGGGGGAGGGATAGAGAGAGAAAGAATCCTCAAGCAGACTCCCCACTGAGCATGGAGCCTGAGATCATGACCTGAGCTGAAGTCAAGAGCTAGCCACTTAACCAACTAAGCCACCCAGATACCCCAGAAAATAAATACTTTAAAATGAGGCTCAAGATAGTAAAATTTAGATAAGTCTGTAAAGCAATGTGAAGTTACATGATCTTCCCTGCAAGGAATAGTTTACTCTTTTTTTATTACAATTTTTTTTTTTTTTTTAGGTAGGCACCATACCCAGCACAGAGCCCAACATAGGGCTTGAACCCAGAACCCTGAGATCAAGACCTAAGCTGAGATCAAGAGTCAGATGCTTAACTGACTGAGCCACCCAGGCACCCCATGAATGATTTACTCTCTAGCTAGGGCTCCTAGCCAAGTTCCTTTTATGGCTTCCTGTAACAGATGCTTTCTTCAGCTCTTGCCATCTAAAAGCAACTGCTCCAACTTCTGCATGCTCTGAACACTAATATGAGAGCAAGGAACCCAGGGATATAAAGGAGGCTTGCCTTGTCAACATCCCCTACTTGATCCTTGACCTATCTAGATTGTGAGGAAATACTAAGACATAACTACCATGAAGTCTGGAACCTTATCTTTTTTTGTTTATTACTGATTGCCTGCATTTAAAACAGAGCCTGGCTCATTGTAGCTGCTCAACAAATATTTATGGGATAAATAAATCTTATAAGATCCCCCTTTTGTATGTCTATCCATAAAGATATATTTTAGTAATTGCTGCTAAACATTATTATTTTGAGGCCCTCTGAGGCACCAGGTGAAAAAGATAATAAATGAACAACAACAAAAAATGGTAGAAAATTATTTGAGGAGTATAAGTGGACAGCTGGGACGAGGACAAGGATAAAATTTCTCCTGACAGCCCAGAAAACTGGCTCCCTCCATGACAGCCTAGAGATCTATAGATTCCCCCCAAATTTCCAGTGAACTCTGAAGATGCCCTAATCATATAACATGTGTGTTGGAGGGAAAAGCCTTTTTCAGAGATTTTAACCTGTCCAAATAAAAGCAATAGCAGCTATAGCTCCTTCTCTCCTTCCAGTATATTCTGAACCATAAAGACAAAAACAGGCTTTTCATGAGGAGGGTTCACTGCACTGACCATTCACAAATGTCTTCTACATCTGCTCCATGAGTACTTCTCCATATTATATTCTAGAAAAAGAGCACAGAAACAGAGTTGGGATCCAAGTGTGTCCTAGACAAATTCTTGATTCGAATTTGAGGCCCATGAGTTTTCTTATTCAGCTGATAGATCTTTCATGTGATACTAAAGCTACCTAGTAGCTGAGTACTTGAGCACTAGTTCCTGGTACCAACCCTGGTTTCTCTTCTCCCCTAACTTCAAACGTTTATCTGGCATGACTCAATGAAATATCCCTTTAGTCACAAAATTAAATTCACCTCAGTACACTTAAATTTTTATGCCAGAGGAGTGAGTGTTTTTATTTTTCCACTAGAGACTGTAAATGGGGTATTTTACTGAATATATCTCTTGAGCTATTGCTCAATATTACAACTGGAATGCCTTTGCCAGTGGAGAATGAAACATACATCCATTATTAGTTCCGTAATAATGCTAATACTATGAGCCAAACTCAATAAACCTAACCAAATATGGATCTACAGAGTAATTTCCCGGATATGGAATAAGTGTTACACACAATGATTCATTTTAACATGCAACAATGCAGAACAAGCTCATGTGATGAGGTAGTTACGTTCCAAGAATATTGCAGCTTTCATTAAAATGCTTTGTATAAAATGAACACATGCAAAATACGGAGCTACATTTCTCATGACTGGAGAGGATCCAAAGCTATACGGTGCTAGAAAACACCAAAGATTCAGCCCATTAGAGATCCCTCAATTAATTAGAGCACTTTTGAGAAGCTCGATTACAGAGTGCACTTCCTGAAAGCAGCCCGCTCTCGTCACCGCAAGGCTCTGCCGATTTCGCTGTTTTTTCCTTGGAATAACCTTCTGGTCATTCTTCAAATGGATGGCTTCTTCCCTCTGTTAGAACTCAGCTGATATATCAACTTTCACATGATTTCTCTAAGCCTCTGTCCCCCGGCCATGCCAGATGCCTCTCCTCTGAGCTCCGAATCATTACTGAGTATACCACTCTTTTAGGATTTACCACAATATTGTACTGTGTGTTCATTTATTGTGATGCCTCACTATGTCATAAGCTATTTCAAGATAACAACCGTGTCCTTTATTTCCCTGGTCCCTGGCCTTATATGTGGCCTGGTATACAGCCATGGCTCGATGATTATGTGTTGATACCTCTTTCTGTGGCCAACTCTTTCTTATAGCTGAGTTCTCAATTTAAATATGACGTTCACCAAAAGGTCTTCCTTGGTTCAGAGTTAAAAGATAAAGAGATCACAACCACTGGGCAGAAAACAACACTCAGAAGAAAAGGCAATGGATCCAATTTATGGATTGCTGGCCTTGGGAAGACAAATTAGAACACACAGGAGAAAAACGTTTTTTTTTTTTTAAGTATAAAGTACAGGGAAAATTTCCTGAAATAAAAGAAGACCTAAAGAGTCAGATTCAAAGACAAGATGATTGAAAGCAATGTGAACTAAAGCACATCCCAGTGAATTTACAGAAATCTTAAAATAAAGAATTTCCTAATCACCCAAGCAGCATGTGCATATAATTCAGAAAGAAAACTAAATAAAGTTGACCTCTGCCCTCTTTCCAATGTTAGATGCCAGGATATTGATCTATAATGTGTTGGGAACAAAAATATGTAATTCAAAAATTCTACAACTATTTAAGTTTGTATTCCAATTGGAAGACATTTTTCATAAGCTGGAAAAATTTTCCTATCCAAACAAAAATAAAAATTCAGAAACTATAACGGTAATGTTTCCTTCATTTCACTCCCGCCTAAAAATGGAAAATCCTGGGAACCGAAAGCTGCCTTAGAATATAGAAATTCTAATTGGTTAAGTAATTAAATTATGGAAAGAAAGGGGTCCCTGGGTGGCACAGTCAGTTGAGCATCTGGCTCTTGGTTTCAGCTCAGGTCATGATTTCAGGGTCTTGAGATTAAGCTCCACATCAGGCTCTGAGCAGAGAGAAATAAAAATATTATTTCAAATTATTATGCCTACTATTAATTATTTTTAAAATGTATTAATTCAGGGGCGCCTGGGTGGCTCAGTGGGTTAAAGCCTCTGCTCTTCAGCTCAGGTCATGGTCTCGGGGTCCTGGGATCGAGCCCCGCATCGAGCTCTCTGCTCAGCAGGGAGCCTGCTTCCCCCTTTCTCTCTGCCTGCCTCTCTTCCTACTCATGATCTCTCTCCTCTCTGTCAAATAAATAAAGAAATAATCTTAAAAAAAAAAAGTATTAGTTCAAACTATTGAATGCCTACCATGCATCAGACATGGTGTAAAATCTGGGAGTGTATAATACAGAGTAAAAAAGACATATTCCTCATCCCCAGGAAATGTAATAGTCCAAGAGCTTACACATACACATGTACATACACAACACACACACACACACACACACACACACACACACACACATACATACGCAGACTTGAGATTACAATATTCATTGCTTTGAAGGTTGCCTTTTTATGTTCCAATGCAGCTTCAGGGAAATCTGCCTGTCAGTATGGTATTTCTAGGGAGCATGTGGTCATCCCTCCCAGGGGACATGCCCATCGCTTATACTAATCAATCAAATCCTTCATTCATAAATATATATAAAAGCAAAGTTCAAATATTTAAGAGAAATTGCCTGCATAAAACAATAGGCAATAAGCTAAGCAAAACTGATCCTGGGTGAAATAGGTAATTTAGAGCCAAAATGGAAATTCTAAAAATTATTTTTTAAAATAGAAATATTATCCCCAGATAGATTTAAGACAATACTGCATTCACAAACTAGACAGAATGCTATGACATAATATTTGGCAAATAAATTTATAAAATAGAGAAACAGAAAGGGGAGACAAAGAGTAAGGGGAAAATGAAGAAAGATCAGCAAATACATGAAATAATAAGATGGATGGTACTAACGTTCAAGCCGGTAATTTGAAAATTGAAATTTATAATTGTACAGATGATAGAGCTAAAAGAAATGGAACATATGCTGAAAAAGTGAGAGACAAGGAGAAGAACCCCAAACAGGCCAATATCCACTTCCTAGAATGGAATGACACTGCCAATATGGTAGACATGCAGAGCTGTTGATTGCTTTAAATGAGAACACAGGTAGCAACCCCTTCGACCTCGGCCGCAGCAACTTCTTGCTAGACACATCTCCAAACGCAAGGGAAACAAAAGTAAAAATGAACGATTGGGACTTCATCCAGATAAAAAGCAAAAGCTGGATGTCCATCGATAGATGAATGGATAAAGAAGATGTGAGATATATATATACGTATATATATACGTATATATATCTGTTGGCTAATTGAATTTAAATTAAAACAAAAGAAAAAATGTGGTTAGTCTGAATGGAGATATGTCATAATTGCAAACTACACAGGAGATTTCTTTTTTAAAAGTATTTTTTTATTATGTTCAATTAGCCAACGTACAGTACATCATTAGTTTTTGATGTAGTGTTCAATGATTCATTAGTTATGTATAACACCCAGTGCTCATCAACACACCTACCTTCCTTAATACCCATCATCCTGTATCCCAACCTCCCAGCCCCCTCCCTTCTGTAACCTTCAGTTTCGTTCCCAGAGTCCAGTCTCTCATGGTTTGTCTCTCTCTCTGATTTCTTCCCATTCAGTTTTCTCTCCCTTCCCCTGTGGTCCTCCATGCTATTCCTTATGTTCCACATATGAGTGAAACCATATGGTAATTGTCTTTCTCTGCTTGACTTGTTTCACTTAGCATAATCCCCTCCAGTTGCATCCATGTCGATGCAAATGGTGGGTATTCATCCTTTCTGATGGCTGAGTAATATTCCATTGTATATATGGACCACATCTTCTTTATCCATTCATCTGTTGAAGGGCATCTCTGCTCCTTCCACAGTTTGGCTATCGTGGACATTACTGCTATGAACATTGGGGTGCATATGCCCCTTCTTTTCACTACATCTGTATCTTTGGGGTAAATACCCAGTAGTGCAATTGCTGGGTCATAGGGTAGCTCTATTTTGAATATATTGAGGAACATCCATACTGTTTTCCAGAGTGGCTGTACCAGCTTGCATTCCCACCAATAGTGTAAGATGGTTCCCCTTTCTCCACATCCTTGCCAACACTTGTTTCCTGTCTTGTTAATTTTTGCCATTCTAACTGGTGTAAAGTGGTATCTCAATATGGTTTTGATTTGAATTTCCCTGATGGCTGCTGCTGATGAACATTTTTTCATGTGTCTGTTAGCCATTTGTGTGCCGCCTTTGGAAAAGTGTCTGTTCATGTCTTTTGCCCATTTACTGACTGGGTTATTTGTTTTTTGGGTGTTGAGTTTTAAAAGTTCTTTATAAATCTTGGATACCAGCCCTTTATCCGTAATGTCATTTGCAAATATCTTCTACCATTCCATGAGCTGTCTCTTTGTTTTGTTGACTGTTTTCTTTGCTCTCCACAGGAGACTTCTAAGGCTTACTATAAAAAAAAAGAAGTTGGTTCATATTGAAATTCAAGAAGTAATGAAAAAAGGTGAGAGAACTAGAGAAAACTCTTGAAAATTTAATGTCTCGTTAATAATGTCAACATTGTTTATGTATTAAAATTGTTTATATATTAAAATGACCATTATTGTTAGATGAGGCTAAATACAATATTTAAATTCTTTTTTTTTTAAAGATTTCATTTATTTATTTGTGAGAGAGAGAGAAAACAAGCAGGGGGAGTGGCAGGCAGAGGGAGAAGCAGGTAGGGGGAGAAGCAGGCTCCCTGCTGAGCAAGGAGCCCCATGCTCGGGGCTCGATCCCAGGACCCTGGGATCATGACCTGAGCCAAAGGCAGATGCTTCACCGACTGAGCCACTCAAGTGCCCCCAATATTTAAATTCTTTTCACTTGTTTCATTTTAGCTTTTTTTTCAATATAGCTACTAGAAAACTTGAAGTTACATGCATGGTTGCATTATATTTCTATTGGACATTGCTAAAGCAGTTTCAGAAACAGAGAACAAAAGGGAAAAAAGGGACCAGAAATTATCACGAAAATCAGAGGATATTTCCTAGAGCTCATGAATGACAATATTCACATTGAAAGAGGCTTCCTAGTGCTAAGAAAAATAAAGACTCATAGCAAGACATATACTTTTGAAATTTCAAAACCCCGAGAATGAAAACAAACTATTAAAAGCTTTTTAAAAAGTGATGTAATATAATCTACGTATATAAAAGAGCAGCCTGACATCACACTTATCATCATCATTACTACATGTTAAATATAATTTCTTTGAACACGTTTTGGCTTTAGAAATATATACTGAGCTAAACTGTCGATCAAATATAAGATTATAGTAAGACATTTTTAAGTAAGCAAGGACTCAAAAATTTACCAAAAAAATTATTAAAAATCTACTTGAAGAAAATTCAGTGGAATTTTTTAAAAGAGGAAATATTTAAAAGGGAACAACATGGGATAGAAGAAATGCTAGCAAATAAATCATGATATAGATCAAAAGAGTATTAGTTAGAAGATTTTAAACACCTGTACCCGTACTGCCCACCCCAAACTCTGGCCAAAAAAATGAAAAAGAAAAATCAGAAATCAGAATGTCTGCAGGTGAGACTTAGGTATCAGTATTTTTCAAAATTCCCAAGGTCACTGCAGAATGCAACTAAGTTTGAGAATCACTGATGATTCTAAATAAATTCAAAAGGAATGTAAAGATAATTCATTTGAAAAATGACACTTCAAAATTCACTTTTGAGCAGTCGGCTGTACCTCATGATTTAATATTACAACCACATTACATTGGTTTTGCTGTGTGTAATACTCTTATCATCATAAAAATGTAAATGTAGTTTTACTGCAGTTAAATCTTCAGGTACAACCTTTAAAGAAAGCTCAGTAGACTTCATTAATTACACAAAAAATGTTATTGTCATAATCCTCGACAATATAAAGATAATTAATAAAAACCAGGAGTCAGAGAAGGAGAGTGATGGCAGGGAACTTGTACCAAATTCTTTATCTTTTCTAATGGGTAGTCAAAAGATACCATATAAACTTGATAGATTAAAAAGAAAAGAAACCAAGATAAACAAGGGGGAAAAATATCCCAGAGAATAATTATGAATTGGGGGAAAATTATAATTTTTAAAAGGTTCCAATTAGTTTTCTCAGTTGGTTTTGAAAAGTTGGTCCATCTCAAAAATGAAGAAGCAATGAAAAAAGACCAGAGAACCAGAGAAAACTCTTGAAAATTTAAAACATGAGTGGCAAAAAAACAAAAACAAAAACAAACAAAAAAAGAAACAAATAACAACGACAACAACAAACCCGATGAGTAGTAAAGAAAAATAAATAAATGCTTTAGAATATTGAGAAAATCATCCATAATATAAAAACAAAAACACGGGAATAGAAAAGATAAAAGGTAAAAGCCAGAGAATTAATCCAGGAGAACATCTGCCTAAAAGGGAAAAGAGAAAAATGCCACCAACATTATTAAAGGACAAATAACTGACATTTTCTCAGAGTTTCCAGATTGAAAAAGCCATCCAAGCAAATAAAGGAAGACCTAGCTCTAGGAATATTATTGCAATATTTCATAATATCCCAGATAAAGAAAAATCCTAAAACTGTCCACAGGGAGAAAAATAGAAAAAACAATAGCCCAAAAAGAAATAATCAAACGGATGGCATACTTGCCCTCGGTCACCCTGAATCCTAGAAAGTAATACAGCAACGCCTTCAAAGTTCTTTAGGTAAATGAAAATAATTTTCACCAAGAATTCCATATTCTACCTAATTATCAGCCAACTGTCATGGTGGGCTAAAAGCAATTTCCTATATGTAAGAACTTGGAAAATTTCTCTCACACACTCTGCCTTATGAAGTTGGCTAACAAACCAAGGAGTAATCTAAAAGTAAGAAATGCAATAAATAGTTTTTTCACAGTTTCTATAATGTCAGTGCTGTTCAATATAGTTTTTAGAAATTCTAGACTCAATCCATAGACAAATCACACACTCTAAAAGGACTTCATGATGGTTATATAACATAATACCAATAACATCAACCTTAGGAGCATTAAAACAAAAGTCTAGATGGCCAAAGTCACGAGGTAGGACTGCAGAATAAGTAAAAGAAAGGGTGGGTGGAGGCACTAACTTCCTCATCTTCTAAAGTGAAATATCAACAGAAGTGGTATTTATTTGCCAACAAAATGGTAACTGTGTCCCAGTCACCTTTAGTAGTCTTTTTAGTTTTTCCCAAATAAGACACAGGGAAAGGATATCCTATAACATGGAGAGGTGGGGCAAGATAAACAAACAAACAAACAAAAAAACAAACAACAAAACAACCCAGCAAATGTCATTAATATGTGAAGCAAAACGGTAATGTCAACTGCACGGATTAAGCATTTCATGCCTCCATGCCCAAATTTACCTTTGATAATGATGGCGCACCAGTATTTGGTTATACTTAAAAATGTTAATGCCACCAGTTTATTTTAATCTGTGAAATTTCCTCCATCTTCTAAATTAAAATAAGTTCCCAAACTGAAGATATTATCCAACCAAAACTATTCATGCAACCCAATTAGAGTCATAATTGTATTCTATCAGAAGAGACGTGTGTTTTCTGAGCTTCCTTTACCTCATCTGAATCAGTGTTGTCTTGTTGATCTGTACTACACAGTCGGAATGAAAGTCTTCCACAAATAGATTCCTCCTCTAAACATATCATCTCAAAACATAAAAAATAGGATTTGTATCATATATTTTGATTGGTAACACAGTAGAAATTAAATCTGCTTTATTATACTTTTATTGACACACAGTGACTCTCTTTGCCTCATTTTTTTACTTCTACATTGTCTGATTAATAATACGGACACGTCTTTTCTTGTTTATATTATTGACCTTTCCTGTCAGTTCTTTTTCTATATTTGTGTTATGTATCTTTTTTTAAAAAAAGATTTTATTTATTTATTTATTTATTTATTTGACAGAGAGATAGAGAACACAAGTAGGCAAAGTGGCAGGCAGAGGAAAAGGGAGGAGTAGACTCCCCTCTGAGCAGGGAGCCCGATGCGGGCTCGACCCCAGGACCCTGGGATCATGACCTGAGCTGAAGGCAGACGCTTAATGACTGAGCCACCCAGGCGCACCTTGTGTTATGTACCTTGAAAGTGTCTGATGTTGTTGATTTTAATACGATTCTAAACAAAGTAGGTTCTACCATTTAATATTTTGTCATAATAGTTATATTAGTTATATTATATTTTATACTTAAAATTTTATACTCTTTTAATTTTTCCTTTGTCATCTACCTTGTGTTATACTTAGGTTTTATATACTTTTATTCCTCAGTGATTAGAAATTTTGATTTCGTTTTTAAAATAAAACATTTAAAAATTATCATTTACCAACTTAAGGACTTTCAAATATGTGTTTGAGCTTCCCATAATTTTATGGGATGACAAAGAAGATGCATTCTAATTTTGTTTCTTGTTTTGTGGAACCATATTTCAAATAAGTGTGATTTTCCCAAATATTCAAGTAATTGTTCCTTGTTAGCTGCAAAAATTCTTACCACCAGCCCTATACCATTCATCTGTTTTTAAATTTCATGGTTATCCAACTATATGCAGAATTTTTATTTTAAAGAAATTTCATTGTAGTTCTTCTTGACCATATGTAGTATATCCCTTGAACAAGTCCTTTGTTGAGGTCTCTCTCATTCTCTGATAGCTCCTTTATCCACATAAGGTTTCTAAGGAGAGGCTATCCCATTGTGTGTGGTTTCCAACTGCTTATTTATCCCCACACATGCTCTATTTTGTACCAGGAATTGTATTTTCTAAGTGCAGAAATAGCATTTCCAATGGGGGGCTTGCATGGCTCAGTGGGTTAAAGCCTCTGCCTTTGGCTCAGGTCATGATCTCAGGGTCCTGGGATCGAGCCCCGCATCAGGCTCTCTGCTCAGCAGGGAGCCTGCTTCCCTCTCTCCCTGCCTGCCTCTCTGCCTACTTGTGATCTCTCTCTCTGTCAAATAAATAAATAAAATCTTTAAAAAAAATAGCATTTCCAATGAAGTATAAATAGTATACAGGGTATAAAGAAAAAACATGACATGAAGAAGCTCAGAAGACAATTCCTAAATTTCTACCAAGAGGCTGCTCAGTATTGGGTTTCCCTTAAGTCAAGTGTATACAATATTTTGTTGACTAAACTGATAATTAGATGAACTTAATCAACTAATTGTGATTTCTGCGTAAAAACTGATTCATGTAACAAACAGTAGAAATTTTTCCCAGTAAAACTGTTGGCCGTCACCCATAATTTCCAAATATAATTGAATATTCTTTTCTTTTTTTTAATCATTATTTGTTCAATGAGAAGTTAGAAGAGAATATAGTGGAGACTATTAATCTAATTCTATCATATCCCAGATGGGCTGAGGATCTTCTTTATCTAAGTGTAGCTTGATGTGCATACAATATTTAATTCACATGGGACATGGAGTGGGACACTAGCTCTGTGAAATCCATAGTAGCATGTACAGAGAGCTGAAGCAGAGGAAATATTCACCTAAAAATAAAGCTGGAAAGAGGACAACAAAGCAGAGACTTCGAAAAAAATATGTAAATTAATCAGAGAAATGGCAAATTCCTAAAAACTGTCACTGAAGGGTAGAGGCTTACTTTCCTCTCAACAGTCCTTGATGGACCTTGAGGGTGCTCTAGACATGAAATACATCATCATTATAGTAAGTGTCAGTGGTTGAAAAAGTAAAGGATACTGGATAACTCATTGACCTCATTAATCACTTAACAAGTGCCAACTATTAGCCAAAAAGTAGATATACTAAGCCTCTGGAGTCTTGGAGTTGCTGAAATTATCAGCATTCAAATAAGATAATCTGATATCAAAAATGTTGTTAAAGGTAGCCATAAAAGCAACTAATTGTAATTAGGTCACTTTAGCAGATTTCAAACCTCACAGTTTATGTACATTTGAAGAAGAAAGCTATATCAAAGGGCTTTGTAGGCAGAGGCCATTAAGATCTAGATGCTTAGAGGTAGCACGTCAATATTAGATCTTTCAGTTAAGGTCAATACTCTCATCTATTTAATGGAAAATTCTTTGATCAGCAATTCCTTTTGAAAAGATTTTGAAAGCAGAGTTTTCCACATCACCTATTTAGTGAGAATAACAGAATAACAAGAAGGATAGCTGACCCTACCTTGTCCAGCTTAGTGATGCTAAGCCATCTGATGATGGCTAAGCCATCCCATGATCTGGAATTTAGAATCATTTCTGGCAATTTTTCAGAAATAAGTGACATTCCACTTGTTAAAAAAAAATCATTGACGGTTACAATAATGACATCTGGTAGTGTGGGAAGGTAGGAAGAGAAATACAACCCATTTAGTGAAATTAGCTACATCAACCATGGCTACTGAGACGGTGAAAGATGCTTTCAGGTTGCTTTCAAATCCTAGCAAAAGTTAGTTCTAGATCCTCTACATCTTTGTGTTCCTTTTCTGAAAAAGGTGTCCAACAAATCTTTTTTAAGTATTATATTCTGTCAAAGAAGTCATGTTGATGAAAATGTATTGGTGAGAACATAGTAATCACCTCTCTCACGGAACAGTAACAAATCTCAACATAACCATAGTTGAGATAAGCAATGAGCTCTTGTTTTATGCTCATGGGTACTGTGCTAAGCACCTGGAGTAGGACAGTAGCTTTAGTTCCTGCTTGCCTCCTTCAGGCTGGCTCAGGCATTCTCCTCCTCTACTCCCATGTTACACCTCACAGATCTTCACCACTGCACTTACTGTGTTGTGATGTGACTGTCTTTATGCATCTTTCCCCTTTCCCTACTGCCACTAAACTGGACCTCCTTGTGAGTGGGGATTGAGTCACAATCATCCTCTCAACACTCAGCACCACCATCTAAAGCTATGCCTCAAACATAGTCTGTGTCTCATTCCATAATTATCTGTTGAACTAAGACAGGAAATCATAATCTTGTGGTAGAAACAAAGAATGCAACTAGAGTAACCATAATAGAAAATAAGGTGGTGATTAGTGCCATAGTAAAGGTGAAGCTAAGTACCAATGGCTCTTTAGAGTTTTTTGAAGCCTAGGAGTATAGCTCTGGGCAAATAGATTCCAGAAAGATGTTACTGCATTTTCCAGACATGTCACTGAAATAGTTGGAGATATTCAGTACTATGACTTCTTACTGAATTTGGAAAAAAAAAAAACAGAAAATATTTTTTTAAATGAGATAAATGAAACATAAGGGGGGAAAACATTCAAACTCATTAAAGCAATAAGTGAAGTCACCATGTTGACATCTATCATGGCACAAAAATCCTTGGTGTATCCAACTGAGCTCATAACTATGAATATTATAAAAATCATATACACTGAGCGAGAAATTTGCTACTCTATTTTTATAACCCTAACCAACTTCCTTTTTTTTCCATACAACACCAAAACTACCAGAATAAAGTCAGAAGACTTCAGTCTACTATTTCATGTATTTTGTCATCCTTTAAACCACAGAGAAGCAACATTCACTTAGATTTCCCCAGAAATTATCTACTAGCATAATCCTTGAATGAATTCTTCCCCTTAAACATCTGTCTAAAGACTGCAATCAAATGGAGATAATGCATGTTAAAGCACTGTAGGAAGTTCAAAATATTATACAAATGTGCGATATTTTTATCATAATTTGATGTATACTAGTCTCTGTGATTACATAATTTGGGCACTATTATGGACATGGAACACACGGTCAACAACACATTAAACAAATGTCTAATCTCAAAGTGTTCCTTTGGTTGACTGGGATTTTACAGTATTATTATTATTTCTTAGCGGTAGACTTATTCCACAATCCAAGAAAAGCCCACAAGGGCAACCCCAAGTTTCATCTTTGAATATGGAACTAAGTATTAAGCCATAGTTCTCTTTCTTGATTAATTAAATGCTTTCTTTGTTTTAGAAAGCAAAATCTAGATTCATTTGGCTCTGAAAGTGCCTCCTCTTGTTCCTTCAAGGAAGATACTCTGATCTCTTGACCCATTAGAGACAACGGTCTCTGTTTACAACCCCTTCAACATTCTGGATCTAAACATGACCCTGGGAGATCAGAAAGTAATGACATCATCAGAGACGAGCAGAGTCTTTTGAAAAGGTGTAAGAATCCAAACAAAATGGGTATGGGCCAAAGAAGGGACAATATAAGGACCAATAAACACAGTATGTGTTATAGATAGAATCACATTCAATGCATTTAAGTCCATGAGGGCATAAAGATACTAAACACAACACACATCCCCCACTGGTCACTTTCGGGAGATACTAGAGAACTGCTTCATTATTTTATGACTGACACATAAAGGGAAGTGGCTGTCTACCCTACCTTTCTTATGAAATCTGCACAACATGGCAACACAATAGTTGATGGAGAATGTTTCTTTTTATGTAAGTTCCAGCTAATAAATGGAAGTGAATGATAGAATTAACATATGAACATCATACAACCTCTAATGGATTAATAGGTTTATGCAATGATTTTCAAGGGCTGCTAATGTCCCAGAAAGAGAGGCAACCAAACAAAACATAGCCTAACACCACTTATGAAGTAGTCTTGTGAAAGTAAACAAATAAATAGGAACCTGAATCTAAACGAGTCTACAGATCTAATGAATTGTAGGAAACCCAAAGGACAGAGAAACACAAAACATATTAAGTGATACCATGTGGATCCAGTCAGAAAACTCATATTGTGGGAAAATCTACAAGACCAAAAAATATACATACGGTCTCTTTAAAAACAACATACCAGAAAAGAAAAAAATAAACACAAAATGACAGAGAGGTGAAGAAAGCCTTAAGAGATAAGAAACATACAAACCAGTTGCAATACACATACTGATTCAAAGAAACAAAATGGGGAAGGGAGAGAAAGAAAGGAAGCGAGGGAGGGAGGAAGGAAGGAATAAAGAAAGAAAGAAGAAAAATGCAAAGAAAAAATATGTAAAAGGAAATAAAGGATAATTCTGGAAATATGAACACTGCCTGATGATACTAAGGAATTATTGATAATGCCTTTTAGTTATGACGATGACATGGTGGATTTGTTAGAATGAAGAGATCTTATAATTTATAAATATATAATAAAATGTTTAGAAACAAAATATGATTTCTGAGCTTGACTCAAAAATAATGCAGGTAGAGGAAGTAGAGGTACAGAGTAAACAAGATTGACCAGGTATTAGTAACAGTTGAATTCAAATGAATTGTCAAAGAAGGGTATATTGAATTTATGGTACTGTTCTTTTTGCTTTTGTATATATGTAAAAATGTTCACAGTAAAATATGTTTTTAAAAAGTGTAAGACTTCAGTCAGACATCTGAGGAATAGACTGGGAAATCCTAAAAGTTTCATAGATCATGGTCCTTAGTGAAATAGTCTAGTTTGGACACACTGGTGAAAACCAGAAGAAATCAACATCCTCTCCCCAAACGGCTATAAGAAACCAGAGAGTCAAGATGTCTACTGCCAAGTATTCCATCTTGTCCTCTGGGAGCATTTCATGTTCATTTTTTGATCCAAAGATATCTTTAATAAAATGGGGTGATTGATAAAATCTATCAAAATGGAAATTAACAGAAATCTAGCTAAGACAATTCACTTCTGTATAATTCTAAGTCAACATAATAGATTTTGGATATAACACATGCAATAGGAGATAGTATAGTAGGCCATAAACCCAAAGGAAGTCTACCAGAGAAGTCTACCAAAAAGAAAGTGAATATTGCAGTGAATTCATAGCAAGTACCAACTAGAACAAGGTAACATGTCAGTCCCAGTCTAATCTCTGTCAGAACACACATCTGTAATCGTCCCCGTTGAAGGTAGTTTACCACATTGAAAAGGTTCTAGAATTAATTAGATGGTTAGAAAGCCTAAAAGACCTGCCACGTCAGAAAAGTTTGAAGTAAAAATATGCTTCTTTTAGTGAAGAGAGGCTTGGGTGAGGGCCTGATAGGTCTAGGCAGAGGATTGAAGTGTCGTCATAGAAAATGAGTGTCTCCTCCTTGTTAGGCCCAATGGAAGGATTATTACAGGCAGCCCAAAGCCAGGAACCACGGAAAACTTTCAACTACAGATTTGGTTGCCAAAAATATCAGAGGTCATCTCTCCCTGGAGGCATGCTCATATACACTGGACAACCTCCTTGCTTTGATGTCATAAAAAGAATGATATTCAATTCCTTATGAAGAACTATATCATAACCATTCTGTTTATTTGGCTTTTCTCCCCCCTCTCATTCTAAATTGGCAGGTACTTCAGGGATTATTACTAACCTATTTGTGTCCAAATCACAGCTTCCATTCTTTAAAATTAGCTGCCTTTCTCTCCTCCTGCCTGATGTGTTCACTGTTGCTTGATGTGTGGTTTGGAGTACAACATTTGATCACAGATAGGCGGTTGTTACCTAGTTTGAGCTCAGCAAGAGGCAGATGGGTGATGAGAAAGGAAAAAGCTTCTATATATACACACCTAAGCATAAATGATGGGGAAGGGAAGAATCAAGATAAAGAACATGGCAAGTAAATTGTAGCCATTACTTTTAAAGTTTTTGAGTGCAAATAAAAGGCTTACATTGCAGTAGGTGTAAGTGGAAACTCTACTCTGGAGATTTAGGTTTCTAATTTACAGAAGAACATCAGGAACTTTGAGCCCTTGGGTATACTTTGTCTATGTCTTTTCCAGCATCCTGCATTATTCCTTGTCATTCCTTGACCTAAAGATGATGGGTGACTACTGTCAGTACTCTAAAAACAAAGGAATACAATTAATGATATTGACTAACATTGATGTTATTCTGAGAGGATAGATTTCTTGCCCTCGAAAGCCCTTTGAATTTTGTTTGGAAATGTGTAGCATCACAATTAAAGATTTTTTTTTCCCTTTTCCTCCCAGTACACTAAACTAAGCAATTTGTTGAAATGATAGATACCGCAAACTTTCTTCCCAACCAGGATTCATTCTGCTTTTATATAACTCTAGATATTTGGCCAGATTTTATGAATGCATGACATGACTAAATATAATAAAACCTAATGTACACTGGAGACAAAATATTAGACTTCTATTTATGTAAAGTTATTTCTTTAATCATGTCATGCCATCACTAAAGCTAAACTAACCCGAAATGAATAATATAAACAATAATTGAGTTTTATAAATGTGTTTCCATTTCAGAGCAGAATTTAGTTTTATCTAGAGACATCAAAATCCAAGCTCTGGCTCTCTGCTTTATTAGGTATGTAACGTGTGTATAGTTTCAGTTTCTCAGTAAGTAAAATGAGACATTAAGAATGGGATCACCTTCTTGGTTCCTTCTGGTTTCAATAGTCTTTGAAAATGAGTTGAAAAATTAGAGCTAAAATGCACATCTTATATTTTTTTAAAAATGAGTAAAAAATGTCATAGAAACACAATATGTGGAAAGATATTAGATGAAAATGTACCCATAAGATAAGACCTTGCTTTGGGGGAGGGAGAAGGGAAATAACTCACACATAATGTATTTTTCTTCTATTTACTTTTATTTGTATTTACTAATGGGGAAAGCACACAACAACTTTTCCAACATTTAAAAAGCAATATTTACTTCAAGCTACTACTTTATCTAAGAGTGTGATATATCAAATATTGTCAGCACAGAAAATAAGGTTTGCTTCCCATGGGCTCCTTGTTTAAGATAAGGTTCCAAGCAGAGCACCGCAGCTATATAGTGTCAGAGAATAAAGTTAGCAATATTGGTAGTGTCATTGGGCTAGTTATGAATAGGAGAATCAGAGAGTCAAATGAAACAAACATGTAATTTAGGTATCACAATATTTTGTTATAATTTAAGAATGTAACACTTAAGTTCCCATTCAAGATATTTTGCTAGATTAAAAACAATAAACTGGTAGGTTTGGCTTATAATGTATCTGTCTATATCCCACATACCACTGAAATTTATCATGGGGGTTGGTTAAGCAGGATTTTGTTATTTCAAATATTCAGTTGGAGTCTGAAAATGTATTTCTATGTCCATATCTGAGGTCCAGGACTCGGTTCCAAATTTGCCATTAAATAATGCACAATACCCTTGAGATGAGTGAAGAGGCTGGTAATACGTCCCATATTCACACTACTTTAGTAGAAAGGAAAAGATGGTCAATTCTTCCGGCAGAGAAGGCTATCATCAAAGAAGTAATAGAGGATGTGATGCTTGTACTGAATCCCGCCAGAGGACTATTTCAAGGCAATGACAGATTCAGAGTCAAATCTCACAAAGATTACTAGGACAAGCAGTATAGAAAGAGAATTGAGGGGATGGGGGAAGAAAGAAAGGAAAAAGAACTAACAGAAAATAAAACATAAAATTTTAAAAAATGAACCTGAGGCTCAATTTTATGTTCTTCTCACGATACTCATTTCTCAACTGAGAGATCATATCAATTAGAAAATACATAATGAATATTTCCTTATATTTTGTCCCACTTCCAGGATCTATCCAGCAGACATCATCATTCCATGCTGAGATTGGTTCTCTTTAAGTATGAGCTTTCGAAGTGTAGTATTAACAAAACTCATTGAGCTAAGATTTCCCATTGTTCTGCTTCCTTAGAACCCAGGAAGGACTATAACACATGGGAAAGTGGAATACTCTGTTGTAATGAAGAGGATTCTGAAGATAAAGTCCGGGCATACTTTCTCTTTTACTCTGTGTGATTGAGTTAGAACATCCAATGTAGAAATGTAGAGATAGGGAATGTTCTGGACTATCTGAAGGAACATAGGTCATAAAAAGCGTAATCATGGAATCACTCAGAAGAACAGTAGTGAGGGGAAAACACATAAAATTCATGAAACATATATGCTTTCAGAGAACACAAATGAAGGCCAAGAATAGGAAAAAAAAAAAAAAAAAGACAAGAAAGAACAATGACAGAAAGTAGACCAGAGAAATTAATGTTAAATTTTGAGGTGAATCTGCTCATGCTGAAGACTGACAGTAAAGATAGGGTTCTGAGGGCTCCAATTTGTGGTGTGAAGGGAAGAGGACACCTGTGCCTATTTGAATGGATCTAGGACCCCTGCAGAAACAGTTTAGTAATGAAAAGCACTGGAATTGGTGGAAACAACAGAAAGTGGGGCCACACCAGGAGAAAAGATCCAGAAAGCTGCTGGAGAAGTTGGTGCATACCAACAGGAAAGCCATTAACAAGACGTGGAGCGGGGCGGGGGGTTGGGGGGGATAGTAGGGGACAAGCCGGACCATTGTGATCACAAAAAAGGGCCGATCTCATCTGCATACTTGATAGAAAAAAAAAAGTGGCACCATTTGCTTGGGCTTGGGGATAAATAAGGACCCCCTACATGAACTTGGACAAATTAATTTACCTTATTTGCTTCTGCACAAAAGAATGAACATAATTAGATCTTCTACAGCAGGGCTGTTGCGTTACCTCACTTAGAACCAGGGAAGGCACCGAGACCAGAGATGAAAAGCTCTCTAACAGCACAACTTACAAAGTCAGGAAGAGGATGTGTGGTCCCCAGCTGCAGCCATTGAACAAATGCTGCTCCCAGCACAGAGCTGAGGTCACGGGATGAACTGGGTACACAGAGAAGGACTTTGGCAGCAGCAAGAGCTGGATGAATCAAAGTTGCGAAACAAAACGACCATCAGCTGCATTGAAGCCCCATTGTGGAAGAGAATCAATATTTGACAAACACTTTGCAGAGGACACAAATTAGAGAAGAAAAACACTTAAAAATATTTCACAGGAGCCAAACAGCAGCAAATAATATATGCAAGGAAATGGTCTTAAATATCTCCAACGGCATTTCTGGGCACAAATGCTGGCACTCATGCTCCGTAAATGAGAATCTGAAGCTGGCTATGAGAGGGTTCTGATATTTATGATAGATCCTGGGTCATCTATATCAAATACTCCATCACAGTGAGGGGCTAACTATATCCAATAAGCAGGCCAGAGAAGTCCCTGTGGTTGCCCAATGCTTATTCAATAAACAGGTGTAATAAGTGATTCGAATCAGTATGGAGGAACTGCATGTTGGCATTCAATGACTCTGTGATGGGCTGAATGTACAGCAGGAATAAATATGTCTTGGGAATTCACTGAAGAATAAAAATAACTTCCACTTCGGATGCTTAGTATATTCCATGCCATGATATATTTTATTCTTTTTTTTTTTTTAAGATTTATTTATTTATTTATTTGAGAAAGAGAAAGAGAGCAGATGCATTTGTGAGCAGGGGAGGGGGCAGAGAGAGAGAGAGAGAGAGAGAGAGAGAGAATCCACAGGCAGACTGCCCACTGGGTACAGAGCCCAATTTGGGGCTCGATCTCACGTCCCTTAAATCATGACCAGGACACCTGAGTGGCTCAGTCAGTTGAATGTCTGCCTTTGGCTTAGGTCATGATCCCGGGGTCCTGGGATCGAGTCCTGCATCAGGCTCCTTGCTCAGTGGAGAGCCTGCTTCTCCCTCTGCCTCTGCCTCCCCTCTCTCATGCTCATACTCTCTCTCTCTGACAAATAAATAAATACATAAAATCTTTCAAAAAAAAGAAATTTATTTAAAAAAAAAAAAAAAAAGCAAGAGTCCAATGCTTAACAGAGGAACCACCCAGGCACCCCAGACACACTTTATTCTTAAATCAGGGGTCAGCCAACTTGTCGTGTAAAGGACCAGAGAGTCAATATTTTAGTTTACAGACCATACAATCTCTGTCTTATCTGCTCAACCCTGTAGTTGTCATATAAAATCAACCACAGACAATATGTTAAAAATGGGTTTGACTGGGGCCCAATTAAACTTTATTGGCACAAACAAATGGCAGGTTTAACTTGGCTCGCTCTAGTTTGCTGACATCAGTACTATTGTGAAAGCCTAACTATCCCCAGGGCCTCAACATGTCAAGTGAATATCAACACTTAATAGCTTTAATAGCTTTGTCCTCTCTTTCATTGCCTGCCCCACACTCTCCAGATTACTCATCCTGTCACCTGATAGATTCCCTGTTTTAACTCTGCATAGTTAATATGGATGTGAACTTGTTAATTTCCTATTTGTTTCCTGTTTCCTGTAGCTTCTCCCCACTCTCCCAAGAAGAGTATAAACATAACCAAAGCAAAGACTTTGTCTGTGATTCTCAGTACCTGGAACAGTATCTGACACTCAGTTGAACTAGTAAATAATGTTGGTTTATATCATATACTAGGATATTGAGGGGTTTTTCCTCTTATCTCAGATTTCTAGCTAGCTAATAGGCAACTGAAATGCACATATTCTAAAGAGAAATTAGTATATGTAGCCTCATAGGATTTATTGCAATGCGGATTAACCTCATCTCCCTACTACCCTCAGCCTAGAGAGAGAAAAGACTGGATATTCAATGGGAAGTCAAAGAACCAAGGAACCATAGGCTTGGGGGTGGGGGAGAGTGTTTTTACTATATTTCTGTCCCACCTTCTTCCAAACCAAGTGAGAGTGGCTCCAAGAGATCTATCCTTGAAGATAATGGGAGGTCTGGAAGAAAAGAGGATAGATGCCTCATTCCCAAACTGGATTATTACTGAGCTTCAGAAACTCACAAGCCTAAGCCCACATACTGTGAAAACTGTACATTTGATATTGAAACTTGGGGACAAAGAATGTCATAGAGACTAATGCCTATGTCTAGCCTGGAGTATTCTGGAAGAGGAGGTTCTTGAGCAACCTGATGGCAAAGCAAGAAAAGAGGGCATTTGATGTGCACTTTTGCTATTTGGAACAACCAAATGAATGAGACCAGGCTCAGGACATCTTAAACACACCCCATGAAGATGTTGGTTGGTGAGAGCAAGCAATGAGAGGACAAAGACTGGACCTTTGCTTGATTTTCACCTAACTTTGCTTTGTTCGGGCAGGACCTGCGTGGGATAGACAACTTAGCCAGTGAGAGAACATATCCTCCATGTCATAAAACCATTGGAAAGAGAGATCTTTAAAAAGGGCTGTCAACAGAATCCCAAAATATATGCTCAGAAGACAGCTACGTTTTGGGTACCTTGCTATACAGATAACTACACAAAACCCCAGCCAGGTAATACATTAGCTCCTCTTACTATGACCCATCTGTCCTCTTAATGCAACAACGATTATTTCATAGTCTTGAGGGCTAGGCCCTTGGAGGAAAAGTGAAAGATAAGAAAATGTAAGGGGACAGATTGTGCCCTTTCCCATGCATCCCTATGGGTCAAAAAGGGTGAGAAGTAGAAAGTGTGATCAGATTTTGAGACTCTACTTTTAAATCATATAGAACTGGATTTTAGTACCTGAAAGAGAGTTTTAAAATGACCAAAATGAGATTCTTCTCATAACCAAAACAATTAGGAAACCATGGAATCTATAATGAAACGTTATCAAAGGATATGAAAATGAGATCCAGAGAATGTTTAAATATGGCGATTGTAGGAAAAAAATGAAACCAAAATAAAACCATTTTTGTTTATACCAAAATTGAACCATTAAGTAACTTATAAGCATTTGTCTTTTCTTTCCCAGTCTCGTCACTGAAAAGTCAAATGTATGTGTGTGGTCAGCAACATGCTTAGCCCAGGGAATGAGGAATGAAACTTGCCCTCCTGGTATATCCACCTTCCACACAGCCTCAGTCAGGCACGTGGCTTGTTCACCTGAGAGTCTCTCTCTCTCTCTCTCTTTTTTTGAAGATTTATTTATTTATTTTAATAAACAATTTTATAATTAAATTAAATTAAATAATAATTTATTTATTTTAATAAATAAAAATTTTTATTTATTTTATTAAATTTATTTATTTTAAAGAGAGAGGTGGGGGGAGGGGTGGACGGAGAGGCAGAGACTGAATTCCCAAGCAGACTCCCCACTGAGCATGGAGCACAAGGCAGGACTCAATCCAGGACCCTGAGATCATGACCTGAGCTGAAATCAAGAGCCAGCCACTTAACTAACTGAGCCACTCAGGTGCCCTGCTACTATCTCTTCAATAATGTTCAAAACCAAACTTTTCTCCTTCCCAAGTAAAATACCTTTTCCAATTCACTCACACTCCTCTATCATCCCTAAAGCACAAGCTTTAGGAATTTTGTCATTTTCTTGATTTCTCTCTGTCTTGCTCCCTACAGTCAGTCGTTGTCTTTCACTTAGCACTGCTTCCAAATGTTTCTTGCTTTCAACCATCACAGTTGCCATCCCCACCCAGGTGGACTGGACTATGGTGATGAACAGCACTGGTTTTGCTCACCAACTAATGCCCATTGCTACTGAATAATCATCCTACATGACTGAATACTATCAAACTTCACCAACACTATTTCCTGCTGCCAAAACCTCAGCCTTGCATTGACAGCTCTTTACAACCTGATAAACTGGTATATTTCCTATCTGATCACCTCTCACGACTATATATTGTGGGGGCCAAGGGCAGACCACCCCCAAAATGTGCCACTTTGACATACTGATTATTTTAAATTAAATTTACTTAAGAAACAGCAAGTGCCACACCACTCTGACCTCATTTTTTTCTCCAAAATGCAGAAAATCAATTTTCCATAGGAAAGGTACCATCTCTGCACCAGGAGGTAAAGAGACATCCTTATCACCAGAGATAGGGAATTCAGGACCAAGAAAATTGTATAAACAAACCTTGTTGCTTTTATTGATTTACTACCCTGGCCCAAATTCTGTTTAGAATTCCTTACTAACTATAGCTCCCAAACATAAATTTTCTTTGTTCTGTCAGTTCCTCACAGATTTATTGTTTCTTTGTCTAAAAAGTACGAAAGATGCCTGCCTTGGTCATTTCTTTGATTTCAATTTTATTATTGGGTCTCTGTGAACATGTAATTAAAAAATTTTCCCCTTGTTAATCTGTCTCACATTGATTTAATTCTTAGACCAGCTAGAAGAATCTTGAAGGATACAAAAAATTTGTTCCTCCCCAACAATGTAAAGCAACCTGTTACCTATTCACCTTTCCCTAAATGTGCCTTTCCTTCTTACATTCTACCTTTGCCCACTGCATCCCTCTCTGCCTCTGAAGAGCCTTTTGAGAAAAAGAAGTACAGTGATGAGACTAAGAGAAAATATTCCAGACCTACCTAATTATCATCTGGACCGAGAGTCCCATAAAAAGGGGTAACATTAGATCATGCATTCCATAGGATTCCTCTAAACCTTAGAATCATAGAAAAAGGAAGCTAAATCCTAAAAATAATTACTCAAATGCAGTAGTTCCCAAGGATGCTATGATTCTGATTTAGTAGCTCCAGCATAGAACCTATAAATCTCTAGTTTAAGAAAATTACCAATTAATTATGTTGATCAGACTGGTATGGGAATCTTGGTTATCTGCCCAAAGGTGATTAGCCTTGGAGCCTAAGAATCAGTGATGAGAGAACCCAATATAGCTCACCACCCTGGTATTGTCCCTAATTATTTTCATACCATGAGGAAGATCATACTGTTTTTACCTAGCCATATACCACATCTCCTAAGAAACACATAGCATCCCTGTAGCTTACATTACGGGTTTTTTGTTTTGTTTTGTTTTGTTTTGTAGATCACTTGTCCTTGACTCTATTCTCTATAAGGCACAAGCAACTAATCCAAAGGAATTTAGTCCATTAGTATGGCTACAAAGTTTTAATCCGAGTAAATTATTATTCCCCTTCTGAAGAGAAAAAGCAGACATTATTAAGTCCTGCCCCCGCCCCAACACACACAGTAACTTCTGCAGATAAAATCAAGATCTAAAAGAGGGACCAGTGAGAAGAATTTCCGGCTCATGACAAAGTGGAAGGGGAAGAGGATTAAAGGGCCTAATCAGAGCCAAAGTTTCACCTAACTGGGAGAATGGTCTTGGGTAGAGAATATTCACCCTTCATCTAGTGAAGTCAGCCAAGACACTGTCACAGAGTCATAGGCTGTTTGAGGAACAGCATCCGTGAAGGGGCATCTCCAGAGCTAACAGGTGTCTCAGCACTACAGCAATAGATTGAGGATGTAGAACAGAATAGCATGCTGAGCCTTCCCTTTACCCACCCCCCAACCCCACATCTGTTAGGTAGGACAGGAAGTTCAGAACCAGCTCAATGAAAAGCTTCTCTACTTTTCTCTCTGGAGAGTGCTTTGTATTTCAGCTGGGCTATATGGTATTAGCACTGTCATAATATTGTGGTAATTGTCATAGCACTTGGTAATTAAAAAAAAAAATCAGTTAGGCAATTTTGCTCGTGGCAGTGAACCAGGTGAGACTAATTAGCACTTAAGAAAACCAGACTGTTCTCGCTGTCCTTGGTGAGTTTGCACCAAGAGCCATTTCTCTGCTTCCCTATGGAAACAGAAGGTCAAGTTTTACTCCTTTGGGGAAGCAAGGCCAGACTCCAAAACAAACCCAGAAAATAAGCGGCCAGTGCTTTTACTATTAACAAAGACCAAATATACTTTCATAATTGATTCAAATTCAATTATTAAAAAAAAACAACTAAGAGTGACTTAAGCAAAAGTTATTTTCTTAAATAGAAGTCCAAAGTTAGTTCCACAGATGATTCAGTGGCTCAGTAATATGAGGGCTTTGAGTAAGCATCTCTAAAATGACCTCACCCTTCCCTCATGGTCACAAGAGGGCTGCAATGGTCCCAAGCAATAGATCTTAGAGTAATATCCAAGGTAGAAATAAAGAGAGTAGAGAGAAAAACAATATTTGTACCCTCTCTCTGAGGGAAGAAAATTATCCCCAAGAGACCCGAGATTCCCTTATGTCACTAGTGAGAATTAGCCACATGTCCTCCCCTAGTCCAATTACTGGAAAATAAGAATTTGATTACCACAAATGGCTTAAATCAATCATATTCCATATCCTGTGGCCTATAATCTTGCTGCTAGAACAAGGAATAATTGGGTAATGGTCCCTTCCGTAGGAAAATGATGATATCTATACAATTAGCAAGGCAGTGTCCTTCATCCGATATGGGTTACAAGGGGATAAGGGATGCTATCTACTTACACCATTTAGTTTTCATCAATAGTTGTTAAGTGTTAGCTCAGGTTTTATGATGTTTGAAGTAAATTAAAGGTGCACCACTGGAATGCTGAGGTAGAGTTGCCAGGAACAGTTTTTAGGATACAGCTATACTAGGAATGTAAATAGTAGAATGCCTGAAATTGCATTTAGAAGGAGTGACAAATGAAACTTCTTCCCCATTAACTTCAAGACACTTTAGAGAATATAGGATGTCAGAATTTCAAGGGGGAGAAGTTATTTTCTGGAAGATATCATCAAGAGGTTACAAAATAATAGAAACCTTTGTGGGCATGGTAGCTCCCTTCAACAGAAAAAGAGCCAAAGAGCCTCAGTATTGAGAGAAGCAGAAGGTATCAGGGCAGAGAGAGAGAAAGCACAAGTCTCAAGCCTGTACATGAAAATAAGGAGATGGGAAGATACATCCATATCCCACTCTCCCATCAGTGGCTAGGAAAGCTCTGAGCTACCATGAAAAGGAAAAGAATTAAACGTTTCCTTAAAAGATGAATGGAAAGGTAGGTGATGTTACAATAATCTCCATACAGCGACAACCATAATTAGAGCATTTTAGCAAATGCATTCTTCACGAGGTGTGACCTATGTGCTTATTAAGACCAGGCCCTCGTAAAATTAAAAATAATAATAATAAAATTAAGTATCCTGAAATTAAAATAATAAATAAAAATACCAGGCCCCCAAAATTATAGTTCTCTGAGCCAGTGGTCTCCAAGTGTGGTCCACAGAACAGCCACGTGAACGTCACCTGGGAACTTGTTAGAAATGCAGATTCTCAGGCTTCATCTCAGCTGTCCTAAATCAAGCTCTGGTGATGGAGCCTGCTGATCTGAGTTTTAACAGCATTCCAAATGACTTTTCCAATGTTTGCTAATGTTTGAGAGTCATCCCCCAAATAAAAGTATTTTAACCGATTTTTTAAAAGATTTTATTTATTTGACCGAGAGATCACAAGTAGGCAGAGAGGCAGGCAGAGAGAGAGGGGGAAGTAGGCTCCCCATTGAGCAGAGGGCCCAAAGCGGGGCTCGATCCCAGGACCCTGAGATCATGACCTGAGCTGAAGGCAGAGGCTTTAACCCACTGAGCCACCCAGGCTCCCCTTAACCGATTTTTAATACTAGGCCAGAATTGGAGAATTGAACTGACCTGTTTGGTTCTAGTTGTTGATTCTGGTTTCATTCCATAACCCACTCTCCAACTGATATTTCCATACACTAAACTGGTTTTGCATGTGACCTACCACTATATTTAGGAACTGAATCTGGAGATGAACTTGTCTAAAAAGTAGTGCTTTTACATTAAAATGAGCTCACTGTTGTACTGTGAGAAATCATCAAAACTAGAAATGGTCAATGCAAATTAAGTAACACGCAGATCCCTAAAAGTCATCTAAGAGTGGCCTTTCTCTGTTCAGCAGAAACAAATGAACTTGTCTTTCCCACATTTTCTTGACAAGATTGTTTAAGAAACTTAGGTCCAACTCTCCTGTCTCTTTAAGAATTCCTATGTGAGTTCTTGGCTGTGCTATAGAAAGGGGGATACTGTGCTTATCTCCTTTCCCCAGGAGAGCATAAACCAAGGCTATTATCAGAGCCAGAAATTATGCTATTCTCCCAAAAAAGCCATAGTTAGGAAAACCTATTTTCTTCTTTCCCAATAATAATGCCTAAAGATAAGGATAGTTAGCTAAAGTAAGTACTTACGTGTTACAGAGCTTAATTTTCCCTCCTCAAAACTAGGATTTTTTAAAGCAATGAAGATTACCCTACAACTAAAATATAAAATGCACCCCTAAACATGAGAAAATTTCAGCATTGTTTCTCTTTGCCCTTGGCCCAACTGCTCTACTTAACTGTTTCTTAGAGATAGTTTTGGGTGTTGGTGGCCAATAAAGATGGTATTCAGAAACAGCTCCATAGATGATTCTGATGCTGCCTTCTATCACTTCTTATTTCCCTACTCCTACTTCCCCCACCTACTTACCATTCTATTTCTAGTAGCTAACAATCCACTGGGCAAACACATGGAATTCTGAGAAACACAGGTTCCAACCGCAATACAAAGGACTCCAGGAACAGTCCAAAGGAGAAACAGTGAATCCCATTCCGAAGTGAGATTCTAGAATCAAAGATCACGTCTCTTCCAGTCTAAGCAATTCAAAGACAATGTCTTGTATACAAAATCTCTATCTTTAGGTACACCCACAACAATTCATCTTAGCCTTACACATCCTAAAGTTCTAGGAGGCAGCTAAAGGAGCTAAGACTTGAAGGGTGGGAAGAGGGATGGGGAGAGAACTAAGACTCAGGGGCTTCCACTGAGAACAAATTGACTGAATGTAATAACTGACTGAGGGGCAAGGGAAGGGGATGGGATACCAGGAGACAAGAAGTTATCATTCTATCCAGAATTGTTGAAGCTATGGTGCAATTTCAGATGGACTGCATTGTAGCCCAAACTGTTGTGATCTGTTATGGCTTCTCTTAGAGCTTTAAGAAGTCTTATTCAAACAGTGAAACAGAACAGCTACTGACTATGGGCATCAGTTTTTTTAGGGTAGTGAAAAAACTATTTCAAGCAGATTTCTTCAGTCTTCTGTACCATAATGTTATAAAGAAAGCAGCAATAATTACAGTTCCAACTCCAAAAGCCAATAGCAACTATAGGGCGTCAGAATCAATTGTCCCAAGATGTGCATGCAGATTATTTCAAGCTGAAAATAATCAAGGCCTAAAGAACCAAGGAAGAAACTTTAACCTTCTGTCTAAATGCCTAAAACAATTTCGATAGAGGACCTGCCCCAGGAAGAGAGTTATCAACATCGAGAGCTACAGCATAAAATGAACTAGGTATGGTAGACAGGGAGGAACGTAGTAAGATCTGTTTGATCAAAGTTCAGTCTATGTCCCACTTCTTCTGAATGGCCCAGAAAACATTTGTTTATCAAACATTTACTCTTTTTCATTTTCCTGTGAATTGTTTTCCTTCCGTTTGAAGTCCCAGACCCCTACCCACCTCTCCTTAGTTCAGGATGACATTCTGCCTGTTTTTGGACTCTCGTGTTTATGTGGATTCTCCATAAGTACATACTTAAATTTTATTTTCTCCTGTTAATCTATCTCATGTCAATTTGAGTCTTGAACCAGCCAGAAGAATCTTGAAAAATAAAGGGACATTTTTCTTCCTTGTCACAATACACAATTTTTGGTTCACCTTTCTCCCAGTGGCTTCAGGCCAGTTTTAGGGAGGGATGTAACTTTCTACAAGTTCAAGTCTCACAGCAGTTACAAATGTCAATGTTACCTTCCAGAGGAGACCATCTAGAGAAAATGGCAGCAGAGGATCATAATCCTTAACATATTTCCAGCCGGTGAATAGTCAACTATGACAATACTTGTCTAGAAATTTCACAGAAGTGACAGCAAATTATGTAACAAAAATGGAACCTGGGAATGACATTAGTCATTTAACTGGCTATTTTATATTTTGTGACATCAAATTCCTAAAGCAAGCACTATCTACATAGAACATTTAATAAAAAACTTTAATAGCTTCAGATTATAAGATTCAAATTATAATTCCTTAAAGGAACAAATAGACTAGGTTTATATCAAATGAGTAGGCCAAGGTAAAAGACAAAGGAAAGAATGGAATAGAGGTGAGAAAAGAAATTTAATGTGAAAAGCAGTTTCTTCCTTCTTTCTTTTGTAAGAGACAAAAGGCTATCCTGATACTTCCATGAACACAGTGCTAAATTTATCCCAAAAGGAAAAAATGGCCAAGGTTAAAGAGAACTCCAAAATATTCTACATGTTACTTCAACCCTGAAGTGCTTCTGAGCTAAACTAAAACTCTAAATGTATTCTATGGCCAACATAAGACAATCAGCTGATTACGTGGCTCAGTACCTAATAAGAAGGACAGCAAACTGAGTTCAGACTAGATTATTAGAGTCTTACCCTGAATAACTTGTGGTAAGAAGAGAGCTTTCCAAGATAAGAAAGCTTATCTGAGATTCTACTCCTCATATTCATTGCTCTGCCCTCATTACAGCTAATTGTAATCCTTTACTGAGTTGATAATCTTTTCTCACCTAGAAAACAGGTACAAACTTTGCTGAAGTGATACTGAAGGCTAAACTTTGAGCACTAAAGAAACAAAGCTTCTGATAACTTTTAATTAGCTTGTAGTAAGATTCATTTGGAGCTAAGTTGCAGATGTCACCTGTTAATATGACAAATTTATGTATTGCAAAGTTATACTAACTTGCTTTGATTGTTATTTAAAAGCTTAGTATTAGTGAATGAGGTATGATTCAGTGGACAAAAGTATCTATCAATTTAGCCTTTCCTGAAACTACTTGTTAATTGTATTTATTCTAGACCAGAATTTCTCAACCTTAGATGCATATTGGAATCACTTGGGAAGTTTCAGAATTATTATTATTAACATCTGGGTTCTACACTCTAAAGTTCATGATTTAGTTTTTTGGGTTAGTGTCTGGGGTAATCACATTTTTAAGAGCTTCCTAGGTGATCTGTCATGCAGATCTCTCCTCGATTCTTTGATTAGGAAAGAATATGGTTTAAGAGACATGGGCATTGATTGAAAACCAAATTTTCCAGTTATCTTCGTTATTATTAATAGCTGCTAATCATGTACTTAAAAAGGACCTACATATTATATTAAAATTATCATGTAAAATGTTTAGTTCCTTGACATAGATGTAGATGGTTAATGTAAATCGTGGTCACAAATTATAGCTTTATTCTTCCCCTGCCTGTTCTAATACCTGAGAAAAATATAATTTGTTTTATACAGCCTCAAAGGACTACTGCTCTCTTAACAGCTCTCTACATTTTTACTGAATTTGCCTCTATTTTGACATAGTAGTTTATACCTGAAGTTGTTGAGTGCCATTGGCATTCAAATGCTCCAATAGCTATACTCATACATTGCTTGATCTATTGAAAGAACAAGTCTTGTTTAAAGATTATTAATTAATTTATTTATTTAAGAGAGAGAGAGAGAGAATAAGCAGGGAACAGAGGGAGAGGGATAAGCAGACTCCCCATGCAGTAGGGAGCCTGATGAGGGGCTCAATCCCAGGACCCTGACATGGGGCTTGATCCCAGGATCCCAGGATCATGACCTGAGCTGAAGGCTGACTAAGCCAACCAAGTGCCCTGAGAGCAAGTTTTGTTTAAAGAATCTGATACTCAGTTGATGCTTCAATAGCCTTCAAATGACATATAATATAGATCTAGAGAATAATTTATAGCTAAAACTTAGAGTGGACTCAGACATTTAGGATATTAATGCTTGATAACCATAGAGAAGCAAGAAAAGTAACTCACCACATTGTTAATGACACCAGAAGATCTAAAAGCATCAACTCTTAACTGAAGAGTATCTACTTTGAGCCTTGGTGACATGAAGGCCGAAGTAGCATCTGACTATTTTCCAGGCAACTAGATGCTTAAAGAGCAGTGCTTTTTAGTTGGGAACTGACAAGGGAGCTTCATGTAATCTACCTATTGAAATGAATAAATAAGGACATGTCAAAGAATAGATTCTATGTTTAAAGTTAGCGTGGCTACACATAAATCAATAAAGAGTCTTAGAGAAATGTGACTCTCAAGGTGGACATTCGCTTGAGCAGAAATAATATCTCTGAGTCTGAAGTTAGTATAATTCCTCTCAGCAGTCCAAAACTCTGTACTGAGATATCTATCACCCATATAGTTACTGATAGTGAAGGGTAGCCCCTAATTTACTCACGCCTCCATCTACCACTCTTCAGTCTTATGGTGAACTTCAGTCTCTGTTGAGAGGACACAGTAAAACTAAATGGAATCCAATTGGGTTGGATGGTTTTGCTGTTATTATATTATATTATATTATATTATATTATATTATATTATATTATATTACATTAATAGTAAAGTTATATTAATAGTAAACCAGTTGAGTGAGGTGGAGTGAGGAATCAAGGTAGGGTAGGAGCAGCTATGAGACACCTTACCTGAGATAAGAATATTTCACTGGCATAATAGATTTGTTCTCATGATATTAGAGTTGCTGGCAGGCAATGGATTGTAGTGTAGAGTTATGGCATACATCAGTGTATCAGGACTCATCTAGAAACAATCAGACAAATATTCATCACTTTAGTAGGATGATTTCTTTTAAGGAGAGCTAGTATGTTGCAGCACGTGCTCTCTCTCATATATATGTGTGTGTGTATATACACACACACACACACATATGGCATTTTCCACTACCTTTTAAAATGAAGAAGCTTTACATATAGCCAGCTGGTATCTATATGCTAATGCCATATGAAACTTACATTCCACACTGCTTTCTCCAGAGACTCTTAAAAAGGAACTGTGCATAAATCAAAGGTTAAGGATATAAATTAGACGAATGTAGGTTTTAGTCCTAATGCTGCTAGTCATTAGCTGTATGGTCTCAAATTACTCAAACTTCCTAAACCTCAGTTTCTCCCTCTATAACATGATGAAAAATAGGATTTGCCTCAAAGGGCTGAGGAAAAGTAATTGTTAGCACTTTGCATCCCACACTCTATTCTATGGGTAATTTGTCCTCATAATTATATTATGAAGCTTAAAGAAACTATTACTTCTCCTAGCTTAATCTATTTTAATGAAATAATTAACTCTTTTTCAAGAGAATAAAACACAAAACTAAACACCTTAAATGTTATTCTCAACATGCTCCACCATTCGTTAGAATCATAGGAGCCGGACATTCCTCAGACCACCTAAAATGATGCCAACAGAGGCAGGACAAGAGTTCAGGTCTTCGGCTTCAGTTAAAACACTGTCATTATGGGTCAAAACAACATGACAACTTGCATTTTCACATAAATGTGACTTGTTATGTTTGGCAAATCTAGTCTCAATTCTCAAGTAAAGTCTGTGGGCTCCCCCATAGCAAAAGAGCATCCCTAAACTTTATGAGGTTACTTGTTACAATAGCATAAGGCCCCTCACTTCAAAACACACCAAGAATGCGAGTGTTGATGCATATCAGCCATGCATCTCACATTATCTTTTGCGCAAAGATAAAGAAGTTGATTTGGTAGGCAATAAGAGTAAGGTAGTTAAGTAGTTGGACCAACCTCTCAAAATGACTCTTAGAAGAAACTAGTAAGAGCTGCTGCATCTTTTAAACAAAAGTACTCTATGCTTTGCTTTATCCCTCCTGTTAGCTTCTTAGTCAAACTATAGCATACTGACAAACACCCAATGAGGAGTCTTACCTGAATTGTACTGCTGTGTTTATGAACCCCAGCTTCAAAGACAGCAGTATTATTTACTGAGTCTAAATAGTTGTTGTAGGAGCCAGCTGGATCAAGACTCAAATGGAATGGGTTGACCAGCTGCCCTTTCCTAAATAATTCTCTGATTACCACCATCTTCTCTTCCTGACACCACCCTTTAATGGGCAACCATAAGGAGAGAGCCCTGGCAAAAGGAGTCTCCTGAGGGGCCCAAGAAAGAGAAGAGACAAGAGGAGACTCATAAGTGGTCTTCCTATCTCTAATTGGGGACTGCGTAGAAACAGAACCCAAAATAGGAAAACCCCGAAGAGCAATGGACCCCAAAGTGTTCACTGCCAGTCAGACTAACAGAAACCCCAACAGGTGCTGCTTGCCCAACTCATCTGCTTGCTACAACTAGCTTCTTAACAATCTAGAGGATGTGACCTTTAGATCCATGCCAAATCACTTGGTGGGCCCTGAAGTCAGGTTGGAAATAATGGAAACAAGAATAATAGTCTATATCTGGAATTCAGCCAGCCTCTCTGATTCAACAGAGTTGTAAAGAGGAAGGTATCAAATGTTGAAAGATTTTCAGTTTTCCTTAAGAAGGCATATGTTGTATTCCTTTTGAGAAGGTTGATGAGGCCTTGAAGGGGGTTACAACTTACAAAGATTCAAGGTATACTTTCCTGTAATCAACAGCTGTCTTTAGATGGTGAATTATTTCATTAAATGGAGTTTTAAATCAAAGACATAAGAGTTTAATTAGGAACTCTTCTTGTCCTGCTGAAGTTACAGGCAGCTGTGCTAATTTTTTCCCTTGCCCGGATTTTCACAAATTCACAGGGGAGGGACTTTGAAAGAAACACTGAGCTAACTGTGAAGGGAGACACAGCTACCACTCTAATTGGCCACTGGTAGTTTTCTAAGCCAGCCAGGAGCACTGACTGGGTAGAGGGAGAGGTCCAGGAGAAGAAAGCATGGACCCTGGCTGGTGATAAAATTTGCCCCAACCACTTAGAACCTAGGGATACCCCTTCTGCATTTTGCTTGCATTATTTTTAGTACTCCATTTATTTAACCCCTTAGGTCCCTTTTTCCTACTTCCCAATATTTTAATTCTCTGACTCCTGAGAACTTCTAGTCTGACAGCTCTCAAATACCAATGTGAATAAGATATATTTTGCAAAGTTCTTTGAAATGCAGATTGTTCCCACTCCTGCCCCCAACTTGGCTCAATAGTTCTGAGTATCTTTGGGATATCCAGTTTAGTAAGTCCCCCAGGTGATTGGATACAATTGAGATGTTTCCTGGTCCCAGTTTCTATTCTCTCTGCTGTGTCATCAAGATTTCCTATGTCCTGTACATACACCTCGATTCATCTATTACCTGCTTTTCTAATTCCCCTGTTTCAGGGACCATCTGATAAACTAGGAATCTTTGATCAAAAAGACTCTAGGGCATATTAACATACAGAAAGGAAGGCAAAACCTATGTAACATTTGCAGTCCCTAAAAGGATGTTTGCATTTTTACCAAGGAGAGTCAGACCCATGTCCCTGGGGAAGCCACCCAATTCTGGTGACTCTTGAAATTTTCTCTAGGGAGTCTTTACAGTACCAGAAATTTAAAACAGAAGTGGCTCTACCAGTTAGACTAAACTTTTGATCACAAAAGTAGGAAGGGCCTTTGAGATACTTTAGATTTTATGGGTCAGAAAAGCAGCACCAGAGAGATGAATAGAATTAATAGAATCATGACAAATTCATTAGTTAGTGGCTAGCGACATTCCTGAGGATAAAATCTGGGTGGCTGATGTCTTTCTATGAGTACTGGGTGTTGGGGGAGGGGAGGGCGGGCTGGAGGCTGGAAACTCTGAAGAACATTGTTGATGCTTGAACAAATTCGGCTTTCCTGGGGTTGAAGTCAATTTGTTTTGTGTCCCCTCCACTCCCAACCACCATATATAGACCCGCAGACATCCACACTGGCCTTCAAAGACTGGAAAAAGACAGAGTCTGAAGAACATCATGCCTATAAAATCAATTTGCTGTGATATTGCCTGAAAAAAATGCAGCATTCTACTTAACAACATAACATACAAAAAATTGAGGTCCAGGGATTGGATGAGGGTACTCAAAATCACCCCATGTGTTCAGGATCAGAATTATGTAGAAGCCCCCACCCAGCTTCAAACGCTTTGCTAATTGAGTGTTGTTGCCTTTCTTGTCCAACATTGCTATGGTCATGCTTGAATACTCCCCAGAGACATAAGTCTACTATTGCAGATATTTTCAGGAGGCTTTTTTCTAATTAAAAAAAAAACTTCCTAAGAATGAAGAAAATTTAAAAATAATAATAAAACTAGTGTTATTTAAAGCTGTGTGCCTCAGCTATGAAGTCTCACTTTGACTTCTGCTCTCCTGGCTCTTCAAGTTAGCACTTTTGAAAGCAGCCCACCAGCTCCAATCTCCTCACCTAGAGGCCAATTTTCTTGTAAAACGTGTGTGTACTGTTGTATGTACCAGGGCAAATGTAAGCGGTAACTCCCGTCTGACTTTGTCTCGCTTGTCTGCAGTGTGTGTGTCTCTGCATCCACGTGTGTGTGAGAGACAGAGAGATTGAGTCTGCTTTGAGTGTCTTGTAAAAATTGAGATTCTTGAAAAGGAAAAACCCCCATATTATTAATATTATAATTAATAAAATACATGAAAATCATCTCAGAACCAAGGATGTCTTGGGTAAAACACTTGCCCTGCTCTCTGTTTTCACAGGCGGTCACTTCTACCCCAGCCCCACTCTTGGTCTCTTGACTCACTCCTTGGGGAACTGGGGAGACTTTTCAGATCACTCAACCGGAGCATAAAAGCAGAGCCAGGTTGGTACACCACAGCTTATGTCGCTTAGGAGAGTCTGTCCTGAGAGGTCTCACTGCTTCTCTATGGTAGAAATCTTCCTGTGTATTGGCAGGCCATTCTGTTCAATTCTAGAGTCTACTACTAGCCAACTTGGGAAGAGATCTCAAGACTTGTTATTTTTTATTTATTCCTTTTTTTTTTTTTTTCCAGCTACACTAGGTTTTTCTGAGATGTATTTCATATGGAGTATAGAAAACCTCCAGAAAGTCTTTGGGAGACAGGGCAGATCGACACACAACTCCTGCTCATCCAAGTGGAAGACAAAGTCTGGTACTTGGTTTAGTGGCAGCTGCTCCAAGCTTGTTCCTGGGCCACCTGGCTTAGTAACTCCTGTGTGCTTCCTTTAACTCCCATTCTGGAGCCTCACCTGGGATTTACGGAGTCAATATTGGTGGTGGGGCCCAGGGATTTACATTTTTTAAAATTGAAATATAGCTGCGATGAGCACTGGATGTCGTATGTTAGTATTGAATCACTAAATTGTACCCCTGAAACTAATATTACACTGTGTGCTAACTGGAATTTAAATAAAAACTAAAAAAAAGAAAGAAATATAGCTCATATATAATATTATATTAATTTCGGGGGTACAACATAGTGATTCGAGCTTTATATACATTACGAAATGATCACCACATCTAGTTACCACCTGCCACTATACAAAGTTATTACGATATTATTGACTATATTCCCTATGCTGTACTTTGGAACATACACATTTAACAAGCTTCTCAGGTTATTCTCTTTTATTCAAAAGCTTGAGAACTACTACAACAGAAATACCTCCTTTACTCCACAACACTGCCCTCACGTAAAAGCACTTGAGGTCTCTACTGGGGCACCTGGGTGTCTCAGTCAATTAAGCATCTTCCTTTGACTCACATCATGATCTCTGTCTGGGAATCCTGGGATAGAGCCCTGAGTTGGGCTCCCTGCTCAGCGGGGAGCCTGCTTCTCCCTCTGCTTTTTCCCCTCCCCCAACTCCTGCTCTCTCTCTCTCTCTCTCTCTCTCAAATAAATAAAATTAAAAAAAAAAAACACTTGAAATCTCTCAAGGAAATGTCAAAAGCCCTCCTAAAACATACATGTCTTCCAGCAAATCTGTCCTGATTAACACATTCAAATAAATAAGCAAATAAACAATCATGAATAATATATAAACATAAAACATAACATTATATATAATTATATATTAGGTATATAATATATATAAATTAGTAACATAAATAAATAAATTTTAAAATAAATAAATTAAATTTCCATTTTCCATCCCAGCAGTGTTTCTTAGTTGTACATCCATGTATAAACTAATATGGGTCTGTGGAATCTCCAAAATGCATTAAATTTTGCATGCATGTGAATATGTGCATTTCCTAGAAAGAGTGTAGATTTCAATATTCCCACAGTGTTCTACAATCCAAATTATTCTTGGAGTCGCAACATTAGAAGATAATGTCCATCCAGAAAGACTAATTTGTTCTCAACCATTCTTTTGGGTGCCAAAGCACAACAAAGTACGAGGTTTAGCAGTTAAACTTTTATTAAAGGGCCTTATTTGTGTGCGTGTTAGTTCTCTGTAATTAAGCATACTTTGATTAATTTGAATTTAATATGCCTGCACTCTTAACTCCCCATGTTATTTGCCTTATACAAAGAGAGAACAAAAGAACAGGAAAGTCTGAGCTCTTTTTTCAGCATTAGCTACCTCTGTGGAGCATAGGTGTCTTTGCTTTTCTGAGGAATAAATTAACTCTAACATTTTCTCTAATGAGAGTCACAGATTCATCTGATACCAGGTGCAAAAAGAAATCTTTGAAACTCTCGACAGATTACGAATAAAGGAGGACCCCAGGGCACAAAGCACATGCTGTAAGTAATCATGGAGACAGAAATTTTAATCAGTTCTTCTGTTTTTCAGAGACAATTCTGTTTCCTGGATCAATAGAAAGTTGTTGCAATGTTGAATTGGCCAGGTGTGGCAATACACTGTCCTACCCTCCTAACCTTGGGGAGCTTAGAGCCCAGCATCTACATCTTTTCTATAGTTTAAAGTCATCTAGAAAAAAACTACTTGCTTATTTTTAAAAATAATAATCCTATTAACATATAATCTTTTAGACTTTGGATTTAAACAAAGGGGTTTTGCGGAGTTTTTAGGGGGTGGGGAAGGTTACATTACTTCTTCCAAATTTTCAATATGATAAAAATATTTAATACATGAAGTTGATGAGTATCATATGCATACACATGGAAAACAATTTCTCCTTTGTACATACTTGGTATTACTTCCCTTCCCCTAACCACGTTGAATGGAAGACTAAACATTCTTTTTTAAGGATCTGAATTTCATTCTAATGGTATAGTAAGCAGTTTTTAAGATGGCCCCCAATGATCCCCACCTCCTAGTATCTATGACCTTGTGTAATCCCCGCCCTTGAGTGTGGGCTAAACATAGGGACCTCCTTTTAAATGATACAATATGGTAAAAGTGATAGGATGTCACCTCTAAGATTAGGTAATAGAGGATAGTGACTTCCATCTCTTTCTCTCTCTTTCTCTCTCTGTCCCTACATTAGAGGAAGCAAACTGCCATGTTGTGAGTAATGCTATAGAGATGCCCACATGGCCAGGAATGGATTTCTGGTCAACTATCAGTAATGATCTGAGTGAGGCCTGCCAACAGCCATGTTAGTAGGCTTGGACAAAGGATCCACCCTAATTGAGTATGGAAATGACTATTGTCATTTGATTATGATTATGGCCTTATGAGAGACTCAAAGCCACAGGACTCAACTAAGTTGCACCATTATTTTTTTTTTAAAGATTTTATTTATTTATTTGCCAGAGAGAGAGGGATCACAAGTAGGCAGAGAGGTAGGCAGAGAGAGAGGGGGAAGCAGGCTCCCCGCTGAGCAGAGAGCCCGATGCAGGGCTCTATCCCAGGACCCTGAGATCATGACCTGGGCCAAAGGCAGAGATTTAACCCACTGAGCCACCCAGGCGCCCCAAGTTGCACCATTATTAACAGAAACTGTAAGGTACAAATTATTTGTTGCTTTAGGACACTTCGGCCTGGGGTATTTTGTTACATAGCAGTAGCTAACTAAAATAAATGGAAAGAAAGCATAATTCACCATCATGAGGAAGAAAACGTTCTGTTTCTCTGGACAGTGGTAACCCATTCAAACTTATTTTATAAATCTGTGGATTTTACAATAAAAACTATTACAGAGGCATTGAAGTTGAAAGAATCAGATGGACATACAAAATCAGCTAGGTAGCTTTTTCAAGCGGCACTTGCATTACTACCCCACCTTCTAGGAAGTAAATGATGATAATTTAATATTTACTAAACTGTTAATATGTACCTGACTCCATGTAAAGTGATTTGTATAGATCATTCCACTGAATCTTCACACTCACTTCAAGTATTACTACTATGGACATTTCACAGTTGAGAAAACTGAGATAAAGACAGGTTAAATATCTTTCCCAATCTACATAGCTGGCATTTGAATCCAGAGCCTCTTAAAACTAAGCTCATATTTTGAAGCACAGCACACTAAAGTGACCTAATAAGGACTAGCATCAAGTGAATACACAGCTTTCTTTGCCAAGTCCATTCAATGATAATAGGAAAAATCATTTTCCAAAGTGCAGAAAATCCTAATTAACTCTATTAAACTAACCTGTGATTGCTTCAATGCATTCATAAAAATACATATGATAGCAAAAAGAAATGTGTTCCATTCCCATGTAATATCTTTGTGTACTAGAGTTGTAGTTACATGCAACCAAGAGATTTTAGAATTATATGGACTGACACATGGGACATTTATGTAATGACATTTAAACTTTTTTCCTTTCATTTTTTCTTCTCTTGCTCAGAAGAACATTTTTGACCAGAATCATAGAATCATAATTGAAAGAGAAGGGGTCTTTTCAACCAGCCCAACAATTTTACTTGACAAGTAAGAAAATGGAGGCCTTTATTTGCTGATAGTCACATAACTAGTTAATAGTAACAAGAACCAGAACCAGATCAACTGAATCACAGTTCAGTTTATAGTCCAGTGGTGAGTATGCTCCAGTAAATTTTATGTAGTACTGAAAATTCATCAGTTTCATTTTTTTCCAATCAAAAAGTGGAATCACATTAACCATGAGTGAATTATTAAGCTCTCTTTGGAGGTCAAAATAAAATATAAACTTTATATCGAAAGACCAACAATAAGGCTAACAGCTAATTATTCAAGAGAAATAACAGAATTTTGACAGTAATGGAAAGTTATCTTTAAAGTGCTTAAAGAAAATACTTCCCAACCTAGAATTCCACACTCAGTAAAAGATCCTTCAAAAATGAAGGTTAAAATTAAATTCTTATATTCAGGAAGCTAATAACTTATTAGCAGGAATACTGAAGGAAGATTTTCAGGTAGGAAATAAATAGTTCTAAGCAGAAGCTCAGTCATGTAAGAAAGAATAAAGACAGAAAAGACTAAATAAACTGGCAAAAAAATGAGTCTTGACTACATAAACAATCCTAATAATGATTTCAGGGGTCTAAAGTATATTTAGTATAAAAATGCAGGACAATAATAGTACAAAGAGCAGAGATGATAATTAGAGTGAAAGTGCCCTAAACTTTGCATTGTTCTAGTACTTGGTAATAAATATATTTAAGGGGGATCTAATAAGTCAAAAATACATGTGTAATCTCTAGACTAACCACTAAAAGAATGATAACACAATGTATAACCATATGCTAAAGAGAAGGGAAAATTGAGAATTTTCAAATATTTGATTACTCCAATATTTATTAAGAAATTAATTTGTTTTTTTAAAGCCTTATCATAATTAAATAAGCCCAGATGGCTTCACTGATGAATCCTTCAAAAACATTTAAGGAATTAATAATTTCAAGGAGGTGTTTGTTTTAACGTTTAGGACTCAATCAACATAATTAACTATGTTAATAGAAATAAGAAGAAAAATTTTATGTTAATCTCAAAGGGTGCAGAAAAAAGTATTCATTAAAATTCAATGAGCATTCATGATACTTTTAGCAGACTATGAATAGGAAGTTATCTTTAAAAGCAACTTACAGGACACATAATACTTAATGTTGAAATTTTGAAAGTTTAATCTTTTAGATCCAAGGTGAAATAAGGATGCCCCATTATCATAGCTTCCATTTAACCTTGTGTTGGATGTCCTAGATAGTGCAATAAGGCAAGAAAAAGAAATAAAAGTAAATGGGCTGGAAAGAAAGAAATAAAAATGTGATTATTTGCAGACAACATGATTTTTATACATAGAAAATCCCCAATAACCTGTAGGTTATTAGAATTAATAAATGAATTCAGCAGAATTACTAGATCACACAACATAAGGCCACTATTAAAAAGTAATTGTTTCTAGGGGCACCTGGGTGGCTCAGTGGGTTAAAGCCTCTGCCTTCAGCTCAGGTCATGATCTCAGGGTCCTGGGATCGAGCCCCGCATCAGGCTCTCTGCTCAGCGGGGAGCCTGCTTACCCCTCTCTCTCTGCCTGCCTCTCTGCCTACTTGTGATCTCTCTCTGTCAAATAAATAAATAAAATCTTAAAAAAAATAGGTAATTGTTTCTATAAACTAATACCAAATAGAAGATAAAAAAGTTTAAAATCTAAAATAGGTATATCAAATAACATCAAATACTTATGAATAAGTCTAATAAAAGATGTACCAACACATCTTCTGAGAAAACTACAAAATATCAAGGAAATTTAAAAAGATCTAAATGAACAAAAGATTATATTATGCCATGGATTAGAAGGCCCAATATTATAAAAATGCCAAATATCCTCATAAATATTTATTCAATGCAAAACCAACCACAAACCCAATAATACTTTTTTTGTTCAAACTGACAAGGCAATTATAACATTTACATGGATATCTAGAGTCAAGAATATTGAGGACAATTTGGAGAAAGAACTACAAAAGGAGGACTTATTAACAGATATCGAGACTTCTGTTAACGAGTATTGAGACTTACGTTAAAGTATTATAATTAAGACACTGTGCTACTGATACAATGTAGGCCAAAAGATCTATGGAGAGTCCTAAAACACATCTCCACAAATGCAACAAAGGTGTTGACTACAGTTCAGTGGGGGAAAACTTATCTTTCCAATAAACAGGGCTGGAAGAATTTGTTATTCTTATGGAGAAACACAAACATCATACACAAAAATAAATTACACATAATGCACTCAAATGTGAAAAGCAAAGCAATACATTTTCTTGAATATTGGAAGATACATAAATAGGGCATTAAAAACAATAAGTATAAGAAATATTGATTAATTAGACTCTAATCAGGAATCATAATCAGATGATTTCTAAACAAAAATCATGGCACCTGTTCATTAAGACATTAATTGAAAATGAAAGGATAAGTCAGAGTGGGAGAACATCTTTATAATACACATATATGAAAAAAGACTCACGTCTAGACTGTATAAATAATGCATCAATAAGAAATTGATTGGTAAAAGACTTGAGCAAGTACTTCTCAAAAGAAGATATACAATTACTCAATAAGCATATGAAAAGATGCTTAACAACACTAGTCAGGGAAATGCAAATTGAATCCACACTCATTTGAATGGCTAAAATTAAAAGTGATCCTGAGAGTATTGAATATTTGCAAAAATATGAAGCAACTTAAACTCATTAACTGCTAGTGTACATTGATAAAACCACTTTAGAAATAATTTGACATCACCTACTAATGTTGGGCATGTGCATAATCCATGCATACTAGTTTTTTATTGCCACAAACTTAGCAGCTTGAAACTACACACATTTATTATTTTACGCTTTTAAGATCAGGAATCTGAGAACAACATCGTTGGGTCTTCGGTTCAGGGTCTCACAAGGTTGCAGTCAAAAGTATGATCTGGACTGTGTTCTCATCTGGTAGTTCAACTGAGGAAGAATCTGCTTCCAAGCTCATTCAGATTGTTGGAAGAATTTGTTTCTTTGCGACTATGTGACTGAAGATCCCAGGCTTTCCTGCCTTTTTAAAAATTTTTTTTTCCGGAAATCAGCCTCAAGTCTCAGAGGCCTCTCCTAGTTCCTTGCTTGGGGGTGTTTTCTCAACATAGTTGCTCACTTCATCAAGCCAACAAGTAGAACCTCTTGTTCCACTCTGCTCGTATGTACCATGACATAATCACGGGAGTTACATATCACCTTTGCCACATAATGTAACCTAATCAATGGAGTGACATCTCATAACCTTTGCCATATTACATTGGTTAGAAACAAGTTATAGTTCCTATCCTCACCGTGGGAGTGCTGGAGATAACACAAAGACATATGTACCAGGAGGCAGAAATCACTGGGGGTAAACTTAGGGTCCATCTGGCACACTGTGCCCAAACAATTTGACTACTGGACTTGTTATAAGAACATTCACGGCAGCATTATTTGTAGATGTCAAAAACTATAAATGACCCAAATGTCCATCAAAAGCAGAATGTATAAATAAAATCATGGTATACTCTAATAACAGAAACTATACACCAATGAAAAAATAAACTATTGCTTCACTCAAAAATATGCCTAAATCTCTTAGACAAAATGATGAGCCAAAGACACAAGACACAAAAGTACCTGTGGTATAATTTCATGTACGTACAACTCAAAAGGAGGCAAAAATAGTTATAGAAATAAAATTAGTTGTGTGTTTTAGGGAGAATGACTGGGAATGGCCATAAAAGAGGCTTCTGAGATGGCAGAAATTTTATATCTTGGTCTGAGTGTTGGTTACATGGATGTGTACACCTTGCAAAAATGTATCAAGCTGTATACTTAGATTTGTGTATTTACTATGTATATCCTATGCTTCAATATAAAACTTCTCCAAATCTCTCAATTATTTTAATTCCCTACACAAAAACATCAACTATTTCTGATTCTTCATCTCTTTAAGACTTTCCCTTCTTAAATTTTTCTGAGAAAAAAAAAAAAATGAACAGTAGACTTCACGAGTGGCCAATATGTGACTTGGGAGAAACAAAAGGAAGAGGCAACTAGCTACTAGCTTCTCTTTCCTGTTGCCTTGGATCCCTTGTTTCAGGCGCTAGGTTTTCTCTTGTCTCATAATCATCATTCCCGTGTCCCAGAGAGCCCAGGACCCCATGGTTAGGGTCTCCCACTTGGATGTTCAGCAAAGTGACCATTCAACCCAAAGCACTATGACTAGTCTTTGAGAAGAACAATATCATCAAAGAATGAAACAAAATCTCTCTTTAGAGGCTTATGGATGAATGGAAAAGAGAACCGCTAAGTGTTAGGAAACATGAGTTAAATACTATAAATGATCAAGGAAGGAAACACTTTATATAGAGCATACAGGACTGTCTCCTCAAAGGAAGTGTTATGCAAACTGGTATTCAAAGATGAGTAGGAGATTCTCTCAAAGAGATGGTTTTAAAGAGACCTTTAACGTCTACTACTTGCTGGGCACCTTCCCAAATGCTTTATATACATGCATGTGTGTGTGTGTATATATATTATATATATATTAATGTACTTGATTTTCATATCGTTCTAAGAGATAGGCACAATGCTGTCAACTGTACTTTGCAGATGGGGAAATCCACAGAGGTAAAAAGAACTTGCCCCAGGACACAAGCTGGAAGTGGATACATAGGAGTTCGAAGAGGAATTCTGCAAGTCTGTGCTTCTAACTGCACTGCAACAGCAATGATAAAAGCACTCGCATCTGGGAGAGTCTGGCCTTCTTTGAAGGCCAACATCAGAGCACGGCTGGACGGCGGGAGATGAGGCTAGCATGGTTGCAGGGATGAGAGTGTTGTTCCGCAAATGACGTTTTGGACTTGATTAAATGGGGAGCCATAAAAACACTTTAACGCATTGAGTCATGATACGATTTTTACTTAGAAAGGTTACTTTAGCAACAGCTGGGGTAGAAGGTAGTGACATTACTACTAAAGTAACAGTCTGGGCAAGAAATAATTAAGACCTCTTGAAATAAAGCAGTGAGGACAGGGATGAAGAAGAGCTTACAGCTGTGGGCAGCTTTACCCAGAACCTGGTAGAAATAGGTATTTTCAAGCCCTACTTAGACAAATGAATCAGAAGTTTTAGCAGTAGGGCCCAGAAATCTGGGTCTTGCCAAGACTTTCAGGTCATTTGGATTCACACAGAAGTTTAAGGACCACGGGCCTAAACCATTAGTTTTTAATCCAGAGTCCACAACAGACTCACTGGGAAGGTTTTCAAGATTCATTATCCCTCCACCCACCCATTCTAATTTAGTAGGTCTAGTGTGGTGCTCCAGCACATATATATATTTTTTGAAAGCTCCCTGGGGAATGCTGATACACCCCCTGATTAAGAACAACTGGAACAAAAATGGAATTTGATCTGGTTCTGTATTCCTCCACCAATGAATACTTGCCCATCTTTCACTGAGTATCCCCTGCTTCAGAAAACAGAGAGTAACTTGCTAATGTCTGCACCTGAGATTGTCTCTAAGTCTAAACTTTTACCTGGGGGTGTCCTTTCGTGTCTGTCTATGTGCCCAGGGATGATCCTATCCTCTGATTCATATGCCGTACGACCTTTTGATGTTTGTGGTCCATGCAGCAAATAAAAACAGGAAAAGTGGCAAATCTACTAAATGTTTATTTCTGAAATGTATCAGATAATGGTTTCAGAGTGAATGATTCAGTCTCTAATAATAACACTGTATTAGCTAGTGAATCCAATTTAATCTGAATTCGTGGGAATATTCAAACAGTTTTATACTTGTCAGTACTGAAATTTAAAAAGCAAACAAACCAGCAACAGAAGCATGGCAGGCAGCTGTACAAAGCTTTGCTCCAGAGTCGCCTCATTTCATACCTGTCTCCTTCCATCACCGGATTCATCTTTCAGTGCTTCCTTCGGCCATCTGAGTCTCTTTCCTCTAGGCATACACCACTGTCTGCTCCTGAAACATGCCGATGTAACTACCCATGCAGACATTCCCTTTGGTTGCTGAAAATTTCAGAAATCCTACTAACTCTGGGGCATATTCTTCCCCCTCAGAAGCTCTCCAGAAGTTTTGGCATAAAGTCCAAACACCTCAATGGCTTAGAATAGGGTGACCATGTAATTCATCCCCCAGTTCAAATGATTTGAGAATGAAAAGGGGGTGCTAATGATAATTAGAGTTGGAGAACAGGGCACATGGGACAGTCCTGTCAATAGGGATCTCCATCAGCCTCCACACGTGGCAATCTGTGATCTGGCCCCTCATCACATAACCAGCACTTCATTAATGTCTACCTTGTGACAGGCGTGACATATAAATTCTTTCCCATCACTGCAAAAGTCGGACAGTGCTTTGTTACCAATATTTCACCTGTGAGGTAAAAAAGAAGTCCAAGAGCTTCCAGAACCTCTTACAAACAGAAAGAGGCAGAACCAGAAGTCAGAAACTGATCTGCTTGGCTTCTGTGTCTAAACTTTTCCTCAGATGGATGCTTTCCTTAACAACCAATAACTTTCTAAAATAGAATAATAGAGGATTATTCAAATCCCCATGTATACCAAAACCTGTTTCTCAAAAGTGCCTACATAGCTCTTTTCCTAAAGAACAAATCATTTATAACAAAGCTCAAAAAACATTTAGATAGAAGTGTATAAAGTAAAAAATATGAGTTCTCCTCTGCTGCTACTCTTGGCTAACCCAGTCACCTTCTCAGGGGTAAATGTCCTTGGCAAAATCCCATTTATACTTCCAAAAAAATTTTAAGATGAAAACAGAAATGTGGGTTTCTCTCTTTTCCCACTTCACTTGGGATGTACCATATAAAGAACTTCCTGAACGCTTAAAAAATCTAGACAAATTTCAAACCAAAGATACAAACTACTTCGGCATATAAATCTGCTGACAAACGAGAAAGTTCACATTAATTCTTCAATTAAAGATGAAAGGACACTTAGCAATAAACTCAGGACAGTGGAAGAAACAACATACATTCCATGCTTAGTAAATTTTGTTCCTGAGGTTGGCAGCTTCAAAGGATTCGAACTATAATCATCAAAGACTGCCTCATTAGGTGGAAGTTGAAATATATATTTTTGACTCCTGGATGAGGGTGACCAGGAAGCCCCAACTCCACCATGAATAACCTAGGTCATCACACTATTATTCACCCATCTGAGTGTCAACTTTCTAAGTACAAAATCACAGAGTGAGACTTCATATGTCTAAACCCTCATGTATCTACATGACACTAAGTCACCAGTGACACCAGACGGGTCCTCCTTCTGTATCCCTCCTTCTCTGCAGTCACCACCCTCTTTTGTCTACCAATGGGCCATTTTCTCTAAGGCAGAAAGAAAACAAACATCCAAAAGGAGAACCTGCTGCAGAATTACAGAACTATGAAGAAGAGATCATCGCTCCCTTCACCCACAAATCAACTACTGTGCATGCTCCCACAGAGATTCACATCTAGATGGAGAAGAGAAATAAAATTTTAAAAATGGATGTGTCTTTTCCACTCCTGAAGTGCCCTTCTTCTGAAGAGAGGTCAAACTAATATAACCTTTGGGCATTCTCCACCTGTTTACTCATGAAGAAGGTCCTTACGTGGTTGGTAAGTCTGGAAGACTAACTGGGATGTTGATTAGTCACCTGGGACTGCTATAATAAAACACTGTAGAGTGGACGGCTTAAGGAACAGACATTCATTTCTCATAGTTCTGGAGGATGTGAAGTTCAAGGTTAAGGTGACGGCCTATTTGGTTCCTGGAGAGAATTCTATTTCTGACTGGCAGATGTGCACCTTCTTGCTATGTTTTTACATGGAAACAAACCCTTTTATGTCTCCCCTTAGAGGATGGTCCCCCCACCCATCTGTCATGACTTTCCCTGAGCTTAATTACTTCCCAAGGGCCCCATCTCCAAAGATCATTTCATTGGGGGTTAGGGAATCAACATATGAACTTGGGAGAGGGCGGCACAGTTCAGTCCAGAGTGGTGTGCTCAGCTCAGTCCTTTTTCTGATCTTGGGAGTGAGCTTGCCCACCGAAATCATGAGTCTTCTTTTGTTCCTTCATCCTCATGTAAGCCTCCCTGCACCAGGAGGGATAGGTTGCCTGACTCTTAAATTTAGCATTATTTCCACTTGGTTCATTAAACCTAAAGGTAGGCCCTTCATCCTAGTCTTTAGCTACAAGAAAGGTGATATTCTGGCCATATTTCCAGAATTAACCAACACCACCAATTCCCCCTCCAACCAACACATGTAAGGTGGTGAATGTCTTCAGCCATATGCTCCAACTGTGCATTTAGGTTCTTTGAGGGTATTTCCCCTCCCTATGAGTATATACTCACACCCCTCTGTGTGTGTGTGTGTGTGTGTGTGTGTGTGTGTGTTGGAGAGGAAATTGGTTGTAGTGGTTCATCCCTGAGTTCATCCATAACTGTACTTGGCTGGTACTCTGCACACACCACTATAGGCACACTCATGGGCAGCAATCCCAGTGTAGCACGAACCTGCCTTTCATGTAACACATCCTCCACAACACATGCCTCTGTAGCAATGAGAGACTCTGAGCATGACTCACCAATATTCAGGGGGAAGGTCACAGGCAGAAAAACTGAGAAAATAAGGCACACATCCTTCAAAGAAAGGACACAGTCACCAAGAGGAATCTGGAGGGTAAATCACATCAGTAAGGATGCACTCAATCAAAAGTCACAGAAAAACCTTCACTCGACAGGTTAATAAATAAGGAAACATTTTTTATCTCAAATAATAAGATGGGGGGGCAGCTCCAGGACTGAATAAATCCAGCAGTTCCTTTGAATATCAAGAACTCTGGATCTCTTTTTGCTATAACCTCTACGGTGTGCCAATTACTCACGGTAGTCTCTCTCATGATCACCAAGTGGTTACCATGCTCTAAGCATCTCATCCATCCAACGGGACAAGATTCAGTGGGAAAAAGGAGCACATCTCCTCCGGTGTATCCTTTTTAAAAAACAATAAATCTTTCACCCAAGGTCCCTCAGCCAACTTCTTACATTTCAGAAGCCAGGACGTCCTCATGTTCCCCTCCCTAAACCTACCAGTGAAAAAAGGTCATGGAATTAGCATGGTTCACTTAGGCACATCGACTTCTATACCTGAGTTACAATGAAAAATCAGGACCTGACCAGCAGGAAGGAGGAAAGCCTATTGGGTTGGTAACCAGTAGTGTCTGATACATTTCCCAGTCACGATGGATGGATAATGTAAGAATATGTGGGGATTTTGGTAGAATGGTGCCTAACTTCTAATCCCCCTCCCCACCCCACTCCCTTCATGTGTGCCTGGGGACTTCAAGGTAGATTGGAGACAAGGACTAAAAAACATTTGGGATGTTATCGACGACTGCATCAGCATATTGAGATAGGAAGGCAGTGATCACATTTAATTAAATTATGTAAATCCTTTCTCAAATGGCTGGTGCTCTTGTTTCCTTTCATAAATGGATAAAATGAACAAATAAATTATAGGACTACTCAGATTTCCTTGGGAGCTGTCGCAGGGTCCTTGCCAATGAACACGGAGAGGCAGATATAGAGCATTGACTTTAATAGAATTTCAGCAAGACAGTGGCCCGGTCAGCCTATACTGAGGTTTAAATTAGATGTGCTGCTGCCAACACAAGAGAAAATCATTTTGCTGTTCTGACAGCTCCTTTGCTGCAGCCATTTATGTAGAATATACACAATTATTCAAGAAATGTTGGCGGTGATGTTATTCATATTAATTAGATAAGAGCCATCTGAGAATGCTAAAATATATCCTATTTTCAGCTAATAATTAAAGACTATTGCATAATAATCAGGCTCTTGAAACATTTCCTTAAACATTTCAATTTCCATTGACCATATTAATTACGTTAAAGTTATAATAAAATTATCTGATGTTCCTGCCTTTTTTAAGTTATGTTAGGAGCCAATCTGTGAATTGCCTAAACAGATAAAGGTGACGGGTTTCTAGGTAGCACTCATGGTGTATGGAAGGCAGAGTGCTATGGTGTAAAAGTAAGATTTCAGGAGAGAAGATTGACTTCAGATTTCATTTTTACTGCTCAACTCTTCCTTACATGGGTCAGTCAATTACTTCCAAACTGCTCACCTCTGAAGTGGGAATAATCTGTTGTGTAGGTTTATAGAACACTCTGTGCAGTTCCTGGCACATATTAGGTACTTGGGGATAATAGATATTAGCATTTATAATGGGTTTGAAAGCTCTTACATACACTTGTGTACAAAGCGAAGTAATCTAAACCTAGAAAAACAGGTAGCATCGACATTATTTTTACAGCCATACGAACTAAATTTTCTAAATTGGTAAGAATTTAGACTATACATTCAAAAGATCAAACTTAGGGGCGCCTGGGTGGCTCAGTCGGTTAACCGCCTGCCTTTGGCTCAGGACATGATCCCAGGGTCCTGGGATCAAGCCCCGCATCAGGCTCCCTGCTCAGCGGGAAACCTGCTTCTCCCTCTCCCACTCCCCGTGCTTGTGTTCCCTCTCTCGCTGTCTTTCTCTCTGTCAAATAAATAAAATCTTAAAAAAAAAAAAAAAAAAAAGATGAAACTTAGACTCTCCTGTGATGGTTAATTTTATACATCAAGCTGGCTAGAGCACAGTGCCTAGATATGTGCTCAAACATTATTCTGAATGTTTCCATAAGGATGTTTTTAGATGAGGTTAACACTTAAATCAGTGGATTTTGAATAAAGCAGATTGCCCAACAAAATGAAGGTGGGCTTCATCTAATCAGTTAAAGGTCTAAATAGAACAAAAGACTGAGCTCCTTGAGCAAGAGGGAATTCTGCCAGGGCATGACCCTCAGACTTGAACTGCAGTATCAGCTCTTCTTGGGTCTTCAGCCTACCAACTCACCCTGCAGACTTTGAACTTGTCTACTTTCATAATCATGAGTCGATTCCTTAAAATAAATCTGTTCTACATATAAACACATCTTTTGTGTCTGTTCCTCCAGAATCCTTACTAATATACATCCTCAGGCCAAAAACAAAGCCTATCATGTGTTAGACCATGACAGCAGTTAACAATGTACAGTTAGCATGATGGTCCCTCATACTAGTTCTGCTAGGTTCTGCTCCCACCAGTTATGCACCTTGACAGTGCATAAAAGACAAAGTGAATTCTGTGTACCTTCCATGGGAAGCAGGGTCATAACCTCCTACTCTCATGAATTCCCTTAAAAAGGAAAATTTAGTCTTTGTAATACCAGATATTTAAAGCTCTATTTACTAATTTCCCCAAAATATATATCTAATTTATAATATCCACTCATTTTATCTCCACTCAGAATTCATTTAGACTTCCTTGTCAAAATGTATTGTCCAACCTCTTAGGTTCTCCATTGTCTCCTATCTATCTATCTATCTATCTATCTATCTATCTATCTATCTATCTTCTGGTGTATGCCAGGTGCTGATTCTATTAGCTTTCTTTTTTTAAAGATTTATTTATTTAGTTTAGAGAGGAGAGAGAGCACAAACAGGGTAGGGGCAGAGAGAGAATCTCAAGCAGACTCCCTGCTGAGCTTGGAGCCCAACGCGGGGCTGGATCTCATGACCCTAAGATTATGACTGGAGCCAAAACCAAGAGTCAGACGCTCAACCAGCTGAGCCATCCAGGCCCCCCAAAGTTTTTTTTTCCTAAGGAAGAGAGCAACTTGTTAGAAGAATGTGTCTATAATTTCTAACGGCAAAATTGGGTCCACTTATCCATCCCTTAAAGACAGTAATATCTACTCTTTTGGAAGTGGTCTATAGCAGAGCAGAATAAAATTTATAAAGTTAAATTGGGTTACTTCACTGAAGAGAAGGACCAGGGAAAAATGGGTATTTTTTTCTTCTTATTCTGGGGAAGAAGCTAGGGGGCTTAATGTTTATCTAGTCCTGGAAGTTTATCTCTTTGAACTCAGTTTATGTCCGTAAAAACCCAATTCATAGTAAAACTGTGTATCCTGGCCAGAGTAATGGTGATAAATGCAGTTCAGATGGAGACAAACACAGAGCAGTGAGTCAACAGTCAGCTGTACTTTGAACTGGTATTCAGACTGTGAAACTACAAGCCTGTGTGATAACCAGGCCACCTGTCTATTAACAAGGTCCTTTGACCTTGGTATTTACCCTTGAATCCTCTGTAGGCTAAACTCAATGAAATAGTGTTTTATTTGGGAATAACACATTTGCGTTCCACTTTACCAGTAAGGATGAACATAGACACTCATGCAAGACCTCAAAAACCCCATTCTGAAATATCTACAGACAAAACTACTCAAGGTCTGGATTTGGGGAACTATCTCTCTGAATATCTGAAATGTATCAAATGTTTAGGTATTAGCTTTGGGGGTTATCAATACCATATTAACCTTTTGAAAATAGTGTGAATACTTCTATCCCCAAGTTTTGAGGAAAAAAAATACTTACAGCAGGAAAAATTTTAAAGATGTTCCTCCAAGATTCCATCTCCTGGTTATTCAAACACTGTCTAGGTAGGGCTGTGAAGAGGTTTGTAAATGTCATTGAGGTTATGGATTAAATTAGAGAGAGGAACCTGTCTTATCTGGAGGAGCCCAATCTAATTACTTGACGCCTTAAAAGCAGAGGAGTTTCTCCAGCTACAGCCAGAGGAGAGCTGGGGTAGATGAGATGAGTCAGAGACACTCACGAAGACTCTCAGGGAGCCGCAGTGGCTCTCCACAAGCCGAGAATGACCCCCAGCCGACAGCCGGCAAGGCAGCCGGGACCTCATTCCTACAACCTGAATAAGTCTGGAACCAGGTTTTCTCCCAAAGCCTCCTGACAAAAGCCTAGAGCATCAAGAACCTTGATGTCAGTCCTATGGGACCTGGAGTAGAGCTCTTTGAGCCCCTGGATTCCTGACCTACAGAACTGTGAGATAATAAATCTGTGTGACTTTAGCTTCTAAGTTTGTGTCTTCCACTCCCTCAATTCATTCTCTCCTGTCCACAGTAGCAAATGCGGTGTCCCAAGGATCCACAAGCGGGACAGTCTTCACTTTGCAGATGCATCCTACAAATTTAAATTAGCCAAGAACAAATTATTCAAATTAGTATTTTTCCCTAAAAGCAGATTGGTGAAAGAAATAAGCATTCATTTCTATTGAGAAGGCATGGGGCTCCAAATTCTCACTCTGCCATTTACTAGTTTCTAAGAGTTTGGACACGACTTTAATCCCTTATAACTTACTTACCACATGGGCAAAAGGGGGAAAATATACCTACTGTGATGTAGGTGTCATTGTGAGCATTAAAAATGATTTTTTAAAATATATCCCTTATTTATGAAATATTTAAAATGGTTTTTAAAGACACAAAAGGATAAGACTCTATTACCTAAATTCATCGCTTTGTTATTACAGAGGCAATCTATATTTATTCTAAAACAAAAAATAAGAAAAACAGGATGAGACAGATCTTTAAAAAAAAAGAAAGAAAAAAGATAAAAGTAAAATTGAACATCTTAGAATAATTCCTCTTAATAGTTTGGCGTATATATCCTTCCAGACATTCAATTTTTGCATCATATAATGCATACATAATAAATTATGTGCATAGTATGGCAGGAAAACTTAATCATGGTTTTTCTTTATTTTTACCACTTTAAGAAGATGAGAAAGAATGGCTTCACTTTTTCTTTTCCAGGGAAATCAGAAATTGAGTTTCACAGACTCAATTTGCCAACGTGCGACTTCTCTTCCAGTCCCCTAAGGAGAGAAATTTTCCCCTGACAGGAAAGAGAGGGTCCCCTCCATCCCTTGTGATGGGGTTCCTCCTAGAGAGTAGAGAACAAGGCTAAGCACCAGGACAGCAATGCCTGCTCCGAAGGTCTGAATCAGGCCCTACAAAGATCCTACTCTAACACAAACGAACAAACAAACACAACCCTGTTGCCAATGTCAGATTACCTGCTACCTATGAACAGTAGTGGTATTTTTTTTTTATTTTTTATTTTTTAAACTTTATTTATTTATCCTACAGAGAGAGATCACAAGTAGGCAGAGAGGCAGGCGGCGGGGGGGGGGAGGGGGGGGGGAAGCAGGCTCCCCGCTGAGCAGAGAGCCCGATGCGGGGCTCGATCCCAGGACCCTGAGATCATGACCCGAGCCGAAGGTAGAGGCTTTAACCCACTGAGCCACCCAGGTGCCCCAGTAGTGGTATTTTAAAATGTGGCATTTCTTACATCCAGAGAGTGGACGAAAAAATCTTACTCATGTAATAGTTTCATAAAAATGCTATAACCTGCTTTTTTTTCACTCGATATCAATATTTTTCAAGCCAGTAAACAGAGAGCTACAAAGTCATTTTAGTAGCTGCACATTCTTTTGGATAGATGTTCCATAATTTTTTTATTAATAACATATTTTTTGGACATTTCATTTAAATCCACATTTTCATTCTTGTAAACAACTGTGCTGTCAAGCTCCATTGTCTTTAACATAATGAAAAAAATACATCAAAGTGACCTGCGCTTTACAAAGACCAAAGCCAGGAAACGCAGAGGCCTGATTGATGGAAGTCACAGCAAGGCCACTTACCTGCATCGCACTGAAGAATGGGAGGTCTCTACCTTAGGTCTGTCACTGACATGTGGTCTCATCCAGCTTTGTCATATCTCATTCTCCGTGACTTATTTTTTGGGGCTTTTTAGTTCGGTTTTCTCAAAGAGGTGGCATCTTGAGAGCAAGGCAACAAATGCATTGCTTTTCATAGTCTCAGGCTTTCTCCAGTGCTCAGCAAAGAGTAAGTGTATAAACATATAGAATGATGACTACAATTACACAGGTTTCCCCCGCTGTCCAGAAGGAGAGTGCACCTACGAAAACCTCCCTAAGCTGAAATGGCATAAAGCCATTGCCATTAACGTATACGGAAACAACTTCTGAGTGTTCCTAGACCCCAAAATCACCTCTCTTAAGCTTTTTTGATATGTTAGGATACATCTTGTTAGTGGATGGACAAAATAAACCGAGATAAAGCAGGCGCTCACAGACATAGTTCACAGCTCCAGGGACTTGATGCTGAGAGGCTGGGCAGCGCTCCTGGGTAGGGGTGTGACGAGGCGGCCTCACTGTGCAGGGTATGCACTGCCTCTATGAGGGCTAACTGAACTCTATTTTTGCTTTTTACCTTTTCTCCTGAAAGAAAAAGTCCTCTTCAGGTTTCTTTTGATTAGCAAAAACAGGTGCTAATATAAGTCCTTCATAAAAGCAAAGTGACAATGGAATATTACTCAGTCATCAGAAAGGATGAATACCCACCATTTGCACCAACATGGATGGAACTGAAGGGGATTATGTTGAGTGAAATAAGTCAGGCAGAGAAAGACAATTATCATAGGGTTTCAGTCTTATGTGGAATATAAGGAATAGCACAGAGGACCATAGGGGAAGGGAGGGAAAACTGAGTGGGAAGAAATCAGAAAGGGAGACAAACCAAATGAGATTCTTGACTCTGGGAAACAAACCGAGGGTTTCAGAGGGGAGGGGAGTGGGAGGAGAGTATAACAGGGTGATGGGTATTAAGGAGGGCACGTGCGGTGATGAGCAGAGGGTGTTATATACAACTAATGAATCGTTGAACAACATAACAAAAACTAATGATGTACTATATGGGATAACTGAACACAAAAATAGATAGATAGATAGATAAATAAAGCAAGCAAGCAAGCAAGCAAGCAAGCAAGCAAGCAAGCAAGGGATACCTGCATGTGTTTAGTTGGCTAAACCCACGTTAAGATGAAGGGATTGCTTTATGTTTTATTTATTTTTTAAAATTAACATATAATGTATTATTTGTTTTGGGGGTACGGGTCTGTGATTCATCAGTCTTACACAATTCATAGCACTTACCATAGCACATACCCTCCTCAGTGTC
>CM052887.1:79362302-79405654 GCA_028534135.1 Potos flavus | reverse complement strand
GCCAACATCTGTCATTTCGTGACTTGTTAATTTTAGCCATTCTGTGAGGTGGTATCTCACTGAGGTTTTGATTTGTACTTCCCTGATGCCAAGCGATGTTGAGGACTTTTTCATGTGTCTGTTGGCCATTTGGAGTAGACTTACCTTTAAAATGATATTATGACTTGGCTCTCCCAAGACCACAAACCTGTGACACTTCAGTGCTCTTTCTAATATCTAAGAGATGATTCTGTGACACATGTTTTGCCAATTGCAGTTTATCAAGGCAGCTGGAGTACAAATGGACCTTCTAGCACCAACAACGATGTACACTTTGGCTCGGAAGGCTGTATATCTGGGTTTTTGTAATTCTTCCCCTTCATGATTCAATAAATACATGTGATATAATTCGATAGGCTCATGGCTTACTATATTTTTTATTCAAACATTTTCATTTTTTGTGTTATCAGTTCCCAGTGGTTGATTTATATGAAAGTGGTTACTTATATGAAAATATGTCTCCAAGCAGAAACTTCGTATACATTTAAATAAGTCTACATGTTGAGCAAAAATTATTTGGAGGAGGGAAATCTCATGTATTGAACATGGGGAACTGTGTGTTGATACAGGGCCAGAGTAAATCAATGAAATATTTCATCCCATTGTTTGTTGGTCAGAAGTGGCCCATTCTCCCCTGGCTGGTATGCTTATGCTTTTTTGTTGGAATGGCTCATTAGCTAGAAAACTTCAGATGGACAGCCTGTGTGTCCTATTGTGTGGCTTCTGGCCTTCTTTACCCTTAAACCCCAGGGGTGAGCAGTCACAGTGAGTTCTCAAGATTGGACAGTCATTAATTATCTCTGAATAGTTAGGAATAAGGCCTGAGTGTGGAATCTAACTTTATTATCAATAAAATATATCCTATAAAACCACAGTCTTGCTAAAATGTCTTAAAAGTTCCATGTAAGAGAAGAGAGAAGCAGCTAAGGGAAAATCAATAGTCTCGGAGGACCAGACTTGCAAGCAAAACACTGTGAAGTGATCCCACGACTCTCCAGCAAAAGCGACCCTCCGCACCTCACCTCTTTGTGTCCCTTCAGTGGGGTCTCAAAAGTCCATCTTCACACACATTCTTCAACGGATGTGGAAGTCAGGAAAAATCAGTGTTCTCCCTCTACGTCTCGACCTGTTACAGGTGCATTTTCTGTTCTCAAACTGAGGAGAGCTTTGAAAGGGAGAAAATGTTCTAAAAAAGGAAGCAATCCAAAGGGATGTGTACAGCGCAGAGAGAGGTTTGAAATTGTGCCTCAGTTCCTGGTGGAATAAAGGTTAGAGAGAGGATCACCACCTCCCTACACGCAAGCACGCTGGCACGCAGCACGCAACACGTATGTACGTGTGCACACACGGTATTTTTTTAACCTCAAATTTTATAAAAACCCAGATGACGAAACGGTCCGTTTCTGAGAACACACCCACGAATCACTGTGCAGCCACCAGTAGCTTAGAGCCCCACAAATGTCGTCTTCCTGATCTGTCGCCCGAAGAAGCAACATTCATAAACTAATATAAAGACCAGCTCTGAGGGTGGCTGTAATTATGTGGAAGATTAAAAAAATCAGTTATTATTTTAATGACTTGCAGGATTAGCGGAGGGAGAGAAAGAAGATACCGCATATCTACCTGGAATGCCATGTGCATGCATTTGTTCTACTTTGACCTCTTAGGTCTTTCACACATGCGTACTTGAATACCACTGGAGACCCAGTGGTCTCTAAGGATATTCTCTAAGGATTTTGAGATTGAGTCCTATAGCATGGTCAACAGGTGCCTATTGAGTGATCGTACAATACATGATACCAAGAAAAAATTCCATCGAACTATTCGGTTTCTGGTTTGTCTCAGTGTAGACAAATAAAGGGGACACAGAAAAACTTACTTGGGGCCAAATAGAATTTTAGCCTTCTATAGAAGGAAGGGGGCAAATTAGCAGATGGCCAGAGTGAATTTCATATTAGTAACACATACAATAGGTATATGAACTCAAAATAGCATTTTACTTAGAAAAGTTCCAGTTTCCATATTAACTCATAAGAGTGAGATATCTTGCAAGCCTTCAGACAAAAAAATTGATATATGATGTGCTAGATCCTGTTCCATGAATCATTCAGTATGATTGTAACTGAGCATGACAAAGGGAAAGATGCTGTCATTCTTCATATTTTCTTCTTTGCAGATGAAACCTTTGATTCAAATAAAAAGAAGAGAACTACTCTTGATATTCTGAGAAATAGTCTTTGGAGTCAGTGGAGTGCATCATACAAAGTAGATTCCCAAGTAGGAAATTCTTCCTGTGCTATTTTGGTGAAGTAACGTAACCAGAATTATTTCTTCTGCATGTCAAGGCAGCATTGGGGCACCAAATCGAGTGTACTGAAAGGGTTAAAAATGGAGTCATTTCCTCCTTTAGTCCTTTGGGGTAAGAAGACAACTCTAGTTTCAAACAACAAAAACTACACAATTTTTAATGCTTAGACTGCAACTCGACCATCATTCAGAAACCAGTGGTATACTCTACCCACACTCTGCATTAAAGTATTTGTGTGAAGGATTAAACCACTCAACACAAATTCATTAGCAGTTGTGTAAACGCTACCTTTCTATTTCTTTTTTAGAAGATACGTAATTTATTTAAAAAAAAAAGGTAATGGCAAAAACAAATGTATTTCATTTCTCCTACTCAGTGTTATTGGTCCAAAATGTTAGATGTGGTTTCTAACAGTGTTTGTTGTTAGCTATAGAGTCGGAGCCCACTTTTAAGTGTCGCATTATTTATGTATCTGTCTACAGATTAGATGTCAGGTTGGTGGACATGAAGGAAAAATCTTTTGGTGGTTTTACATGCAAATATGAGATTTATGTGCATTACTCCCCAATTCAGGAATCATATATATATATATACACACATATATATAATATACACACACATATATATGATAATATATATGTATGTATATATACATACATATATGTATAAATATATTTAAATACCACATATAAATAAATGTATGCATAAATACATATATAAATACCATTTTTAGAGTACTTAAGCATATCAGCTATTACTTTATTTTCCATAAATTATTCATTAATTCTCTCACAGGAATTCTCTGAAATAGGTATTACCATCTAGAAGTTGTAGATGGGTAAACTTGGATGAAAAAAATAATAATAAGTAATAAGTTCAAGTTCAGATGGTAAGTGGTGAGCTTGTGGCTTCGTTGTTGTTGTTTTTTTTTTCTGACTGGAAAGCCATCTTATTTGCTTTCAATATTTTGCTAGGAAGTGTTGTTATTTTAACTTCTTTCCTGATTTAAGTAAGTTTTTGAGAATCTAATAAGTAAACATTGGAAGAACCTGAGTTACAGAACAACAGAGGAAAATTGGACCTCAATTGGACCAGATTTATTACAATCATCAAAAACAATGTAATCTTTTTAAGAAAAAGATTTGATATATTTAGATAAATAAAATAGGCAATCGAAAATATGAGTTGGTAACAGAGAGATGAAACCATAAATATTTTCCAGTTTACTTTCCTTTACTAGTTTAGTTTTATTCCTACCTCTGTTTGAATCCCAACCTCCCCATGGAAAACTAGTTTCTCCTTTTGGCCTCATTTTGTTAACATTTTATTTATTTATTTGACAGAGAGAGAGCACAAGCAGAGGTGGAGGGCAGAGGGAGAGGGAGAAGCAGAGTCCCCACTGAGCAGGGAGCCCGACATGGGGCTCCATCCCAGGACCCTGGGATCATGACCTGAGCCGAAGGCAGACGCTTAACTGACTGTGGCACCCAGGCGCCCTTTGGTATCATTTTTTAAAAAATACCAAAAATTTCAAATACATACAAAAGTAGAGAAAATAATATAAACAAATAATAATATAATGAATCTCCATTACCATTGGAGGTAATACACATCAACGATACACAGCAGCGGTCAACTCACAGAAACTATTTAACTCATAAATATTTCTGTATTTATCTCTAAAAGATATTCTTTAAAAATATATAACCACAATACCCTTATCACCCTTAAAAAAGATTCCTATTTTCTTCAATTATCTTATAATGTTATTTTACAATTTGTTTTCAACAGGATTCAAATGAGATCCATACATTGTGATGTTTTTTATGTCCCCTAAGTCTGTTTTAATCAATAGATCATTCCTTCATCTTTTTTTCTCCTTTCCTTGTAATATATTTGTTGAAGCAACCAGGCCATTTATCTTCTCTAGTTTGCTACAGAGTGAACGGTATTGGTTACCCCTCTCTGATGTCATTTAACTGGTTCCTCTATTCCTGTACATGCCGTAAATCGGTTCTTAGATCGAAAGCCTCGATTCGGTTTTTTGTTTTGTTTTGTTTTTGTTTTCTGGCAATAATGTTTTGTGGGGGTATTGCATACTTCCATCAAAAGATATATAGTGTCTGTTTGTCTCTCTTCTTTGATGTTAACAATTCACAATGACTGCCTAGATCCATTATTTCAGTATGGGTTACAAAAATAGTAATATTCACTTCTGTCATTCCTTCTTTATTCATTTGCTCAAATGTATCTACAAAGAGAAGCTTTTCCCATCAATAGTTGATGACGTTGAAAGCATAATACATAAAGGAAAGACAGCAGGGAGTCTGCCTCTCCCTCTGCCTCTGCCCTCCCACCTGCTGGTGCTCTCTCTCTGTCTCTCTCTTTCTCTCTGTCAAATAGATAAAAACCTATAAAACAAATAAATAAATAAAATTTTAAAATTCAAGGAAGAAATCATAATGGAAATTAGAAAAATACTTCCAAGTGAATAACAACAGTACTGCATATTAAAAATACATTAATGTAGTTAAAGCTATTCCCAAAGGAAAAAATCGGTCCTCAAAATCATATTTGAAAATTTCAAAAACCTGAAAAATAGTAAGCTATGCATCCAATTTAAAGAGTTAAAATAACAGAATAAACTCCAAATATAGGGGAAGGAAAGGGATTGTTACAGTCTAAATATTTGTATCCCCCAAAATTCATATGTAGACTTCCTAACTCCTGAAGAGGATGGTATTAGTGAGAACTTTGAGAGGGGATTGGGTCATAAGGGTGAAATCCTCATGAATGGGATTAGCGCCTTTATAAAGAGGCTGCAGAATGATTCCCCTCCCTTCCATGATATGAAGTCATAGCAAGAAGGCACCAGTTATGCGCCAGGAAGAAGGCCTTCACCAGAAGGCAACCATGCTGCTGCCTTGACCTTGGACTTCCAGCCTCCAGAACTGAGAAATGAGTTTCTGTTGTTTATAACCACCCATTCTGTAGTATTATGTTATAGCAGCCAAAAGAGATTAAAACAGGGATTTTTTTTAAAAAGCTGCAATTAATGAAAAAAAACAAAAGTGCAAAGATATAAACTGTGAAACCAAACTAACACAGACACTCAGACAATTTAGTGTTGTACATGTGCAACACAATGAAGTTAACAAAAAATATAATTTGCCCATATTTAAAATAAGAAATAAAAATAAATTGAGGAAAGCTGAGCTAATATATTTCAATGAGTTTGAAGCCTAGTGAAAGAGGGACTAGTATTTGTCTCCTTAGCCTTAAATCTGGAAATGTAGTCATTCAGACCAGAATCATTGAAAGGTCAACCCTGGATGGGAATGGCATTACTGTTGAAACATGAGATACCCAGGGGAAAGCAGGAAGACAGAGGATCGCCAGGGGAACAGTAGGGCTCCAGGTGTGGGGAGGAAAGCCACTGAAGGGAGCATGCTGAAGACACACTTTTTTTTTTTAAAGATTTTATTTTTTATTTGACAGAGAGAAACACAGTGAGAGAGGCAACACAAGCAGGGAGAGTGAGAGAGGGAGAAGCAGGCTTCCCGCTGAGCAGGTAGCCCGATGTGGGGCTCGACCCCAGGACACCGAGGTCATGCCCTGAGCCTAAGGCAGACGCCTAACGACTGAGCCACCCAGGCACCCCTAGAGACACACTTTCTGCAACCTCTGGATAACGTGCAATCATGGTGCCATATTATGCAGTGGGCAGATTCCTGTTCTGTGGTCTGACAAGCTTGTAGATGTGAAATGCAGAGCCATAACTTTTAACTGGTTAACCATTTTCTCATTATTCAACCTCCCTGTCTTTCTTCTATGCTTTCATATTGCAAATCTTGAGAAAAATAATTGTCATATTCTTCCCAGTAGTTGAGATAGCTGGCAAAACAGATCTCTAAGAAGGTGAAACTTTCTAATCTGATCCCAGAAAATGTTGAATATGGCTTACTGTCAAGATGAGTTACAGCCTTTAGTAACTAAAAGAAAAATTCATGAAGAGATGCCAAAAATCTTCTGTACCGAACATTGCATTTTATTAACGAGTTCAATGAAATCAGTCCAAGAAACCACAAGAGAGATTTTTTCCCCTTAATTCAGCTTTATTGACTTCTTCAGATTCAAAGCACTAATATTTATGTGGCAGAAATCTCCCATTGCCTCTTAAAAACTGGTTTATTTTGTCTCATATGAGAGATGAAGCCATGAAAATAGTTCAGTGAATAAGCATTTTGCACACATTTTCATGGAGCACTTCTTCCCTCCCAACAGTAAACATATTCATCTGGTAGCACCCCTGCCTTGGACTTACTGTCAGGAGAAAACTGGGAGGATTCTCATGCTCAGAAAAAGCAGATATGTGCCATCCTAAACAAAAGATAGGGATTGAAAGAAAGAATAGCTATTCAGTGAAAGAGAGAAAAGGAAAGAGAGAGTTTGAGATTGCCTGGGAAGAGATTTGAACGAACAGTTCACCAAAGATATGTGGATGGCCAAAACAAAACAAAACAAAACAAAGACACCTCCTGAAGTGCTCGCCATCCTTAGTCAATCAGGGGGTTGTGAATACAAACCACCATGAATTACTACTACGCATTCACAGAATGGCTGAAAGGGAAACCAAATGTTGGTGAGCGTTAGGGTGGCCGGTGATGCGGGGGGGCAAAAGAATTGCCCCAAGAGTGGAGCTACAGGGACAACAGAATGTATTCACTCTCCAAGGGAGGAGAGGGGCCAGACATCAAGGGAGATTGTGGCTGGAGCTTCTGTCGGGCTGGGCCTTTGAGGGGGTTTTGAAGGATGTGAGAGGGTTGCAGCTGTGCCCATGGTGGGGTGGAAGGGGGGGAAGGAGGGAGAGGATAGGAAGGGGGTCAATTCTTGGCCAGGTAGAGCAGGAAGTGGCAGGTTTTGTGAGGGTCTTGGTCTGGGGTTTGTCAAGGGTGTGGGTGGTGGTTTGGCTAGAGAAGAATATGCTTTGTAGTTGTGGTCTATTCTCTGAAAACGTGGGGCACCAAGACCTAGAAAAACAAAAAGTTAGGGCCAAGTACAGACACCTGTGGGTTTTGTCTATAAGCTTGGCTGTTGGGGGGGCAAGGACTCTGAATAGATTCCCTTCAGTGAGGATGTAGAACAGCTAGATCTCTTCTACACTGCTGGTACTGTAGAGTGACTAAAAAAACATAATAAAAAATTATATATAAAAAAAGAATGTAAAATGATGTGGTCATTTTGAAAGAGACTTTGGCAGTTTCTTATGAAATTAAACATATGACTCAGTAATTCCACTTCCAGGTTTGTACCCAAGAGAAATGAAAGCATACGTCCACAGAAAGACTTGTACAACGACGTTTATGGCAACTTCATTCATAGTAGCTTAGAACGAGGAACAACTCAAAGGCCAGGCATGAGCAGGTGAAAGAATAAACAAATTCATTCAATAGAATGCTGCTCATTAATTTAAAAAAATGAACTGCTGGTACAGGCAACATCATGGATATATCTCAAAAAACATTCTGGAAGCCAGATACAAAAGGGTACATACTGCATGATTCCATTCATAAGTAACCACAGGAAATGCAAACTAACCCAGAGGAACAGGAAGTAGACGAGTGGTTGCCTGGGGACACAGGTCAAGGGATATTATGTGCAAAAGAGCATTAGGAAACTTGCAGTGATGAAAATATTCTACACAGTGATTGGAGTAATAGCTACATACATGTTAACATTTGTCAAAACTTAACAAAATTTATACTTAAAATGAGTGAATTGTAATTGAGTGTGAATTATAGCTCAAAAATAAGAAAAAAGTTTTAAACACATACACACACACCAAAGGCACCTGGGAAGAATGAAGACGGTGAGGGAATTAGAACAAGTATTGCTTGTTTTTGAAAACATCTACAGATGCGATAACTGCCATAGAGTTTCAGGCGACGTAGAAAGAAGAAGGGGAAGGAGCCAGCTCTTTGGCTCTGAAGCAAATGGACAGAACACACCCAGGATGTCCCCAGAGGCTTTTCTCCTTGGTTGTTCTGATCAACTACTTTATTATGATTTAGGTTCTTTTGCTCTAATATTTTAGGATTCTGTGTTCTTCAATAATGTATTGAAATTTATTTATCAAAATACAGAAAGCTTACAGCTAGAAAGGATAGCCAGCTAATACTTTAGATGACAGGTTCAGGATTCAAAATCATCTTGACGTCCAGGAACACTGGACTAAAACCAACATGATAAAATTGGAAAGGACAAACCTCCTGAAATTGGGCTTAAAAATATAATGCTGCAAACACAGTTTTGAAATAAGTTGGCTTCCTTGAAGAAAAAACCTTATAGTTTCCAAAGAAGAAAAATCCTCTGTGATAGATTATATATGTGTGTGTGATCTCATTTATATAAAACTCTAGAAAATGCAAACTAATCTATAGCGACCTAAAGCAGATCAGTAGTTGTCCTGGGTCAGAGGTAGAGAGGCTATTGACAGAAAATGAGCATCGGGGAACTTTTGGGGTAGTAAATACATACATATATGGAATTTATTGCTAAGTGAACAAGTCAGATCATCAAATAATGACTAAAAATTCTATGCAATATTGGGCTACATGAAGAAAAGTCAAGAATTTTGCAAATCATAGCCTCACTGAGCTCCATACCAGTCAGACCACACTTGAAATATTATGTTCCATCATGAATGGCAGATTATAAGGAGGTTACCTATAAAAAAGAGACAAATCTGATGAATGATTCTTTAAAATGTGTCATGGATTAGAAGACTACAGTTCAGGGAGTCATAGTAATTTCTAAATATTTAAAACATTACAACTACAGGAGAAAGAGAAACAGAAAGTGTATTGTTTTAAAAATTAGGATCTATATAAGTTACACAGAGGTAGGAATATCTTGAAATAAGAAAGGAGTTGGATACAGCAGCTAGTTCATGATGGTTTGAACCATCTCTTTTTTTTAACTACCCTATAATCCAGTAATCACACTTACTGGATATTTACCCAAAGAGTACAAAGACACTAACTCAAAGGGATACACACACTCTTATGTTTATAGCAGCATTACTTGCAATAGCCACATTATGGAAGTAGCCCAAGTGTCCATCAACTGATTAATTGATAAAGAAGATGTGGTATATATATATACAATGGAATATTACTCGGTCATCAAAAAGAATGGCTCAGTCGGTTAAGCGACTGCATTTGGCTCAGGTCATGATCTCAGAGTCCAGGATTGAGTCCCGCATCGGGTTCCATGCTCAGCAGGAAGTCTGCTTCTCCCTCTGACCACCCCCTTCTTGCACTCTCTCTCTCAAATAAATAAATAAATAGAATGTTAAAAAAAAAAAAAAGAATGAAATCTTGCCATTTGCAATGACATGAGTGGAGCTAGAGGGTGTAATGCTAAGTGAAGTAAGTCAGTCAGAGAAAGACAAATGTAATATAATTTCACTCATATGTGGAATTTAAGAAACAAAACAAAGGAGTAAAGGGAAAAAGACAGTGAGACATACCAAGGAACAGATTCTTAACTATAGAGAACATAACTGATGGTTACAGAGGGGAGGGGGTAGGAGGATGGATTAAATGGGTGATGGAAATTAAGGAGTGCACTTGTGATGAGTGCTGGGTGACGTATGAAAGTGCTGAATCACTATATTGTATACCTGAAACTAATATTACACTGTATGTTAACTATACTGGAATAAAATAAAAGAACCATCTCTTAATGTACCATGTAACTTGTCATTGGAAGTAATTGTGCAAAAGATGTGAGACTGAATTACAGAGATATCTCAACAGGAGTCCTACCAGTGGGGAAGAAGTGGGAGTGATATCACTGGTTAGAAAGCGGAGAAGTGGAATTCAACCCACCTTAGTGGTAGAAGATCTGGAGACGCAAAGAGAAAGGGCAGGGGAAAGGAGGGAAATTGGGGGTGGGGGGTGATGGCATATGTAATGGTGCTATGATGTGAAATTTTGAGGAAAAAGAGTCAAATACGTATAGCATCCCATGATTCACCAACCTGCCTAAAATGCAGTGTTCTGGTCAGGGACTAGACCACGATTAGCCTGTGTGGGTAAGAAAAGACTTGATAGTAGGATAGGTAGTTTAATACTTGCCTATACTGAGCCAGAAGCTAGAATATGGTGCTTTCAAATACACTGTAGACTCAAATGCCTTGGTCCCTTATTCACACCATTTATAAAGGGAGGTAATTTAAGGGAAGACAGCCACAGGATTTTCCCATGAGATTAAGAGGGAAAACAGTTCTGTGAAGAAAAAAAGAAGGGAAAGTAGGAAGAGTGTTGAGGGAGAAAAAAAAGATTGTAAAGATCAGATTTATTGTCAAACCTAAATCCTAACTTGAGTTTGATAAATTTCACGCTCCACTTTAATTTGTGTGTGTCAGGGAATTGAGGGGAGGTAACTGACTGGCCAATAAAGAATTTGTGGACAATAGGATAATGTTAACAATCACGGCAACAACTGGAAGAGAAAATGAAGTGATCTCCTAAGGAAGGGCTGGTCTTTTGATTTGATCCCATGAAGAGACTCCAGGAACTTGCCAGACTCCAAGTTAATGTGAGAAAGAGAGAGAGGGGACACAGGCATGTCTGAGGTTCCTTTTGTTGCTCGATTTGTGCTTCTCTGTGTATCTTAAGATGGATGCATTCTCTGCTTCAGTGAACACAATAGTTAAAGTAAGTGAAAATTAAATGTTGACTTAGTCTGATTAAAACATAAATCTAAGTGCAGCCCTGAGAGAGAGAATCAAAGAATGAGAAGAGAGATTCATTAAACATTTTATATTCAGAGATTTGGCTTCTAACTATCCTTATAATGGGTTGAAAGTCATAAGAGTCATAGTCACGACAGTTTTACTTTAAGAGCAAGTTACATTCTCTGCATTTAAAATTCCAGAAGTTGAACTTACTTACTAAAGCCAAAGGAAATTAAGCCCTTAGAGCTTAAGGCAAGAGGCCAAAAAGTCCAAGCTCTTCCTATTGTCTCTTATAGAGAGGAAAACGTGGAGGTTGTAGTCATACAACGCTATGCTCGAATAGCTAATACACGTATAAAAATATGTAAAACTTCAGCATCAGTCAAATAAATGCAAAAATATACGAGATATTATCTATCTAATGGGTTGGTAAAAACAAAGACTGTGAATAATATTCATTGGTGACAGGGTATGGCAAGATGGGCACCGAAGAGAATAAAGTTTGCAACTTTCTCATATGTTATACATATGTTTCAATCCAGTCATCTCATTTCTGGAAAAATATTCTAGGGACACCTGGGTGGCTCAGTTGGTTAAGCAGCTGCCTTCAGCTCAGGTCATGATCTCAGGGTTTTGGGATCGAGCCCAGTGTCTGGCTCCCTGTTGAGTGGGGAGTCTGCTTCTCCTTCTCCCTGTGCCCTTCCCCTCCACTTGTGCTGAGTCTCTCTCTCTCTCTCTCTCTCTCTCTCTCATATCAATAAATAAAATCTTAAAAAAAAGAAAAATATTCCAAGGAAATTAAGAAAGAGTACAGAAAAGTGAATACGAAAATGTTTAAGGAAGCATTGATGGTTATAATAGTGAAAATTTAAATGCTTAATAAGAGGGAATTGGATTCAATAAACTATAGTTCATTCATAAAGTGAATGCTAGAAAACTGTTTAAAAGGGTGAGTTTATCATTATGTATAATACACCATTTTATAATATGAAATGAAAATGAGATTGAAATGTACTGACAAAATGTTACGCTATACTATATATTTCATATCTTTCCACTTGGGTAAATAATCTGTGCCAAACTCTATGTTTTTAACTGTTAATTATGTCTGGCTAAAATTATGTCCATTTTCATTTTCTAGTCCATAAAAGTAGGCTTTCACCTAATGAATTCGGAGCTGGTATTATTCCGTAATCAGCAAAATCTAGGAAATGATTCAATTCGGTAGACTCCAGTATTCCCTAAGTGAGGTTGTAGCCACGCAAGCATGTGGCAGAAGCAGAATGCAGGTGAAAGCTGTCAGAGTTGAGAAGTTTAAACATCTTTGAGGCTACATAATTGGATAACCACATGCATGACAATGGCAAGAGATTGAGGGGAAGAAAGAGCGTGAATTATATTATGACTTTAACAAACAATCCAGAAAGTGATGGACAGCAAGAAAGGCCATAGGGCAGCATTGAGACGACATGAACCTCAAATGACTGACGCTTCCAGCATGAACTTGGAAAAGTGATGGTCAGGAAGGCACCCCAGGGGGCTGAGAGAATACCCACACCGCTAGACCCTGCTGCTCGGGGCTTGAGTGGCCTCCAAGAACAAGGCTACCTGGGAGGCCCTGCTCTCTGGGGAGATCTAGTCAGAAGGGCCCTGCAGGAATGTTTCAATTCAAATCAATATTTATTGAGCCTTTCCCACATACCAGTTACTGTGCTAGTTTTTGAAGAACAACTCAATGCTCACAGAAAGCACTAGGGAAAAGGTCTGAGCAAGGTGAAGAAGTAAGGGGAGAAGCAGGAGATAGTATAATAAGGACAAAAGCTCATGATCAAGATGTCCTGTCTGGATGTTTTCTTCTGGATGGTGATGATCATAAGATTCCTAGCCTAAAGGCTGCCCTGTAGGATGCAGGGACAAGTGCAATAATGAATAACAGGTTTGAAAATGCCAAAGTACTGGATCAACAAAGATAGAAATGTCAAGTCATAAATATATCCTAAAAGCTAGAAGGCCAGATTTTTGTACTTGGCTTTATCATTCTCTAGAGTCTTGCTACTCAGAGTGTGATCCACGGATCGTCAGCACTGGCATCCCTTAGGAGCTTGCTAGAAATGCAAAATCTTCAACCTCATTCCCGATCTACTGAATTAGAATTTGCATTTTAACAAGTTCCCTAGGTGATTCACGGTCATGTTAAAGTTTGAGAATTATTGCTCTAGAACACAGATTCCCAACGACTCAACCCCAACAGGTAGAATGAGAGGTGGAGTTACAACCAGGTTGCCAGGAATTACACATAAGCCCATATCCTACTGTGTCTATGCAGCAGTCTGCTGAGCTGCCTATTGGTGGGCGTGCGTAGGGTTAGAGAAACTCATTTCCTCTGTGATTCTTTAGAAAAATGGGGTGGGGGGTGGCTATTAAAAGAGGACTCCAGAAAAACAGAACTGCAAGGCTGTGACTGTATGCTCCAGGGGACATTTGTGCCTGAGTAGTGAGAGGTTATTGAGAAAGCCACGAGGACTTATGTCCTATTTAAGAGGGAATTCCGTTTTATAGAGAAATCAGTAATGTGTGCTTAGACCATACGCATGAGTTTAATAAGGCAGGCTGGCCTCTGCTGCAGCCAGAATCTTTAGGGACCAGCAGGCCTAGAGCTATAGGATTAGTGAATGTTTCTCACCAGGGATTAGGAGAACACTGGAAAGGGGGGGAGGATGCTGACCTGCCCCACGGTGGACATTATGGCTCTGGCAGTAAAAGTCTACTCACTAGGACTCAGGCCAAGACACAGTTTATAAGTATATTACTAAGTACAATATCAACCTGGGTGATGAGATGGGGGGACAGAGGGGTGGGGGTTACCTGAACTCACCTCAGTTTCCAAAAGGGCCACAAGACTTTGTCAAAAATTTAACCTTCACCTGCAGGAAGCTACTCTAAGCTCAGGGCAGGCAGGGTGAAGGGAGAAGAGAAACCTATCCTTTATAAGCTCCCTGTCATGTGCGGAGAAGTAGAGGATAGTCCCATAGCTGTGGGAGAGAAGTAGGGCTCCACCCATTCAAAAGCCAGGTCCCCTTCTTCCCACTTCTGCTAAGGAATGGCCTTCTCAGAGAAATGTTTGGGAGAATCTACCTCTTGGGACAGTGAGCATTCATAGCTGAGAGCAAACATTTCATTTAGAAAATCCTCTGGAGTGTACTATATGGACAGTCATTCCATTTCTCTCAGTGAACTTGCCTATACCTCTTCTTCTACCCCTCCTTACCTTGCCCACCTCTACCTCTCCACCAGATTAGACATAAAATCAGTTTGAGCATAGGAAAGTGGAAAACTTAGAAGAGAGCCTAGCATGGCAGTTTAACCAGGGAACTGGGTGGGGGTCTCAGTTCAACTGGTAGGGGTATTATTTTTTTCTATACCATTTACCTTTTTTTTTTTTTTTTAAAGATTTTATTTATTTATTTGACAGAGAGAGAGATCACAAGTAGGCAGAGAGGCAGGCAGAGAGAGGGGGAAAGCAGGCTCCCTGCTGAGCAGAGAGCCCGATGCGGGGCTCGATCCCAGGACCCTGAGATCATGACCTGAGCCGAAGGCAGAGGCTTTAACCCACTGAGCCACCCAGGCGCCCTATACCATTTACCTTTTTGGGGTCTTGTCCCCCTTAAGAGACTTGTCTATATATGGGTAGCTATATTACTTTAAATGGATTTATTGAAGAAACTGCTGGGCAACCTCGTTTGAGATAATTTCATCTTTCTCAAGTCATTATTTATTACAAGAGAGCACAACTAGAAAATAAAAGAGTATAAAAGAAAAATATCCTCAGATTATTAGTTTTTCATTACCTATTTAAAAGGGGAATGGTAATTTGACTATTCTATATCAGTTGGCAGTCCATTTGTGGAAAAAATGTCCTCGTGTAGTAACCAAAATGGCTCCATGGGGACAAGTTTGCTGGAGAGCTCTGAATGCCCAAAGCCCTGAGCTGGAGACCTGAATGAGAGCCTTCAGAGACTTTCTCATTCTATTACACTTCCTTGACATTCACTTGGATTTCATCCTTCAAAATGGACAGGCATCTTAAGGTTGTCTTAAATTCCCAGAATCCTTGGAGAAGCAAAGTAAAAATCACTACCTGTGTGTCCAGTAGAGGGCCAAATGGATGATACAAAGTAACTGAACCTGTGTCAGATCTTTTCCTGAATCTTCTACATCATGAATCTTAATTATACTTATCCTTTCTTTGATTTCATGACAACCCATCGAAGAACAACTAAATTATGCTAGAACGATAGGTAAAGAGTGACAGCCCTGAGTCATAGTCAATTCATTTTCTTCGCTGAAATAACCACTGATCCTTGCAACATGAATTGGATTGAAATATGGAAGATTTGATTTGTTCCTGGAGGTTACTAAAATAGCTAAACCATGACATATCTGAGAGAATTATTCCTGTCATTGTAAAAACAGATTCAGATAAACTGGGCAGTGATCTACTTCATTATTTGGCCACTGTTTATCATGATAGCTGAAATAAAAATTAATGACAGAACAGTTGATTTAATGTGCTATAAAAACAAAGCCTGGGTGTATCTGCCATAGAGATGTGTTATTTTTCCAACTTTTATAAATAATGGATCGATTTGCTGGCAAAAGTCTTTACAGGCCAACTACTTCATCAGTTTACAAACCATTCCACCATGGGAGAGAAAGAGAGAGAGATGTTTTTCCTAAGCAATGTTGACATGCAAAAAATGTAAATACATGAACAGCTAACTAACTAAATAAATGTATGTTTTCATTTTGCAAGGCCCCCTGGAAAAATAGAAAGTGTGTATTATGCTTATATGATAGAAAGTACTGGCGAGTGTCCAGCCACAAGTTTTTTTCCCACTAGTCTTTCTTTTTTTTTTTTTTTTCCCCACTAGTCTTTCAATGCATTTTACATCTGCCTAGTATTCTGGGCTGTATACATAAACTAGAAGACCAACAGCCAAAACAGAACACAATGTCTACCCAGCAAGTGAACCAACTGGCAATTGTAACCTGCAATCATCCTTTTCATGCTTCCATCCTGAAAAATGTGTGTAGCCAGGGTCACTGATGGGACAATAATGAATTGTTAGCCCCCAACAAGGAACAGAGTCAGGATGTGCTACCCAGTGTAAACATTTATAATGATATAAAACTCATATGAAATCTATTTTATGAATTCTATTATTTTAATTATTTAAATGTTAATTCTTCAAATGTCGAGCACTTATATTTCACAAATTTATTGGAAGAATTATCAGTAGTATAAATGAACGTGAAGGTGCAAGTAGTGAAATAAGAGGAAGTCATTTAGAGGTATTTAAAGGTTCAATTAGACAGTCATATTTATACCCTCTTATTCCCTCTTTTTTCTTTTTGCTGAAAAAGCATCAGTAAAACCTATTTGCATTTGTATGAGACCATAGTTTTTTGAAATGCTTTAAACACATTAAACTGTGAATATTTTAAATATGTCTAGAAGTAAACATCTATACAATGTCATATTTTAAGCAAAGAACTAAGACACTAGCTAAAAATTTTTAAAACTCATGTAGATCTAGCCTTAAGTGTCAATGGCCAAGGAGTTGGAAAAAAGGTGAACGGCTCTCAACATCTAAAAAGACAATAGAAATCTTGCAAGCCAATTCATACACCAAATAATAAGACTGCTTGATTTACTGATAGATGATAGATCAATAGATTGACAGATCAATCGATCCATTGATCGGTAGACAGACCTCAACAAGAATCAGCATAAGACATTTCATAACCCACTAAAGATTAATCTGATAATGACTGACATTATTATAAAATTGTCCCATGGCTTGCATTTTGGGGACGCTCTAAGACAAGGATCCACCATAGATACTTGGACTCTGTCAGATTTTAAGACTGAACTGATATAAAGTACAAGCATGTAAATAGGGCCAGTGTTTCCCAACAAGAACAATGCGTGTTCTTGGAGGTTCCCCCAAATAGCTTACATAGCATATGGACATTAAATAGCATCGCCTCCCCCCCCCATGGCCAAAGTTAGTTCCTCTCTGGTCAATATGATTAGGTCAAGGAGCAAATCTCATTGTAGTGCTGTTGTGTCATCCAAAACTCATAGCAGGAGGTAGACTACCTTTAGTAAACAAACAAATAAAAAACAAAACAACAAAAAACAGTATGGAGACTTGTGTTTAACAGGCATCCAAACACACTTGTACTTCTTCCTGTGTTACAAATCCAGAGGTTTAGGTCATGGTATTTCACCAAGGATTCTCCAAAAGTGTATGTCTTCCTCTGCTTGGACTTAAAATAAACCTCCGTGGGGCGCCTGGGTGGCTAAGTTAGTTAAGGGTCTGACCCTTGGTTTCAGCTCAGGTTATGATCTCAGGGTCGTGAGATTGGACCCTGCATTGGCTCTGTGCTGGGCTGGATCCTGCTTAAGATTCTCTCCCTCTCCTTCTGCCCTCCCTACTTCCTCTCTAAAAAAGAAATAAAATAAAATAAATAAAACAAAATAAAGTAAAGTAAAATAAAATAAAATGTGCTTCCACACTAACTCGCCTTCAGAACTGTGTGACGTAAGGAATGTTCTTCGCTTTCAGGACTTCAAACTTCTGTGGTCAGTCTCCTCATCACACCAGAAACACCTTAGTTTTGGTGTGCCAACACAGCTGGTGGTAAAAGTAAATTCAAGGGATATTTAAGTTCCATTGGGGCTTTCTCTTCTCTCAGATTTCTACCTTCAACCAGGCCTGATGTTACACAAGGCAGAAATCCAGCATACCACTAAGGTAGGTTTCCTCTCATTTCTGCCAACTGGAAATTGGTCTGGATGTCATACCACGAATGTGACAATGACATATTACCTAACCAGAGGGAATGGTATCCCCTGCCATTTAGACTTATTTATAATTTATAATTAAAATATAGTAATATATTAATTAAGAGAGGCTAATAGGGGCGCCTGGGTGGCTCAGGGGGTTAAGCCTCTGCCTTGGCTCCGGTCATGATCTCAGGGTCCTGAGATCCAGCCCTCCATCGGGCTCTCTGCTCAGCAGGGAGCCTGCTTCCTCCTCTCTCTCTGCCTGCCTCTCTGCCTACTTGTGGTCTCTCTCTGTCAAATGAATAGATAAAATCTTAAATAAATAAATAAATAGATAAATAAAAGGGGTTAATAAATATTTTTCAAAGGGCATATAACAAAGATAACTATCAGGCGAATTTTGTACACGTGTCTGGTCAGCTTCCTGGAGTGCATCAGTGGTTCCTGGCTGACCACGCCCTGAGACACCACGGCCCCCCGGAGCCCTGCACCTTAGCGAGTCCGCAGGGCTGCCTGCGCCATACTGAAAGAAACCCAGTAGTCCCGCCTAAGCTGCCGCTCTTCCCGAGTGGTCTCCCGCCTCCTTCACACCAGAGCCTCTGCCGGGGCTCGCTCCACCTCGCCCAGGAAGCCTGCCTCACCTGCCTTCTGCAGCTCTAGGCTTTCTCTCACTCTAGTACTTTACATGTGTTTCTAAATTACAGCCTAACACACACCATGTGCCTATTTGATGACACATCAGTTTCCCGGAAAAACACTCTTCTTTCAACGTGAAGTGACGGAGGACAAGCCAGTCCTGCTGACCACGGGCCCATCTCCAGCCTCAAACCGTGGCGAGGCACTGGCTTCTGGGAGCTGTGTAGTACATACATGTTGAATGGATGCATTACTGAGTGACCTCCCTAATTCACTGCGACTGCCTGTCCCATGGGAAAATCAGAAAAATCCCCTCATCTTTTATACATGGTGAGAGGTAGGGGGAGGGGCTGGCTATAGGTTCAAAAATATAACTGAATGCATCTCCCAGGTGTATTCATGTGGAATCCAGGATGAAATGAAGCCCCACCTTCTTAAGCTTTAAAAATCCTTGTTATGGACTATCTCCTATTCTAAATGTTTAGCTGAGAATGCTATACTATTTTCAGGGAATTTGCTTGTACTAACAGCCTTGCATTTGTCATTTAAATAGGACCCTCCATCATTTTCCCTTAGTTTGTTAGCGGCTGTCACATACAAAATTACAGCAAATAAAAGAAAGAGGTAGAATATAAATGTTCAGAGGCAACACAGTATGGCAAGGAGAGGAGTGAAAGGAGGTCAACCAACACTTAGGTCCCCCCCAGAGGATGAAGAATGTAGGGTAAGTCCCACCAAGAGCCAAGTGACTGTTTAGCCCACATATCATGTATATATGTATGTATGTATGTGTGTGTATAATTCTTTTTCTTGGAGGTGTAGTCTCTTAGAATCTTTGTGATTCACTATGTGGTAGAGGCCTCTGCTGCTAATAATTTAAAATACCGTCCCTCTTTTTGCTTCATGAAGCTAAGGCTACCTGCATTCCTGCAAAATCTTCCTCAGCTTCCAGTCGCTTAATCCACAGGCAGATTGAACTTCAGCAAGTTCAGGGAGGACAAGCCAGAGGGGGAGCCTCCCAGGTGGGAAAGCAAATGAGCAGGGGAAGACGGAAAGAACATATTCTGGTTCCATAAATAGAACTGTTCTTCTCTGAATTGCACTTAAACAGCTGTCAGGATGGACAGTGCGGAGCTAATAAAGAATTTTAATCAGGGGGAGGGCTATGATCCCATTTGCTTTGGTGGAGGGTCCAGCTAACTGCATCAATATTTGGGGGATGAATTGGAAGGTGCCAAGCATGGGTGAAAAAGGTATAAGACAGAGACAGAGAGGAGAGAGTACACGGGGAATATAATGGGGAGGTATTTAAAAAAATATAGACAGTACTTAGAAAGGAATTAGAGAAAGATTAGAAGAAAAAAGCATCCCGATGACTCTCAGGTTTCAGAAACGACTTATACTGTGGAGTCATTATAATTTTGACTGCAAGTCTAATGAGGTGTCTGTTGCTTTATATAATGTCTGCTCTGACATCTAATTTCAAGGCCTTGGATGAATCACACAGTCCTTCTGCACTTCTTGATCATCAGATGAAAAAGGCAGCAATCTCAAATTATTCCTCCTACCCTGACCCCATTTCCCAAGCCAGCCTCTCTCTCCCAACTAAAACAAAGTAGGATTACTTCACTAATCAGAGGGATTGTGGAGGTGAGAATGAGGGAGAATGCATATTTGGGACAGTCTTGGGAGAGTAGGCATGGGATGAGATGTGGCCACAAGAGAGGGGATGCAGAAAGCTCTCCAGTTTTATCTACCCGTGGACCAACTGATTTGGCGCAACACAGTATTTCTTGATGGAAATTAAAATGTATGTCTACAATATACATTACCAAGAATCTCTTACCAGGCTTTTTAACACGACAGAGTCAGGCCACTGAAGGATTGTGTGACCAGTGTCACCAAAACACTTGTGCACAAGTTTGTGGATGAGATGGGACCGTGTGAACCCAAACCTGGGCTCTGGGTCAGCCTCAGTTCAGATTAGCTGGATCATTAAGGGCAAGTCATTTCCCACAGTGAGACTTAGTTTTATTACTTACGAAATAAGGAATTTGGACTCTAAAATCCTTTCCAGGTTTGATATTCTGTACCTCAAGGAATTACTATAAAATGTGCCTCATGCTCTAATTTTCATCACCTCTAGCAAATGGGAACCACTGACTCATTCAAGATATAGTAATTTACCTAAAATGTGTTAGGTCAACAGAAATAATGTGGTTAAAAAATGGAACTTACAGTTTCCTTCTTGCCAATCCAGCAAACATCAGAGACAAGAAAAAAAAAAAAACCTTTGCTTAATAGTGAAACAGCATGTTTTAACAGATGCCACGATTTACAACATACATCAGAGGGGAAGCACTGCCAAGCAGGGAAAAGTAAAACTTTTATTTTTTCCACTTGGAATTAAAAGTGTTTCTCATTGCATGCTATGCCCACGGCTTTAGGCTTTCAACCAGGTGTTACAAAGCTGATGAAAGAGAGCACAGAGCGTTTGATGACACAACATTACCTCCTTGGGCGCTACTGCTGAAGGGCGAGTTCAGAGTTGTGCCCTCTAGTGGAGAAATGCTCTGATTGCAGGTTTCTTTTACTAGGAAGCACAGCTGGATCTAGACCATTTGTGTGTGAGAGAGCTACTTTTCCAAATGATTTGTGTCTTTCATATAGAACAATAAAGAGAGGAAAATAAAATGATGGCTAGTTCCATCCTGGATGATGGCTTTGTGATTTCTTCTCTGTGATACAAATTAAAAAGCACAGGACTTAGAGTCGAAGAGCCTCAAATCTAAGTGAGATCCAGCCCATCATGTAATTCTGTAGGAACTCTCTGAGGGTTCCAGTGTTTCCAGCAATTATGTGAGGGTCACCTTCCATGCCGGGTGGTTGTGTTAATTAAATAAAGTCCTACATCTGCGTATGCTTTGTAAAACGTAAAGTAACGATTTCCATTATTAGTAAAAATTTTACAAAAATATTTAGCTTCTTGGATACCTAAATCACTATTAATACAAAAATACATCTCTGAATAATAGGTAAATCTGTGTATATTTGAATTTTAAAAAGCTTCTTCCATATTCTTCCACTTTGTCTATCACCTCTCACATTTATCTGGCATATTCTCTGAATTTGGAGCTGCACTATCAAGTCAAATATCAAATAGATGAATTTTGAATGATTGACTGAAGACACCACAAATCAACTGAAGAGTTAATAAGAAATCCAAGTTCCTGGACTTCAATAAAAACAAAAATTACAATAGGTCACAAAAATCAAATAACTTAAGAAAAATACCACCTCTAAGAAGCCCACTTTAAATATGAAGGCATAAAGTCAATTAAAAGTATGGGAAAATTTGCCATTTTAGCATTAGTGCCGTTGAAGATGGAATGCTTTCCCAAAGAGCTTCTCTACAATTTACTTAACTTCTCTGTGGTAAAAATCCCTAACGTGTCATCAGTGACTATTTATGGATGATCAAATTATGTATCATTTTATTTTCTTCTTTTTATTATTCTATATTAATGATATATCACAAACTGATCTTTATTAAGATAAAAGCATTATTTCAAACCAATTAAAAAGTAATAGGTAATTTTGTGATAAGTGAGAAAGCAGTGGAAATTGACAGAGATATTTGTCATTGTATTTATTGTTTAAAAAAGAATATTTATTTATCTGAGAGAGAGAAAAAAAATGCGCACGAGGGAGAGAGAGCTGGGGGAGGAGCAGAGGGAGAGAGAGAATCTCAAGCAAACTCTGCACTGAGCAGGGAGCCCCCTGCTGGGCTCGATCCCAGGACACTGAGATCATGACCTGAGCCGAGACCAAGAGTAGGTCACTTTACCAACTGAGCCACCCAGGTGCCCCAAGATGTTTGTCATTTTAACAACCTCACTTAAGGTACAAACTTGCCCTCTGCTCCCCCAGTACTGCCTCCAAGAAGTACAAGTACCTCGCTACATGCAGACAGTAGCAGAGTGTACTTGCAAAGCCTTCTTCTGTTTCCCCAGATGCCATTTGTATATCACGGCTGTCTACACAGGACCCCCATCCCTCCTCCCTCTCCCTATCACATGCTTTTGAGGTTAAGAACTTTTGCAATGAAAAGCATAGTCGGTAATCATGTAATCAGATATTTTCCTGTTTGAAACTAATCAATTAACATTCCACCATAACCAAACACAGTAATCGATCCCTCTGGGTCCGCCTCTATGGTAATGCTACCTAGTCAGAGAGGGGAGCCCTGGGCTAGATTTGCAAGGGAAAAGGATGAGGAGGGAGTGTCAGGAGCAGGTCAGTGACACTGAGGATGGGAGGAGGGGGCTTCACGGGGTGTGGATGTGAAGGTCTGAAACACATGGCAGAAGCAAAGTGCATTTGGGTGGGAGGAGCTGGCAGAAACTGCGGTCAACCCTGTCCCTCCAGAGCTTACGTCCTTACTCAGGTGCTGATGCCAATGGAAACCTCGGGAAACCAGAGAGACCACAGAATGGCTTCACTTTGAGCTACAGGAAAGTTCTAGCTTCCCAAAGGCACTGGGCTGTCTTCCTGAAATTCCAACTGGCCAAATCAAGGCCCTTCATCTACTCTCCCACAACACCTTGAACTTTCCTTCACAGGACTCACTACAATTTAAGTATAAATTTATTTGAGTATTTGTTTAATATATGTGTCCTCATTAGACAATAAACCCTGTTTATTTTTTGTGTTTTTGCAACTAAATAACCATGCTTAGTACTAAGTAAAGGCTCAGTTAGTGTTTGTTGAATGAATAAATGAATGATCCAGATAATAATATCATTCTTGCATTTCTCCAGGGAAACCCTTCTGTATGGCTTTGCTATTTCTCTCCTGTGTCTCTGGCTTCTTATGTGAATAGGAAACCGAGTAATAATCAAGGGCTTACTGATAAAGGAATTAAAATGTACTGAATTTATACATGATCACCCAAAATCCAGATGCTCTCTGTGGGGACACCCCCAAAACTGCTTGCCTAGTTAGCATTTCCAAACCTTTCCTTAAAGGCCATCTCAGACTAGGCAGGTATACACAAAACCTCACACATTTGAGTTATAAACATTCAGGCTCAGAATTATTGTAAATTATCTCATTTGACTACTTACCCTTTTATAATACATTTTATAGCTAACATCCTGAATTGTGTGAACTACAAGAGACAAAATAGAGAAGAGAGAAAGCATTTCTATTTCTCTTTATTGGATACCTTTGATTATGGACCTAAAGCAACTCCATCAACAAAAAGATGCAATTACTCATAGGAGTAAATTCGCACTGCTCTGTCTGCAGTTTTGTTAGCTCCCTTGAAAGCACGATAGACCAGGTTTAAAAGCAGACTCTGTGGGCATGAAGCTAACTGTGTAACGATGGAGGGGTCTACTTGAACCCTGATTCTTCACAGTACTAAGGAACGAACCTGCTCAGCACATACGATCTCACTCACAGTGAGAACCATAAAGCAACAAGACCCATAAAATGGGGTGCTCCTTCTTAATTTGTTCCCCCCTCCCCAAACATCCAAGTTTCTCTCTTGACAGTCCATCTGAGTGCGGCTTCTGCAGTCAGCACAGTAACAGGGCTGGGGACAGAGCTCTCCCAACCAACGTTCTTAGGATAAAGGAAAAGATAAAGAATGGAGAGATGATTGTAAAAGATTCATTTAACCTCTTAGAAGCCTAGAAAATATGATTTCTCTCTGAAGATATCAAAATGAATCTTTGAATTTTGCTAATCCATTCCAAAGAGTGAATTTTGGTGGTGTTCCTACCAGAGAACCATGGCCATGAGCAAGCGCTCCTTGGGTTTAGTTTGCTTTCATAGCCTTCTTCTATTTTTCTAGAACTATTTCCCTTGTCAGGTGTTTTTGGTCCTAGAAACCAAGAGAGGTAATGCTAATTCTCTTAAGAGAAAATTTAAGTCATGAATGTACGTACCCCCTGTCTTTTAGAAAGAACCCATGGAAGAGAGTTTCCCTTTAGAAGACAGTGTGGTGGTTTCTTACAAAACTAACCATACTTTTACCATACGATCCAGCAATCATGTTTCTTGGTATTTACCCCAAAAAGCTGACAACTTAGGTGCCCACAAAAACCTGTACACAGATGTTTATTGCAGCTCTATTCATCATGGCCAAAACATGGAAGCAACCAAGATGTCCTTCAGTCAGTGAATGGATAAAGAAACTGGGGGACCTCCACACAATGGGATATGATTCAGCACTAAAAAGGAATGAGCTACCAAGCCATGAGAAAACATGCAGGAACTTTAAGTGCGTGTTACTAAGTGAAAGAAACCAATCTGAAAAGGCTACGTGCTATATGATTCTAACTGTATGACATTCTGGAAATGCCAAAACTATGGAGATGGTAGGAAAAATCAGTGGTTGGGAAGTGGGGAGGAGGGATGAGTAGATGGAATACAGGGAATTTTCAGGGCAGTGAAACTACTCTGTATGATATCCTAAGTGGCAGATACATGTCCTTGTTCCTACATTTGTGCAAACCCACGGAAAGTACAATACCCAGAGTTAACTGTAAGGTAAAGTGTGGACTTCGGGTGATTACGATGTGTTGATGTAGGCTCATCAGCGGAAACTATGATGGGAAATGTGGATAGTGGGGGAGTCTACGCATGTAAAGGGACAGAGAGTATGTGGAAAATCTATGTACCTTCCTCTCAATTTTTCTATAAAACTAAAAACGCTCTTTGAAAAAGTAAAGTTGGGGCACCTGGGTGGCTTAGTGGGTTAAGCGTCTGTCTTTGGCTCAGGTCATGATCCCAGGGTCCTGGGATCAAGCCCTGCATCAGGCTCCTCCCTCAGTGGAGAGCTTGCTTCTCCCTCTGCCTCTCACCCTGCTCATGCTCTCTCTCTCTCTCTCAAATAAATATTTTTAAAAAATTAAAAAAGTAAAATCCTTTAAAAATAATTTTAAAAAAGAAAACATTTACCCTAAAGTAGTTTCCTACCCAGAATGTGTATCACAGGGCATTGTGTTTCCCCCCCACTATTATGGTCCACAGAGCAATCTGCAGCAGGGAGAAGTGAGCTTTGGAGTCTCTCTGAAGGAACTGAGGCCAGCCTTGTGCAGAGCTCCTTGTTCACTCCGCTCACTTCCTAAGGAAGCATTGTAATCTCTTGTTCTAAGAGTCCCCCCACAGATGTTTTAGTCCCTCTCCCACTTTTCATCCTCAGACCCACTGCTGAATACTAAAGGGATCAATAGTATTCAGCAGGTCATGAGGTTGATATCTTCTGATGAAAGTTTCTTTAGGAGGAGAATCCCCTTCTCACTAAAATCTTTACATCTTGGGGAAAAAAATGACCCCTTCTTATTAGTGACAAGGAAAACTGAAACTAAAGGTTGCACTGTACACACTTCCGGCGTCTGTCCACTGAGCATCAGAGTGCTGTGATGTGGCTAGAACTGATTGGTCAGCAGTAACTATCTGAACCAACCTGGACCAATTAAGGGCTCATCCTCGGAAATTTGGACTGGGTAATGGGAGACATCCAGTCGGTCTCTGGGATGTGAAGGATGGTGAGGGTAGAATTATTTTAATGGTTGCACTCTAGAAGGAAGGACCTCAAACAAGGAACACCCCTTGTTCCCACCCACCCTGAAGCACAGCTCTTCATCTCTTCCTGGGATGTGTGAGATACTGCAAATTCTTTATTTTTTCTACAGGCTACTGCACTTCATTTCTGTAATAAACAATAATTTAGGTAACATGCCTTTTTCTAAAAACTTGTTAGGGTGGCACAAGGAGAAGAAATTACTTATACTTAGTCTTTTTTTCTGACACTACTAACTACTGTTGCTGGTGTTGTTGGTGAGGGTAGGAATGTTCAATGCTCTGCACACTTCACTCTAAAGAACACTTCCTGCGCTCTGTCCAACCTCCTTCAGCTTTTCCCCCAGACAGGAAGGGTTCCTCATTGGATGGGTAGAATCTGAGACCATAATTGAGTCTTTTTTTTTTTTTTTTTTTTAATAGTGGGCTGGGGTGCTACATCTTAGAAGACATGGAGCCTTGTATGTTCTCTCACTTACTAGGCTCTTTACCATTGGGCCTCTCGTGCCCTCTCTTGGTCTGTCTACATGCTTGCCTGGGCCAGAGCCAGACATGGTCTCTTCTCTGATCCTGCATTTGTGCTCTTGTTCGGATCAACAAAGCAAGCTGTACAGATCATGACCATGACATTGGCTGGGTACTTGGGTTGGCATTCTGCTATTCAGATCAGCCATTTTTATTTTATTTTATTTTTAAAGATTTATTTATTTATTTTAGAGAGAGAGAGAGTGAGTGGGGGGAGGAGTAGAGGGAGAGAATCTTCAAGCAGCCTCCCCACTGAGTGCGGCTCCCGATCCTACAACTCTGAGATGACAGCCAGAGCTGAAATTGAGAGGCAGATGCTTAACTGCTTAACTCCAGATGAGCCATTTTTAAATATGTAGGAGCTATGACCATTACTAAGAGGAGCCCCTACTTAGGTTTCCATACTCAACCCACCTAAAGAATCTTCCAGCATCTTCTAACAGAGAAGCAATGCACTGAATTGGGATATTGGACATTCAGTCATTTATTTTTTAAAAAAGTGGTACTTTGCACCCCTTTTCCACCTATGTCAAAACTGCTTAATTCAAAACTAGATGGAAATTGGCATAAGGAGTAGAATATTAGGCACTAAAACTCACCTTAAACGACTTTGGGGCATCATTCGTTCTTGGTAAGCTGTATACAGGTTTTCACTTTGGGCTACTAATTAGCTTCTTCTGAGAAGCCTTCAAAAGTCCTAGCACTCAGACAGCGCCCATATAAAATTAAATCAGAACTTCTTTGGGTATGAACCAGACATCAGTGAATGTGCAGTGAAGGTTGAGAACCATTGCTATGTCTCTTCCTCTACCAATGACCTTACGCCTCTCCTTTTCTTCTTGTTGATAACAGGGATTCCTGATCAACTTGTGGCACAGAGCCCAGCAAAAGCAAGGAAGGTCAGGGGAATGGAGAGGAAAAAAAAGTTGGGCTTGTAGGAAGCAAACCTAGTGGGTAGTAGCAATATGAGCAAAAGTCTTGTGCAAGATAATTTATTATAAAAGAGAAGAACAGACCACTTTGATTGGAATTGCATTGGTCTTATGAGACAACGTGTAACAGGAGAAAAGGTAAAGTTCTGAAATTCAGTGGAAAAGCTAGCTGACACACAGAGGATGAGGGAGAGCTGACTGATCATGAATAATCAAAGTTGAGAAAATTGATGGGTCTGCTTGGGCTGTGATAAAATAGCATAGACTGGGCAGCTCAGACAACATAAATGTATTTTCTTACAGTTCTACAGACTGGAAGTCCAAGATGAAGATGCCAACATGGTCAGTTTCTGGTAAGTTTCTTGGTATGTGCTGAAATGGCTTTTCGTCTGTGTGTGTGCACAGAGAAAGAGAGAGAAAGAGAGAGCTCTAGTGTCTCTTCCTCTTACAAAGAAGCCACCAGCCCTATGGGATTAGGGCCCCACACTTATGATCTCACTAGACATTTACCAACTCGTCGCAGGCCCTATCTACAACCTATGAATGGGGACAGGGATGGGGGCAGACAAAATTCAGTCCATAACAAGGTGTTGTGGTTGAGACTAGACAAACTATAAGTCAACGATGATTGCTAAAATGTGATTATATCTCAAGGTACATAAAAATAATACTGCTTATTTATCAAGGTCTACCCAGTGGCAGGAGCCACATTACAGTAGAGCACACATCACACAGGGCCCTTACTAAAGATTGTATTGTTAAGTGAATGGAGAGAGACAGGCAGGATTGTATAGAGAAAGTTTCTGGGAGTTTGTGATGACTGAGAAAGGTGATTTCCCATTCCCAGTAAGGGCTGACTGTGTCCAAATCAACTTACCATAATAGCAGCATCCCAAATCCCCCATGTCCTGAACTCAATCTTTCAGAAAGTCTCCAGGTACCTGCATCTGGATCCCAGACACTTCCCTGCCGCTGGTGTTCAAACCCTGATAGTTGATTGGAAACCTAAGCTAATGTTTGCATTATAAGAAGGTAGTTCAGGAGGCAGGATGCCTCCCCTGGAACACAAGCCCCTCCAAGCTGCCTGTGGGCATCTCTGTGACACGGGACGGGACGGTGTGCCTCCTCTTCCTAAGCTTTGGCTGGTCAGCTTCTCAAAAGCAATCTCTCCCACAGAAAGCCAGTTTCTTAGCCCAGGGCTTCTCAGATTTGTAGAGGCATATCAAACACCTGGAGGATTTTGTTAAGATGCAGATTCTGAGGTTGATGGCTTTGGGAGGGACCTGAGTTTCTGGATTTCTATCAAGCTGCAGGTGATGCCAATGATGCTGAAACTGGAAGCACATTTTGAATGACAAGTATGCTTTGAGCAACAGACTTTGAGATGTGGTGGGTCATTTCCCACTTCCCCATGTTGGTATTGCTGATCATCCCTCCAGAAGTTTTCCTGCGTGTAGTCGTCATCACTGTTTTGTGTCTTAGAAAATTAAAGCTCAAAGAGGCCAGGGAATCACAGAGAAAGATGCTGGGGGCTCAGTTAAGGTTTAGGGTTTTTGTTTGTTTGATTTTTGTTTTTGTTTTTGTTTTTTTGGAAAGTGACAATGTCCCTCTTCTCTCTTTTCTCTCTCTTTACAAATTCATTAATTTTATTCTGAAGGATTATAATTCTGTCTGATCATGCAAGCTAACTCTGGGGAAACATTTAGAGGGATCCTGGACTTTGATACGAATCATAACTCACCAGTCAACTCCCTGTCTTTCCCAGACCCAAGTAGCCACAATTTACGGGGCAGCAGCTGGGACGGACTTCAGAAGCAGCTAGGAGGCCACTAGCCTGGCATCGTTGTAACTTTTAATGTTTTCCTTTCTTCCTATTTTCATACCTCTTGGCACCCAGTGTGTAAAAGAATGGATAGAAAGAAATTAATAAGCGGGAAGATAAGTAAATGAGAGTTCTGTGTTCAATCTAAAGGTTGAATAATGTTTTCCTCTACAAAAACCAGAGGATGGATGGATTGGCTAGAGAGGTAGGTAGGCAGGCAGATAGATAAATAGATAAATAATACAAACATATACATACATATATGTGCATCTATAGATACGCACATGCAAATACGTTTGCCTTTCAGGATCATTTATATATTCAAATTTCAATGAACGTAAAATGCACATAAAAATAGATAGGTGTATATCATAGAAAATAAGCGTAAAGAAGCCTTTTTATCCCTCATGCAGGTCTTTAGAATGCACTCATCAGAAGCACTTTGGAATGATGCCAAAATCCCATGATTCAAAAAAGAGAGAAGACTCCTGACCTGGTCTGTATTCTGCCCACTTAGAGTAATTTAACGCGGGTTTCCAAGTGACACTGTCACGGGGCTCATTTCACTGAACCTATTTGCATATTCATCTGAATGCAAAGCCCAAGATTAAAGTCAATTACTGTTTAGCTTCCTTCTCCTGACTTCTCTGCGGGACCCACCTCTCACTGACATGCATGCGAAGCCCCTGGGGAAGCATTTACCAAATGGGCTTACGAATTTGTTTATGCGTAGAACCCTCATCACCCAAACAATAAAAGTCACCATGATCATGCCACTAATTCAACTCTTTCCATTAATCTGCCTCTTCCACTCATTTCACCCTCTCCTCTGTTCTGTACAGTTTTAATTTTAAACTGTATCATTATCCTATTTAACATTTTATAAGTTATTTCACACGCTAAGCAAGATATCCAATATTCATTAAGTACCTCTTCTCTGCTTAGCTCTGTGTCAGGCACTGGATAGACAGAGATAAGTTTCCACGATTTGCTTTATTATTGTAAGAATAAAACAGTGCACATATTACAATTTCAAATAATATTTAAGAATATTAAGATGACTCAGTTCGGCCCATATCTCTTCTGCTTTAACCACTTTTAATTATTTCTTCTGTTTTCTCCCAGTAAGTGTATGTTTCTCTGTGTGTGGCTGAGCATATGCAGTACATGCTTAAGCTATATACACAGCCTTCTATATTTCCCGAGTAAATTTAATCCTTCTAAAACGAAACGCATAACTTCTCCCCTCTGGGTGTTATCCTCAAAATAGCATATAACATTGATTCTTGAGTATACTAAATGTCTGGTCATGTACTTGGTAACGTGCCAGCCTATGATACTCTATTCCCATTAATCCATTCTAGCTCAGAGAGCTAAGTCTGCGTAAGACCCTTCCCCTCAACGCCTACTACATTGCACTGCATTTGGTCAAGTTCCAATAACAACATATTGAATCAACTTATTTCTGAAACATTAGGCTCCCTCTTGAAAAAGATCCTTCTATAATCTGTCTATTTTATACGTCTGTGTTTTACTGGGTTTGTTTAAAGGCAAGGCAATTGTTTTTGCCATTTGCAACAACGTAGATGGAACTAGAGGGTATTAGGCTAAGTGAAGCAAGTCAGTCAGAGAAAGACAAAATATCATGTGATTTCACTCCTATGTGGAATTTAAGAAACAAAACAGGAACATAGGGGAAGGGAAGGAAAAATAAGATGAAATCAGAGAGGGAGACAAACCATAAGAGACTCTTAACTCTAGGAAACAAACTGAGGGTTGTTGGAGGGGTGGGGGGGGCGGGAATGGGGTAATTGGCTGATGGGCATTAGGGAGGGCACGTGATATAACGGGCACTGGCTATTATAGGCAACTAATAAATCACTAAATTCTACCCCTGAAACTAATAATATGCTGTATGTCAATTAAATGGAATTAAATTTTAAAAATAAATAAATAGGGACGCCTGGGTGGCTCAGTTGGTTAGGCGGCTGCCTTCGGCTCGGGTCATGATCCCAGGGTCCTGGGATCGAGTCCCACATTGGGCTCCTTGCTCGGCGGGGAGCCTGCTTCTCCCTCTGCCTCTGCCTGCCACTCTGCCTGCTTGTGCTCTCTCTCTCTCTCTGACGAATAAAAAAAAAAAGTCTTTAAAAAAAAATAATAATAATAAAATAAATAAATAAATAAATAAATAAATAAATAAAGGAAGGGCAACTGATAGAACTAGAATCAGCCTAACCTCTGATTTTAACATGGGACCTGAAATGTAATATTTCTAAAATTCCATTTATACCTCATCTGTTCCTTGATTCATTTACTTGAAAATAGCTGCAGGAAGCTCTGCCCTCAGAGAGCCATAGTCCTGGGACAAATGCTTGCTTTAAGGACAAATGGAGGGGGGGAGGACCAGAGCTTGGAGAAGGTTTGGGAGGCTAGAATGGGGCAGGAAGCAGCCGCACTTACAAAGCATGGAAAGCAACAGTGTGTGCACAAAAAACAAAGAGGGAGAAAACCCAAAGGCAGCCATTTGGAAACCAAGGGCAACCTAGCAGGTCAGATAAATGTACCTAGGAAAGAGGGAAGCTGCTTGAGTGGAATCCAGATGTTAAGAAGAAATAAGGCTGTTTGGAAGTTAGTTCAGGTGCCTTAGAGAACATGTATCTCTTTTCTATGGCATTAAAAATTATGGTTGCTGATATTAAAAGTACTGCCTCCTTACATGATCCTATAGTAGAGGAAAAAGAGTTTTAAAATAATAACACTAACGTTATCACTGACAACCAGAGGACTGAATAAACCTGAAAATGTGTTTGTAACTCACTTTGTCCTTGGTATACATTAAACCAAATGTATGTCCTCAAGACACTGTTTCTAAAGCCACATGAAATAATTCAAGCTCTCTGGGGTTACTACCACCGACTTGCTACGTAGGGAAGTTCATTCATTTCCCTCTTTTAATTTGTAGGGGTTACTCTACTGTGTGTTTTTTATTTGATTTAATTTTGCAAATGTAAATTATTTCTAAGTTTCAAAGGTCAACATTACTTAACAAGATATTCTCAGGAAGATTTTGTTTTTGTATCTGTTCCCCTTTTTGATTGTAATATTTCATTATATACATGCACAGATGCATACACAAATGGTTATGTATTAAATTTACTCTTCTGAACCTTGTTTTCTCACTTAAGAATATATCCTGGAGATTATTCTCCATCAGCTTATAGAGAGCATCTCGTTCCTTTTTATGGCTGCATAATATTCCATTGTGTGACTGGACTATTTGATAAACAGCCAGAACCCTATTAATCTGTCTACAATGTCTTTAAGCTTTTTGGTTAAATCATTATTTTTAGTGAGTAAATTACATGGATGCAACATAGGCAATTTAGCTAATACTGTATTTTCAAACATTTATTTCCAGTATTTTGCCATTACAAAAAAAAAAAAAAAATGCTCTGGTAATAATCTGTTAGCACAATCTATAAACAAGTCCATAGTTACTTTCTTAGAATAAACTTCTAGAAATGGAATTTCTGGGTTAAAATCTTCATACTTATTTAATGTTTTATCTCTATTGATTTGGGTCCTATTGATAGCCTATCATATATTATACTAATCTGGATAATAATTCCTGATTTTATCATTCAGGAATATCATTTTGTCATCCTAAATATAGGTGTTTTTTTCCAAAGCTAAGATTTATAGACATCAAAAGCTGATTTGAAAATAGAAATAAAAACTACTCTAACATGAATGTAGGAACCACTATGGAAAACACAACATTGAGTTTTATACCTATAACATGGGGCTTAGTTTGGTTTGTCAAACTGACTAAATAAAAGCCTTGATTGAAAGTATCATACAAATGAATTTTATCCACATAGATCACTTCTATTTAAGTAGGTACTGGAGTATAATTTAAATATTTACTTTGGGTTTTAAGGATAAGTCTTTTTCTATTTTATACATGGCCTATTGCACATGGTACAAAGGTAGAAAACCTTGAAAGTATTGCCAAGTTCCTTAGAAACCTAAAGTTTGATGTTGCTGAAAAAAAAGAAATGTGTTCGCCACTGTTTTCATTAAGAAGCCACCAATAGGGATAGTCAGCCGACTCTGAGTCAAGAATAAATTTAAGAAGATAAGAGAGCTGGGGTTGCCTTCCTTCCACTAAACCATAAATCATAAAGACATTGAATAACTTCCCCCAGAGAGATATCTCAAAAAAACAAAACAAAACAAAACTATTTGGCATAGAGGAATTAACTGTGGAGGATTCCATGGAAGGCCATTTGTACAGAAAGCTCTAGAGAAAATGGAGATGACTCGTCAGTGTTTTGATTCTGACCAGGGAAGCAAATAACGAACCTAATACATACCTAGAAGCTACATCTGAAGTAACACATTCTGAACATATTAGTCAGCACTAGTGAGGACAGCGGGGATAAAGATAAAAAAAAAACTAGTATTTACCACAGACAGATTCAATAAAACAGAGATTCCTGGCCAACAGAAACTACTGATACTCAGGATTCCAGAAAACCACCTATGAAGCCATCATATAGAATGTGAAGACAAGGAAACAATGGTACTAGGGATCCCACTGGAGCTATACAACGTGTCATATTTAAAAGATAAGACATGGTAGGGGACAGAAGACACCCCAAGAAAATGGGCTGTGGAGAGCTCCACTGAATGGAGAGCTCCTCCTCTGGTAGGTGGAGACTCTAGAGATAAAGATTCTATGCCATAATCAGTACATTCAATTATCTTACAGGACCAAACACATAACATCAATGACTTGAAGCTAAACCAGAGGATAGGGAGCGATGGGTAAGACGAGGTCCAAAGGAGTACTCTCCCACCTAAAGACAGCTGTGGCTACTCTGTCTCAGCTAATGGTTGCCACTAAGGAATTAGAGCCCGGAATTGCCATATTGTCTGATTTTTCAAGCAAAGTTGGAAAATTTTTGTGTGAAACAAATCAGACTGTTAGCAACAATTTTTTTTTTTTAATTTTTAAAAATTCTCTGTAAGCCAATCAAAATATGTCCACAGGCCCTGGTTTCTTATCTTTACAGTATGTCCTCAGGCTCCTGGGCCTGAGGAAGCTGTTTACTCCAACTCAGCCTTACCATTCTTTTCTCCCAAGAGGAATAAGAGATGCAGGAAAACAATGACAATCACAAGGGAGAGCAATCTATTTTTTAGGGCTAAGACATAGTCCTCATTTACCTTGAATTTCACAAGCTCTACCACCTCCTAAGTTAGTGATGTTAGCTCAAATACACTTCGAGTTTCTTTTACTTTTTAAAAAATGTAAAGCTAAAATAGGACTATAATTTGCCAAATTTCAAACTGGTTCATAATGGTGCAATTCAAGCTTTTTGCATCATGCTAATGAAAATGGCATACTGACTGGGCATTTCACGCATTCGAAGATGCTGATGCAGCCCTCTAAAAATAAGTGAAAAGGAAAGACCCATCCACCCCCCCAATAATCAGTTGATTAATCTTCCCACTGAGATGACCAGATATTTTGGTGCCGCGTAGATAGAGACAAGACACCACTTGCAAGGTCAGTCCAGTGAGTTTCGAGAACACAGATTGGAGTTGGTATTTTATAGCTCCCAGTGTGGTATTAAATGTATTTCTCTCTCTTTTCAGGGGCCATAGCCGCTTTTAATCTGAAAAAAACCTTTTCTTCTATATGAAAAATCACCTGCCTCTTACCACCGTATTTCCACAAATGCTATTTTTTCTTTTCTTTCTTTTTTTTTTTTTTTAACAATGAGGGAATTTCTAGCTGGAAAACACATTGGAGGTCACATTGGTCAAATCTCTAAATTCGATTGGGGAACTCATGTTATAGAACCCCCAACAAATGAGCAGTTGGTTTCTGCTGAAACAACTGGTGAATTCTAACCAGTCTCTAAGAATTGCGGCTGGGATGGGGAAGGGTAAGCATGTGACTTGGAATCCTTCTCTCATCCTTCCCCCATCTTAGGTCTGCACATAATACCAGGAAAGATCCTTGCTGTTAAATCTCACTTATCGTGCTCTGCTCTCTCCTTCGTAATCCTCAGCACCAACAAACACCCAACAGGCTGGCGTCCCAAGCACCATTCGTGACTCACAAGTATCTGATTATTTAAAGCAGTGAAATATCACATTTGGCAGCTCTCCTGAGAGGCAGCTGCTGTGTTTAGCTAGCGTGTGAGCAGTTGGTGGGTCCTGCCCACTGGCAGACCAAGACAAAAATAGCTGGTGCCCACGTCAACAGTCAAAACCACACGGCTTAACTGAAATCCCAGAATTTGTGCGGCTAACCTGGCCAAAATGAGGAGTAGAAACCTGTATGAAATCCAGGCGCATAACCTTCCTAGTTTGTCTGCCTTTCTGTCTTCTGAAGAACAAATCACCGGTATTATAGACTTGGCCTGAATTGCTTGAATCTGTGACAAATATACAATCCCATCATAAATCAGATGAATTCAATACGGACAAAGAATTTCAAAATCTAAATAATAAATTATTTCAGTATTTTTTATAGAAAAATAGATTTGCTGTGGAAATTAGGTGTCTTTTTAAAATATTCGATTAAACGTGGTGTAAGGGTGCCCGTAGCTTCTAGACCTCTTCAAGTAATGTTCCGGAAGCTAGCTATCCTCACCTTCCCTGTATGTGTCCATCACACAGCTCTTAATCCTTGGTTGGTTACATATTATTAAAATACCTTCCAATTAATGTTTTGTCTTTTTACTTTCTTTCTTAGTAAGTTTACATCAAAAAGAAGTACTTACATGCACCCGAATGTTTGCAGCAATGTCCACAATAGCCAAACTAGATGTCCATCAACAGATGAATGGATAAAGAAGATGTGGTATATATATACAATGGAATACTATGCAGCGACCAAAAGAAACGAAAGCTTGCCATTTGCAACGACGTGGATGGAACTAGAGGGTATTATGCTGAGCCAAATAAGTTAATCAGAGAAAGACAATTATATGTTCTCTCTGATATGAGGAATTTGAGAGGCAGGGTGGTGGGTTGTAGGGGGTAGGGAAGGAAAAAATGAAACAAGATGGGATCGGGAGGGAGACAAACCATAAGAGACTCTTTTTTTTTTTTTTTTTTTTTTTTGAGACTCTTAATCTCATGAAACAAACTGAGGGTTGCTGGGGGTTGGGGGGATAGGAATAGGGTGGCTGGGTTATGGACATTGGGGAGGGTATGTGCTATGGTGAGTGTTGTGAAATGTGTAAGCCTGATGATTCACAGACCTGTACCCCTGGGGCAAATAATACATTATATGTTAATTTAAAAAAAAAGTACTTAATTTGATGCAGTTTTATTAAACTTTTTTTGTACATTTTTTTCTTATGTATTTTAAGAAATATTTGCCATCATACAGTTTAAAAAAATCATCTATACTTTTTCCTAAAAGGTCTACAGTTATTTTTTCCTTTGAGAAATAAACCAAAATCATTTTATGTGTATGGTGTGAGGTAAGAATCTAATTTCATTTTTTCCCAACATGATAAATTGTTAGCACTTATTTTCTATGGATCTAGAATGCTACCTCTATTGAAAATCAAAATGTCACAAATGTAGGTTCTGTTTCTAGAATGTTGATCCTTATTCATGAGTCAGGCTGTGTACCAAGCATAAACACCACAGCAATAAATACTGCAAATACAGAGTAAGTTGACACTCTTCAGCAAATTTCCACACCAGATCGTTCTTAGGAAAGTTTTGGCCATTGAACTTCCCTTAAACATTTGCAATCAGCACGTCAAGTTTCTCAAAATTTCCTATTGGTATTTTTATTAAAATTGCACTGAATCTCTAACTTAAAGAGAAGAGGTATCTCATGATGTTAAATTTTCTGATTCATTCATTGGATTCATTTGTTTATTCATTTATTTAATTCTTCCTTAACGTCTTTCAGAAAGTTTTATAATTTTCTCTATAAAAGCCTTATGCAATATTTGTTAGATTTAATTCTATGCACCCTTATACTTTTGTGCTATTATTTTTATTGTGATGGCATATAAAAATTCAGTTCACTTTTGTATGTCATATAGCCAGACGCATTGTTAATATCTCTTATTAATTCTAATAAGTCTGAAGACATTTTGGATGTTTCTATCTGGGCAACTATTTTCTGCAAATAATAGCAATTTTTTTCTTTCTTCTTTATATCTTTCATTATTTTTCTTTTGTGTTATTTTGGCTATACTTAATAAACCAAAACAAAGAAAATAATATTGAATAGAGGCAGTTTTGTTATCTGTTCTTGTCTTCTTCCTAATTTTACAGAGAATGCTTCTCTTTTTTACTAATAACAATGTTTTTAAAACATCTTAATACATAACTTTTTTCAGGTTAAGAAAGGTTTCTTCTATTCCTAGATTTAAAAATATTTATAATAAATGAGTATTGAATTTTATCAATTTTTTTCCAGCATTGGGAAAATCATATGTTTGTTTCTCTTTTGATCTGTTGATGTAGTGAACTTAATTTATAGAATGCATAGGAAAATAAAATATTCTTGTATCTCTGGGGAAATAACTATTTATTAAGGATATATGATCTTGCTATGCATAGTTAGATTTAGCATGTCAATGTTTTGCTCAGGATTTATATACATCCCTGTTTCTAAGTAAGATGGCCTATTATTTTCTTTTCTCATGGTGTTCTTGTGTGGTTTTAGAAACAAGATTATACTAGCTTCCTAAAGTGTGTTGAGAGAATATTGATAGAACTATCTCTTCGAAGTTTGGTAGGATTCTTTTGGGACACACCCTCCAGCTAGTATTTTTTTCTTTGTGGGAAAATTAAGATTACTCAGTTTATTAATGGTTACAGAAATTTTCATGCTCTCTATTTCTTCTAGAGTCAGTCTAGGTAAAAATATATATGTTTCTAAGAATTTGTATGTTTCATTTAAGTTTTTAAATCTACTGACATAAGCCAAAACTTGGTATTTTCTTCTTATTATTTTTTGATATAGATACTTCCTGTATCTGTAATTATAACAATTTTCTATACTGAAACTTAAATATTTTTGTCTTTTTTAATTTTGATTGATCTCATCAGATATCTATTCTATTAATCTTTTCAAAAAACTACTTTTGGTTTTGTCATTCTCACTTCTTTATCTTTGGTTTCTTTTTTTATTAATTTATGTTTCTAACGTAATTATAGTCTTTTTTGTATATTCTTGAGTATAGTTTGCTGCTTTTTTACTCTCTTCTTAAGATGAATAATTAGCTCATTAATTTTAATTTCTTTCATAGTAGTAAAAAGACCAAACTAATATCTGCAACTAATAATTACAAATACCTTCATATTATATTTCTATAGTTTCAGAATCTCAAAATATCATGTATGTTTATAAGTACTTTAAAATTATAGTTATTAGAGCCACCACTAGGTATTATTATTCAATAAATGAATAAAGAAACACATATATTACTAAATCACAAATTAAAAAAATACTTTGGTAATTCTATTTTTAGGTAATTGGTTTTTTTCATACTTTTGTGTATTTTATTTTATGCACTAGGGATCACTATTATGTGAAGAAAACTATGGGTTTCACCAGATTTCCAAAGAGAAAAACATAAAGTTTCAAAAAGTTTAATAAAAAGCTCTTTGGTAGAGCTTAATGTAGGATTCTCAGGTTTAGTTTCCTCATCTTGTCAGGAGCTGACTTCTGGATTCCATTGCTTTTATAGATGTTTTCCTTCATTAACCACACTTCACCATTCCCTGCTTGCTTTCCTTTTTACAACTGACTTCCCTTTTCTGGCGACTGGATTTTGTTAGTTTACTTTTGCTCTTAGATTTTTTTCTTTCTTTGTAGCAAATCTAATAATGAATTAAATATTATATTTTGGGCAATTTATCAAAGATGTCATTATATTTTAGCAGAATGATTCCTCAGACTATGTAGCCCAGTTTCCTACTAGAAATAGGAGTCTTGTCCAAGATTTCCTAACTCTTACTTAAGCTAAGCTGGGAGAAAGATCTACCATCCTTCATTAAAAATTCTGACCTCCATGTTTTATGTTCAAGAGGATTATATGAAGAATAATTTTCCCCAGAGAGACCTCATACCTCTTACACATATAGCCCTGAAGCATTCTTTCTTAATTGCAAAATTCAACATTTTTATATGGCAAACTAGTCCTCATGTTTTAAACATCCACTGCTGCCACCTGTTTTGATAGGGACATGAACTCTTCTCTCTTGTGAGATGGAGTGATTATTGAGATTATTGAGATGAGTGATTATTTTCCAAGGTGATCATATCTAACTCCTATTGCCTTTCTGCTCAAATTCTTTTATTGCTCCTGACTCATTCGTTTTAATTAACTAGGGATTAAACTAAATAAACTGAATGATTTGAGGTACCTAAATAATGGCATCAGCTCTTTCTGAAGTTGACTGCAGCCTTAGGATATTTTTATATAAGACTTCAAAACAGTCATTTGATTTGGTTGTAGCTCCAAACATTTATAGATATTTGAAGGAGGAAGGTCCTTGAGGAGAGTCAAATTCGGCCCTGTTATTTTGTAAATCTGGCAACTCATATCCAGAAATGTAGACTGATTTATGAATATTACAGAGGAAGTTACTGGTAAATCTTACCCAGATGTCCCAGTGCTTTTTCTACTTATTTATAACCATTATGCCATCATACACATATTTCCAAATTGGAAAAAGAAATTATGAAAAATAATACACTTCATATATTCAGGTAGACATTGGTACGTCAACTCCAGGAAATATCAATTTTTCTCTGATCAAGGATATCAATCTTTGGGGTAGGAGGAATCTGTTTAATCCACACTCAACTTGGTTTTTGCTTGATAATTTTGAACTATTAAAACAAAAATAAGGAGGCTATCACCGGTTTAGGAAGATTGTCAGATAGGCAGCTATAGATTGGATCTGATTTAATGATGTTTCTAGTATCTTTTTAAAATAAAGACACTTCAGGGCCAGTTCAAGAAAAAAATAGTTTCACTGGAGTTAGTGACTTAATGAGTGACTTTTTTCTGCACAGAATCACACTGAACATGGGATTTCGCTTCTATAGCACTTGCCCCCAAAGCCCAACCCACACAAAGAATTTAGGAGTGTAGTAGATTTTTTTTTTTAAAACTGGAGTCTGTTGCAGCTTCAAATTTCTACATAGGAGGAGATTATGAATAGCAATCAAGTTGGAAGAAGAGGTGGGTAGGGGATATGTTTTGAAGATGTTTTTGTGCACAAGCTCGGTATTTAGGCTGAGATTGTGTGGGCTTTCGTTTACTTTTGTTTTTGTTGTTGTTGTTGTTGACCAGGAAGGCATTTGAATCTAAGAAATTTCTTTACTCAAAAGAACCTTCTGGTCAGCCTGCTGGACCTTTCCTGACACAGCATCCAGTACGCATCATGTTATGCCTTATTTCTCTTCCATCTTTCTGTTCTCTCTGCCCTCTCACCTCTCTTCTCACTGCATGAAGAGCAAAAAATCTTTTCCACTAGCATATTTGCCCTTCTCTCTGATGCCTTGGCACCAAAATGCCTTCTGCAAACACTTAAATAAAATTCCAGCCAAAGACAGTTCCCTCCATAAGAGCAATTCTAAAGCCAGCTATTTAGGTGATAACATCTTTTGCCCATATTATACAATAAGCAAAGAGTCAGCTACGAGGGTTTAATGGAGATGTAGAGTTTACTATCGTACTTTACAACCACTAACCTTTGAACAATCTCTAAACCACAGCACTTAACAACCTGTAAGCTCTGCTTATCTTTCTCTACCTACCTAAATTCACTCCATTCCTGATCAAGTACTTCTCTATGAATAAAGTGAACATTCTCTTGCTAGCTCTACCTGATTCTCACCTTGTTCTTAGGCAAAGTTTTTCTTAGGCAGTTTTTCTCAGCCCTCCTCTGCACTGAAGAGACCTTTTTCCAGTTTCCCATTTGGCCCCAAATGGCTGTCATCACTTACCTAGTTCTCCTATATAATGCAATAATTAATAATCGCCAACTTTTACAGAATTATGAAAACATATTTTTCTCTTCCTTTATTCATTGTTTGCTCTTCCTTTATTCATTGTTTGCAATTTTCAACCCAAGCACCCAAATACCTATTACTGTTTCTGTTCTAGAGCTTTATAGTGAAAACGGTGGTCTCCCATTCACATGCTTCCATTAGCACATACTGGCAATAATTTAAAACTCTTAGATTGAAAACACTCCTAGTGAAACTTTTTTCACTGAAAAGATGTCAAATAATGAGAATAGAGAATTTTCTTCAAAATGTCCATGTCTTTGTAATGATTTTATATGGTTTCTCCCAAAATCAAGGTAACAGATTTAATTACCCTTTCAGATCCTCTTATTCATTCATTCATTCATTCATTCATTCATTCATTCATTCATTTATTTCACAGAGAGAGAGAGTGCAAGCAGGGGGCGGGGCAGAGGGAGAGGGAGAGAGAGAATCTCAAGCACACTCTGCACTGGGCTCAGAGAACGTCATTGGGGTGGGGGGCGGTCTTGATCCCAAGACCCTGAGATCATGACCTGAGCTGAAATCAAGAGTTGGATGCTTAACCAACTGAGTCACCCGGGTGCCCCCAGATCCTCATTTTTAAAAAGAAATATTTAATATTCATTCTACCTATGCTATCAGATTCCAATTTCATTCCTCCTGTTTTTCAGCCTCTGATAGAAGTCTCCATTCAATCCTTACGTAAAACCATGTGTAACAAGGGAATTTAACATCACCGGGAGAATGGTTTCTGCTGAGCTCAGTTGCATAGCGTGGTAGGCAAAGCCACATCTCTAAGAGCTCTTACAAGGCCTCCTGCTTCAGCACCCCCAAATAAATTGTTTCAGGATTCTTCAGATCCATGACATAGTTTGACTGTGACCCTCAGTCATGAAAATAATTTTCAATAGTCGATGTCTTAAAGTAAACACTGCTCTCACGAAATATTCTTTCTCTGTAGTTCCTATGTCTTCTCTCTGCCCTTTAATATAACCATTTGGCTAGCCAAAGAAGTAATTTAGTTCAAAGGGAGGGGGAAGGCAGGCAGCCAGGAGAGAGGATGGACAACAGATCAGAAGTGCATAGACTTAATTCTGCAAGCATCAGGACAGGAGGCAACATTATGCTTAATAAATGGGCATTTTCTAGGAAATACCACTTGGGTTTTGATAAGGCTGCAGCTACCAGTCAGTTGAGGCAGGCATGATATTGATAGATAGTGAACCCTAAGGTATGGTTGAGTGCAAAAGAAACTCACGTAGATCGATGAGCATTAAGGAGGGCACATGATGTGATGAGCATTGGGTGTTATACGCAAATGATAAATTATTGAACACTACATCTGAAATTAATGAGGTAATATGTTGGCTAATTGAATTTAAATTTAAAAAGAGAAAAGATTATTTGACCATAGAGTTGGGGGTCCATACCTGGGCTCTCTACTCTGTTCACAAATGACACTACAGAAAAAGGGCTGATATCCGAGATCTATAAAGAACTCCTCAAACTCAACACCCAAAAAACAGATAATTGCATCAAAAAATGGGCAGAAGACATGAACACTTTTCCAGAGAAGACATACAAATGGCTAACAGACACATGAAAAAATGTTCATCATCATTAGGTATCAGGGAAATTCAAATCAAAACTACATTGAGATACCACCTTACACCAGTTAGAATGGCCAAAATTAATAGGACAGGAAACAACAAGTGTTGGAGAGGATGTGGAGAAAGGGGAACCCTCTTACACAGTTGGTGGGAATGCAAGTTGGTGCAACCACTTTGGAAAACAGTGTGGAGATTCCTTAAGAAATTAAAAATAGAGCTACCCTATGACCCTG
>CM052887.1:79340369-79361802 GCA_028534135.1 Potos flavus | reverse complement strand
GCCAAACTGTGGAAAGAGCCAAGATGCCCTTCAACAGATGAATGGATAAAGAAGATATGGTCCATATATACAATGGTATATTATGCCTTCATCAGAAAAGATGAATACCCAATTTTTGTATCAACATAGACAGGACTGGAAGAGATTATGCTGAGTGAAATAAGTCAAGCAGAGAGAGTCAATTATCATATGGTTTCACTTATGTGTGGAGCATAAGGAAAAACATGGAGGACATTAGAAGGAAAGGAAAAGTGAATTGGGGGAAATCGGAGGGGGAGATGAACCATGAGAGACTGTGGACTCTGAGAAACAAACTGAGGGTTTTAGAGGGGAAGAGGGTGGGGGTTTTGGTGAGCCTGGTGGTGGGTATTAAGGAGGGCACGTATTGCATGGAGCACTGGGTGTGGTGCATAAACAATGAATCTTGGAACACTGAAAAAATTAAATTAAAGAAAGAGAGAAAAGAAAAATAAAAGAAACTCACCTATCTACCACCTCATGAGATTCTCTATGTAAATTTTTCATTCTTCTCTAGACCTCAAATTATTGAAAATAACATCAGCCCTCTCCTTCTAAAGAAAAGATGTGATTTTTACTAAGAAAATACTGGGAAACACTTTCTTGGCCACTTAATTATTTTTCATAGCTGACCTCAATTTCTTCAGAATAACCTTTAACTTCAAACCAACACATAACATCAATGCCTAGACCCTGCAAGTTGGAGAAGCATTTTAGCTCAATATATGCTTAATATGAGTAAGCTTGCTGCTATAGATAATTTTTGTTGTTTTTCAGTTTTCAGATCACTTCTTAGCCAGGGGCTAAGAAGGAAAAAAAAGACAGATGCATTATCTTGAAAAGACAAGAACATGATTGACAAGCAAGAAGTGGCCCCAAGCTACTTCCAGTCAATTTCTTGAACAAAAGATTCATTCTCAATCTTTCTTCCCACATGAAACAGGCCTAACTGAGGGATTCTTATATAATCCAAAATCTGTAGGACAATTATAAACAGGAACTGAGATTTTCATTCCATCAGGTAAAGAATGAGGCTAAAAGTTTTTCACTTGGGTTATAAAGGAAACTACAGATTTAAAAGAAAATCTTGAGGGTACCAATTCTGACATCTTATTATCCTCAGTTAGTGTGTTAACAGTTCCTAAGGTTCTTCAGGTCTTTAGGAATCTCATTTTATTTTGCCTTTATTATCAGCATTCCTTTCCCATCCTTTAGTGTGTGTGTGTGTGTGTGTGTGTGTGTGTGTATTATGACCTTAACTTACAATCTAAATGCACATGATATTTCAATCCTATCAAGTACCTAGAAAAAAACAAATCTGTCTAGACATTGAAAAAATCTGTGTCCATTTTTGTAGGTTAAATAATCCTCATCCCAATAGTCTTTTCACACAGAATTATTTTCAAACTAAATGCCTGGTTAGTTTCTTAGGGAATCTTTAAAATGTATACATATATCTAAGCTAGTGGAGCCCAAAATAACACTCTAACCAGTCTCTGACTAATAGTGAATATTAATATAAGTCATGCAACTTCTTCTCCTAAATGTTTGAATGTAGAAATGAGCAGTTGGAAGAATCTCATCTCCAAATGATTCCTTTAGTATCCCACAAGTACAAAAGTAGGCTGGTAGCAACCCTTCTGTGAATTTCAACCATGTGGAGAAGAAACCATAACCTCCCACAACTACCACCCTCCATCTCTGTAGGACCAAGCTCACAAGCCCATCCTGTTCCCCATTCCGTGAGTTACCAAGGAAACTGTGTGTCACATAAATATACGTGATATATGAGAGGTATTCCCTGAAGACCTACTCTTCATTTCTAACTAGGTTTTTTTTACTGACACACAGTTAAGTGACACAGAACACTCTAATCAATGGGTCCCTGAATTCAGAGACGATCCTTGTAGTCCTGGAATGTATAATGTCAACAACATGGGAAAATTTGGTACAAACAGTAGTCCCTTCTAGAAGGTAACCTGGTGTTCAGAAATGCTTGAGACTGTCCAGGGGTCAGACAATGCTTGTATGCAGAAAGTCTTAGAAGACTCATAAGAGTTAAATCATCCTGAGAAAAATGAAGCCAGGGAAACAGTCAATCTCCAGTTAAAAAAAAAAAAAAAAAAGACCCTGTGCTCTTTTTTACCCTCATGGGCCTTCTCCCCACTTCCCCTTACTCTCCTTTACTTCCTCTCATGCCAACGTCCCAACTCCTTTGAAGTGCATTCTCCAATGTAGGGTATCCACCATTCATACTTCCATATATTTCCACACTGGACAAGGCGGGAAGGGTTTAGATCTTGAAATCTGAGTAAAGAGGGGATGGAAGAAAGCCTCATGGTTGTCTGGGCTTCAAGTTGGATATTTGAAGACCACTATGAGTTTATGTGCTGAAAAGGTGAATCTACTACCAATATATCTCCTATATCTTACATTAAAATCATGTCTGTATCCTTCCTATATTCAAGCTCATTTAAAAAAACTCTTCCTTCATAGCCAGGTGACTGCCAGAGAATGAAGGTATAAGGGCATGAGGAAAATTGTTCTAGCTTAAGTTAAACAATAATTTATAATATTCATTTATGCATATCCAAAAAATTTTTGTTTTTATCGTAGATAATTTTAACACATACAAAAGTTGAGAAAATGGTACACTAATCTCTTTATACCCATCACCAAGCTTTAACAATTATCAAACTCAAATTCTTTTGAAGCAAATTCCAATTGTTAGGTCATTTTGTCCATAAATACATTAGTATGTACCTCTAAAAACATCATGACATCATGACCCTTTCTTTAAAAAGCATAGAGATAATGACATTACCCCCAAAATTAGCAATAATTTCTCAGTACCATCAAATATCCAATTAATCTTCAAATTTCTCCAATTGTCTCATGATTTTTTTACGATGTATACACTCGAATCAGGATCAAAATGCACTGCACTTGGTAGATAAGTCTCTTAAGTCTTCTCTCCATCTTTTTTTCTCATTATAGTTTATTTGTTGAAAAAAATGAGACTATTTGTCCTGTGTATTTGAACCTATCTAGATTTTGCTGATTTCATCCTGTGATCATTTAGCACGTCCCTCTGTCCAATATATATTGATAGTCTAGCTGGAGGTTTGATTAGATTGGGGTCTTTTATTTTTTCCCTTTGGCAAGAAGACCTTAGAAGTGGTCTGTGTTCTTTCATTAGAAGACGTCTGTGTTCTTTCATTAGAAGACATCTAGAGTCTGAATGTCTCTATTTTATGATTTACAATCCATTATAATAATTGCCTAGATTCATTCATTGGGGGAAATTCAAAAAGATTTAGGCAAGTCATGTGTATGCCCTAGAAATAGGAACTGAGGACTTGAAGATGAATAAGACCTGGTCTTGCTCAGAAGAATTTTATAGATTAACATGTAGGAAACAAGAAACAAACACAGAAGCAAGCTGTTATTATGGTGGACTCTGTCAATACTAGGTAAGTCCAGAGTGATGCTGTCTTACAGAACAAAGGAGATGAACTAAGCAGCAAAAGAAGGCACTCCAGGTAAAATCAACATCGGAAAGAAACACTTGTGCGGGCACTGTGGCGGGGGGGGGGGGGGGACCTAGCTACTCTGACCATCAATGCTATTTTTAAGCTATCGAATGGGAAGGATGATCTGAATGGTCTTTAAATCCCTGCTGCTTCTAAAGTTCTGGATATCATATACTTGGGCCTTCTTATGAGACAGCCACATTCCTGCATATTTGTAAAAAGAATTATTATTAGAAGTCAAATGATAACAAAATTCAGTGTGAAATAATTTATTACTCACTGTTGAATTCAGCTTCTTCAATAAAAGTTTTAATCAGAGGAGGACAAGTCAGCAGTTAAGGTATTTGAGACACTTCCACAAAGGATTTCTAGCTAATTCAGAGGACTTAGAGTGTCATCACTCCAGTTCTTCACTGAGTTAGGTTTAATGTCAAAACATGATTTTCTAAGCATTCAGTGGATTGTGGGCAGGAGTATAAATTAGAATAATTACCCTTTGAGGGGAAATTTGGGAATAATTGGTAAAAATATAAATTTAAATACCTTTTGACCTAGCAATATGCTTTAAGCAATAAGTTCTGTACAGATACTCCTGCAAACATGCAAAGATGGTAATTATAGTCTTCCTTTTAATAGTGGTAAACTGAAAACAATTATACCCATCAACAGAGGACTGATTTTAAAAACAATAATTTGTCACCAAAAGAATGAGCTATAGCTCTAGGAACTTATATGAACAACACCCCACAATTTCAGGTCAAATAAAATAACATACTGACTGTCTTGTTTAATCTTGTAAAAAAAAAAAAAAAACTCTCCACCTGTATATCTGGATGTTTGTATGTGTATTCAATAGTATTCACAGAGAAAAATGTCAAGTACAAAAACAAAAATGTTACCAATATTTACTGTTAGAAAATATAGTTATAGGAGATTTCCACATACTACATTATTTCTAGATTATTTGAATGCTTTATCTGTACAGATTGCTTTTCAAATTAGGGCAAAAACATTTTTAACAATGGCTTTTCTTTTCCTTGATACATTCCCCTCGTGCCCTCTCTCTCTCTCTCGTGATTGGATTTCCCCAACACAGAAGCTTGCTCTATCTTCCAACACACTTGGAATAATAATAAAATCTTTGCTTGACCCTGCATGGTCCCCTGGCTTCTCCCCTGTCTCCCCACTTCTCCTCACAAACATGTCAAATCCTGAGGCCACACTCCCTGCTGTATTGCCTCACCTCCCTTTCACTTTCAACACGACATCATTGGGTTTCTATACCCACCATTACATTAACACTTCCTTGATAAAAGTCAGCAATAGCCCTCTGGTTGTCAAATGGTGTGGGCTACGCTGAGTCTTCATTTTGGACCTCTCAGCTGCACTGAACACTTTTTGGCACTGTATTCCCAAGACTTTCCTGGATTTCCTCCCTGACATTCTGTGACACCTCCGCTACCACAATGATTTCGCATGTGTGAGAACACATTCAGAGTCTCCTTCCTTGAATCCTCTTATTCAGGTCACTCCTAGAATGTTCTCCCTCTGTTCTCTTGATTCCATCCTCTCCCATTCCCTCAGGTATTCTGTCTACCTTTCATGCTCTCATGTGTGTCTCCCGCACCCTCTCCATCACCTCAAGTCACGTTACCAGCACGCTCATGTCACTCCGTGAAGTAAACACATACACACTCCTCCTATGCTCTGTTCTCCACCTCCATACATTGTAATTTTCTAATTTTTCTTCTTTCCTTGAAAGCCAAGGTTCTGGAAGAAAGAACTAACACTTGCTGTTTCATCATCACCCACCCATTCTTCAGCCCAAAGATGAATTTGTTCAAAAGTAAATGAAGCTGTACGTCAGGACCCCTCATTGCATGGACCCCCCAGGGCTCTGTACATGGTTTTAAGTTCATAATTATGTATCCTTTTTCTTATAAAGGAGCCACTCAAATTATACAGTTGAAGACCACCCATAATTTGGACCCCTTCATACCTCAGTGCACTGGAAAATGGCTTCCAATGTAACTATTCCTCTGAAACTACTGTGACACAGATTACAATTTAATTCTTAATAAACACTACGTAATTCTTAGTCTATTTGACTTCTTTGGGATTTTGTCACAAGGAGCTAATTATCTCTTCTTTCTTAAAGTTGCCCCTCATTTTAACTTCCATCCCTCTCTGGATCCCTATGTATCTTCTGCAACTCCTCATTCTTTTTCTCTCCTTGCTTGCCCATGCCCTACATTTAATCAATCATCAATCCTGTCAAGTTTACCTCTAAAAGTGTACCTCTCCTGGATTCTCTCCACAGTCATTCAGACTTGCTCTTGGCTTCTACCCTCATAAGTTCCAATCCCTATAATTATGTCATCTCTCTGCCTTCACCTACCCCCACCATTAAAATCCTTCAAGGTGTCCCATAGCTTGATGATGAAATCCCAACTCCTCACAATGACATACAAACCCTTCCATGGCATGTTTTCTCCTTTTCCAGCCTCATTTCAAAACATGGCTCAATAAGTATTCTAAGCTCCAGCCAGAATACTGGCTGTTCCCAGAAGGCACATCTGTGATTTGGACCCACTTCTTCCTACATCTAGGAATGATTTCTCATTCTCTTCTGTTCCCCCACCCATTATTCTATCTAACTCCTACTCAACCTTTAATATTCAGCTTAAGAATCACTCCTCGGAAGGGAAGGAAAAATAAAAGGAGATAAAAGCAGACAGGGAGGCAAACCAAAGAGACTCCTAACTATAGGGATAAACTGAGGGTTGCTGGAGGGGAGCTGAGTGGGTGATGGGGTAACTGGGTGATGGGCATTAAGGAGAGCACTTGATGTAATGAGTACTGGGTGTTATACGTAACTGATAAATCGCTAAATTCTACCCCTAAAATAATAATACAGTATATGTAACTAAATTGAATTTAAATAAAAAAATTAAAATTAAAAAAAAGAATCACTCCCTGAATACCCTCTTTTAAACAGAGCTGGTACTACTTTTGTATGTTGGAATAACATTCTATTGTCTCTATGATAGTATTTATCAAAGCACATTGTAATTGCTGATTTAGCTGTCTGCTTTCCCTACTAGGAACATTCCTTAAGAACAAGTAATATGCTTAACTCATCCTGTACACTTAGTCCCAAATATAATGCTGGGCACAAAGTAGGCTCTCAACAAGTGTTTGTGAAAGAAATGAGTAAATAAGTTAATGAGTGTTAAATACCCTTTGACAGAATTAGTTTGGGAGTTTTTCCCCTCTATCTTTTTCTGCCTAAAAAAGCCTAAACTTTCTTTTAAGCTTTGATAATAAGTTGAATATCCTATTCTCTATTTGAAATGATTAGTTTGATTCCTTTTGAATATTTTATGTTCATGAAATTTTTTTCATCAATCTAATCAATATTTATCCAGTGCCACATGGTACCTGTACTAGACTCTTTGGAGTTCCCAAACCATGAAGAACCAGCCAATGAAAAATGTTCCTACCAATCGGGTTGATATCATCTGTGATAATCAGCCATACTTCCAAGTTTGAAGAGAATTTATTCACATGAAAAGAATTAGAGATAGCACAAGACCACGGAGGTCTAATTTCAACAAATAGCAATGCAAAGATTGACAGTGAGTGACAAAGTTAGGATACTGAAATAAGAACTCTGAAAGCCTGAATTCACACACCCCTCCAGTAGTTTTTCATCTGGAAATTGAAAAGATAATTCTTTAGCCTGCTGTTGACTCTACACCCTCCCAGCTCACTGAAGACTTAAGGCACCCTGAAAAGCGTCACATACAGTAGATGTAACAGGATAAGAAGGGATGGAGGGATAGGCAAAAGAAAAGAAATGACACATTTGATGAGACCAGGATATTAACAAAGCATATATGATAAATAGGAAACAATAGCTAGGGTAAGGTCTCTTTGAATCATCCTCCAAAATGAAAGATAGTCTCTTCTTTTTCTACCCCCATGAAGTGAAGTGATCATGATTAAAGATTCGTGGAAGAGGGGGCTTGGGAGTCTTTTCCTGTCTAACTCTGACTTTCTCATTCTTTTTTTTTTTTTCTCCCAGAGGGTGCCTTTAGCTTATGAAGAAACTGTATCTCTAAAGAGCACATATTGGTCCATTTGAGTCCAGAAAAAAGGAAAAGAAACAAGTAACCATGTACTACGACTTACTCTACATTCTTCTAGGTCACAGGCTCAAAGGGTAAAACTAAAAGCACTTGTAGATCTTCTTCCAGCTTAATTTGTCTAATTAATTTGAATAGGAAAAATAGCCAAGAATTTGGGGTGGAACTCCGATCTGGAGGAAATATTATTCATTTTGACAAAATTCTACTAAACAAATATGTTTACATATACTCACTCATGCCTTCAACAAATATTTACTAAATGTTTATTATGAATCAAGCTCTGTCCTAGGTACTAAAAATACAGAAATGGGCATTGTACAAAAATAATGCAAAGAAGGGGATGGAGAGTGCTGAGCAGAGTGGGTCATTTAGAATAGTTTGGTTATGGAAGGGCTCACTGAAAAGATGACCTTTGACTAAGACTGGAAGGAGATGAGGGAATGTGTCATGGGGATATTTGGGAAAAGAGGCAATGAGCCATGGTGGCATCTGGGAGATGAACTTTTCAGGGAAAGAACAATAAGTGTCAACCTCCTGAGAAAGTAAAACTTTAGAGCAACAAGCGTTTTAGAGAAACAAAGATGTGAGTCAGTTGGCTGGATACCAATGAATGAAGGATGAAATAAGGGAAGGCCAGAGTTAACTCAGCAGTTAAGGATAAATCACGTAGGGCCTTGCAACCAGAGGCAGGTGGTAGCTCTTGCTCTGGATAAGATAGGAAAAGAAGAGCTTCCAGCAAACAAGTGGCCTGACCTGAGGTGAGTATTAAAGAGTGAGGGTAGGTTCTGTGTACACATGCTAAGAGTACATTTTCAGCAATAAATGTGTTCCTCTAAAAACTCTTAAGTTACACTTTTAAAAATCAAATATTGCTTACATTAATTAAAGGATAGCTATTTTAATTAAATCATTGCATTATGGAGATGTCATTGTAAAATTCAGAAAATGGGACATTCCAAGGTCAAATGTCCAGGTTTGGTTTTGTTTTGTTTTGTTTTAACAACAAATGGGGAATCTACATATTAACTTGAAAAATGTATGAGACAATTGGGGAATACGCAAACACTAACTGGATATTGGTGATATAAAAGAATTATTATTTAATTTTTGGCTTACAATTTTTAAAAAAGTGCTTCTCTTTTAGAGATAAATACTAAGATGTCCACAGATTAAATGATGGAATAGCTGGGATTTGCTTCAAAATAATGAAGTTGGAGGGGGTGGGAGATGGGGTGAGGGAATTAGATGAAATAAGATGAGCCACAGGTTAACTGTAGAAGCTGAGTGACAGGTACACAGGGGTTCCTTTTGCTATCATCTTTGCTTTTATACTTGTTTAGAAATTTCTGTAGCATAAATTTTTAAGATATAATCAATGGGATTGTTTTATAAAATGAAGAATGACCTAGTTAAAAAAAAAATACACATCGGACACTTGAAATTTGATGCAAAAAACAATGATGTTTAAAGGAAATCTTCATCCATTCATATCTGATTATCAAACTTCTTATGTCTATTTTTTTTTAAGATTTTATTTATTTTAGAGAGAGAGCGTGCAGAGGTGGAGAAAAAAAAGGGAGAGGAACAAGCAGACTCCGTGGTGAGCATAGAGCCTGATGCAGGGCTCAGTCCCAGGACCCTGAGATCATGACCTGAGATGAAATCAAGGGTAGGACGATTAACCAACGGAGCCACACAGGCGCCCCCTTGTGCCTATTTTTAAGGCACTCAGTGTGGTGATGTGGACAGAGCATGGGCTGGAAGAAGAGAAGCAGGTATGGTGGGTTCATCTTTGCCACTAACTGACTTTGCAACCCTGAGCTGGTGACACAAGGACCATGGAGTTCTGTTTCCTCCTTTAAAATAATAATAAAAGACTCAGCTCAGATACTGACTAAGGTTTCTTCCAAATCTAAGACATAATCTTTGTGTAGTTGATTTGCATTAATTTCAATTTTAGTGACTGCCGTAGAGCAAACATATGTTACCAAAGGGTGAAATCCAATGGAACCAAGCTACAATCCTGAGAGATCCAAAAATCTGCCTGAGAATTCAGTGATTCCATTACTTCAATTCCAGATTCTTCTTACAACAAAGCTAAATAATTAAAAGTAGAGAATAATTCTCTTAGCGGGGGGTCTGAATACTTTTTCTGTAAAGGGCCAGATAGAAAATATCTTCAGCTTTGCTGCCCATAATGTCTTCATTGGAACTACTCAACTTTGCTGCTATTATGCAAAAGAAGCCATATGGAATGCATAAATGAATCCGGGTGGCTATGTTCCAAGACACTTTATTTACCAAACAGGCAACAGGCAGCATTTGGACCACAGGCTATAGTTTGCTGATCCTGATTATTTAGTATAATCAGATATTAGTATAAGAATCTTAATAATCAGATAGTAATATGGAGATAGTAAGTCATATTCATCTGTTTCACTTTTTCTTAATTCTCATTTTTCCTGTAGCCTAATCATCACAGTGAGTAACAATGCAATCCAGTGCTATCTATTTTTATATGATAAGTCTGGTCTCCTGCCATTATCTCCACTGTTTCTACGCTAGTGCAAATCCCAACATCTCTTGCTTAGATTACAGGTATAACCTCTTTATTGTGCTTTGCAGATGTTGTGATTCTTACAAATTAAAGGTTCGTGGCAACCCTATGTCAAACAAGTCTATCGTTACCCTTTTTCCAATAGCATTTACTCACTTTGCATCTGTGTCACATTTGAGTAATTCTTGCACTATTTCAAATGTTTCTATTATTATTACATTTGTTATGGTAATCAGTAATCAGTGGTTACCACTCACTGAAAGCTCAGATGATTGTTAGCCTTTTTTAGCAATAAAGTACTTTTCAATTAAGGTTGGACATTGCTTTTTAGACACAATGCTATTGCACACTTAATAGACTACAGTATACTGTAAATACAACTTTTATATGCACTGGGAAACCAAAAAATTCATTTGACTCGCTGGCTTTATGGTGGTGGGCTGGAACTGAGCCCACTGTATCTCTATACCCACGCTGTCTCTGCAGTCTCTGAGTTATGTCTGCACTACAATATGTCTCTTTTTTTGTGTGCCCTGTTGTAATCCACTCTCTGCACATGGGTCAGAGAGATCTTTTTCTTTTTTTAATTTTATTTATTTATTTTGAGACAGAGAGTGTGCAAGTGGGGGGAGGGGCGGTGGGAGAGAGAATCTCAAGCAGACTCTACACGGAACAAGGCTAGATCTCATCACCCTGAGATCATGACCTGAGCCCAAATCAGGAGTCGGATGCTTAACTGACTGAGCCACCCAGGCATCTCTACCAGAGAGATCTTTCAATGAGGAAACTAAGATTATGTCAATGTCTTGCTTAAAACCCTCCCTGGTCTCTGCAATCCCTCCTTGTAGGTTTCAACGCTCCCATGACTTCCAGAACTGCATCCCCCATTACTCTGCCTCTTTTGCTCAATGCTACAAGCATTCTTTCTCTGTTGAACATGCTAAGCTCCTTCCTATCTAAGGACATTTGTGCTTACCATCCCTTCTGTCTGAAATGCCTCTTTTGCAGATCATCATGGGTTGCTTCTGACTCAACACTTATGTCTCACTTTAAAGATCCCCTCTTTGGGGCGCCAGGGTGGCTCAGACGGTTAAGTGTCTGACTCCAACTTTGGTCATGATCTCCAGGTCCTGGGATGAGCCCCTGTCAGGCTCCCTGCTCAGCAGGGTGTCTGCTTCTCCCTCTGCCACTCCCCCCTTCATGCTGTCTCTTTCTCTCTTTCTCTCTCTCAAATAAATAAACTCTTTTTTTTTTTAACTCTTCAGTATTTTTATTTTTATTTTTTTTTCCCCAAATAAATAAACTCTTAAAAAAAAAAAATCCCCTCCTCAAAGAGGCTTTCTCTGACCACTATACCCTCCCCTTCACCATTTCACAAACTATCACACCTTTCTATTTCTTCCTAAAACATATCACCATTTGGAATGACATGACTATCTACCTGCATACTTACCATATGTTAATCCCATCATATTGTGGGTTCTTTAAGCAGGGCAACTTTATTTTATTGACTCATGTATCCCCAGCCCTTAAAAAAGTGCTTGTCATGCAACAGGCATGCAATAAGTGTTGAATAAATGAATAAGTCATCCTTCAATATTTTTGCATTTTTAAAGGCCCATCTTTTTCAAGATGGAATGATGCTGTACACTTATATTAGTTAGGGTTGCCAAACTATTCTAAGAAAAGGGTCCTCAATGGTATGAAGGTTCTCACACAGTTAAGAGTATATTTTGGCTCTCACGGCAATACTGGGCACATGGACAGGTTTGCATCCCCTCGATCCAGCCATTCCGGAATCCAGGCTGGTAAAGGCTCTAACATCTACAGTAGGTGGCTTCCTAGCTTGCTCTGAGGTATCTTTAAGTTTAGCCACCTTGAAGATAAAAGATTATGAAAGAAAAAAACCTAGTTGCTGTTTGGGGTAACACAGGTCACCTGGGCTCACATTTCATTGGCTTGCACTCGGTCACGTGGCTGCACCTAGATGCAAGGAATGCTGGGAAGTACAGCGGTTGCCTGTGCTGACCCTTCCCAGTAACAACTACTCTGTTGGAGTGGGAGCACAGATTTTTGTCAGATAGTTAAGCCTCTCTGCCAGGGCGCCCACTCCTAAACTCCAGCCCCTAAACAGTCAGCTGCCAGCCAATTTTAAACGTGGTGGCTACAGAGCTAAAGCCGCAGGATAAATAAACCCAGATAAGTGATTTTCACAAAATCAAGAGCAATTCACACTTAATAAAATCAAACTTGTCTGATATAAATCCTTATCTTCACTACTAATTCTTAGATTTTACCCTCTCTGTACCTCAACCCAGGACTTCCTACATCGTATCAATCACACCTCACCTGACTTTGCCTAAAATCCCTTCACTATTACGTCCCAGCCCCCAATTCTTTCTCCATGTTTCATTTTTCTCTGACCAACTAAGTCATTCCTGTGATTCTGTAGGTTCATTCCTCATCCCACTTCCCCGACTGCTTTTCTAAAACTTCCCCAAGATTTAATCTGGAAAAGTCACAATTCGTACTTGAAATATTCACAGAATAACTATTATAGATGTATATAAATCACCAAAATATTTTTTAGAAGTCTATCTCTGATTTTGGGGAAACATGTATAATTTTTATGTTATTCCTTTTACTATCTACATTTTTCATACTCTGCATATACTTTTGAGCAAAAATAAAATAAAAGTAAACTTCCAATCAACTTACAGTCCTCTGTGTACTTCCCCTTACCCAATTCCCAATGCCTCATTAGAGTTTGTTCTGCTTTTGCTGTATTTTTAAAGAAACTTCATTGCTTGAAAAAGAGGAAAGTAGCTTCTGAAAAATCTGCATTTTGCATCTTTTCCTTTAATCATGTAACATGCTTGCCTGGTAAAGAGCTTTAATATAAAAAAAGATAGATTTTTATAGCTACCAATCTAACATAGAATGGGACATTGGACAAGATTTTAGTTTGTCTCATTATATCACTGCTAAAATTTTATCCATAAACAATTCGGGAACCTCATTTTAAGTAGCAACTTCTACCTCCTCTCTCTAATTTGCTCAGAACTGCTAAAAAGAAGCAAGACTGAAAAAGTTTAGTTATCTTTTCCCTTTCCCTTCAGTGAAGGGATCACAGCTGTTCCCAAACATCAGACAACAGAGAAAAATAAAAAGCCAAAGGATAAAAAAAAAAAAATCTAACAAATGGAGATGGCCTTTGAATAATGGAAAATTCATATTACGTGGCACCTGATGTCACACAGGTCTTCAGACTAAACAACGAATTATTGAACCACTAGAAGCTATTTTTCTCTGTCCCTTCCCAGGCTCCATAAACAGTGGGCAAATGAGCATCCAAATTAAAAAATGTGTTGGTCTTAGTTCATCCTCCAAATATAGGCCTTCATTGCCCTTCCAAAAGTGAAGAAATCTCAATGTGTAAACAAAAGCGAAATGTGCTTCTGATGTCACTCTAATGACCCACAGAGACTTTGATTCCTTTGAGCAGTTCAGAGCCACGTAGTACAGGACCCCTTCCACACTTGGGTGCCACGGAGACAAGAGTCTAGCACCCACTCCTTAACCTCCCTACAAACACAGCTCTCCAAACCAAGCCACAGTCTTTCCACCCAGAATTCTTACACACACACACACATTTGCACCTTCTATTATGAGTCTGATTTAAGAATTTGATATTTGTTTTAACACCATAGCCCGCATCCCCAGAACTGCCCTCCTTTGTACTTGTTCAATCAATTCTAATTTTTCCAGATCATTTAAATTCTTTCAATTGTCTTACTCTTGCTGAATAACAATCACTCCATCTGTACCGCCACAGTTTCGTGACCGAATGTAAAAGTTCTTTATGGACAAAATGTTTCATCTTTTCAGTCTTCACGTCGTGGCATGGCATGGAACGCTCCAGTGCACTGACTACCACTGGATTCCCCAATCATATTTAAGTATGTCTACCTAAGAGTAACATGGACGAAAATGTTTTCTAGTGAAATCCTATTTCCTACACTGATTTCTTTGTTTTCTTTCCCCAGCAATGAAACATCACTGTGTGGTTATGCAAGTGGAACTGGATCTTGAGTACTTCTATGCAAACTGGAAGAAGGACTTGCCCATGTGCACACATGCACAGAAACACCACCCAGACTTGTAATGAGGTAAGCGTGTCATAGGAGCAGATTAGTGGGAGTTAAGTGACTGCAGAGAGGAAATATTGATTCCAGTTAACTAAGTCAACACAAAGCATGAGCACTCAGCACCAAGTCAAACTTCCCTGTAAAGAATAATACCTTCCTGGAGTGGTATTATTCACTCCGCTTTTTCCTCACTACATATACCTACATGGGCACACTTCACCTCGTCCATCATCTGCACGTCTAATCGCCCAGTGGTAATTGTGATTTGATGACTACTAAGCTAGGATAGTCATGTATCTCATTTTCATGTATTAATTGCAACCACACTATTAGATAGGTATTTTCCTATTTTAGTGATAATGATAAAGACGCAGGACTGCTGGCTGTGGCTGTATTTTTCCACCTAAGCTGTAGCTCCTGGCAAGCAGCCCCTCTCATTTGCCTGCAGCTCTCATCATGTTCTCGTGACCGTTCCTTCCAGTTGTCCCTGCAAGCCTAAGGGAGGTGTGGGGGCTTCTGACTTTTACTAGTCCTAGATGCTCCCTCATTGCTTGTCAAATCTCTCAACGCTGCCTGTTCCTCTTCATTAATAAATAGCCCCTTCATTCAACTCTCCTCATTAGCCAAGTCGAAGAAGCAAAGACTTATTCACAGCACAAAGGTAAACACTAACAAAGATGATACAATCCACTAAAAGATGGGTAGAAAAGATGGAGAGTAAAGAAGGGGAAAAAGGAAATACCCTAATTTTATCATTGCTTCCAGTCAGGAGTCAATGGAGACCATCTAAAACCAAGCATTAAAGCTTTTTCATAAAGTTAGAGTTGTAATGGTAATTTCTCAAGCAAAACCAAAAATACATATACACAACACAGTCTGAACAAACAGGCCATACAGTGAAACAAGTTTTTAAAAGAGAAAGAATAACTTCGTAAGAGAAAAATGAGACCAAACATATTTGTCATATAACAATGTACTGAACTTGCCAGCATGAAAAGATGTTTATACTGAATCACAAAGCCCAAGAAAATCTCTGTTGGCCCAAGAAAATCACAAGACCAGTCCGGATTCAGGGGTGAGGAAGTGATTTTATCCACTGATGAGAACTGCAAAGTACCATTGCAAATCATGTGGATAGAGACAGAGGGGAACAGTTAGGACCACTGCCCCAACAATCTACCACATAACTCATTCACCAAATCACTTTCCAAAAGAAGTAACCATTTGCCGTTCCCTCAACAATGTGTCAGAATTTATTTTACTACAGGTAGTGTTTTGTTTTCTTTGTGGTTTATTTGTTGTTTTTTGCAGGTTTCTTTTTGCAATCTTGTTCATTTTTGTTTTGCACTTTTATTGTAAGGTATATTTCTAAGAATTTTATCTTTTCATTGATTTCTGAATAGTAATTTATGCCTATCTATAGTACTAAGTTCTCTTATTGTTTGAGTAGTTTTTCAACATGGATTTTCCAAGCATATGGTCATATTATCAAAGAGTAATTTTATACCCCCTTTCTAATTTTTTATCTCAAATCAAATGTTTTATGCTCCTGTTCAATTGTGTAAGCTAATATTCCCCAGAACGTTAATATTGCTAATAATAGCGATATTAATGGATATATTTACTTTATTGCTGACTTTAATGAAAATGTGTCTAATGTTTCTTAAGAACTTACTGGCTTTGGGATGAGAAAGATATATTTTATCATCTTAAAATCTTTAACAACTTTTTATACCTTGTAATCCAGTTATTCCTAAGGTGTAGGGCTATAATGGAATCATTCATGGATAACTCTTAGGAAAAATAATCAGAAAATATTCTGCTTCTTGAAATCAACCCTCAGAAAATAATCTCAACTGTACCAAACAATCAAATACAAAGATTTTTAGCACTGTGTAAGTTGTAGTAGGACAATCTAGTGCTATAAGCTAGAGGTCTGATTCAGTGAACCAGTGGTTAATGATGGCACCAACCAGAGGTAATACAATAGTCGTTAAGACATACATTAAGAAATATGTGACAGAATTATTAAATTAAAAATATAAATTACATTGTTAAGCATAAATATGCAAAAATATATACTTTTAAAAATATACACAGGAAAATAAAACCCATGAGCAATTCTGTGTAGCTTTTACTAATAGAACTATGTTAATCTTTTTTCCTACTTTTCTGTATTTTGAAACTTCAGAGAAAATGTATTGCTTATAGAAAACAAATAGCAAAATTTATTGAATGGCAGGGAACTTGATATCAACAAGGAGGCCAAGCATGGACTCCACTCCAACTCTGACATCACACTGGTCTTAAATTCAAGCAAAAACGTGCAACCAATATACAAATGGTATATTCAGTCAATTCAGTCAGTTAATTAATTGGACTGATTCTTTTTTTTTCAAAATTAGTTGGCAAGAGCTTCGACAGAATTAGGCATACTAACTAGATATTTCGGCCTTTCATATGCTTAGCTGCAGGACAAGGCTACAGAGGAGGTAATTGTTTTATATCAGAAACCAGAGTCTGGTCATGTCCATTTGGTCATATGGGGGAAGAGTGATGTCAAGTGTGTATTATGTATACTTCTCTTCCTCAAATGCATAAACATACCTCTATTTATTTGATTTATTCTTCATCCTCTCCCACCCCATACACTATAATCATCTAATGTAAGCTTTATATTTCTGCCTTTTTTCCTGGTTGTATTTCTCCTTAAGGGGCAATGTATTGTGGTAAAGGAACGGGAGATATTGAAAAGACTTGTCTTGAGACTTACCTAAAGAAGATGCTTCAAGCCTCATCCGTGGTTACCATTGCTCTAACTTCAGAGTTCCAGAGAGAGGCAGTGGTGGGATTTTTGTCCATTCTCATCTCTCACATTGCATATGAGTCCATTCCTTTTTCTTCTGTTCTTTCTGGATTCCCTTTACAATAGGTTGTACCCTATACAATGAAAATCATTCCATTTAAAAATTATTAAAATAGTTACTCAATCAAGATAGCTTGCTCAATGGCCTGTCACTCATCACCTTTGTGTCTGTCATTCTTGTTCTTTATACCGAAATCTCCAAAGATTTTTCCTGATATAACTTTTAGGTCTCATGCTCCTGTTTTCATTTTCACATTGCTCTTAATATTGGCAGCTTGTCTTTCCGTTATCTTTCAACTGAATACTTTTATAAATTAGTCAGTGCTTTTTATATTAACAACCTCACAGCTCTTTCTGTGTGTAATATCTTGCTGACATGAATATAACTTTGACTTGATGTTAATGGAAAAATCTGTACCATGGTGGACTTCCAAAGGTATTTCTTTATAGGAACATCACTCAATGACAGCCATGAACTTACTGGTGTGATTGAGTTTATGTCAGTAAAATTCAGCCATAGACCCAGGCGGGACTTTGGGATACCCAATAATTATCGACTATTTAATGAAAATATATAACATTTGCATGGCATTTATAGCCATGTTATAAATGGCATTTAATTATATATATATATAAATATAACATTTAATTACATATATATTATTTAATATAATTGTATGGCATTATAGCCACTGTCATATTCATATCTTATTCTATCTTTCAAATGACCCTGAGAGTGAAGTATTATTGTTGCTAGTAGCATATGAGAGCAAAAGAACCTAAGGCTGAAAGACATCGAGTAAATGCTTTCCAAAGTTCATTAACAAATAGCAGAAAAGACATTATTGTTCAATCAAATTCTTATCATCATAGATGGGCAGTAACACCTGCTCCCATAAAGTGAATATATTAAATTTTAATAACAACAACATGATCTTGGTACCATATTTACATTGAAGCAAGGAAGTTACTGACTGTTCTACCATTAAAATTTATTTCATTCATTCTTCTAATCTCTCTTGTATATGTGTTGTGCTTGCATAGTTGAGATCAAACTATATGCATACTTATCTATTTCTTTTTCTTTTAAATTATAACATGTGCTCTTTACAAACGTCATTTTAAATGTCTCCATACTTGTTCATCTCATTTCATTTAACCATCTTATTACTGTTTATCATGTAAGCCTCTTCCATATGCATGCATGGGTGTGCTTCCAGGATCATTTTTATGCATGAAGCATTTCATCTTATTTCCTTAGATAAATTTCTATCAGTGAATGGAAAACTACTAATACTTTTAAGGTTCTCAATACACTTTGGAATGCTTTCCAAAGAGTTGTATTGATTTAAATTCCCACAGCAGCGTATGAGAAAATACTCTTGCCAGTATTAAGTAATTTACATTTTATAATTTTGATAAGTTCATAATCAAATATATTATTGATGTTAACTGACATTTTATTCACTCATGAGTGAACATTTTCCCATGTTTTCAGCCACTTTGCCATTTGTATTTCCACTATTATAAACTCTTTGTTGACAAGTTATTTTTTGAAATCTTAGTCTGTCTTAATCTAAATATGCAACTTATACATGTGTGTCTTACATAAATTTTGTATGTTAAACATTTTAGCCTTTTCTCTTTAATATTTATTGTAATTATCTCCAAATCTGTAAGCTACTTAGTAAATTGGTCTTTAATTTTAAGCAACCATTTAAAAAAAACCTTGATTACGGGGCACCTGGGTGGCTCAGTCGGTTAATCATCTGACTCTGACTCTTGATTTTGGCCTCAGTTCATGGATTCAGGGTCATGATATCGAGCCCCACATTAGGCTCCATGCTGAACATGCAGCCTGTTTAAGATTCTCTCTCTCCAAGGGCACCTCTCTTACACTGCTGGCAGGAATGCAAGCTGCTACATCCACTCTGGAAACCAGTACAGAGTTCCTCAAAGGGTTAAGAATAGAGCTCCCCTACGACCCAGCAATTGCACTACTAGGTATTCACCCCAAAGATACAAATGTAGGGATCTGAAGAATCACTTGCATCCCAATGTTTATAGCAGCAATGTCCACAATAGCCAAACTATGGAAAGAGCCCAGATGTCCATTGACAGATGAGTGGATAAAGATGTGCTGTATATATATACAATAGAATATTATGCAGCCATCAAAAAATGAAATCTTAACCACTTGCTATGATATGGCTGCAACTAGAGTGTGTTATGCTAGCAAAATAATCAATCAGAGAAAGACAATTATCATATGATTTCACTCATATGTGGAATTTAGAAACAAAACATAGGAGCATAGAGGAATGGAGGGAAAAATAAAATAAGATGTAATCTGAGAGGGAGAGAAACCATAGGAGACTTTTAACCATAGGAAACAAACTGAGGGTTGCTAGAGGGGTAGGAGGTGGAGGTTTGGGGTAACTGGGGGATGGACATTAAGGAGGCACATGATGTAATGAGCACTAGGTGTTATATACAACTGAATCACTGAACTCTACCTCTGAAACTAATAATACATTGTATGTTAATTAATTGAGTTTAAATTTACAAAGATTCTCTCTCCCTCTCCCTCTGTCCCTCCCCACCTTGTACTTGCTCTTTCTCTCTCTCTGATAAAAAAAAAAACAGAAACACATTTAATTGTAGTGAAATCCACTATCATTACCAAAGTAATTTCTTTCATTGCTTTTCAAAATAGAAGATATCCATGCAGATATTGATAAATATTTATTTGTATGTTTCTGGTTTTTTATGGTTTTAAATTTTATTAAATTTATAACTTTAAAAATTTCATCAAATATTCTAGTGCAATTGACATGTACTGGTTAATCATTTAATTGATATTGATTAATCAGTCTTCGTATGATTTATTGAATGATCCACAGCTCTCTTATTGCTTTGTGATGTTTAATCATCATATAATCATGCTTTCTATGAAAAAGACTTTTTCTGGTCCATTTATTTTGTCACTTTAGTTTAATATCATTCTATAATTTAAATCATTATAGCATTACAAAGAATTAATTAATTTAATTAATGTCTGAAGAATCTCTTCTGTGTTCAGTACTTTCATTTTCAAATATTCTATTCACACCTCAAGGAAAATGTTGATTCCATATTCTTTTATATATATATTTTTAAAGATTTTATTTATTTATTTGACAGAGAGAGAGAGATCACAAGTAGAGAGGCAGGCAGAGAGAGAGGGGGAAGCAGGCTCCCCACTGACTGGAAAGCCCGATGCGGGGCTCGATCCCAGGACCCTGAGATCATGACCCGAGCTGAAGGCAGAGGCTTTAACCCACTGAGCCATCCAGGCGCCCCTCTTTTATATTTTTTAATTCTAAGAAAATCCTGAAATATAAAGTAATTTGTAAATTACATATTTTTCTCTGGGAATCCTCTCATGTTTCTTGGTAAGTTTTGCAGGATTCTTTCTTAGGTTTTGCTAATATCTATTAACTTTTTTTCTAAAAATATGCTCTAGGATTCTTCAGTGTGTTTTATTTCTAAATTTAGTCTTTTACCATGAAAATAATACATGAATGTATTTGAAAATGCAAACGGTACAAAAAAATTTCTTTTATTTCAATCCTACCTCACAAATGTGATTACTATTAAACATTTTTAAGTATCATACCTCAAATTTTCTACATAATGCATGTATATTTCAACACACACACATTTTGGAAGCCTTGGATACATGGTATTGTCATTTTGATTTTCTCATTTTGCAATGTGCCTTGGCAATTTATTTTAACCATTTTTTTATTAATATATAATGTATTATTTATTCTAGGGGTACAGGTCTGTGATTCATCAGTCTTATACAATTCACAGAGCTCACCATAGCACATACCCTCCCCAATGTCCATCACCCAGCCACCTATCCCTCCCACCACCCTCCCCTCCAGCAACCCGCAGTTTGTTTCCTATGATTAAGAGTCTCTTATGGTTTGTCTCCATCTCTGGTTTCATCTTGTTTCATTTTTTCCTCTTTTCTCCTATGATCCTCTGCCTTATTTCTCAAATTCCACATATCAGAGAGATCATATGATAATTGTCTTTCTCTGATTGACTTATTTTGCTTAGCATAATAGACTCTAGTTCCATCCACATCATTATAAATAGCAAGATTTCAT
>CM052887.1:79285731-79339869 GCA_028534135.1 Potos flavus | reverse complement strand
ACATCTACTGTTTTCCAGAGTGGATGTACCAGCTTGCATTCCCATCAGCAGTGTAAGAGGGTTCTCCTTTTTCTGCATTCTTGCCAACATCTGTCATTTCCTGACTTGTTAATTTTAGCCATTCTGACTGGTGTGAGGTGGTATCCCATTGTGGTTTTGATTTGTATTTCCCTGATGCCAAGTGATGTGGAGCACTTTTTCGTGTGTCCATTGGCCATTTGGATGTCTTCTTTGCAGAAATGTCTGTTCATGTCTTCTGCCCATTTCTTGATTGGATTATTTGTTCTTTGGGTGTTGAGTTTGATAAGTTCTTTATAGATTTTGGATACTAGCCCTTTATCTGATATGTCATTTGCAAATATCTTCTCCCATTCTGTAAGTTATCTTTTGGTTTTGTTGACTGTTTCCAAAGACCCCATCAAAAAGGAGAATTACAGACCAATATCCCTGATGCACATGGATGCAAAAATTCTCACAAAAATGCTAGCTATTGGCTAGTAAAGGATTATTCACCATGACCAAATGGGATTTATTCCTGGGCTGCAAGGTTGGCTCAATGTCTGCAAATCAATCAATGTAATATACAATATTAATAAAAGAAAGAACAAGAACCAAATGATACTCTCATTAGATGCAGAAAAAGCACTTTACAATGCATAGCATCCTTTCTTGATTAAAACTCTTCACAGTGTAGGGATAGGGGGTAGATACCTCAATATCATAAAAGCCATCTATGAAAACCCCACAGCGAATATAATTCTCAATGGGGAAAAACAGAGCTTTTCCCCTAAGGTCAGGAATATGGAAGGGATGTCCACTATCACCACTGCCATTTAACATAGTACTAGAAGTCCTAGCCTCAGCAATCAGACAACAAAAAGAAATAAAAGGCATCCGAATCAGCAAAGAAGAAGTCAAACTCACTCTTTGCAGATGATATGATACTTTATGTGGAAAACCCAAAAGACTCCATCCCAAAACTGTTAGAACTCATACAGAATTCAGTAAAGTGTCGGGATATAAAACCAATGCACAGAAATCAGTTGCATTTCTATACACCAATAACAAGGCAAGGAAAGAGAAATTAAGGATTTGATCCCATTTACAATTGCACCCAAAGCTATAAGATACCTAGGATTAAACCTAACCAAAGAGGCAAAGAATCTGTACTCAGAAAAGTATAGAATACTCATGAAAGAAATTGAGGAAGACACAAAAAAATCGAAAAACGTTCCATGCTCATGAATTGGAAGAACAAATATTGTGAAAATGTCTAGGCTACCTAGAGCAATCTACATTTTTAATGCAATCTCTACCAAAATACCATCAATTTTTTTCACAGAAATGGAACAAATAATCTTAAAATTTGTATGGAACCATAAAAGACCCCAAATAGCCAGAGGAATGTTGAAAAAGAAAACCAAAGCTGGTGGCATCACAATTCCAGACTTCAAGCTCTATTACAAAGCTGTAATCATCAAGACAGTATGGTACTGGCACAAAAACAGACACACAGATCAATGGAACAGAATAGAGAGCCCAGAAATGGACACTCAATTCTACAGTCAACTACTCTTCGACAAAGCAGGAAAGAATGTCCAATGGAAAAAAAGACAGTCTTTAACAAATCGTGTTGGGAAAATTGGACAACCACGTGCAGAAGAATGAAACTGGACCATTTCCTTATACCACACACAAAAATAGACTCGAAATGGATGACCTAAATGTGAGACAGGAATCAATCAAAATCTTTGAGGAGAACACAAGCAGCAACCTCTTCAACCTTAGCTGCAGCAACTTCTTCCTAGACACATCGCCAAAGGCAAAGGAAGCAAGGGCAAAAGTGAACTGTGGGACTTCATCAAGATAAAATCCCTTGGCAGTTTTTAAAAAATGTATTAAACTAATTTCTATTAATTGATATGTGTGTTGTTTCTTTTTCATTTTTGTGCACATATATGAGAAATCTATGAATTTTAAATATGGGCTTGTTGGGTTAAAGGATGGGTACATTTTTAAAATTTTGAAATACCCTATCAACCCACCCTCCAAAGAGGCTCTGTCAGTTTTATACCCTACAAAACTATAGGAAAGATACTCTATATCCTCCACAACAATGTATATTACAAACATCATACCTATTTAATTTGCTTCTCTTTAATTGAGAGTGATTTTGAGTCTTTTTCAAAAGACTATAAGGCATGTGTATGTCTTTTTCTATGAAACTTCATCGTGGGCTTTGCCAATCTTCTTGTTGAATAGTTTATCTACTTTTTATTAATAAGAACATAAAGGAAGTTTTACCTATTACTAAAAAATATGTTTGAGTTTGACTTTTTATTTTTTTCATGTTTTTGAATGAATTTGAAATTGTATTTAAAATTTAGCTATCATTTGGGGTGCCTGGGTGGCTCAGTTGGTTGGGTGTCTACCTTTGGCTCAGGTCATGATCTCAGTGTCCTGGGATTGAGCCCTGCATGGGGCTCCCTACTCAGTGGGGAGTCTGCTTCTCCCTCTTCCCTTCAACCCATTATGCTCTCTCTCTCTCCCTCTCAAATAAATAAAATCTTTAAAAATAAAAAAGAAAATTTTAGCTCTCATTTAATATTTATTTTCTCAGTTTTGTTGTTAAGGAATGCTATACTTATATTATTATTTAGCTTACCTTCTTTTCTTTAAGTAGTATTACAGTTTCATTTTACTTTTCCTAATATTATACCATTTCCCAGGTGAGGAGAATATGGCAATAATTTGGCTGAGGTCACAGAGCTATGAATGAGGAAACCAGAGAGTGAATCCAATTTGCTTAACACCAGAGTTGAATCAATGCCTCTATTCATGTCTTAAGGCCAAATGTATTTCATTATTCTCATTTTATTATCACCACATTACTCTTATTTTTTTAAAATATTTATTTATTTATTTTAGAGAGAGAGAGAGAGTGAGTGTGAGCAGGGGGAGGGGCAGAGGGAGAGGGAGAGAAGCAGACTCCCAACTGAGGGCATCATTGTCTTCTTCCTGACTTTAATGAGAATTCAAATATTTTATCAATTTAAATTTTTAAGAGCAAGTTTTTCATATAATCCTGTAAAATTGGGTTTTATTTTTATACATATATAAACAGAGACACTTCCAAATGTCTTCCCCCAAGAGAGATACATTTATATATTTTCCCAAGAGAGATATACCTATATAATTTTTAAAATATCCATTTAAAACTCAATACTGTCTCACTTCTAGCAAAAGGCAGTATTTTTAGATTGTTAAAGTTCTGTCATTTTTCAATCTAAAAGTATCATTTTGAGAAATCGATTTTGGTCCCATAGAGCTATTTAGCACTTTAATTCTTCTGTGACATCCCTATATTAAAAATTAATAAAAGGTAGTTCTGAACAATTTAATTTTGTATTCACTTTGATCTTTTATCTGATCACCTCTTTGAAAGAGTTTCAATAAAATATTTTTATGGTAAATAATTAATTTCACACATCATGGACAAGCGTTCTCAAGTTATCCTGATCTTTTTCTTTTTAAAAAGAGTGAACAGTAAGAAGCCTGGAGATATGTATACAAAGTCTTTGAAAGACAGACACATCTGCTGGTGGTTTTTCCTAGTGTTAAAAAAACTTGGTCCTGGCTTTCAATCACTGTAAGGAGACTGTTGAACAAATAATGAACAAAGTTAAACATTATTGCTAGCCTCAGCGTGCTATTATGAGAGAATGCATCAAAACACCCAGTGGGCAGAGGATAGGCAGGCAGTCATAGAAAGGTGGCTGCCTTCAGCAAAACACAGCAAACCAGTGACTTGTCTTCCTATGAAGTATTTTTATTAACCTCAGTTTCCAGGGAGAAAAAGGAAGAACACTGCTGGTTTGAGTTCAATTAGATGATTTCAAAAAGGTGTCTTAGGCGGTTTCAATGTTTATTGTCTCAAATGGAGCTACCATAGCAAAATGCCACTGACCACTTGGCATAAATGGCAAAAGTGTATTTTCTCATAGTTCTGAAAGCTAGGAGTCCAAGATCAAGGTGCCAGCATGATTGGTTTCTGGTAAGGTTTCTCTCCCTGGCTTGTAGATAGCCTACGCTCTTCTCTTTCTGGCCTCACATGCGGAGAGAGAGAAGAGAATAAGTAAGCTCCCCGATGTCTCTTCTTATAAAGGCACTAGTTCCACCACGAAGACCCTACCTCACAACCTCATCCAAACCTAATTATCTCCCAAAGCCCCCATCTCCAAAAACCGTCATACAAATGGGCAGAGGGCACAATTCAGCATAGCATCCTACCCCTAGGCCACCTAAATTCATGTCTTTCTCACATGCAAAATATTCATTTCTTTCCAACAGCCCAAAAGTCTTAACTCATTCCAGCATCAATTCTAAAGTCCCAAATCTCCCCCAAAATCATCTAAATCAAATATGGGGAAAGACTAAAGGTACAATTGATCCTGAGGCAAAATTCATATCTAGCTGTGAACTTCTGAAAGTAGACAAATTATGCGCTCCCAAAATACGGTGGTGAAACAAGTATAGGATAGACATTCCCATTCCCAAGGGAGAAATCAGAAGGAAGAAAGAGGTGACATATCCCAAGCAAGTTCAAAAGCTTCCAAGGCAAATTCTATTAGATGTTAAGGTTTGAGAATAATCCTCTTTGGCTCCATGTCCTGCCTTCCAGGACATGATGGCAGCATCACCCCTGGGGCTCCCTGTACCAAAATACGTATTAGTCAAGGTTTCCCGGAGAAATATATATATATATATACTCAGCAAGCTGGTGACCCAGGAAAGCCGATGGTGTAGTTATAGTCCGAGTCCAAGTCCAAGTCCAAAGACCTTACAACCCAGTGAACCAATGGTGCCCTGTCTGAAAGTCATCAGGCTTAAGACCCAAGGAGAGCCAATTTTTCAAGTCTGAAGGCAGGAAAAAACCATGTCCTAGATCCAACAGTCACCAGCCTGTATTCAGGCTTTTAGGTTTATTCAGGTACTCAACTGATTGCATGAGGCCCACCCACATTGGGGAGAGCAATTTGCTTTACTCGGTTTACCACTGCAAATGTTAATCTCTCTCAGAAACACCCTTAAGACATACTCAAAATAATGTGTGGCCAACTGTCTGGGCACCCCATGGCCCAGTCTAGTTAACCTATAAAATTAACCATCACTGTGTTCTTTCTGATTTGTGATTTTCTTTTGACCACAAAGAGTGAGTGAAGACAAATATCCCCCACAGCTTTGTGTCTGTTTGATGATACTCATCTTAGAAATGCCTGTCTCTATCTCAGACTTGCTGTCTTCAAGAACAGCATAATATGCCTGCCAGGGCTAAGATGCTCAACATATGGGATGTTTGAGAATTTCTAGATGAAAAGCAAAATGTTTCAATTTTATGTCATGGAAAAACAGCTGTAGTATGTTAGTTTATAGCAGCATTATGGAAAAATGTTACATAAAAAATATTTCAGGTAAACATTCCAATCTTTCCATTCACATTCTAAGGGAAAATTTCTCCTCTACCTTCTTTGGGTCTCTGGCTAGGCCGAAGAATTAAACTGATATTAAGCAGGAGAAAACCATACAAATTTTATTTAGTAATTTTGATATGTCCATGGGATCCTTCCCAAGAAAAGTGAACACCCCAAAGATGCAGTTAGAGCCAAAAGCTTACATACTAGATTGGGCAAAGAGTAGTAAATCATGAAAATGTGACAAGACGAAGGGGTTTGGTCAGGGCAGTTAATTACGGAAAAGTAACTAGGAAGATAAGAGTTAGTTTAACAAAGTCTGTTTCCACAGATTTCTTGGCCTTGACTCTCTGTCTCGGTGATAAGAATGCTTTCCTCCCCTGGTACAGACTGGGCACCTTTCACCTGGGAGTTTTATCTCCTGCTTTCAGGAAGAAAAAGGAAGGTCAGGATGTCCTTCATGCATCTGCTGTTCTTCAAGTGCCTTTAACTCAAGATAATCAATATGCCAGGATGGCATATTTTGGGGTGGCTGGCTCTGAACCCCTACAATTTCTATCAACATCTTCCCACAAAAGAAAATTCTACTATAAAACATCATTAAAATTAATTTGCCATTTTATAATATTAAGTCAACTATTAAACTGAGAATATTATATTGTTTCATACTATAAATAATGGCAGTTTCATATTGTGGAAAAAGATCTGTCCTAGTAGGAATCAGACATTCTGGGTTCACATTTTGTCCTTGAAAAAGTTCCCTACCTTATTTGACCTCAGCTTCCTTGTCTTGGAAATGGAGATGGGGCCATTCTGAGGATTAAGAGAGACTATAGGAAAGTCTTTTGTATATTCTGTTTTTAAAAATGCATTATTGTATCGCTTTAAGGGTATTTCATCTTAGAGAAGTTTTGAAATTATCTTGCGAAGTTATAATTTGTGTTACAAATGTCCATATTTGCTGTCTGTTGTTCTCCTTATGTGTACAGATTAGATAATTTCCCAATGCAACTGCAGATTCTTGTAATGAGTTTTCATCCATCCAGAAGATCATTAAACACACACTCACATGTACACACACACACACACACAGACACATACACGCACTCACAGTAGGGGCTATTAGCAAGTATTATGAATAAAAACGGCTATAATAAGGGCACTTGGGTGGCTCAGTCAGCTAAGCCTCTGACTTCGGCTCAGGTCGTGAGCTCAGGGTCCTGGGATGGAACCTGGGACGAATGTTGGACAGCCTTGCACTGGGCTCCGGGATCTGCCTGTCTCTCTGCCCCTCCCCTTACTCGGGTGCATGCATGTGTGCTCTCTGCTCTATCTCTCAAATAAATAAATAAAATCTTAAAAAAAAAAAAAGCACCCAGCTAATCCCTGCCCTTGAGCCACTTACAGTAGTGGAGAAGGAAGATGTTAACCCAATAATCAACTAAATGTAAAATTGTAATGCAGTGATGCATAAGAAAAGCCTTTCACCTAATCAGGAAGATCAGGAAGAACCTCTCTTGGAAAGGGACACTTAAGCCAAGATTTGTCTAGCAGATGAATAGGAATTAACAGAGGAAAAATGGGAGCAGGTAAAAGCCCGAGCATGGAGCGTGGCCAGCTCACAGGACAGAACGAGCGCCAGAAGGTTTGGCATGAAGAGAGCTTGAATGGGGGATGAAATCAGGTTAGGGGGGCCTTCAGGGCCTACTTTAAAATTCACATTGAGAAGTTACGGAACAGGGAAGCAAGAATTCAGATAATGAATTCAGTTACTGATGCAAGCTTTGGAAAACAGAACTTAAAGGGAAATTCAGGCTTATTTCCAGAGAGAGCATGGGGCAGAGATACGGAATGGGGCTTGCAGGTGTGGAAAGACGAGATCTCCTCGGGGTCAGGAGGCCCTCAGAAACACGGCTGAAAGTGAGTCATCCTAGGGGGCTCACCCGTGTGTTCTCCGGCCTGTTTGTATTGTCAGCGAATCCAGGACTTCTTTGGCCAAAGAGAGCTTATTAGAGTCATAGAGAGGTCAGAGAACTTGCAGAGAAAACCCTGCTGCTGCCCCACCACTGTGCCACGGACCCCGCGCACAGACACACACTGCATCCCACGTTTGCAGAGTCCCAAGCCCCAAGCTGCGGAAAGTCTCATACAGTTCTCCAGCCTTTCAGCTCCTCCCGAATGATGCTTCTTTCCAACATCACGCTTCTCCTGCCTAGATGTTGAGATAAGAAGTTAATTCATTTTTCTAAATTTTACTAGAATACTCTCAGTGAAATGATTTTTTTCAAAAAGAAACTAAGATTACATAACTTCTAAAAATGATTGCTTTTCACACACAGCTAAAGCAAACATCAACAAATGGAACTAGGTGGAACTCAAAAAATTTTGCCTAGCAAAAGAAACAATTAACACAACGAAAAGGCAGGCTGCAGAATGGGAGAAAGTTTTAGCTAACCATATATCAGATAAGGGGTTAATATCAAAAATATATAAAGAACAAACACAACTAAAAACAAAAAAAATCTGATTAAAAAATGGGCAGAAGAACTACATCGACTTTTGTTTCAAAGGGGATATCAAATTGGCCGAGAGGTCCAGAAGATACTCAACATCACTCATCAGGGAAAGCAAATCAGAACCACAATGAGCTCTCACCTCACACCTGTCAGAATGGCTATTATCAAGAAAACAAGAGACAGCAGGTGCTGATGAGGGTGTGGAGAAAAGGGAGCCCTTGTGCACAATGGGAATGTCAATTAGTCCAACCACTAGAAAAAACAATATGGAAGTTCCTCAAAAAATTAAAAATAGACCTACCCTATGATCCAGCAAGTCCACTTCTGGGAATATAACCAGAAGAAATGAAAAGAGGAGTTCAACAAGGTATCTGCACCCCCATGTTTATCGCAGCACTATCCACAACAGCCACGATAAAGAAATAATTCAAATGCCCACCCACAGATGACTGTGATGATTAAAATGATATGGTACATATATACACAATGGAGTATTATGCAGCCACGATAAAGAAGGATCTCCTGCAATGAGCAAAAACATGGGTGCACCTTGACCAAGTTACACTAAGCAAGATAAGCCAGAGAAAGACAACTACTGTATAATATCACTTATATGTGTAATCTAAAAAAAAAAAAAAAAATGTTAAAAAAAGTAAAATGGTTATCAGGGGATAGGGGCTGGGGGGATAAGATTGGTGGTATTTAAGGGTACACTTGTAACAAATACTAAGATAGCCATAGATATTTAATATAAGTTAATTGAACATAGGCAATAATATTGTATAATATATAATATGATATCGTTATGACACCAACTATATTACAATATGTAATCAGAGTAACACCATGTACACCTTAAATTATACAATGTTACATGTCAAATTTTCAAAAAAACAAATGAAATTGGTTGTTTTGGCAAGAAGAGAATAACAGAGAAGCCCTGAGAGGTAGTTGCTTGAGGAATCAGCCATGCTCTCACTAGCTGAGTGACAGTCTTGGACCACAAGCAAACCAGACTCATGTGTCGATCAGATTACTGGTGACTCCCTGTCATGCATCTTTAGAGGTGCTAAGCAAGGCCAAGGGTATAGCTTGTTACCCCTTTATGAGGACATGCCTAGGCCAGGTATATTTGCTAAACTGAGGTGTTTATGTTCCCTCTATTCTTTCTAGAAACAATCAGAAAAATTTTTTGAAGTATCTGAATGTACCAAAATGGTCTTTTTTGCCCATCAAAGAGGAAGTTTTAAATTGTTCATTACTGGTTCTAACTGATTGACCTCAGTCTTTAACCTAGAAAATCCTACCTCAGCAAAATGAAATAAACAGAATCAAGAAGCTGAGAGCAAAGTAAAGAAGGGAAGGAAGGGAAAAACCATGCTAATATGATAAAAAAAAAAAAAAGTTTTTCAGATCAAAGGCTCAGAGTGAGATTTATTTGGGGCACAAGAGAGCTATTTCAAAGATACTACTTCAAGTGGACAAATTAAACCATCTAACACGCAACTGATGTCACAAGCCATAATTAATGTCTAAATTAAAATTGCACATATCAAACCATGTGCTAATTATGACCAGTGTAGTCATTCTAATCCAGGTAGACAATCTGTGATTTTACTTTTAAATTGAAATACAGCATAACTGGACAGAAGGCTCATCAGAAAATATAACATGATAATTATACAGTAACACACTTTCATTTGAAATAGGATATTGATCACTGAGATGATGCACATTTGTTATGCACTAATGCATTTCAACATACCAAAGTAAGATGATAGATCTGGGGTAATTATATAGAAATTGACAGCCCATTTATCACTGTTTGTGGTTATTTCACAGCATTGGCATTTCCATGAATTATGGCATGTCATCTCATATGTACAAAAATGTTAAATCATTTATGGCAACAATTGATCATTAACTAAGCATATGCTGAAGGGTGGCACCTATAAGACATTCAATTAAAGGAGTGAATTTGGTGTGTAGGTTTTGCGATTAATTTGACAGGCATGCTGCAAGTTTTAAAGGTGACTCATATTTCATTCATTCTGTTGTTTCCATCTATAAAATGTTACTGAAATGAGATGAAGGAGCATGCCGAGAATTGGAAGTATTTTTCAATCTAGAAATAGCCTGTGTTGATATACCTTTGTTGGAGAATACCAGCTACCTGATCTCTGGGAGGGAAAGCTCTATCATCCCACCTGCCAAGAGATTTTGTTATTCAAATTTCTGAGCAGAGAGTAAGATGGGTTACTAATTGTTCTAGAATGGAGGTAGGGAAAAATAGAATGATGGGGGAAAAAAAAGAGCAACCCAAGAAATAGAAATTGGCAAAGGCAAAGAACAAAGAAAATGAAGAAAGATCCAAGACAGGGCAGGGGAAAAGAAAAAGAACAGAGAATTAAATTTATGAACAAAAGTTTCATTCAAATTCAATTTACTGCAACACAAGAGTATCTACTAAGGGCCAATCACCCTGACCTTATTTGCCACAATTAAGGTCTTAACTAAAAGGTTCTTTGGCTCATTTCTTCATTTTTATTTATACCATGAGCACTCAACTTCAAGTACTTAATTCCTTGTTCCTGGATTATTTTAAGAGGCTCATAACTATTTACTAGCTACACAAGTCTCTCAATTCTTGCATTTCCTATGTATCAATGCCAGATTAATATCCATATCCGTAATACCCTCTTTGAAAACATTATTCCTCCTTTCAAAAGCTCTTGGTTGCCTACAGGAAAAATTTAACGTGATTCGACTCTTTGTGCCTCATAATATTAGTTGAGGACAGTACTGTAAATGGGGATAATGTTGTCGGCTTCCCCCTCAAGAAAGCCCTAATTTTTACATTTGCTGATTCCCATAAGTGTGACTCCTTCTGCCACAGCTGATTTCAAACTACCTTCTGACATCACTGAACCAACTGGTATTCTGGGACCAGTTAGGGGACAATGCAAGGCTGCCGACAGAGATGAATTATTCATTTTATCCTACAAACTGATGTGGTGCCAAATGATTCCCCAAAAGTTGTTTCGTTAAGCTGAAAAAATAAAATAAAAGTATTTGGGGGAAAAAAATGTTGTTACATTCAAAACAATTGCACATAGTAAATGGGTATCGTCAACAAAATGCAAATTACACATTATAATAAAATAAAATAATGTAAAATCCCTTATTTTAAAATAAAGAGGGCTTATATCTTTTACTTGCCCCCACTAAGTGCTAAACAAATATTTAAGAAACAAAAGTTAAGAAGAACCACCTCGATGCCCATATGTCTCTGTGGAGTCCAAGGTCACTTTCATAGGCCAAAAGTCTTTTTGCATATTTGACCCCTCATATCTCTCCCAGGTGATTCTGAGAATTGTGAACAGTCTCTGGTTTGCTTTGTGAGTCATCCTTCTTGCCTACCCCACGGTGTAGGCTATTTTATTCCTCTGTTGGGCCCTGCTGTCTACAGATCCAGTCCCCTGTCTCTGCCAAGACCAATGGCAGGAAATCTGTGGCTGGAGTCCTCCGAAACCATAGCCTCCATACTGGCCCTAGCGAGCGTCGCAGAGAGCGCCAGTGCCTGGCACCTCCCCACCAGGCTGCCAGTGCCCCGTGTCAAGGACTGACATCTGAGCAGAGGGCGACTGTGCCTGATGTCATGAGCCTTGTTATCTGTGCTTGATTTCCTGTCTCTTGTCCTAACAAAAGCTGCTGGCATTGTCTTCTGCGGCTGTGAGATTTTTTGGCATGAACGCTGCTGATGCTTTGAATTCTCCATGCTCTAACCCTGATAACGTTTTTTTGGTCTTCCATTGCTGCCCTCTAGGGAGGGCACGAGTCCGAGAAGCTAGCCAGAGGATGCCCAAAGGAAATCATGTTTTCCACAGTGACCCGTACAACCAAGGCACTTGGCCATGACTTTTCATTTGCTCTTAGAGGGTGGTTTGCCCAACCAGTGCAAACAGGGGTCAAGATTCTGGTTTGGTCTGAAGATGGGGACTGGCGAGGTTTTCTTAGCTGCTGTAGAGCTGGAGGCTGAGAAGCACCTGGCATTGAGCCTTTTTCCTCCCCTTGTGAGGAGGTGGCCATGCAGATACTGAACCAGTAGAGACAAATTATGATAAGCTCTGCCTTGTGGTTGTAAGTGCACATTTCCTGGAATGGGGCCATAGGGCAAGTGCAGAAGAATTTGGCTTCTTGAGGAATTCTGGTGTACTCTTCCCTGTACTAAACATGTCGTAGGCAACTATGTAGCCCAGAGGAGGCTACAGACCATGGAAATACCATACACAAATATACTGCCTTGTCTCCTGCCTTCACCAATATCATTGGCAAAGTATATCAGGAACCTACAGCAGGTTGGTGTGTGGTCTCTGCCCACCAGTCTGACCCAGGGTCGCTTTCACCCAAGGGAGAGCAGCAGCCTCCCAGGCAAAGGCAGAATTGGGAACCAAGGGACTGAGGTTGTAACCATCCAGTGGGATAACGAAAGGCAGGCCCCAAGCAGCTCCTTTGAGCTGCTGGCTCAGCCATAGGTACAACCTCCATAATGGGGACCATTCTTTTAAATGAATGGCAGACAGGTGTCCTGCTCATGAAATGCATATTCCCCCGCCCCTTGTGAATGGGACCACTTAACTAATACTAGCCAATGGACAATGATGGAAAACACGGTGATCCCATCTGAGCCAAAGTATTTAAGAAAGGATGAGCAGCCGTCTGGCCCTCTTGACCTCTGCCACAGCATCTGCGGAGTTCGCACGCTGAGATATTCTTGCTCTCCTGTGTCTTGGGAAAAGTCAGCCCTCCACCAACCACTGTTGCATTTTGAAGAGTAAAACATATACCTTCGTATTAAGTCATAAGATTTGAGGACTTATTTTCCACAGTGTTATATCCTGACTAGCACAACCACTGTATCAGCAGACCTTGCCAGTCTCTACCTAATGAATCTCTTTCCTTGGCTTGTCTGCTCTTTACTTAGGATCCCACCCCTAGTTTCTAGTTGATCTTTTAGATCTTCCCTTATTTTCTTGGTCCACCGGTATTCAGAGTATGAACTTGAGGGGGTAAAAAAGAAGAGATCCAGGAGGCATGGTGTGCAGAGGCAGAGAACACTTTTAGGGAGTGTGGTTCCTCTTCCATACCGAAACATGCCCAGGTGAACTCTATTTAATCTCAAACCAGGATCTTCTTCATATACTTGAAAGGGCATCATATTATTTCTGTGTTAAAACTGCAATCACAATGACCACTTTTCTGGAGGTAGAACCTCCGAGAGAGCGTTATGCAATCTTCTCACTGCATGACCAGCCCAGAATCAACATTATTATAATACACAGGATCTAGTTGACATTGTTAATGCTGTAGTGTTTAGAAACAGGAAGTGGAAATGTTCCCACTTCTACCTAAATGTCATGGACAAATTATACCAGAGGGATACCTATGATGAGAAGAAAATAATTATGGATGAAAAAAAAAATACTCTGTACTATTCTCACACCATTTGAAAGGCATATAAAATATATTTATGAGATACATTAAAGATCTCACTTTGCTAGTGTCCAACTCTAAATGACCATTTCCAGTCTTCTCTAGGGTATATCTTTATAACAATATCAATTTATTATAAAGGTCAATATTTTTTCGCTTTCAAATTCTTTCAAGTGGGTTTTTTAAGGCCATTTTCTGAAGTATTTAAAATTCTAATAAACTGCTGCAAAATTACCAGGAAAGTCCCATGGGATTTTCTTTTTTTAAACATACTATTTGATGGAACATGAACCTGGGTTACAGTAAAATATCATTAAGAAAAGGTCAGCTCTGAAAAACAAAGAACAGGGGCGCCTGGGTGGCTCAGCGGGTTGAAGCCTCTGCCTTCGGCTTAGGTCATGATCTTGGGGTCCTGGGATCGAGCCCCACATCGGGCTCTCTGCTCAGCGGGGAGCCTGCTTCCCCCTCTCTCTCTGCCTGCCTCTCTGCCCACTTGTGTTCACTCTCTCTCTCTGTCAAATAAATAAACAAAATCTTTAAAAAAAAAAAAACACAACAACAACAACAAAGAACAAAGGTAAAAAAAAACACATCAGGCATCTTGGAGACGCTGGAGTCAATAGAGTTGTTCGATACAGTCTCACAGAGTATGGAGCTTGACGTTCTTAAGGGTTAGTTTTCCAAGGAAATGAGACTACCCATCCTGCACGAAGGCTCAGCTGGCATTCTCTCTTTCTCCCATCATTTGGATCAAGTCACTTGGTTTGGTATCTTCCTCAGATACTGTGTTCCTCAAAGGTGAAAGGAGCTTTACATTGTCAAGACTTTTTCTTAATGACCTTGGCAACCACAAATGCTATTCTGGTAGGTCGTGCTCAATGCAGAGATTTGTTGGAGGAAGAATTTAGTATTTTCTGGGTCCTAAGACAAGTCTAAACATAAAAAATTCCATCAGTTAAGTTATTTGTCTGCAAGGCAACTCTCATTGGTTTGATACTCTCCCCATTGAGTTTTCTGAACAGCCCAGGTACTGTGTTAATCAGCCAGCATGGGCGGAGTTTTCACCTCACACCCCATCCTCGGCTCTCCACCAAGAATGGGTCAAGGTCAAGAAAAAGAACGTTTTCTTGGTCGGCTGTGCCTGCGTGTAGAGCTCTTGCTGCAGTCAGCCTGGCTGAAAGGTTTGGAAATCTTGGAAAGATTTCTTTGATGCCACACTTGCTAGAGGGTTCCCCTTGAGGGTGGCCTGCCCGAACCTGCAGAAGTCTGGATTTTGAGGTCATTGCTTTCTTATTTACTCCTCACTGGTTTGCTTGCTTTCCCACAGAGGGATGAGATTCCTGGGTGTACTTAGCAGGAAAGGGGCAGTGCTCACATATTTGGAGAACACAGACCTATTTCAAGCCTAGATTAAAGTTGCCTTGCCTGCGATACAGCCAAGATAGCGACTCATAATGCAGTCTGGGCCCAAAGCCTCAGCTAATAACCCAATATTCCTTGTCCTAGCCTTGTCCTCTGAGCACATTTTCTTTTTTTCCCTCAGAAGCTTCACAGAAGCAGTGGCTATTGTACCTCTGGGGTTCTGTCATTGCTGTCTTTATATAGGAAAGTCTCTTACCACAACACTCCCCTTAACAGAGCTTCGAATGGCTTCACTTCTGACAATTTAGCAGCCTCATTTTTTACACAAACCAACAAAAATGGACTTATAAAGAAGCATGATTAAAAATCTTATTCACCATTTTGACCGAGGCCATCACATCCTGTTCTATCTCCTCGTTAGAAAGAAAGGGGAAGATTAGAAATTAAAAAAAATTGATGACTTTCATATTCATTCATTGTAGGTATTACGATGGATAATAAGACAACTTGGAAATGGTCATCTAGTTTAAAACCCCAAGAAACGCTGCTTGTCCTACTTTTTAAACATACGTATGCAGGTCGACTCTCTCTATGATGAAAGGTCAGCTTGTAAGAAGTGCCTGTCACATCTATATTTGAAAGGGGATGTGGGGGAATTTTTTTTAACCTCTACTTATGGTACCTTCTGAACTGTCATGGTAGTGTTTCAATATACTGTTTCTGAACTGATACCACCTGGACATCTACCAACCAGGGGGACAGAAAGGCAATCGCTAAGTCACCATGGTCACATAAACCTGTGCAGAAAGGTCCTTTGGGGCATGTTATGCTGCCAACACCCTCTCAGCGATGGAGAACGGATTTGGGTAGAAAGGCCCCTGAGCCCGCTTTGCCTAGTGTGGGGTCAATACGAAACACACCGAAGCAGCAGATGCAAAATGCTGTCTTTTCTCTCTATCTGCAGAAGCCAATGGTAACTGTACCTTCTGTTTCTAGTCTAAAATCCACTTCCGTGCTGCTAACTGTGTTGAAATACTGTATATGGAACCATCCCAAACTTTTAAATGGAGAATTGGGATAGTGAAGTTGGTCTAGTACACGGAGATTAGATTGGAACTTGGATTCTAATCCAGGGTCTGCCACTAGCCACAGGCAAGTTGCCTAATCCCCTAAACTTCAGTTCTTCCATACATGAAATGGGTACATCTGTAAACTTCCTTGATTAGCTTCCAGACCTGCTATAAAGATTAAAGCAGTGATTCTCAAGTTGAAGCATGCCTTAGAATCACCTGGAGAGCTTGTTAAAACACAGATGGTTAGGCTCCAGTGTTTCTGATTTAGTAGGTCTGGGGAAGGGAGGCTGAGAATTAGCATTCCTAAGAAATTTCTAGATGCAGCTGATGCTACTGGGCCAAAAACCATGGGCTGGGAACCACTGAATTAAAGGAAAAGAGATGGACCTCCCTTGGCATAAGCGAAACCCCAGCATCTGTGGTTCAAACCCCACCTTGCTCCATCTTCCAAAATTTCTATCGCCCTAAAAAAAATCCTGTTTCTTTTCCAGCTACTCCCCATTATGATGAATGTGTGATTCATTTCTGAATCCTCACAGCCTAGGGTAAGACTGATCTTACCTTAGGCATTCAGTTAAAAAAATATATAGTAGAATGAATTAATACATTTAAAAGTGTTTAAAAAGAGTAAAACAATATATACGCGAGGGACTTACGTTAATCATGGAATAGATTGCTATGTACAAAGATACCCCAAAATAGAATGAGGGCTAGCAGGGCAACTGTGTTCCATGATCCCATTCAAGAATCCACGTGTCTTTCAATTTGTTGCTCCACCATCTTCTGGGGTGTTGACCTCATCTACACGGTTACTACCATGCCCATCAAAACCATGTTCACAGCCATAATCATCTTCCAGCCCACTGGAAGGGGAGGAGGAAATTTTGGACCAAGGAGGGGATCCATCCTCTCAGGCATTCATTGGTCAACACTTTGATACGTCACTGCCACCAAGAGCTGCAGGGGAAGCTGGGAAACGTAGTCTCCCTGTGGTCATGCATGTGTCCAGTCTAAAACTTAAAGATTCTCTTATTAAAAGATAAAAGAGGAAATGCATGCTAGGATACAAATAGAAGCATCTACCATGGGAGATACTTTTTGGCCACTCAAGCATCCAGGTGAACTCATCTCCTCCACATTTCCTCAACCCTCCTCCCCAGAATTTATACTCCAAAGACCCATCCAGTTCCTGCTTCCAGCTCAAAGGTCAGGATCTGTGACTTGTGTACAAGAAGATCAAAAAGGAATTCAAGAGAGAGCAGTTCATATTTAATTTTACCCTGAAGTTGTACGTATTACTTTTCACATCCCATTGGCCCATCTTCAGTCAAGCTTGTGGCAAAGAAGGCTGAAATACAGTTTCCAGCTTGCGGGTCATGTCTTCACCTAACTGCTAGGCCTTTGATTAAGTTCTTCTGATAAAGCAATTTGGTGAAGACTTGCTTCCCTAAGGGAAACTGAATTGAAATTAATTTCTATTCAGATCTGTAACATTCATCTTTTTCTCTCTCAGATTTTCTCCCTCTTTATAGATGTTCAATGACTATTTGCTGAATTGTTGTTTTCTAAATCCTAATAGCAGCAGAGACAATTGGAAGCTAGGTGTACCGACAAGAACAGTTTCACACTTTTGAAATAGCTCACCAATTAGTTTAGTATACCAGTATGCCATGTTATCTCTTGAGCATCACAGATAAAACTAGTTGTGTTAGATTATGTAACATGGTCAAATTTTTCGTAAGCACTATTGTGAACAAAGCCTTTTCCGATATATCACAAAGTTAAAAAAAAGTTGTTGACATATCATTAACTATTACAGCCACTTTTTGTAATTCAAATTCAAAAACAAAAGGACCAGAATTTATTGTCCTTCTGATGATCTGCAACATAAATGCACACAGACCCTATCTACCCATAGGCAGAAGTAGTTATCATTCATTAAGCATTCACAAAGCATATACTAGCTGATTTAAATGTGCTATTTTCTACATCCCCCAACAATTCCACAAGGGAGGGACCTTTGTTCTTACTCTTAAAATACCACATCAAAATTCAGAGAGGTTAGGTAACTTATTTTTTTGCCACGGAATTCCCAGGTGTTTGGTAACATCAAGAATGTCTTTGTGGAGTGTTTAAAGAAAGTGGATAGTATGTAGGTACAGCCTGACCTAATCAAATGTTTGAGGCAAGTAAGACTTGATGAATAAAATACATCCTTCTCTTATTACCTGACAACTCTGATTATTTTTGAGAAAGGGTTCCGTCATAGTATTATGCTTTCCAGATTGATTCTATTTTTCTTTCTCACCGAGGGCATTTACATGAAAACAAGACTTTATTCCCAAAGAGTGTAGCTGTTTATGTGTTGCCTGAAGTCACGATGCTTCCCTTTGGGTATGACAATTACTTCCATCATAACCAATTGAGAAATAAAATATAGAAGCAAAATTGTTTCTAAATTAATGGCTTTTAAAAGTTTCCCAGGGAGCTGTCTAAACATTTTTATGTTTCATATCAATTTCCAGCATGAGAAAGTGCCAAAACTATACTAAAAGGAGAGTAAAGGTAAGCGTGGGGAATCAGTTTCGCCATCCGGATTACAGAGAATTGAAGTAGAATTTGTGCTGATAAGTGTAGTAGCTATTGTTTGTTGTACACCAGCACAGGTCCCTGCCCAATTTGGTGAGCATCCCCACTTAGGATGTCCTTTCATGTAATGCCATTTTCACAAGGACCACAAGTTCCATCCTTATGGTGCTGTGAGGGAAAGATTTAGATACACAGCCCTCTGATCCAAGGATACTACTAACTTGCACATTCACACAGCATGCACACCTTTCTCCATCTTCTACCTTGTAATTGTAGAGGACTCACTGTTCTCTGCCTTTTGTAAAACACCTAATGTTCAGAGTGGGTGGCATTTAAGAGTTCTCAATTGATATTATTTAGAGAGTGGAATTGCTCTTGAACCCTTTGCAATTGTTATGGTTGAATGCATATGTATGTACATGTTGTACCCAAGCCCACATTCCAGACATCGCTTTGTCATGACTGGCCCAACCCCAATGTCTAAGTATGTGTGCACCTTCAAATTCTGTTGGTCTCGTTTCTGAAAATAATAATCCTACGCATGTTTAATTACAGGGGTTTGTGAATGGTAATGCTATAAAGAGCCAGGTATTAACTAAAGAAAACAGATCAACCCACAGAGTATGAATACAACATGGGTGTTCAGCAAAAGAAACTAGAAGGGACCTAGGGTAATTAAGATTTGATGCATGATCTTGGGGCGGCAGTTAAAGCACTTTCCTGGACTCACAGATCAGAAGGGTCCAGAAGAGCCTCAATATGAAGTCACAGAGCCTAAAGCAGCCAAAGTGAGAAGGCATAGAGTTAATGATAATTATTAAATCGATGGAGGTTATAGGTTGTTAATATTTTATGTTTAATAATTACACTAGCAATTATGATCTTCATGAGTTAATGATTACTAGTAACGAGTTAATGAATGATTTACGGTGATAAATGAATTATACAAAAATTGGAACAGAATTTAGAAAGAATGCCCAGCATGTATAAAACTAAAAGAAGGAATAAATTTCAAGCTCTGAGCCTCAGCCATAAAATATGACTGGGGAAGGATTTTGTGTCCTCAGTGCTTGGCACAGCCTCTGACACATCATAAATACCAAATAATCTTGGCAAAATACATACCAGTTGGGTGAACATGTGATTTTGGAGGACTGATGGAAAATAGGGTCACTTAGAGTTGAGACACCAGACTAATGTGTCGTGTTCTTAAAAGTAGAGGCTGACAGACCAGGGGTGAGACTGGGAAAGCACTGAAAGCAACCCCAAGGTTTTTAACTACCCCATTGGCTCAACTGAGAATTCTCAACTGGGGATGAGCCCATAGGGGACATTTGGTATTGTCATGGTTTGTCATGACTGGAGTGGAGGGTTGAGGTGCTACTGGCTCTAGGGGGTAGATGACATCTAGGGCTAAACATTCTACAATGCACAGGACAGACCTCCACAACAAAAATTATGAAGCCCAAAATGTCAGTAGTGCTGGATTTAGGAAATCTTGGCCTCATCGAATGGACTCTTCTGTTCTTTCTAGCAAAGTCCCATTGATCCTTTAAAGTGCAACTCAACTGTTGCCTCTTCCAAAGAGCTTCACTGAACTACCTCCTCTTTACCTCTCAAGAGAGTATGCCATGAATTAAGCCGTTACTATTTACAAGACACCTTTCCGAAGGCTTCAGATAACCTCATTTAGTCCAGGCCCAAGAAAATATGAGGCAGCTATTATGATCACCATTTTACAAATGAGGAAAATTAATTGTAGACAGTGTTAAGGAATAGATACCAGGCCATATAACTAGAAAGTAGCGGAGCTAATATCCAAATGAGATGTCAATCCTTCTGTGATATGTGTTGCACTAGTACAGAGGTAAGACCTACTTGGTGGGAGAATAGCCATTTTTGCACTTTTGAATCAGAGAAGATACAAAGATTCATGGCCAGTCTATAGATCCACCCACAAAGATGAGCAGGGATAAGGCAAAGAAGCCTATGTGCTGAGGCTGACAGTGAATGCCTTGGATGTACTCAAACAGAAGTGTCCAAATGGGAGAGAAAGAAGTGGTCAAAACCCAAGCAAATCAGAATAGGTGAGTTTAAATGATGTAGTCATGAAATATAGGTATGAAATGAAAGGATGAATAAACATCAGCTATGGCCCAGTGTTCTAGCATGTCATGAGAACCTCACAACAGGCCATCAGGGTGTTGACACTCGGTCTAAATGCAAAAAGATAGGATACATAGGGCTGGGAAGCCTGTCCACAGGCTGTCATTTAGGAACAGGCTCTGGGAGAGGGCCTGGCAAGAAAGATGCAAAGTCCTGGACCAAGAGAGGGCAGAGTGCACCTGCTCACAAGGGCCGACCCAATTCCATGAGCTGAAGGTGGGGACAGGAGGGATGGGCAGGCGTGGAGCCCAGAAAACCAGGGGAGACCTGATACCAAACTTTGAGGGTTCTGTCAGGGAGGGAGCGTCATCAGGAATAGCCTGATAATTAAGCAGACGGGATTCAGGTGAGACCATGCCACGGGAACCGGGGCAGGACTGTGCTGTAGTTGTTCGAGACAGAAGGATGGTAAAACCTGGAGCCACGTTGGGCTGATGAGGATCTTGCCCCACGACTGGAAGTGGTGAGATCAGTCTTGGCCTCCAAGTCCGAGTTCTTGAATCATTTGGGGGGGGGGGGGGTATAGATACATATAGCTTATATTGTAGACAGAAAAAAAGAATTATAAGGCCTCAGAGGGAAAAAATAAATATGGGAAGATGTTAATATATCTCTAAATGTAATAGAAATGTTTTGTACTATTTGGGCAACCGTCCTCAAAATCTGAAATTACTTCAAAAACAAAGTCGGGTCCTCTCATAGCTCTTCCCATGTGCGGTAGAGCGCCCCTCTGTGAATGAGAAAGGTGCCGTCCTTCACAGTTTTCAACCAGGTTGAGCACCTCCTGAGCATGTCACCCAGTGGGTTGAACAGGTTATGGCAGAGGGCTCAGAGTCGGTCCCACCATCAGAGAGAACCCCAAATTCTCTCCCTGTCTGCCCATCTACCCAGGACGGTGCAGGCAACAGGCCCCTATTTCTCTTATAACAACACAGTTGGGACCATTGAATTGAGTGATGGACACTACATTAACCAGAAGCCTAGTTACCCGGGAAAAAATAAAACCCACCAGGGGTCCCCCCTAAATAATCCCTTCCCTAATCTCTCAGCAGCAATCTCCTTCAAAATCTTTTAAAACTTTTCCTACTGTGAATTAACTCTGTGTGCTTGAAAATACAGAAAAGTATACTCAAATTCCATTCCATGTGACATTAGGGGGCCCTTCTCAAGTTAAGAGCCTCTCTCTGGCCACACATTTGTAAGCAGCAGCCAAAAAGCTGGCCTCCTACACAGAGGGCTAAATCCGCCTATTTTTCATGTGGCCTGGAAACTCCACTTGTATTTTGACATTAGAAGAAGTTATGGATGCTCTTAAACAATATATTTTCTAATTCTTCCATCTGATGCATTTCTAGCCAACGCTAAGTAGAAAGGAGGAAAAAGCTGATTACACATGGCCAGTAGCTAGAATCATTTAAGCTAAATTAATAGGGTCTATAAATAACTTTGTCCTTCCTTTAAAAAAAAAAGATGGTGAGTTTAGCTGAACAATCAGAGAAATGGCCTATTTCCCCCTCCTGGTTGTCAGAACCTGAAGCAATCTCAAATTAGCTGCAGGAAAAATGTAATAACCCGGGGTAGTATGCTGCACACAGAGTAGAGTGGGCGCAGTAAAATTCTATTAACTAAAATTCCAACACAATAGTGACCAACATACTTGTCCATCCTGCTTTCTATAGCTACTCACATGGCATTCTATCTGGTTTTAATGTGATTTCTTGACCAGTAGATTAGATTTTAGGCCTTGTGTGTTGAAGTCATTGATTTTTTTTTTTTTTACTTTGAATAATTTGTAAACCCTAACATAAAAAGGACTTCTCATGGAACTTTTAGAAGAATATATCAGATGCCTTGACTTTGACACCAAAGATTGATTTTAAGAGGCCCTATTATTTTATGTACATTTTAGGCAGAAGAAAAATACTATCGATTAAACAATGATACGATGCATTTTTGTCACATTGAATTTTATCCTATGGAACCTGAGTAAGTTCTCTTAGATGTATTTATCACACATTTTTATCATTTATTACTCTTGTACATATATATAGATAAAGGATATCTAAAATGCATGGGCGAATGTGTGTTCCCAAAAGTTCTTCGAGTTCAGAGTCTGACTCTTGGGATTACTTTTGAACACAGAGTTGTTGATGTTCATGTTTCTCCATACAGTGTTGCTGATGCAGTATATCTTAGAAAGAATCTACAACAGAACTAAATTGTTTTGGTGCTGAATCTTTAGCAATCAAGAAGAGCTAGAGCACCTCCTTTTCTTGCAACCATTTGGTTCCTAAAGGTTAAAAAAGTATTCCATCCACTATTTTCTTTGGAATTCCCTTCCAAGAGGCTGTCAAAGTCATTCTACAACTTAAAAAAAATTTTTTTTAAATTTTATTATGTTAGTCACCATATAGTACATCATTAGTTTTTGATGTAGTGTTCCATGATTCATTGTTTGCATATAACACCCAGTGCTCCATGCAATACGTGCCCTCCTTAATACCCATCACCAGGCTAAACCATCCCCTCACCCCCCTCCCTTCTAAAACCCTCAGTTTGTTTCCTGGAGTCCATAGTCTCTCATGGTTCTTCTCCCCCTCTGATTTCCTCCCTTCATTTTTCCCTTCCTTCTCCTAATATCCTCCATGCTATTCCTTATGTTCCATATATAAGTGAAACCATATGATAATTGTCTTCATCTGCTTGACTTTTCACTTAAAAAAAAAAAGATTTTATTTATCTAAGAGAGAGAAAGCACATGCGCCTGCATGCATAGGAATGGGGTGGGGGCAGGGAGGAGCAAAGAGAAAGGGACAAGCAGAATTTCACTGAGTGCTGAGCTCCACATGGGGCTCAATTTCACAACTCTGAGACAAAATCAAGATTCCTCACTTAGGGCGCTTGGGTTGTCCACTTGGTTAAGCATCTTCCTTCAGCTAAGGTCATGATCCCAAGGTCCTGAGATCAAGACCTGCATCGGGCTCCCTGCTCAGTGGGAAGTCTGCTTCTCCCTCTCCCTCTGCCTGTTGCTCTCCCTGCTTGTGCTCTCTCTCTCTCTGTCAAATAAATAAATAAAATCTTAAAAAAAAAAAAAAGAGTCATCACTTAACAGACTGAGTCACCCAGGTGCCCCACTCACTACTTCTTTTCTTCTGGGGAGGGTGACTTTTTTTTTTTTTGCTCTTTTCATAGTTCAGGCAATGACAAATAAATATACCAACTGTGGCCTGCCCATCAGTAATTTTTCAGCACTATTGATTGCAAACTACAACCTAACACAGATACTCAAATTTGCACCTGAGAACCAATCAAATACGGTAATAGTTACTGAGCCATCTGAGCCAGAAATTTGTTTCCTGAATTGAGAAGTCTCTCTTTTCAATTGTCACCTCAACTAAGAATTGAAACCCAGAGTTTTGCTATCTTGATTTCTTGGCAGACAACTTGAATTGTTTCTGTGTTCTTCTCAGGGAGCTTCTCCCCCAAATTTTTCATCCAAAATGTGAAGAAGATATTCATTCATTTGGGTAAATCTTAAGCTACGTGGATAGATAATTTACAGCATAATAGGATGTCATGTATTAAGATACCCCCACAGAGCTTGGTATGGTGCAGAAGCAGAAATAAGTTTCACAGGGTGAGTAGATGCCCAGAATAAGTTTGGATCATGAACCCTTGGCCCTTTCACACCTACCGGAAGTGCTCTATGGAAATGCAGTGAACCACAAATGCCATGAAGGCACAAGAGGGAGGAGACACGGGAGAAATGGGACAGGACACAAAACAATGTTTACTTCGGGGCACCTGGGTGGCTCAGTGGGTTAAAGCCTCTGCCTTCGGCTCAGGTCATGATCTCAGGGTCCTGGGATCGAGCCGTGCATCGAGCCCCGCATTGGGCTCTCTGCTCAGAGGGGAGCTTGCTTCCCCCTCTCTCTGCTTGCCCCTCTGCCTACTTGTGATCTGTCTCCTCTCTGTCAAATAAATAAATAAAATCTCTAAAAAAAAAAACAAAAAACAATGTTTACTTCATTTATTCCTTCAGCTGGTCAATCAGATAGCAAATATTTATAGAACCTCTAATAAAGGCAAGATGCAAATGTTGGTGCTTCTCCTACTTTTGACCCATATCCATCTTCCATCAAAGACACGTATGGCTGCCCCGTAATCCCTTAACTACTCTTTCTTCCAAATCTTACTCTTCCAATGTTTTAAGGATAAAAACGGTTAATACAATAGCATATAATCAAATATTTCTCCCCCTTCCTCTACTACATTAACAAAGCATTTCTTAGGGAAAAATCATTCTGCCAGAATGCACAGGGTACCCATGTTTATTCAGCTCTAACTAAAATTCTTTAAAATCAGGATTTTGAGAATGTTAGTGACATCGCTGGCTTTCCACCAAATTAAATTTGCATGACAATGTGTTTCAGATCCTCCACTACCAGACAAATGCTGCTTATATTAATGGGGATTAAGGTTATTCATCCAAACAGCTGAAAATTGCCCTGGTTTAACTCTGAAAGACTTTGATGGGTATCCTTCTATTTAGTTATTTCTTCTAGAAATGACCGGGCATTGAAAAAAATTAGGCACTTTGTTATTTTTCCTCTGCCAGCCCAGAAACTAGGTTATTGCTTCCCATACTCCAAATCAGAAATACCCGCTGATTTTTTTTTTAAAGAAATGCTTCTTGCTTCCCTTCACTGTAGTTGTATAAATCACTGGTGCTGTGCCAGATATAGGCCACCTCTATAGCCTGCTGAACAAATGATTAGACACAGCGTAGGGTGTGTTGGGTTTGCTGTGAAGTGAGCCCCCTGCTCACAGTGCCAGTTAAGAGACTGATTTGACTGTTCTGTTTTCCTGAATTTTGGCCACTTGATATTAACTTGTTAAAGCCCGTTTTTGTCTCATGCATTGTTTTTGGTCCTGGCCGACTCCTCTGCTCTCTCCGTGGTTGGCCTGCCGCTGGCTGACAAACAGGCCTTTCTCAGCCCCCCTCAACGTCACCCCTTGAAGTTGCCTCCACGTAACTTCTTCTCGTGAAATCATTTTTTTTTCCTTGAAGTTTTCTTCGTTTTGTTCTCTGATGCTGAAGCAGCCTAAAATAGTTAAATTGGCTCTTGGTCTGTTTATTTATCTTTGAAGCAATCTTGAAAAGCTCGATCTGCCCTTTCAATTTGGAACTTCAAGACACCCATGAGCAATCGTGGCTTTTATTTATTCAGGCTTCTTATTTCAGCTATGTCAGTAGACACAGTAGACATGGGATCTCCAATGGGCTGAGGAGGCTGAGACTGGAACAGGGACGTGGATGGTACCACTGAGAGGCAGCCACTGGACACTTGGTGACTTACTAAGACGTGTGCCAGCTTGGAGGGGACTCAGAAGCCCACGTCTGCTGACCTTGGCAAGCCAGAGTGACCTCTCCACGAGTTGGTAGAATCCCAACAAGGCAACTGATGCACAAGAAGTCAATCATTCCAAACCATTTTTATGGCAAAGGTAAAGACAGGATGTATTTCCCAAGCTGTTTAAAAACCAGCAAATCAACAAAGGTCTGCTAACCTTTGATCAATATCCTCATATACAAAGAAGTCTTAAGGTACATTAGTTATGATCCCATCAACCTAGGAAATCTGTTAAACAAGATTATGGATTTCTTGACAAGCACTCTTATCCAGCAGTTTCCTACAGCAATCATCCTATTCATTTGCTACCAGAGAGATGGCTGGACAAAGGTACTTGAGACCACATCCTAAGGATTATTTGCCAACTGCTGGGTTCTGTGTGCAAAGGCTTATAGTCAAGAAATTAAATTCCTTGGACAAAACAGAAGAAATAAAAGTGCTCCTAGAGTAAATACATTGAAAACCCATTTCTAAATCCTGCAAGGCTGGCTAAGTTCTAATTTTATCCTCTTCTATTACCTACACTTTTTAAAGTTAAGGGGGGCATTTATTATTTTAGCTTATGTGCAAACTATAATTCCAATATGAAATCAGTGAAACCATTTAAAAATCAAAGTCAATGTTAACAAGATGATCTATTTCATCCCCCCAATAGAAGCTAATGAATCACTGTGAATTTATTGTGGTAGAAAGACAGTGGCTTCTGGCAATTATACTGATGAGCAGAAATCCTCACAAGTGGGTACTTTAAAGCAATTATTTTCCATTTGGTTCTAAAAAAGCCTCTGAGTACAACTAAGCTTTGATTACCTGGCATCTGAAAATATATGTTCTCAGAGGGGTATTTGCAATGATTATTTCAGGGGAAAGAGAGTAAACAGCTACTGTTTGTGAAAGCTCAGTTGTGAGCCTCTTTAAAGTTTAAAATATGAATTGTGCAAAAGATGGAGCTCTCCCTTAACTGACTAGTACACTATTACGTTATTATGTTGCCAACTGGAAAGAGTCAAGAATTTATGAGTTCCCAAGGACCAAAAAGGAGTTTGAACTGCATCCTCTCAAAAACAAACTTCTTCAAACTTAAAAGCCAGTGTCGTTTTTGCTAACAAACTCTCCAGCCTCAAGCCTAAACCTTATTCCTCCATTTCTTCTCCTTGGCCCCTTCAGGCTCACCGAGAATGCCGTATCCAAGAATGACAGATAGTACAGAGCTCCCCCTAGAAGATGACTCCATCAAGAGAGAGGGAAGCCAAAGGTCATCCAAAGAGGGAATCAGGTAGAGAGAACATTCAATTTTATTTTTCAAGTATAGAAAGGTTGGGGGTTCTTACAAAGAGGTATTGTGCCCCTTTCTAAGTCAAGTTTATTGGTGCACAGTGGAAGTTAAAAGGCCATATTTAAAAAGGAGTGAAGAATGGGGGCTAATCCAAGGTTAAAGGCTATAAGAAAAAAAGTGTTGAAATTTGTAAACTCAGCTTGTAACTCCTGGTTTGGAGAGGGTGGGCACAAGTACAGATAGACATAATCAACTTTTTCACTGACCTTGGGCATGATTTTTCCCCAAATGGGGAAAATTTTAAAGAAAATGCAAGACAAGAAGAGAGAAGGTGCCCTGGGTTGTGCAACCAGAAGTTACCACAACCAAAATCATCACTTTCATGACCATTTACAATTGCCGGGCCCATTACAGTTCAATGCATGGCCACCAAACAGTGTGGAGTATGGTGTCAAGCCCACAAATAAGTCATTTGTCCAATTTCCCACAATTCACAGACTGTGGAGCTGGGGCTAGCTGCTGAGTGTTTGTGTTTTGTTCTCAATTTGAAAATAATGCATGTTCATTTTGAAGAAAGTAGAAAGAGATTGTTTACATGTTATTAATTTCTTGACTTTTTTTACGTAAATTGCTTTGCCTATTTGACAGCATTTTGCGTTCTGCTTTAAAATGGCATCATAAACATTTTCCATGTCCTTAAAAGCTACATGTGAATATCATATTTAATGTCTGCACATAATTTAAATATACTATTTCTTCCTTTGCAGTTCCTTATGGCTGAGCACTCCAAAAGTCTTAATTTTTTCACTGCTATAAATTAAAAATTATCCTACCAAAACCTCAGTAATTGAATTTCTGGTCCTAAAGATATGAACATCTTTAAAACTCTTTACTCATATTCCCAAATAAACTTCTTGAACATTTGAAACAATTCAAACGTTCAATAGTGTCTGGAGTGACCACTTCATGACACATCCCAATATTGGGTATTCCCTTTAAAACATCTTTGTGTATTTAATTAGTACAATTTACATCTCAATTTTGATCATGAAATAAGGCAAATACTCTTCCAATATTTATTAATTATTTGCATTGTGTCTTTGGTAAAGTAAGCATGCATGGTTTTTGCCCATTTATTTACTGGAGTCTCGGGGTTTATCTCATTGATTTTTAAGATCATGTCTGTCATGCTTAGTGCTGGAACCTGACCACTGTATGAGGCAAAATAAAAATTAATTGAATTCTTGATAAATAGATATTATGAGGCATTTTCATATTTGTTGTAATGACTTTTCTTCACCATCTTTTAGTTTAATGTACAAAGTCTAAACGCTTCCCCAAAATAAGTTGAATCCTTGCTTTTTCTTTTGCCAATTCTCCTCTTCGGTTTAAGTAGAGAGGGTCCTGCTCAAGGTAACGCCCAGATAAATAAGCTCATTTTCCTTCTAGGCATTTGATGGCTTAATATTTGTTAGTTAAGAATGATCTGGAACTTATTATATTATGGGATAAGAGTTGAAGACAACATTTTTGTTTAAAAGCAAATAACCTAAACTCACCGTATTATTATATAACCCTTTCCTTCCCCAAAGATTTTTTTAATAGATCATTTTCACATATTTAATTCATAGATAAACAAAAAGATCCCTTTTGGTAAGATTCTTTTTCTTTGATCTCTGTGAAGATGGTTATGGTTGTATCATATTAAGCAATATATTATAGCTTTATACTTATTTAATATCCTGCAGCAATGATTTAACTTATTAATAATCTTTTTCATATTAAATAATATATTTTATAAATATTTTCCACATAATTTAAAATATATACTTTTAAAAATAAAGGTTAAAAAGTCTTGTTAGAGGGGCCCCTGGTTGGCTCAGTTGGTTAAGCATCTGCCTTCGGCTCAGGTTGTGATCTCAAGGTCCTGGAATGGAGACTTGAGTCAGCGGGGGAGGTCCCTGCTCAGCAGGGAGCCTGTTTCTCCCTTTCCCTCTGCCCTTCCCCCTGCTTGTGCGCTCTCTCTCTCTCCCTAATGAATAAATAAAATCTTAAAAAAAAAATCATGTTAGAAAAATATACGCACTATTTTTTTGAAAAAGATGAAGACAAGAAATACATAGACTCAATCCCAATTCACCCTTCCCACCCTTATTCTTGGTCCTCACAAGAAACTAGATTCCACTCTTGTAACAGTTTGTGTTCATTTGTTAATTACCTCTAAGACTCAAAATAATACACTTATGCTAATATATTTTACAATTCATCTACTCAAATATTATCGACTTCCAACCAAATGAGATAGGTTTCAACTCTGTAAATCTCTCCCTGATTCCTCTATTGTATTAAATCCACTATTACAATTCATCTCTCTGTTACCTTTGCAAATTAAATAATATGTGTTAATATTTATCCCTTGTTCAAACAAGCAGAGATTTTCTCTGGATTTCCTTCTTTGCACAATGAAGAGTTTAGTGTCCCTATCTATTTCCACACCTATCTTCCCTCCCCCTACTTCCCAACTTCTCTCATCTGCACATTTATGTTCTATTGCCTCATTTGTTAAAATTTGCATTTTTGCTGATGCAAAGGGTCTATGGAAGAATCAAGTATCCAACAGAAATAGAGCTGCATTTGCCATTCTCCAGAGAACGTGAGCCGCGTGATCCCCAGTGATGGAGTCTCTGAAAAACTCCTAACAAGCATCCCTCAGAAGAAGAGGGAGCTCTCACCACCTGCCAAGTGTAGAGAGCATGGGAGCGAAATCACAACCAGCCAGAGGGAAGCATTCTCTCCTCCATCCCCTTTTCTGATCTTTGAGAGGCAGACCAGTCATCAAGGGAGAAAAACTATATTATGACAAAAAAGAGAAGCTGTAAGATGAAAACAAAAAGAAAGCTTGAATATTATGTGATTGGACTTTTAAATACTGAGATCATGTCTTGTGATTTCTAGCAACAGAAAACCTTTCCACATTCCATAAAAATTACCACAACCTGCCCAACGTTTCATCCAGGAAGGGGAAAGGACTAACATGAAAGATCGATTTCAATGGAAAGAGAAAGAAGGAACAAAGTTATTATATGATTATTTTGTCTAAGTTTGTCTACAGCAATGATTACTTAAGAGTTAGAACTCAGGTGAGAGGTTGGAGTACATGACTTTTTTTAGGGAGGGAGGAAAGGAGGGGTAGAGGGAGAGAGAGAATCTTAAGCGGGTCCACCCCCAACACAGAACCCTAAGCGAGGCTCGATCTCACCACCCTGAGGTCATGAGCTGAGCCGAAATCAAGAGTCAGACACTTAACCAATTGAGCCACCCAGACACCCAAGTACATGACTTTTCAACCCATTCCAATCCTATAGTTCTGTTTCTCATTTTTAAATTTACCTTTGATTGATATCTACATTATTTCAAGTGTATATATAAGATTGTATACAAGAAATATATGTAATTTTTAAAAGAGTATGTAAAAATATTTTTAATTGAGTCATAGTTTCTTCCTAAGTTTCCATTAAAATTACTGTAGCTTCATGCCTAATATTTATTAGATGACCATGAATTCCCAGTTTCTATGCCCTTTGAAAAAATTCTGAGTCATATAAAAACCAATACTGGAAAAATTTACTAGAGGAACTAATTTTTTTAATCCTCCTTGCATTTCCATTTTAGTATAAATACTTAGCCCCGCTTATTTCTTTCATCATCTTTATGAAAGAATTCTGTGTAAAGACTTTTAAACTCACATATTGTCCATGTGCATTATTTCTCTCAAACAATAGAATCTCCAGGAAAGTACCTTATGTGGTGTGACCACAACTTGCTAAGGATTGCTAGCGAACAGATGACCATTTGTTGGTTAGAGTCATTGTGGCATTAGAATGACCATTAAAAATATCATTTTCCTTTTAAGTTTCTATTATTTATAGAATCACTCTCCTCTGGCTCTCTGAACAACCCTTTCTTATCCTACTCCTAACATTCTGCTTACACTTTCTGCTCTTCAAAAAGGATTTAAGACACCTTAAAATAAATTGCATGTACACAACAAAGTTCTGGGAAAAAATAATATATCAAAGATATAAGAAACAGTAGGAGAAAGCAAAAATGCTAAGTATGAGGTTTGACACAATTATTGTGATTGCCTATTCAATTTTGCTCTGAGTTTCCTCAGAGGCAGAAACCCAATATGTTGAGTACTTCTACTTATTTGTTTAATAAAAGCAAATCAATTTGGAGAGAGAGAAAGAGACAGAGTCAGAGAAAGATCTAGAGAAAACGGGTACATGCATTTCTTTCCTAACTCTAAGTTCAAACAAAACTGTATACAGAGAATGATAGGCAATGTGTCTTTGACCCAGATTATCTACCAAATACAAACAAAACCAAAGATACAACATTTAGAGTTAATTTAGTGAAGGTCGTTGTTCAGGGATAAGGTAATATGAAACGAGTATATAATTTTCTAGTGCTTTGCCCTGAATCAAGGATAGGGTGTGGATTACGTAGAGAAGCGAGTGGAAACCATGTTTTTTAGACTGTTTTACTTATAGGGCATTGATCTGGTAGAGTTTTAGGATGGAGTTGGTTGGCAGATGGTCTGAGATCAAGCACTTCAGTGAGAGTCCTGGGAAGCAGCATTATTTGCTATATGCAAGCCATATGTTCAATACTACATTGGTGAGTGGCCAAGCTAATGCCACTGGTCCACAAGCCATACCTTGAGAGACAAGGCCTGAGCATGTCCCCCGTATTCATAAGTGGAAGTTCTATCATCTTCCACGTGTCTCTGAAAATATATTGATTACTTTCTAAGCTTTAAGTCAATAAAGTTACATTAGTCTGACAAGGACACATGTTTCCAACACTCTCCTATGAAAAGGCTTATAATTCAAGTCCCTCAAAAACAAAAAAGCCTTCTTTCCAAAAGCAAGTTTATGTCTATTCAAACTTTGGAAGCATAAGTATAAATTATAAATATTTTTCAAGTGTGCTGTTCTTTCTCTAAGTTAAAAAAACAAAAACAAAAAAAACCACAATCTCCTTAGCTCCTTGGTATTTCAGTATTTCAAAGCTTTTAAAGCCAAACCCCCAACATAACCTGCCTTATTAAAAAAAAAAAAGTTCATTTGTTTTAAAGTATTGTGATTGTGCTAATGTATTTTAAAAATCAATTAAACTGAATCTAAACATCTCAAGAGAAAGGAAGGTTTACTCCTTTTTCATCTAAACCCAGACACAAAGCCCTTCAATGAATGCATTTTCAAGCTGTGCTGGGAATATGTAATGTCCAGGCAAACTGCTTAAATGTCATCCAGCAAAATGCAAATCCAGCATACAGTTTGGAGGAATCTTTGAAAGTCTAACATACCCAGATTAATGGTGAGCCATAGTTACATACAATGAGGTCATTATGCCAAGAAAGGATGCTAGCCAGATGAATTTGCAGAATAACTTGGAAAACTTGGGAGTTTCTTGGCTAAGAATGAAACATATGACCTATCAGGAGTCTCTTTAAAATAACCAAATTTCAGAAAAGTGTTTCACACTAAACTCTGAAAGGAGGTCACAATCATGTTTTGACAGCTGAATAAGAACCAGATAAAACCAAATTGTTTCCTACCACTAATATGCCCTCAGCTGTCTAAATAGTTCCAATAGGGAAAGGAAAGTAAAAAATGCAAGCTCACCAAACAGGACCATCCTAACAGATAAAGACAACTGCACCAATTACATCTGTTAAACACTTTATTCTACTAAAGTTATAACCTCCCCACAAGCGAAAAGTCATTTCCCCCAATAAATCTCTTTGCTGACCATCTTTGCTTTTCTAACCTGATTTAAATATCTGAGTGTCTTTTGCAAATCTACCTCTCACTTAATGAATTCCCAAGCAGATGCTGAATCCTTATTCAATGCACTGTCATATAAGCTAAGGAAGAATCAAAATTTGTTAAGATACATTTCTATAACAAATAGCCACCTGGATAAACAACTGCAAACATCAGGAATATCATTAAATAATACAAAGTGCAGAAGCATGTGGGAAAAATGAACAGATTAAAAATAAATATACAAAAAATAGTTGTTATAATGTAGGATTATAGATCATCTTTTTTTTTATTTTCCAAAAAATATGTAATGAGAATTTATTAATTTTGTGTAACAGAGAATATCTTAAAGATTGCTTTATAATTGGGGAAGAAAAACAAAAGTGCACAAAATGAGTCAAATGCATTCAAAAGCAGCACACATCAACAAGTGAAAAATAACGAGCTGTTAAATAAATTCGAAACTGTGAAGTAAGAACCAAACACGGGGCTAAAGTTGGTTCCATGTGGCTTCCTGAACCAAGTGACGTTCTGAGCACTGGGAAGCCAAGTTATCCTGCAGCAGAGCGTGATAAATTCATGAGGATGCTAGAAAAGCTGGAGCAGATGTAATAGGAGTTTGTAAGAATGCTGAGTCTGCAGGACAGAAGACAATTGCCTGCACATTGCACGGGTATGTAGGGAAAAAAAGACTTTTTTTTTTTTTTCAAAAGCAATTGGGTGGCAAGAAAAGCTTTGTGCCAGGAATTAATTGACCTAAATTTTTGTGTTGGTCCTGTCATTTTCATGACTTTGGATAATTCACATGGATTTTCAGAGTCTCAATTTCCTCCTGAAAAATGATAACAGTAATTATACATAATCTCCCACCTTCCTTTGTTATCATAAAGGTCAAATGATTTCCGACTATGAAAATGTGAAGTGTTACTTGTATGAAAGGGTTTTTATGAAGAACATGTTAGTATGCATCTGCCAGAATTTCCCCGTGGCCCAGGCCTTACCTCTGAACTTTCCATACACTCTTCTAAATTAACCGTATTTACGCCTACGGCTTCAACCACCATCTATCTATAATGCTGATGGCTTTCAAACCAGAATTTCTAACTCAGATCTAACTACTTATTAGGTATTTCTGCATAATGATCAAAGTGTACTTAAAATCAACATGTCTAAAACTACTGACTATCCCTCTTCTAAAGTCTGCTCCATACCTGGTATGATCCGTCTGAGTCAAATGCAAAGTCAAAAAGATCCCTGTATTAGGTCAAGTTCTGCAAGAGCAGACCCTGAGATGAAGTTCATGAGCAGTCACAGAGTCAGGAAGTGCTCCCAGGAGAAAACTCTAAGAGGAAAAAGGGAAAGAGGAAAATGGGAAAAAAGGAAGCCATGCAACTGTGTGATTTCAGCAAAAGATCCAGCCTCAGCTTGATCCCACAGGGACAGTGTGCATGACGTTTCTGGGTTTGTGTCACCTCAAGGCAACGAGGCTGAGCTTCCACACTCCTGTACAGTCAGTCTTTGGTTATAAAGCCACGTCAGAGTTGGGTTGGGGAAACATAAGTTCCCAGGCACTTCCAGCTCTCTATGCATGTGAGTAAAGGGGCTCCAGGTGCTGTTGAGTCGTCTTTCAGCAAGGCAAAAAAAAAAAAAAAAAAAAAAAAATCTGGACGTAGAGATCCATGAGGATGTGACTAGGGTTGGTGTGGTTAGCATCCTCTGAAATCTCCAACCAGAAGCCTATGAGTCACACTGGGGTCTTCACTCTCACTCCTCCCGTGCACTGTACCAGTCACAAATCCTGTAGAAATCCAGTATTTCTCAAATCAATTCTGACCACTCTTCCACTGTACTTTGAGTCCTCATTACTTCTAGCCTGAACTCCTAGAGCAGCCTCCTATCTGACCACTGTGCCTCTTCTCAAAGCCCCCACTGAACTAAACCACGAAATAATCCCTACGAAGGGTAGAGAGACTGATATTTCAAAACACGTAAATGGATTTGATTTGTGACTCCCCTAGTTAAAATCTTTAAAGATTTTATTTATTTGTCTATTTATTTATTTATTTATTGAGAGAGAGTGCGCATGAGTTGGGGGAGGGGCAGAGGGAAGGGGAGAAAAAGAATCTCAAGGGGACTCTGCGCTGAGCATGGAGTCCAGCACAGAGCTTGATCTCATGCCCCCGAGATCACCACCCAAGCTGAAATCAAGAGTCAGACGTTTAACCTACCGAGCCACCGAGGCGCCTGTCCCCCATAATTTTTAAGATGAAATTAAAACTTCTTAGCTTTCCGCACCCAGGCATTCATGCTTTGGCCTCTACTTAACCATGCCGGCTCAACAGTTCTCAAACATTTTGTTCTCAGGACGACTTACACTCCAAAAACTTATTGGAGACTCCAAAGAGTTTTGGATTATGTGGGTTACAACTACTAATAATTGCTGTATTCAAAATTAAAACAGAAAAAAATTAAAATATGTGCTTATTTAATTTTTACATTACTGTTGAGGTAGAGGCCTCCCTTAGGGCAAAACCCACCAACAACCTGCTCACAACATACAGGGACCTAAGCCCCTGAATCCAACTCCACTACAGTTGAGCTCCTCAACCCCCATACCTCCACGGGGATAGGATTCTGTGTCTTTCCTCCCTTCCTCTCCCTTTCTCTGGATCAGAAACATGTACAGATCTGCGAGCTTGACATAGCTCCAAAGGCACAAATTGCCTCCAGGCCTCACACCAGTTATAATTCCATGGGCCTCTTCTAGTTCATGACTCTTGAATTAGCACATTACACTCTTTGGTGTAATTATACCTCTGCACCTAGTTAAATCACTTCATCATCCCTAATCCCCTAGATTTCCAGTCTGACTTATAGCAGAGTTCTCCTCTGCCACCCCATCCCAGAGACTGTCAACACCCCGTGCATGCTTCTTCCAAAGCATGAGGAACTTCTTACCCTAATCATCAATTATCATGTTTATTCTTCCCTCCACTCTTCAGTTCGTACTGTGGCTTAGCTGAGTTTTTATCCTATGTGCCAATTCATCCCTATATATGGCAAATAGGAGGCAGTTGACAAATATTTGTTGATAAATACTTGCCAAATGTTTGCCAATAAATGTCACATGGTAGTACATTAGACTAGAATCAGCACTAGGTACAAGAGTAAAGTTGTAAAAACTAAGCTGAGAAGGGAAATGGAAGGCACGTCAACAAAAAATGTTTGCTTCTCCATTGGAAAGGGGATAAACCAGAAGAATGGAAACCAATTAAAAGACTAATGAACTATGTATACAAGAAATATTAGGCCTAGAGAAAGCTAGTAAAACCAGATAAGGGGAGAAATAATGGAGATGGACTTAGCAGGTGGATTGGATAGGACAAAGTTCTCAAATGTGGTGGTGAAGAGATAGAATGAAGACTTATACACATTTGCAAGATACTGAAAATGAAGTAATATCTGGTCATAAATTTTTTGGTTATTAGAAAGTACATAAGCATTTGAGAGCTTGATTTGAAATTTGGTTCTCCCATTTCAAAACTGTAATACAGGAGAAATTTCTTAAATAATCTAAGCTATTTTTTCATTAAAAAATGTGAAAATTATAACTAAGCCTCATACATTATGGTGAAACTAGATATTATATAAATAACAGCTATCACAGTGCCTGACACCTGATAAATTATACTTCTTTGTCCACTGTTTGCTTTTTTTGCCCTATTTTGCTTTTTTGCAATTTCTTTGCTGTCTGCATGTGTTTGAGCTGAAGCTAAGAGAGTCAGTAGAGAACATCATTAGACACTCTACCTCTACCATAAATGGCAAAATGATGAGTGTCTTTCAGAAACCCTTGATGGTGCATTTAGATGAACACAAAATAAAATGAGGGGCTTTGCTAAATTATAGGTGACTCTACGCCTCTAATCCTTTTTATGTATTGTCATATTCTCTTTTCTCCCCCTCATAAGACCTGCTGATATTTCAAACTGGACCATGAATTATTCATTGAAGACCCTAGTCACTTCAGGCAATACAGCAGAGTTGCACTTCCAGATACTAATGAGGAAGAGACAATTTACTTTTTTTTTTAATTGGTTTGTTGCTTTTTTTCCTCTAAGGCTAACATGAATGCTCAAGGACTAAAAGGAGTATTCCATCTCCCCACATAGTATCTCTCCATGACACTCCCCATAGGCCCTATCTGGCCCCTGTGACTCCATCTGGCTCCTGTGAGTCACTTATAGCTGGTCAACCTTCCCACACCTCAACCGCCGGAAATAACGCACAGGCACTGTGCCCTGTGACCTGTCCTTCTCCAACCCTCGCTCTGTCTCCTTCATGCCATCTTCTCTCATTCATTCAGTCAGTCTCCGAACCAACCAAAGCACCTACCCAGCTACACCCAGGAAATTAAAATTCTGATATATACAAATGTACACAGGTCCTCGTGCATTTCTGTATCTGAGAGTAAGGATAAGTATCCTAAAAAGTGATCCAATTTTTCAAACCTTTATATCAATAATAAACATGGAGACAGATGCATTTCCGTGATCACATTTTGAACTGCCTTTTTCTGATTACCAACTCCTTTTTGAAGTTCTGACTATCTTAAACACCGTTTGTAATTTCAAGATCTAAAGAGAGGGAACACATCATTTTTTCTTAATGTGGAACACATAGATCCCCTTTTGTGTCCCCAGAAGGAGTGCATTGAGAATGATCTTCTCCAGGAATTATTTTTGCCAAATATATTTAATGGTGTCCACAATTTAGCTTTTGAAGGCAACCAGCTCCTTTTTAGATTGCTGGATGCTTAACCAGATGAATTGTACAACCAATGCTCACTTGTGTGTCCTTAAAAAAGACATGACTTTGAACATCAGAACACTGTACACATGCGATAGCTGTAAGCAATGAATAGCTATTACTGAATTCAAGAACAATCTTGTTTGTCAAAGGTAATGATATATGAAGGTAAGTAACTCCCCAAGCTTTACTTAAAGAATATTCATTTTCTGAAATGTGTTACGCTTGAAAGGCTCTCACTTAACACAATTCAAGTACCAACATCTATTACTAACTGAAAAAAATGAAGGCTGTAACAGCTAAGGAGACTTTAATATAGTAAATTATTTTAGTTTCTAATAGAAGTTTAATTATGATTTTAATAATTTGACCAGTGTTCATTTCCTATTACTTAGTGTAAGTTACGTCTTTGTAGCACATAATTACATACAAGAGTCAAGCATTGTCTGGTATTTAAGTAATATGTGTTTACAAGAAAGGACAGAAAAAGCATTTTGCATTTCTTATGCAAAAAACAGAATAGAAGAAGCAAGAACATCTTAGAACAGTGTGCTGACATCATAGTTCTTTCAAGTATATACACCTTTCTTTATGACACTCAACTGGCCTAGGACTTGAGAATGAAAAGTGGGAAGGCTCCTATATTCCTGTATGTATCTGACTTTTCAAATCAACTGCATCTCAAATTTCTTCCAGAGCGATTATACAACATCTAATTTAGAAGCATTCCTGGGAATAAAGAAACAACATTTAGCATAAAAAAATAACCTGATGACTTAAATTTTAAATATTCTAAGTTTAATCTAATCACTAAATTGAAAGAGACCTATAGGAAAGTTATCTTTCCATAGAAGCAAAGCGTGTATAAGGTTCCATACTTTGGAACCTCCTTACCACTTGCCCAAAAGATTAAAAAAACAAAGGATGAAGGCACAGTGATTCTACATTTAGAAAATGAATTAGAGGGCTTTACTGGGGAGAACTGAATAACTAAACAAGAGGAGACACTGTTAAAGCATGAAAAAGGAGGGGAACAGGGGATGATAGCAAACATCATCATCTCTAAGTACACAATGACTGTTTCAAATACCTAAAGAACCAATACATGGATGAAAAATCATAACTGTTTGGGAAATTATAAAATGCTAAGTCCAATGAAACCCAGGGGAAGTTAAGAATTATTGCCATTTACTATGAAAAAGATAAATGTTTTAAAGTATTTTTCTTTATGTAAAAAGAAATATTGAATTAGTCAAAACTTTTTAAAAATCACCCATCATCCTACGACTCTGAGATAATCATTCTTAATGCTGACTCATCTCCTTTCCGGGAGCTCACTATGCATATTGTTTTGGAACCTGAATTTTTGCTTAAAACCATAGTGAACATCTTTATTTGTAAGCAAATACATTTGCCTGTCTGTTACATCTTCCATAATGGCTATGGAGTATTTCTTTGTACAGAACTGCCACTGTTTATTCTCCAATATTTTTGGGCATCTCAATTTCTTTCCAATTTTATACTATTAAAAACAAGAATGCAATTATGAGACGCCTGGGTAGCATAGTCTGTTAAAGTCTGCCTTTGGCTCAGATCATGATCCTAGAGTCTCAGGATCCAGGCCCAGGTTGGACTCCCTACTCAGCAGGGAGTCTGCTTTTCCTTCTCTCCTACCCCGATACCTCCCTGCTCTCTCTCCCAAATAAATAAATAAAATCTTAAAAAAAAAAAAAGAATGCAATTAGAAAGCATTTACACATGCATTTTTGTGCTTCTACCGTCTTCCATCATTAGGATGAATTTCTAACAATCCCATTTCTGTTTGATCAGAGGTTATTCATATTATTTAACTTTGTCACATTGCTAAATTGCCAACCAGAAATTCTATATCATTTATATTTCCACCATGACATTGCTCATTTTTCACCTCATTACTAATATTAGGTATTAGCATTCTTTTGTTCTTTGTCAAATTGACAGATAAAAAATAGCATCACATTGTTTTAAGTGTGGATCTTTGAGTTTCAGCAAGAACATATGTATGTATAATTATCACCATGTATCTTTTTCCTTTTAATTTTGCATGTAATGCTTTTTACCTAAAGATTGTTTGCTCATATCCTTTAACCACAAACCTTTCTCCTTCTCCCTTTTCTCTCTCTCTCTCTCTTTCTTTCTCTTTTTTAACTTAGGGATTTTGCTTTTAGAGTCATATTTAGAAAGATGAGACAATATCATTTACAGAAAAGCCTGAAGAAGAACTTACCTTAAAAAATGGCAAATCATTCATCAAGGAAATTGCTTAAGATTAGGCTGCATGATTTCTAGCAGGTATTTTGCTGCTATTGCAGAAAACTGTATGAGGCCTCTAAGATTTTATAATTATGTACATAAAAATATGAAAAGTGGTTTGTGAATGTAAGTAAGAGAAAAAGTAAAAAGAAGGATCAAAACCAGAACCAAGACAGAGTAATATTATAGAATAAGAATTGGGTGGGACACTTTTACCGTTCATTTTACCTACAGTCTGGGTCAGCTGCAATTTTTCAAACATGTTCAAGTGAGTTTTTTTTAAACAGTAAATGATCATAACAAAATGTATTATTATTATTTTTAAAGATTTTATTTTTAAGTAATCTCCACACCCAATATGGGTCTCAAACTCACAACTCCAAGATCAAGAATCTCATGCTCTACCGACTGATCCCACCAGGCGCCCCATAATCATGACAAAATTTAATGATAAAAAAATAGAGAAGACACCCATAAAACAAAGAAGAACACACTATTTGGCAGAGACCTATGCAAGCTAATAGTCTCCTGGTCTAGCTTAAATGTCTACCTGGTGATCAAAATATCCTCACTTCCCTGTCCACTAGCCTTTACTACCTCAGCAATTTTTAGATTCAGTTTTGCTGGTTATCTTAAAAACTCCTGTTCTGAAGAAAGGAAGTCTGGGCTAGACCTAAGTGGAGTAGTGTCTGATTGCCTCTCTTGGCTGAACACTGTGGTCACTGTGCATCCCATTAAAGCCTATTTCTCCCGCCCAAGTATCTTCTTGCTTAAACCAGAGTATTTCTTGAGATGACAGTTAATTTTGATTTTGCTCATCACTTCCTTTTTTTCTGAAATATAGTCTTAGGGATCAGGGCAACTGAGGCTTACTTACCATCTCTCTGGTATACCACATGCACTTGAGTGATTAGGCAAGAGTCTGGACAAATTCAAAGACCCTGTTTAGAAATGACTCTAATAAGGAAAGACTGAATCTTGTGACCCTCACCCAGAGTTTCTGCAGGTCTAGAGAACTGGAATGCTCTGGACCGGAGAGGACACCTGAGGACCCAGTCAAGAACAGCTTGAAAGCCTGAGTCATGGCATTGAAATAGAGGCCAACGCTCTTCCCTCCCTCATTCGTCAGTGCGAGAGCTTGACTGGATCCAGACAAACTCTTTCAACTTCAGATTAGAGCTGGGAAGCCTGGAGAACCTGGAGCATATGGTAGACTTCATGCATCCCTGGAAAATCTGTAGTCCTCTCACCTATTTGGCAAGGCTATAAAGCAAATAGGGCGAACCCTACTTCTCCTGCAGACTCCTTTATAATATATTATCTTGCCGTGTGGGACAATGCATCACTGTACAGACAAAATGTGATGTGGGGGAAAGAAGAGGGAAGGGTCATCAAGAATTTTCTGTAAATGGTCAGTAATAAGTAGTTTTAGGCCTTTCAGGACACATGTACTCTCCTCTGTGTATTTTTCTATGTGCCTGCCTATTTACAACTTTTTAAAAATGCAAAAAGCTTTCTTCGCTAACAGGCAGTATAAAAACAGACCCAATGCCGCAGTTTACCAACCCTTGGTCTGAGCATATCAGTTAAGAGACAAAGATGGAAAAAAAAAGAAAAAGACAAAGACTGTCAGATCGGATAGAAAAAAATAAACCCCAATATATCATGACTACAAGAAATCTGCTTTAAATGTAATGATATAGATAGATTAAAAGTAAGATGATTTTAAAAGTTATGCCACATAAACGCAAAGCAAAAGAAAGGAGAGTCTATATAATAACAAAAAAACTAGGTTTAAAAACCAGAAGGGCGCCTGGGTGGCTCAGCCAGTTAAGCATCTGCCTTGGGCTCAGGTCATGATCTCAGGGTCCTGGGATCGAGCCCCACATCAGGCTCCCTCCTCAGTAGGAAATCTGCTTCTTCCTCTCTCTTGCTCCTCCACCTGATCCTGCTCTTTGCCTGTCTCTCAAATAAATAAATAAAATCTTAAAAAAAAAAAAAAAAGCCATGAAAATTACCACGGTTAAAATGGATATTACAAAATTACCAAAGGATCAATTCACCAAGAATGCATAATAATTTTAAGTGTAAATGAACCTAACAACAGAGCAGTTAAATATATGAAGCAGAAACAGATAGTACTGAGAGGAGAAAAATGATCCACAATTACAGCTGGAGACTTCAAAACTGCTCTCTCAGCAACGAATAGACTGAGCAGAGAGAGAATCATCAAGGATGAGGAAGACACAAACAGCAGCAAAAACAACTTCACCTCATTGACATTTATAGAAAATTCTTCCCCCAACCATGAAAAGAAAATATACATTCTGCCCAAGTGCATATGAAATATTCACCAATATTCACCAAGACAGACCACGTCTTGGATCATAAAACAAACGAACAAATTTAAAAGAACTGAAATCATGTAAAGTATATCTCTCACCACAATGGAATTAAACTGGAAATTAATCACAGAAATATATCAAGAAAATCTTCAAGTAAACTTGAAAGTGAAACATTACACTTTTAAATAACCCATGGGTCAAAGAGGAGTTCTTGAGAAGTGTATTAATCTGCTCAGGCTGCTCTAACAAAATACCACACACCGGGTAGCTTAAACAACAGACTCTCTCACACAGTTCTCTCACAGTTCTCAAGGCTGAGAAGTTCAAGATCAAGGTGCCAGTAGATTTGATTCCTGATAACAGCCCCTTTCTGGCCTGCAGGTGGGTGCCTTCTTGCCGTATTCTTCATGTGGTGGAGAGAGAGACTCCTCTGGTTTCTCTTCGTCCACTTATAAGGACACTAATCCCATCTTGGAGGTCCCATCCTCATGACCTCATCTAATCCTTCCCAAGGGCCCCGTCTCTAAATATCGACACACTGGGGGTTAGGGTTTCAACAACATGAATTTGGGGGAGCTACACACATTCAGTTCAATTTCAGAGGAAGTTATAAAATATAGAATTGAATGAAAAGGGAAATATAACACATCAAAATTTGGGGAAGTAACTAAAACAATGGAAGAGTATTTATAAAATTAAGTGTATATATTACGTAAGAAGAAATTTCTGAAATTGATAAAGAAGCTTCTACAATAAGAAACTAGAAAAATAAGAAAAAGGAAAACCAAAGCAAGCAGAAGAAAAGGAATCTAAAGATAAGAGCAGAAATAAATGAAGTTGAAAAGAGAAAAACAATAGAGAAACCAACAAAACCCAAAGCAGGTGATTTGAAAAGACCCATTAATTTGATAAACCTCTTTTCTGACTATGGGAAGGATCATTAGGTCTTTAAACTTTGTGACCTTAGATCTTTGGACTTTATGTCTATAACTCTCTACTTCCATCTAATGTTAGAGTATAGACAATGCAGAAAGCTTCTTTCAAAAAGAGAAATTTCACCCCCAGAATGCTCAGATTTCAATACAGCTTTCTGGTGGCTTATCATGACCAAGCAACAAAGCCATGTCTTCAGTAATGTTCCTTTTTAAGACAAAGAACAGAATCACAAATTAACCACATGCACATGAAGGGCAATCTGTTCATAAGCCCCATCCTAATTCTAGTTGGTGTCTACAATGAAGCTTTCTCTGGCTTCTGACTCTCTCTGGCCTTGTTCCAGAATCTATAGATTTGCTTCCCAAAACATGATCTCAGCAACTGCGCTGCAACCAGGTTGACCTGAAAAAAGAAGTGATTTGGCCAAGACTATCTTACTTTAGAAGAAGCTTTCCAACTTCCCTTGATACGTTTTTAAATTTGTCCTTTTTACAGCTATTCCAAACCCAAGACATTTCTATCTGACAGAATATCTCCAGTCATTCGGCAGCCATGGAGATCTATGCCCTCAAGGAATTTGCAATTAAGTGATAAGGACAGAAAATAAATACAAATAAAAGAGCGAGGCAACCTAGAACCATACGTGATGCTAAGACTCCTGTGGCTCCAGCTGGGACTACAGAATGTTAGAGAAAGGGGAGAGCAGAGAGACCAGAATGGTCCCCATGTGTCCTAGAGGAGAATGGTTGGACCTAGAGGAGAATACAAGGTGCTAGGTGGATGGGAACCACATAGATAGGAGCCCGGAAATAAAAGTATCCAAGAAGCAGGAATGCGACTAGCACAATGAGAAGATGGGAAACATTTTTGAAACAAAATGTGGTTTGGGAGACATAAAACCAAGCAGAAGAATTCAGATAGGAAGGTGTGGGAAACAGATTTAGTGAAATGACAGACATAAGGAAAGTGGTCTTTGGGGAAGGCACAGGAAGCACAACGCTTGAGGAGGAGAAAGCTGGATTCCAGGCAGCACGTGGGGAGTTACCCCTGATGGCCACAGTGGAAAGAGAAGGTAAAAGACAGACATCAAATATTTTCAAAGATGGAACTGATGGTGTTTGGTGAGTAGGGACAGGAAATAAAGAAGCAGGGTGGGGGAGTGGGGAGTTACCGCTCAGTGAGGACAGAGTTTCGGTTTCACAAGATGAGAAGAGCCAGAGATGGTTGGTCGCACACAGTGATATGAATGCACTTCACGTCACTGGGCTTTACACATACAAATGCTCTTCACATCATATTCTCCCAAAGCACAGTTTTCCTCATGAATAATTCCGCAAATTTGTGTAGGAGTCTCATGTAGGACATAGGTTGGTAAAAAGCCCTTTGAGGAAGGAAATGTCTTCTTCCAGAAAGAGGAGACAGGCTACGATATTTTAAATTAATTGTTGCATGAGAGTATTATTCATTCCAATTAGTCTATCAGTCTGTAAATGACTGTAAAGCACAGTCAGAATGCCGTGCTCAGAAGATACTCATAAATAGAACTAATCACTTAATTAGATATTGTTAATAGAATTATTGTACCGTGTAATCTTAACAGTATCTGTAAACCTGGAAAATATATAGGACTTACAATCCATCAACTGGTTTTGTCCAAAAATCATTTATAAGACTGGAGAAGGAAAAAAAGGGGGGGGGGAAGAAGTGAGGGTCACACTAACCATACTCCCCCTTTTGTACCTGTTGTTCTCTCACTGACTTATTTCTTGGTAATTATAAAATTACTGATTTTATTGAAAGTTGTTCAGCACTGTAACCAAACATTGTCCTCATAACCGGATGTTTGGGTCCATTTACATAAGACTCATATCTGAGGTTCCCGTAGCAAATGAATGGTTTTTGTTGTGAGAAGGGGAAAAGCGTGCATCCACAATGGAACTAAGGGTCCCTGGAGAAGTCCAACTTCATCTCTTAGCCAAATCATTCCTGGCCACTTTTGTAGCTTGCCTTAAACAAAACCATTGTACTTGGCAATCTAGAGAGGAGGAGAGGGGGATTCTTGAATTACAGGGTGAGAAAAATCGACTTAAATCACGAACAAAGTATGTATCAGATTAAGAGAGGGTACGGAGAAGGCTCTACTTGCCCCCTCCAAAGTGGATGTTTTTCATCAAGGAGAAGAAAATTTCCTCTGAGTTATATTATAAAAACTGGATTTGTGAATCTGTCAAATATGGCAGGAAACACCAATTACTAGTTTGCGATAAGTAACAGAATTACATTCAGTGTTGATGGCACAGAGATGTATAATTTTGCTGTATGGCGTTCTCATTGTTATTGGTGGGATTGCTGTCTGCATTTCCTAAATGCCAGTAATTTCCTTGGGAGTTTGTGTAATTCTGGTAGCTGGTAATAACAGGGCCAAATTTAAGGTATGGTCGTGAAAGAGTTCTTCAGGCACCACTGGGTCAAACTCAGCATAGAGCACTACTTCCACGTGAAATGTGCTTAGTTTTCTCCCTAGGAAACTTCCATTGTTAAAATAATAATGTGAATTAGCTTAAATAGGAAGTCAGACTATCAGAAAAAGGAAGTCACACTACATCTTAATAGCCAAAGCATAACAAAAAGACTATCTCCTTGAAGGATAAAAAAAAAAAAACTTTAAAAATATTTTTCGAAGAAGAAAGGATCAAAACTGAAATTTTAGAATCTTGTAGAAATTACTGACAATAAGGCTACAATATACAAACATTTTTGTAAGAGAAATCAGAGGCAAATTCAGAGTCAGAGATGCCTTTATTGTTGAAGAAGAAAAATGAGATAAGCATTTTTTTTAAAGATTATTTATTTGTCAGAGAGAGAGAAAGAGAGAGAGAGCACAAGCAGGCAGAGGCAGAAGCAGGCTCCACACCGAGCAAGGAGCCTGATGTGGGACTCAATCCCAGGACCCTGGGATCATGACCTGAGCCGAAGGCAGCTGCTTAACCAACTGAGCCACCCAGGTGTCCCGAGATAACCATTTAATTCAAGAAGCTAGTAGAACAAAACAAACCCCCAAATATTAAAACATACCAGTTACACCTGTGGAACAATCAAAGGCATGTCCATATAATAGATGTTCTGGGCATTGTGTTTAATGAAGTATTTCTAGATGTACTAAAATGGCACATGTCCAAAAGGATGTTAAAGGAAGAAACCAAGGTTTTAAATCAGTAATGTGGTATTGCAACCATTTGTTTGTTTTTTTCTTTTTGAGTTAAAAAAATATCTATTCCTCCATCACCTCTAGATAGAAATGAGAAACGGGACATGGGAAGTGGGGAATTAAAGTTCAAAGAAGGCGGAGTGGAGAGTAACTTACATTTTACAATTTCTACCTTTCAAGTACCTTTCAATATGTTTTGGCCATGAGAAGTATTATTTACTCAAATAAATAAATTTAAAATAAAAGTGGTCAGGGGAATAGCTTTACCCAGCAGCTCATTCTTTATTCTCTGTGAAGACAGAAAAGTTTCTTCCTGGTGGTCCACAATCCCTTTCCACCTCTCTTGATCCCACTCTGCCCGAAAGATGAGCCCTTTACCCCTAAACTACCCAAAGTGGGAAGCCCCCCAGGCCATTGAGTTGGGCTGATACCATTTTCTCTCACAGTCTCACTTTGCCATCCAGAAGTCATGTCCTGGTTAGGTAAGCCTCTATATTTGTCATTTCTGTTCTCTTTTTCCTTTGACTTCCCCATTCTTTACACTTAAAATCGATACTGCTTACCTATATACAAATGTTCTTCAGTGAAATGGGTATCACAGAGTTTTCAGAGATGCTGACTTTTTCTCATCAATATTGACATTTTCCCTTCTGAAGGTTTTATTTTATTTTATTTTATTTTATTTTGTTTATTTTATTTTTGAGAGAGAGAACATGAGCTGGGGTGGGAAGGGGCAGAGGATGAGGGAGAGAGAGAAACCCAAGGAGTCTCGACACTCAGTGCAGAGCCCAAGCTGGGACTCGATCTCACAACCCTGAGATCATGACCTGAGCTGAAAACAAGAGTTGGATGCTTAACTGAATGAGCCACCCAGGTGCCCCTCCCTTCTGAAGTTTTTTTTTTCCTTCTGAAGTTTTCAAGTATTTTCTAAATTAAGGAGTTTTATAGATGATTGCTTAATTTCACACATTTCCAAGGCGCTATGCTAATTTTTAATGCCTATGAAAGTAATGCATTAACAATCTATTTCTATGTGAAATTATTTTTTGAAAATGTTATTTGGGAATTTATTTATGGTGGGTATGTATAACCCATTAAGATGGCTAAAAATTGGGTCTACTGAAAGAGATTCAGTGATATTGCAACTTAGAAAAAGCAATGTTTCCTGGGGTTTGAGCTGTAAGTCTTCTTGCCTACTTCTTTGGTTCACACTTCCTATTCACACTTCTCATTTCACATTAGAGAAATGAAAAGCTCAGAAGCTGAGTTTCTGTCAGCTTCAGGAGAGGCCATTTCCCCGAACTCTTGGCTCCCCAAAAATCCACCCAGCTTTAATTCCAATGGGAAATGGTTCAGAAGTTGACATGTGGAAACCATCGCTAGGTTTCTAAGAGTAGTCACCCTAAGAAGTGAGACAGCATAGCCATAGTGTCTTCTGCTCCTGGGAAAATGTAGAGGCAATCTCTTCTCCTTGCACAGATGTTGAGGGAGAACTGCCTTTCTGTGATTTTTTGTGATCTCTCTCTCTCTGTGTCAAATAAATAAATAAAATCTTAAAGAAAAAAACCACAACACCTAATTTGGGTGAAGACTAATATCGTTCAGTGGTAGAAATCCGAATTAATAGACTATTTAAAAGGAGTATACTGTAGCATCTTAAGTCTTACAAATCAATAGCTAATAAATTGTGCTATCAAAAAATTTTTGCTAAACCAGATACAATCAATAAGTAAAATGATTTGCTGATTCATGAAGGTTATGCCAGTGAGGCAGAAGGAAGCTAAAGACAAAAAAAAGAAAAAGAAAAAAAAAGATAATAAAGGAAAGAATAAAAGAAAAGGAGAAGAAAGAAATTTCATTTCATTCTCAACTAACAGGTCTGTTAACGAACAGCGAGCTATTCAATTGGCGGAAGAGGAGAAGATGAGAAGTTTTCAAATCTTAAAGGCTCTGGGCGCTTGGCTGATGACTCAGCTTTCTGAGGCAGGCAATTCCCGTGCCAAGCCCAGTTCAGCAGCTCTAAGGAGGCTAATTGTTAATTGCTAATTCACCTCACCTAGATAAATTAGTCTGTCTGCCCCGGTATGAGGAGACAGCGTCTGCTAAACCTGCACTAGAGTGCAATGACCAGATGTGGAGGTTCGTAATGAGGGCTCCCCGGGGACCCACCGAGAGTGTAATGCCACCTGAGACCCCTCGCCAGGGGCGATAAAAGCTGGGGGAACAGAGGCTCATGACAAAAGAGCAGGAATAACTGCACACAGGCTTATCGGTTCGGGCAACCACACATTGTCCAAACCGAGGCAATTTTGAGAACAAAAGGGGGTGCCACTAATAATTATGCTGAGACCACAGTGTGAACTAGAACAGCCCATTTGGAGTCCAGAGTTCACAGACTCTTTATCATAGGTAAGTATGTATCATAATCAAAGAAAATCCAAAAGGAAAGCACTCTGAAAAAGTACAAGGGGATCTAGAGGAAGTTGGTAGAAGACTGTGACTTCACAAAAAAAGAGTCTAGAGTGACCTTCTTGGGAAGAGACAGCTCATACACTCAGGATCCAGGATAACACAGCCTAGAAAGATCCAGAAACCAACCAACTGCCACAGGAAGGGATGCATTGTGGGAAATGGTGACTCACTGTGGGGAGGTCTGACTGCTTGTGAAACAATCTTCCTGGTAAAGATATTTAAGAAAGAAAAGAAGCCCTCTGAGGTGTACCATCCAAAGTGTTTACTGAGAGGCAACTCTGAGCTAAGCTCTGCTCTAGCTGATACAGAGGGAAACTACACAGACAAGGTGCCTGCTATCGGGTGCCTACTTTCTAATGGGAGACATGCAATAAACACATAAGCATACTCCCTTATACTCACGGTAAGAGTTAGGAGGTAAGTAAGGACAATGGTGTCATCACCAGTGTCTCTGGGTGGTGACTGAAGTTATACATGATAAAGAAAGACCTGAGAAGCTGACTTTTGAACTAAGACACAAAATGGAACTGGTCATGCAAAGATCTTGGGGGAGAAGAACATTTCAGCCAGAAGAGACAGCCTTTACAATAGCCTCTACAAGCAGAATAAGCCCCTGTAGCTGGAACAAAAGGGAGTGGAGAGAGGGGGTGAGATTGGAGAGTCTGGGAGGGGCCAAATATAATAAGATCTGTGGGTTTTCTCTGAGTGTGCAGGAAGTCGTGACAGGTTCTCTGCAGACAGAGACATAATCCAATTTATCTTTTAAACATAGCACCCCGGTTGTTCCCTGGAGAACAGGAGCAGAGAACTTAGAGGAGTCCAGCAGAGAGATGATTTGGATCGGCAGGGACGGACAGAAGCTGTTTGCTTTGGGCTGTTTTGTTCATGGTTCAGAAGTGGAGCTTGTGAGAAAGACAAGGAAAGAGGTGGCTTCTTCCTTGGTCAGCTGGAAGGATGATGCTATATCTGAGATTATGAAAGGCAAGTTTCCTTCTGCCTTGTAAATATTAAACTTGAGATAATTCTCAAACATCCAAATATAAACATCAAAAAAAAAGTAATTGTATATGTGGCTCTAATTCTGAAGGAAGATGCCAGAGCTGCACTGAAAATTTTGGAGTCATTGAGTATAAATGTCATTTAAACCAAAGTACTTAATGAGATTAGTTATGGAGAAAAAGCAAATAGAGGGAAAAGCAGGTGCCCAACACCCAACAGTGTGGCACTCTGACATTTAGATGATGCACTCAAGGAGCCAACAGAGACGACTGGGAAAGAGTAACCAACAAAGCAGAATGAAAATGCAGAAAATGCAGTGTCACTGAAGCCAAGAGAAGACAGTGTCAGGAAGACAAAGCAGTCGGCTACATATATGCTGCAAAGTGACTGAATCAGAAGACTACTGAGAAGCGATCTTTGGATTTTATAACATGGAAACTAATAATAATCTTGACAGAAACAGTTTCCAAAGTCTGACGGGGATAGATGATTTAGAAGGTGAATGGGAGGCTATGACTTTAGACGCATCTTTCTGGAAATTTTGCTGTGACCCCTATCCACTCCCATAGATTCGTGTGAAATAAATAGCAGCACCCACAGAGTCTGGTCCTGGAGGTTCATCCCACGTCCCTTTGGGTAACTTAGCAGAGAGCTGGCTAGACGGGTCTGAGTGAGGTTGTTAGAACAGGCTGATATACCAGGTGTTGCCTTGCAAACGTTCTCCCTTCCCATCAAGACCCCCTTTGAATAGAAGTGCTCCCTCTTACCCTGCTGTCTAGGTAAGGGGTTGGCAAACTGGCCCCATGAGTCAAACGTGCCCCCCCCCGCCTCCTTTCTAAATAAAGTTTCATTGCTGTACAACCATTGCCAGTAATGCCCATATTGCTTATGGCTGTTTTCACATGACAATGGCAGAGTTGAGTAGCTATGAACCTGTGGCCCACACAGCTAAAAATACTTACTCTTTAGCCCTTTACAGAGAAATTTTGGCTGACCCTGTTCTAAATAACAATTCCCTATAAATACACAGTCCCTGTGAGTATAAATAGATCAATATCACAAGGCAAGTTCCTCTCGATGGGATCACGGGCCACAGTTGCTTCCTGTCCAGCTATGCCCAGCCTGAGTCAACAACTCTCCAGCAAAAGAAGAGCTTGAAGGAGTATGCATGCTCTGCTACTTCTCTGCTTGTGCCTTTCCCCTGTTACATCCTATTGCCTGCATATCCTTATCACTCTAAATATAGTGGCCTCTGTCTAGGATCACTTTGCCACATGACAGGTAATGATGGACTCATTTCTTCCACGTTGTGTTACGGTCTTAAAAAGAATATGAGAAGCAAATTGTAAATCATTGAGGAATGGAGAATAATGTATGTATGCTTTGGTTTTCTAGACCCAAAGTCAAAGTTCCAAAAAGAACAGGATTTTGGCTAGGGCTGCTGATGAGAGCTGATGGAAAGAGATATCTGACTGGGATCCAAGTCCTTGAGTCCTTGACCAGCTGACACTGTAATGGGTCACATTGTGTGAGGAGGGAACCACATGCTCAGAATACATTCCAGGAAAATATAAAGCTCTCTTCTTAGTGAAATTGTTGGTATCCAAAACTGTGGGATCTCCTTCCTTGGTGAGCTGGGTGAATGGTCAGGGTAGGATTTGGTATCCAGATTACCACTTTCCCCTTGTTCCCATCCAAGGTACAAACAATTAACTAGCTACATTGGCATCAGACTATCAGCTTAACTGACAGTAAATCAGGATCAGAGACCATTGCAAAGCTTCCTTTATCAATTCCCAAACCTTGAGTTTGGTTGAGTATGCAACCCTGATGAACCCATGCAGGTACCATCTTGAAGAAGCTGAAGAGTAGAGAACTGCAAACCCCTGCCAACCTTGAAAGCATGTATAGATGAAAGAGATGTCCTACATCACCTGAGTCACAGTGCAGTGGCCATGCCCCCGCCAAGAAGACATGATGGCTTCCAAGGGCTTCCCAGTCTCAACAGTTGAATTAGTCTCACTTTCCTTCTGGAAAAAAGAATTTGGATGAATGGGCACAAATCTTGAGAATGGAACAGAAACCCCCATATGTAAATATAAGGATGGGTTTGTCATATTTTCCCTAACACTGGTCTGGATGAGCTATGAGTGTTATTTTACCTTCAGGTCTGGGCTTAAACTAAAATGAAGCTGAAGGATTTTCTTCTTGGCTTTCTAGATCTTACTACCCTCCTAGGGACAGCAGGGACAAAGAAAGCCCACTTTCCAGAGTTCCAGAGCCAAATATATCTAAGTTGTCCTTGCCAGGCTTCCTCTTCTGTCTTCTTCCTAGCCCTTCTAAGTCTTCCATGATCAAGGACTACTTCGAAATAGAAGTCTTCCCAAGCTCATTTTTCAAGGAAGAAAAGATAAGGAGAAAAGAGGCTCCAGTGATGTCATCCAGGCTTAAGAGAGAGATTTTCCTATATCCACTGAAAGCCACTAATACTATAGTGAAGATTGTAGATACACACACATACACACATACACATCTAGATAGATGATAGACATATGCACATGCACACACATGCACACACACACACAAACACTTCTTCCTTGACTTTGGAAAGAGGGAGTAGTACAGCATGTATCCTTGAGTTCCACCTAGAGGTTATAGAATGCCTCTGAAAAAAAGTATATCATGATGATTGGGAAGAAAATAATTTGCTATTCTGATTCAGAGGACTTTTAACTTTTAATTTGAAATTGGAAGGAAAGATGAAATATTCTCAGTTAAAATGGAAAAAAATGTTAAGACAGTCCACATCACTTCTGAGATTAAAAAAAAAATAATAAACTAAGTGGCTGAGCTTCCTGGTACTTCAAAGGAGAGCATAGCTGAAAGTATAAGAGCCTACACATATTTCAGTAGACACACTAGTGCCTTCAATGGAGGTTGGGGTGAAAAGTCAGGGTGAACTGGAAGCTCAGCAAAGAAGATCAATTTTACCTCAGTGGTCTAGAATTCATTATGAAGACAGTGATCAAAGGTGTATCTTGTTCAAATGAAATCAATCAGATAGAAGTGGAGGCAGCTTAAAGAATTTGTAACTGTCCGTCTACAAACGTGAAGATGTCAGTGCCTAGCAACCATGGTGGTGAAGAAAAAAGAGAGACCTGCAGGCTGACTAATATAGTGGGAATGTTCTATTAAGGGTGCTGCCTCATGAGAATATATTTAATGTCTTTTTGAAATAGATAATAGAATGGACTTGAGTTATGATAGAGATATAAGGGATGTTAGAAGGGAGTCTACTCCCCGCCTTCATGTATCCATGAAATAACTCTTACTCTAGTAAGGGATGGCATGCCAGTAAACTTCTCTCTATTCTCCTCACCCTTTATATACTCCCCAGCATTGGAAGAGGAGTGAGTTATAGTTATACTATTTATAGTTATACTATTTATAGTATAAATAGACATATTCTGACCTCAGTAGATTTACTTTGTGGAGAGGAACAAGATAATGACATATGGTATCCCATGCTGTCTTTATCTCATTGACCCTTCTCTCAGGGCCTGATACAGACGAGACAGTGATTCCTTTTCTGGATGGATCACTGTCTGGGTAGGAGTTCCATCTAGAAGTTATAGAATACCTCTAATAACAAGAATATCATGCTGAACTGCCTTAGAGACTCCTCTCCCCAAGATCCAAACAAGGAGCAGGTTTTAGAAAGCACAATTATGGTTGCAGGTCCAAGCCATCTGCTCTCATCCAGATTGAGTAATAATAGTAATAGAGGGAGATCTCATATGTCTACTTTTCTGTCTATTTCTCGCTTGGATCCCTAAAATTCTAAAAATGGGTACTCGAGTTACATACATTTTAGAAATATTTAGAA
>CM052887.1:79254822-79285631 GCA_028534135.1 Potos flavus | reverse complement strand
CAAAGGAAAAAAGACAGTCTCTTCAACAAATGGTGTTGGGAAAATTGGACAGCCACATGCAGGAGAATGAAACTGGACCATTTCCTTACACCACACACAAAAATAGACTCAAAATGGATGAAAGACCTCAATGTGAGACAGGAATCCATCAAAATCCTTGAGGAGAACACAGGCAGCAACCTCTTTGACCTCAGCTGCAGCAACTTCTTCCTAGAAACATCGCCAAAGGCAAGGGAAGCAAGGGCAAAAATGAACTATTGGGACTTCATTAAGATCAAGAGCTTTTGCACAGCGAAGGAAACAGTCAACAAAACCAAAAGACAACCAATGGGAGAAGATATCTGCAAATGACATATCAGATAAAGGGCTAGTATCCAAAATCTATAAAGAACTTATCAAACTCAATACCCAAAGAACAAATAATCCAATCAAGAAATGGGCAGAAGACATGAACAGACATTTCTGCAAAGAAGACATTGAAATGGCCAACAGACACATGAAAAAGTGCTCAACATCACTCAGCATCAGGGAAATACAAATCAAAACCACAGTGAGATACCACTTCACACCAGTCAGAATGGCTAAAATTAACAAGTCAGGAAATGACAGATGTCAGGGTGGATGCGGAGAAAGGGGAACCCTCCTACACTGTTGTTGGGAATGCAAGCTTGTGCAGTCACTCTGAAAACAGTATGGAGGTTCCTCAAAAAGTTGAAAATAGAGGTACCCTATGACCCAGCAAGTGCACACTGGGTATTTACCCCAAAGATACAAATGTAGTGATTCGAAGGGGCACGTGCACCCCAATGTTCATAGCAGCACTGTCCACAATAGCCAAACTATGGAAAGAACCTAGATGTCCATCAACAGATGAATGGATAAAGAAGATGTGGTATATATATACAATGGAATACTATGCAGCCATCAAAAAAACCCCAAAAATCTTGCCATTTGCAATGACGTGGATGGAACTAGAGGGTATTAGGCTAAGCGAAAAAGTCAATCAGAGAAAGACAATTATCATGTGATCTCTGTGATATGAGGAATTTGAGAGGCAGGGCGGGGGTCATGGGGGACAGGGAGGGAAAAATGGAACAAAATGGGATTGGGACAGAGACAAAGCATAATAGACTCTTAATCTCATGAAACAAACAGGGTTGCTGGGGGGTATGGGGGTAGGGATAGGGTGGCTGGGTTATGGACACTGAAGAGGGTATGTGCTATGGTGAGTGCTATGAAATGTGTAAGCCTGATGATTCACAGAACTGTACCCCCGGGGCAAATAATACATTATATGTTAATTTAAAAAAATGTCTTCAGAGCTCAAGACACAGAGCTCACCTTTGGTCTTATGTCTCATTTTGCCTTTCTGGGGATCTAAATCCTACATCATTTATGCTCCAGCTGAGATGCCGCTTCTATGCTCAACAACTGTCACCAGCAAAGGTCACCAGCAAAGGTCAGGTTTTCTCTAGATTGTAAATTCCTTGGAGCAGAAACCAACAAACCATCAACTTCTCTGTACATCATCAGCTTCCCTTCCAAACCTGTTCCTGTGTCTGTGAGCTGAGTCAGGAGTCTCAGAGTCATGCCAGACTCCTGCCTCCAATTCATACCCCTTCACATGACAATGTGCTCCATTTGCTCATGTCCCCTGCCCTGGCCCAACTATCAAATATGATCAGTTCTATGGACACCTTAAACACATATCACCTTCTTCCTATGTCCAAACCAAGTCACCATTCCCCCCTTCTCAAGTCTCTTTCCTGTAACAGCCCAAGAACTCTTTCAGAGGCAATGTTACAATTCAATCTTCCTCAGGTGCCAGACAGTCTGTCAAAATGTCCAATGTGTTCATGCTATGTCCTTATTTAAAAACATTCTATAGCTCCCTCACAGACAAGCCCAAAATGAAATGTCTGGCCTCTGATTATAGCTCACATTCCACCAATTTCTTTTTGTATATCAAACTTTAGTCATCCCAAAATGCAGGTGTTTACACATCTCAGGCTGTCCTTCCTCTTTCTGTCTTTGCTCATGCTGCCTCCTTTGCTTGGAGACAATCCTCCCTCTGCCTTCATTCCCGAAATTACATGGCACACTGTTCATCCCTCACGATCCAGCACAAACTTCACCTAGTGCCAGACACCTTCCCTCACCACCTCCAACCATCCCAAGTTTGGATTATGGGACCATCCTCTACATTGCCATAATGACACATTTTCATCTCTACTGAATTTATAGTATAGAATTTTTATGGTTTATATGTTTGTTTCTCTCACTAGAATGGGAGACCCTTGAGAATAAAGAACTACTTTTCTTGATTTGGGGGATCATGGTTAGAAATACCAGTACACAAGTGGGAAGTCCATAAATATTTTTTCTAATATTTATCACAAAACATTTTAAATATACAGAGAAAAATAATACTATTAACACCGTATCACTTGAAATCTATGATTATTATTTCACTAAACTGCTTTGTCACATTTCTATTCATCCCTCTATCCATGCATCAATCCATTTCGGTTTTAATGCATTTGAAAGTACATTGAAGGTAGTGATACATCCCCCCATCTGTCAATGCATGTATCATTAACTAAAGTTCATTATTTTTGTTTATTTTCCTTTTAAGATGTACATACAATGAAATGCATAAATCTTCAGTGTACATTTGTTGTTTGACAAATATGTATATATATAATTATAAATATACATATATATTGTATATATACAAATATATATACATATGTATGTACAAATATATATATGTAATTTATCCTTTCTCCATTGAATTGTGTTTACACCTTTGTCAAAAATCAGTTGACTATATATTTGTGTGGATCTATTTCTGAGCTCTCTATTCTATTACACTGATTTATGTATCTCTTCTTTCACCAGTACCATGCTGTCTTGATTACTTTATCTTTACAATAACTCTTGAAATTGGTCAATAGAAATGACCTGCTATCCTTTCCTATCAGATTGGAGAACGTCTGTCAAACCACTTCTAGTTCAGGTCTGTTGGTAACAGATTCTCCTGGTTTGACGTAAATTTGTCTTCATTTTGCATTCATTCTTGAAGGATGTCTTTTCTGGATAGAGAATTCTGGGTTCACAGTTTGCCATTTCAAGCTCTCTAAAGATTTTATTCGAAATGTATTCTAGTCTCCATTTCTTTCTAACAAGAGATCAGTAAAGACTTGAATTGTCATTCCCCTTATTACAATGTGTTGATTTTCTCCAGCTACATTTAAGGTTTTCTCCTAATCTTTGGTTTTCCATGATTTATATTTTGCCTAGGGATGGTTTTCTATGTATATATCCTGCTTAAGCTTTTCTAAGCTTCTCAAATTCATAAATGTCTTCCAACAAAGTAAAAAAAAAAAAAAAAAGGCTATTATTTTTGCCCCATTCTCTCTCTTATTCTCTTGGGACTTGAGTTATACTTATGGTAAATGCTCCCTATTTTGCCACATGTCTCCGAGGCCCTGTTCTTTTTTAAAATACTTTTTCTCTAGTCTTCAAATTTACTAATTTCTGTTGATCATTCTTCAAGTTCACAGACTCTCCTGTCATCTCCTATTTTTACTTAAGGTGATTCAGTGAATTTTTAAAATTTTTTAAATATTGTATTTCTCAATTGTAGAATTTCCATTCATTCTTTGCTATTCTTTTTACTTCTCTGCTAAGATTTACTTAAAAAAAATCATGATGAACATATTTTCTTCATGACCTTGAGCAACATTCTAATAGCTACTTTTAAATACTTGCTGTTAATCCCAACATCTGGCTCATCTTGGGGTTAGCCTTTATATTTTCCTCTTAATAATGAATCCTGATTCTTTGTGTGTTAAATAATTTTAGATTGTGGATTGCTAGATTCTGTTTTATTCCTCTAAAGAGATTTTTGTTCTTAAGTTTGCATATGGTAGCAGGTAATGAGCATGAGAGGCCTCAAACTTCAAACTCTTCCTTGGATGACAGTTTCAATCTAATCCTTAACTAGGCTGTTTGGAATCTGCTCCAAACATTCATGTTTCAGGGGTCAGTTGGGATGTGTTTACAGACAAACCTTTAGGCTGCTTCTCTCTGGTTCCATCACGTTCCAGAGGCTGTGTTGTCCAGAACTTTGGCCTCTGATTCCATGGACCAAAAAGACTTCAGGTTTTCTCTCACAGTTTTAGCATCATACATCGATAGGGCAAATTGAGCCTTCACTTAGTTCATAAGCCATGAAAATGGGAACTCAGCCAGTGTCTTCCCCTTTATCAAAGCGTGGTTCCTCTGCAGAAACTACCTGCATTTGGTTGTTCTCAAGTGTCTTCTGGCCATTGGTTTTGCTTTTTTGTTTTGTTTTGTTTTTGTCTAGACTTTGTACTTGTTATCTGAAGAAGAGTCAGTCAGATAGGAGCTTACTCAGATATTATTAGAAGCAAACCTCAACAATTCATCAATATTTATTGAATTAAACCTTAGTCTGGCAACTCAAGGACAGAGATCTTTACTGGTATATCACAAGTGCCAAGAATCATGGATGATATATTTTAAGTATTCAACAAACACTTGTTGAATAAATGAACAGATGAAGATACAATTAACATCGACATTTTCCATGTACCTTAACTGACTTTCTCAGAAATTGAACACATAATCAAAAGGAGCATAACCCATTATCTCTTCAAAACTAACAACTGTTAACATTTTGTCACATTTGCTTTTCGTATCTTTTAAATTAAAGGGTCATGAAATTAGAACTAAAGTAGAAGACCCCATAACCTATTAACTGCTTTTATCCTAACTTTGGATTCCAGTATGTATATCTTTTGATCTAAATTATAGAGAATTCAGGAGTGTCTGGGTGGCTCAGTGGGTTAAATTATAGAGAATTCACTAATCTCCCCAATTTCACAAAAGGAGGAAAGGAACATAAAACTCAGGGCATAAGAAGTGGTTCTTCTAGAAGAATTCAGTAGGCAAATAAGCTAGAAAAATTCCGTATTCAACAAAATACAACTTGATGGAAAATCTTCACAGAGCTAGACATGTTGTAAACCATTAAGGATAGTGTATGGTACGTAGCACTTCCCAACCATCTCTGACCTTGGAACGCTCTCCTAGATTACCTCATGGGACTACTATTCCCTGTAACTCACTTTGGGGAAAGCTAGTATGAACAGTCCCATATTTCTGATGCAAAAACTTAGGCATGGGAAAGTCATCCTTTGATAGAGCAGATCAATATCCTCTCTCTCTTGTTCACCAAATGGCATAATCTCTCTTTCCCCCATTGAGCCTGGATTTCATTTCTACCTTTCCATTACATTTGCCTTAAGTAAAGTCAGCCATCATCCTTGGCTATTTACATGTTGATCCACACATAAAAGAGAATAAAACAGCAGAGCAGACTGAAGGAACGATTAAGAACCTGGAGATATAAAAGGCAATTGCTTTCAAGAGGATTCACCCGGCACACAGAGCTTTCTTTCATGATTAAATTCTTTTTGAAATCCTAAATCAAAGGTGCAGCCTATCAGACAGCTAGGAAATCCATAATGAAAAAAAAATGTCATTGATGAGAGCCGTTTTGTTATTATACTGAGTGCTTTTGACAGCATTCGCTGCCTAAGCACATGAGGGAAACTGCAAACCATGCTGAATGTTTTCTGTCTATACAGAATGCTACAATGAAGTGCCCAGTGAGCAAGAAAAAGAGAAATAAAACACAGTTGGCAAAGTCAAAGCAAGCAGAATTAATGCCGCTGCACCACAGCCCCGGCATCTTTAGCTCCCCAAGGGGATTGGTGGGAAACTATAGCTTTTGTTCGGTCCTTTCAGACCTCTATTAATTTTTTTCTGCTTGGATGAGTCAGGACTATATAGGGACAGGCAAGGGGCAGGACAAATCCATTTTTAAAACTCTTTAATCAAATCCTGAATAGGCACCAGTAATATTCAAGAAGTAACAATCATAAATAATAAGTGTCCTTGGGGACCCAGAAACGTTTTCTAATCAAGGACCACAGAGTCCCAAATTGGGCCCAGCACGTAAGCTGAGTTCATTAGTTACGCAGGTTATGCTGACAAATATGGCTTCCGTTGTGTGGTATTTCTACTTCTTGCCTTCATTTGGGAGAAACTGATGTCAAAAAAACTTTTGGAGAGCGCCTGGGTGGCTTTGTCAGTTGAGTGTCTGACTCTTGATTTTGGCTCGGGTTATGATCTCACAGTTGTGAGAAGGAGCCCCATGTTGGGCTCCATGCTCAGCAGGGAGTCTGCTTGAGATTCTGTCTTTGCCTTGGACCCTTCCCCCTGCTCACACTCTCTCTAAATAAATGAATAAATAAATAAAATCTTAAAAAAAAAAAAAAAAAGGAAACTTAGGAAAGGGTGGAAGGAAGTGAGGGTCAAGAGGATACATTCTTAGATCTGCCCTACTTGGGCAGACCAAAAAAGTAACTTGATAAAGGGCCAGTAAGTCTTTTTATGCAGGGACCCAGAAATCCACCTCACGTGATCAGGGAATCAGGTAAAAAGCAATACACATGCTGGCCACAGGGTGTGTGGAGGCCCAAGGATTTGTCTTTTTTTTTCCTTTCTAAAAACTGGAAATAATCATTTTCTGATTGCGATGGAAAAGTTTTCCCTTTATTTAGTCAGACCGAAGAGAGAGGTATAATGAAGAAAGGAAAATCACCACAAGTTCCACTCTGCAGATATTAGCACTGTTAACACCTTGGTTCACGTTCATTGAGATTTCCATGACACCTAAATCATAGACCTTTAATATGTTACAAAAACGGATTCATTCTCTGCATGCTGTTTTATAACTTTATTCCACTTAACTATAAATCATGATCATCTTTCTGATTCAATATCTACATCATCATTTTGAATAAATGTAAAATATGTCCTTTGTTGGATATATCACAGTTCATTGACCTAAGCTCATTTCTTCATATTTAATTTCCTACTGTTATAAGCAATGCATTTTAAATATACTTCCTTATATATCTTTGCATGCTTCTTTATTTACTTGGGGGAAAAAACCTCAACATGCAACTGCTGGGTCAAAGAGCATATTTCAAATCTGTATACATTCCACCAGACTGAATTATGTTGGGGGGAAACAGTGTATTGGTTTACATTCACCAACAGTATGTGAGAGTTGGCACTTAGCTTCAGTACTTGGGATCTGAGAGACTGCTCACCCAAATTGGGGCTGTACGCACACTACAGAGTCTAAACTCATTGAGGACAGTCTGAGTCTGATTCATGTTTATATCCTCCAAAGCACTGAAAATGGCATTGGTTCCTCAGTGGATGCCCAGTGAAGGTTCTGATAAATAGGCAAAGTGCTCTTCATGACCTCCAGGACCTGTTGTCTCTGTACAGCCCCGTCCCCTCCCTGACTCCCTCCGCCATGACTCTTCCCCTTCACTGGCTCCAACCACACTGATAACATTGCTGTTCCTCCAGCACACTTAGCATGCACTCTCTCCAGAAGGCTGGCACCTGCTGTTCTCTCTTCCTAGAACTTTCTTCCCCTGATATCCACAAGGCTCATTCCCTCAGGATGCTACTCAGGAGACAACATTATCAGTGAGTCTTCCTATTTTAATTTGCGAGTCCCTCAACATTCACTGTCCTCCTTCCGTTATATCAATTTTCTCCAATGTCTTTATTACCCTGTGACACTATATATACTACTTGTTTATGGTGTTTACTTTGTTCCTCCACCCACTAGGGCAGGAGTTTCTGTATATTTTGTTTCCCGCTGTATTCCTAGCACTGAGAAGAGGTGCTCAATAATATATATTAAATGAAGAGATTAGCTTATTTAAAATAAAGGATGAAGGAAGACATTAGGAAACAGAAAGTTAATTGCTGGAACCCTTATTGCGGGCGCCATGAGAAAAAGTGTCCACGCAGATGAACTGAATAAGGCTAAAATATAGACCTGAGTCGCCGTATCATTAGAGTGCTACAGTTATTCAATCTCTGGTTGAAGTTAGAAGTGAGAGAATACAGGTCATCTGGAAAAGGTGCCAACTGGAAATACAAAACTCATATGATAGCTTTATGAAATACATATTACAAAGTAAAAGTAAATGAGCGAGTCGAAATCAAATGATGTCAATATTGAGGAGGTGCTGCTGGAGCCACCATTTATGAATAGAGATCGTGTTCACAAAAGAAGAAGTGTTCTAAATGCTGGGAAGCTGGAAAGGTGATGGGTGCATGGGGTGTGGGAGAGAAAGAAAAGAGAGCATTTTCATTTACTCATCAACTTTAGTTAACCATGTTTGATAAGCCAGGCATTTAGGTGGGAACTGGAAAATGGAACACAGACCTGCCTTCAAGGAATCTGCAACCCAGCTGGGGAGAAATATAGGTCAGTTACTCGTGTGACACCATGGAGTGGGTGCTATTTGTGGCAGATGTGAGGGACGCTTAACCCAGACCAGTAGGTGAGGGAAGAGGGGTTATTGCCAGGAAAGCTGGTCTCTGGGCTGAGTTGTGAAGGACATGTCAATAGGAATTAGCCAGAAGCACAAAGATATGCTCACAAGGAGGAGGGAGCCACCTGTGGAAAAGCTCCAAGGCAAAGAGAAGGTGTGGCGTTCAAGGAACCTCAGGAAGGAGAACACAGCCCAGGCAGAGACTGCAACCATTCCCAACCTGTGGCTGGAGAGGCGAGCAATCCCAGGGTATGGAAGTCTCCTCTCCTGGATTCATCCCTAGCCAGAGATGCTGGGCTCCATGAAAGGAATTAAGAAAGGCAGTCAACCCTGATCCTTAATAAACTGATTTCACAGAATTCCAGACATACCGAACAGACTCAAAGAGAACAAGAGCCCATTTAATAGGACTCAAAGTTTCTGCCAGGATCAAAGGACTAAAGTAAAAAGATGAAAGGTGAAATTCAGACGTTAGCTCTCCACATGGTTGCAGCAAAGGACACCCCAGAGCAACAGAGGGGAACGGCAGCCCAGGGCACTGGATTCGGGAGTTGCTCCTGGCAGCTCCCTCTTGAAAAGCAGAAGCATTGTGGACAGAAATCAAAGTGAGATTTGGCTTATTTTCCAGTCATTTCCATTCCCCCTTGGAATTCCATCCATTCTTCCATTGCTAGTGATTCATAGGATGTTTACTGGATCAAAATTGACTTTCATTGAATAAAGAACTGATTCTATGACGAACTACAAAAGCCTTCCTACTCTGTGTCATTTATCATCATTTTTTCTCCACCGTGGCAAATAGTTGTGGATATGAAAAACAACTGGCCTCCAGCCTGAGCATATGTACTAAAAACTGTTTCATTACAGTAGCATTTCTACATACCAGAATCACCTGGAAGCTTTTTAAGAATACTGATGCCTGAGCCTCACCCCAGAGATTCTCATTGGATGGGTTTGAGGTACCTGGGAATCAGTGATTATAATGTACTTATTAAAGGTTCTAAGAATTCCAATTATAAACAACAAGTTTGACAGTTAACATCTAGAACTTCCTCCATTTATTTCACTGTGGGACTAACAAGTTTTGGCAGAGTACTTACGAACATTGAACAAAACACTCAACTTTGGCAAAATATAACTTGAGAAGTGCTAGTCTTTCTTTTTAAAGAAATAAATGCCCAGGACGAATTGTGTACATTTAGGGCTCTATATTTACCATCAGTCATAGCATCAATCAATGAAAGACTCCTGGGCTTTCATTAATCCTCCTCAATTAGGTATAACTATTTTAAGACAAATGATAAATAAGCAAGCTTGAAGATCTCCCTCTCCTGCTAGAGGCTACCTGTTAAAGAGAGTAAGAAGCCCCCTATCCCATGACTCTGTCTTTTGCTCAGCCGACTAAGCTTCAGAAACCCTGCTCCAGGATAACCTCAGCAAATGTCTTCATAATTTACAGTGCCCCCTCATTTTTCTTATGACCCGTAGGCCCAGGTTTGTGATCCACGAAATAACCAGCCCATGTAAGAAACCTAATAAATATGAAATAAAGCCTTTAGAGGCAGGCAGCACATGGCAGTGGAAATAGCATACCCTCCTCAAACAGCCAGAACTGTCTAAATTCCATCTCCACTACTTATTAGCTTTGTGTCCTGGGGCAGGCTTACCTCTCTAATCCCAGGTTTGACCAATCAAGTGAAGATGCCTGACATATCAAATTTCCAGAACTTGGAGATTAATGATCACGTGTGTGACCTTACATGATGTAAGCATGGTACCCGAAAAATATTTGTGGATTCTTCGAATGATTTCTAAAGTAATAATATAGCTATTTTTTTAATCAGAAATTGCTTTAACATTTTTTCAGGGTATAGTATGAGGCAAGGTTTAAAATAAAGGTATTCCCTCTGTTCACAGGTCATTTTCAAAAGAGAGTGCATTCTGCTGGAAATTGAAACATCTATAGCCCTCTGCTATAGCTGAGGTCATAGCCGTACTCATAAATCCTCGATCTTCTGTTCCAGAGCAGATATTAACAATGAGCTCCTTTATATTTCTGTCCACACAAGTATATTAATGTCAAAGGACAAGCATATGCAAAGAACTTTGGGCAGCCAAATATGAAGTTATTGATAAAAACACATATTTTATGGCTGCTTTGGGGGCACATTTTTAGGCAAGAATATTGAAAGACCAAAGAAACCAAGGGATGGAAGGGAATCTACAAACATCTCTTCCAGTGCAGAACTAATACTCAAAACTGCAATCTCAGACGTTCACTTCCTTGGATAGATGGCTATGTTGTTTTATTCATGTTCTTAAAGACCAAATGTGAAGTAAACAGAGGTGTAAATCTAGTGGGTAAGGAGTTCTGTCTCACATGGAAATTTACTATTTATTAAATATTTAATACTACTTATTTACTCCTTATTGAAGATTTCTTCAACTGTGACCACTTACATCTTTCGAAATGGATTCCCACTCTAGACCACTTTGTAAAGGAATTGATAAGAAATGGTTGTCTTCTCTTATTCAAACCTCTCAAACATTGGAGAATCCTTCAGTTGCTTCCCCTTGGGTTAGAAGTTCAAGTTGAAAATTTTTTTTCATAATTCTTTCTTATAACTGTTTTATTGAATTATCTAGATATATAAGAAGCTGTAGATATTTAATGTATCCAGCTTAATGTCTTTGGAGATGAGTATACACCTGTGAAACCATCATAATTGTCAATGCCATAAACTTATACATCACCTCCAAAAGTTTCCACCTGCCCCCCTTTGTGTTTGGGGTTTTTTTTTTCTTTTATAGTAAGAGCACTTACCATAAGATCTACCCTCTTGGCAAAATTTTAAGTATACAGTACAGAATTGTTAATCATCGCCCTATGTTATACAGTAGATCTCCAGAAATTATTTATTTTGCAAACCAGAAACTTTATATGCTTTAACCAACACTTCCCCACTTCCCCCTTCCCTCCAACCCTAACTTAATTACCTATGTTTTTTCATGCCTATTTGTTTCAATGGAGAGAACTTTAATCATGTTAGACCCCAGGTTGACAATAAAGGGTAGAATGGAGTTTCACAGACTCCACCGGGCAGAGATAATTTCAAATCTGCTAACGATGTATATATGCAATGTGGTGTGATAGAGAGCGCCCAACTCCTGGTCACAGGAAAACTGTGACATAAATCTCAGGTTTGTTATTAAGTGACTCTGTTCTGTGACCTTAAATGATTAGTTTTAACCCACAGGTTTTTTCTCCTTCCCAGACAGTTCTTGTGAGAGCTACAGGAGATAATGCTTATCACACGATTATTGTGAGGTCCAGCAAATGGTAAACACTCAAGGTATTTTAGTTATAGCTTCTTATCTATAAAGTAATAAAATTATCTGCTAGGATATTTAACACCCCTTGTTTTCATACATGTCAATCTATAAGTACTATTTATAGACATGTAATCGGAGCTATTGATATACTCAATAAATACTTTAAGTGGCGGCCATAGTCATGAACAGTGAATGAATATGCATTTATAATTTTTATATTAAAAATTGATGGATAGTGTGTGATATTTTGTTAACTAATAAATAATTATAATTGGCTTTTATCATAAAGTTGATAACTTAATCCTTGGTATTTTAATTTAAGGACCATCATAATCCTGTTTTCAACCTAATAATCTGAGTGAATTTGTAGAAGGAATGTAGTCTTATAATTCAATTCTCTATCCCTTAGTTGGGGCTCGGAATTTTAAAAATTCATCTAACAAACATTAATTGAGCTATAAGCACTGTGCTGTTTGGAAGTAAGCAATATTATTTGTGTTTATTATGTTTCTGACCATTAGATTTTTCAAGGTGCCCACAAAACCCTATGTGGTAAAAATGGAAATTTTCAATAAAAGCATAACGAAATGTAGTACTTTCATAATGCCAATAATTAAGCAAAGATGAAAGATGTGATTAGTACAAGATTGTTTTTCTCTTAAATATTGCTTGATGATAAGCAGGTTTAATACAAAGGGTAAATAATAGTAGATAGAGAACATCTAGAACATATGACCTTAAGGGCTGATAATACTTTTTTACATCTTATTTCATCTCAAAACTTAATATTTACCTTTTCCTTGATGTATGTATATAATCAAAACATTATTACCGCCACCAAATATATGTGTCATCTGCTAGCTCACCGATGTAAAAATCAGTTTAAAAATAAGCTGTAATTTTTTTAAAAAAATGCAAATTCTGAGGAAAACATTAGCTAAAGGGCTGGCCATGACAAAAGAGACAATTTGCAATAACAGAGTAAAAAGATGAAAGAAATTTCTGAAAAAAACTATGAAGAAAGAGGCTCAAGGTAAATTGTGTGTGTGTGTGTGTGTGTGTGTGTGTGTGTGTGTGTGTGTGTCTAAGGAACTACCCAATTTGGAAAACAACTGAGCTGTGAGTGACAACCAAGAGGATAAACAAAACCACATGTGTAAAACCCCTCTGAAGAATAAAAAGAAGACTGCAGAGATACAATATTTCATCAATAAGCTTTCAGCCCCATCCTGACTCGGGACAAGGTGGTTGATTTCTGGAAAATAACAGTTGTCACAGAGGTAAGTGAGACACCACCTTGTATGCTTTTTTCATCTTCATGATTGGCTGATTCATTGTGTTTTCAGAAAAAGAAATGTCCTCCAAATTAAAAAGAAATCTTCCTTGGTCCATCTCTTTCTTAGGACTTGAATCTTAACGTAAAACATCGGCAAATGATCTCTTTTGCCATGGCCAGCCCTTTAGCTAAGGTTTTCCTCAGAATTTGAATTTTTTAAATTACGGCTTATTTTTAAACTGATTTTTACATAAATACCAACCACTCCATGAACTGTGGAAAAATCTCGTACTCTTTGACATGAGGTATCGTTTATCTTAGACAATGGGATGTAACACTATTGTTTCAGACACTGATTAGTCCTCATTCTGAACGCAGTTAAGCCAGTTTGGCTTGAGAGCTGTTCATTACTCCAGTAAAAGAAAGAAAGAGAGGGAGGGAGGAATGGCTGAACTCAACTTCAGGCAATACTATTAAAACCTGGAGTGTTCCTGTATATACATAGATCAGACATCTATTCCCAAGACATGCCAATTTTTTTCTTTCCCCAGGATTATAGAATAATCATGCTTTAGTCCAAATCCTCAACATGACCACAGGAAAACTAGAGTAAATCTCATGAGACTCTGTGTTGCCTATGTATCTAGAAGTCAGTAACTTCAGAGAATGGGTCTCTTCTGCATTTTCTCAGTCTGTTGCTAGAATAAAGAAACTTGAAGGTACTTACAAGTGGCTAACAAGTTCTGTAATCAAGACTTCATGAGAAATATAAAGCATACTACTGAAAGAACAAGGAAGTTCATTCTAACAGGAAACTTGACTACTTGGTGAGCTACATGCTGATGACTCCTTAGGGAAAACTCATTTTTTTCAAAGATTTTATTTATTTATTTGAGAGAGAGAGAGTAAGCGAGCATGAGAGGGGTAGGGGGTGTTGAGGGGTGGTGGGAGAAGGGCAGAAGGAGAGGAAAAAGCAGACTTCCCACTGAGCAGGTATGGTGGGACTCGAACCCAGAACCCTGGGATCATGACCTGAGCGGAAGGCAGATGCTTAACTGACTGAGCCACCCAGGCATCCCCCGCCTTAGGGAAAATTTAGAGAGCAGCCATTTAGTCTCATGCATCCACGTATAAGAATAAGTGCATATAAAGGTTCACATAGCAACTAAATCTCTCTCAAGAGAAAAGTCCTTGAAGTTGAAGTTCTTGGTATACCTCTCTGTTAATTATGCTGGTATGTTAAGCAGAGGTTGGCACAAGAAAAGAAAATCATTATCACTTCAGGTGTGAAGACCACTGAATATCAACTACAGAGTTGTAGAACTGAGTTGTAGGCGGACATGAATTCCATGACATCAGCGTCCACTAACAAAGGTTCTTTAAAAAACTAGTAAATCATTCCAAACACTAGAAAAAGACAATGGGTTTTATTTCCTTTGATCTAAAGCTGAATTAATTTATGCAGAAGACAGAGGACATACTTAATGTAATCTTCTAAACCCACATGACTCAAAACGTCAGAATATAGAGGAGGCAACGCAAACCTTATCCAAAAGTAAATACTAAAAAAGGCCACTTCATCTTTTTAGTGAATCTCATTGGCATTTAGAACCACCCCTATAATGACCACTGTTGGGTTTACCCAGAATCCCTTCCTCCTCTTTTACTAAGAGTACCTGGCTTTTCCTTATTGCATGACCTTCTCTTACTCCACGTGCTCTCTCTGGGACAGCCAGTCTTGGTGTCCAGCCCCACCTGCTAAAGGAGTGAAGTATCACTCAGGTTCACCAATCGGTGGACATTATTTTCTTAACTAGAGTAATTTGTTCCAGGATTGGCATACAACCCCAACTCCTTGAAACTGGATGCCAAGAGAGACAGGATCTCTCTTTTTTTATGGTGGAAGGGTCCCAAGCAATGAACACATACTTTGGGCTACCACTGTCTGTCTTTCCTAATATGTGGCTAAAGTCTCTATGAAACACAAAAAAACCAGAATCTAGATTCAAATGGAGATTCAAATAGAATGGTGGTGACAGTATTCAGACCCCTCGGTGTATTATTCAAGGATAATAACACATCGAGAATCACAGATGCAAGGATGACCCAACATCACATTGTGTCTTGAGACTTTCTTTAAGAGTTAGTATTATGACACTTGTATCACAGGTTTGCGAACAGCATGTTCCATGTCCTAATAACCATGATGACATCCTCTAGAGACAGTTTTGTTTTGCTTTCCATAGCTGCAGATGGCATCCCAGCCAAGGTAGCCCTCTCCCCAAAAAGAAGCTTAATGTCCTCTGTAGCTGGGAGTAGAGAGATAACATGGATACATGGAGCTATTTATTCAAAAGTGAAGATTTCAAAGCATGAGCTCGCTTAGGTTAGGTCAACAGGTAAAGAGCACCACCCTCCTACATGAAGAACACAGCTCACGTAAGAACAATGGGAATTGTAATGCCTACTTTTTTCCTCTTCAGTTATCACAGGAAACAAATATCTTAGTCACTTTAGTTACTGACTTCCTCAGTGCAATGAAGAGGACATGATAGAAACCCAGACATGACCTAAAGGATTGTTAAAAAGATTCCAAAATGGCACACATCCCAATGAGGACATGCTCCATCCTAACATCTGCTTCATACTCTTCATGCATAGCCTTCACATGGCTTTGACTTTTAGCTGCGGTCTACATTTGGGGGTTGTAGCTATTGCTTTTGTAACTTGTGACTATGTACGTGATCCTGAATCCAACAAAATAGACATCAGTATTTTGATCCTTGGGATTAAAGTAATTCCATGAAGTAATTATGTAAATTCCATGGTGACTGACTCAATCTTCTTAACCAAAATTTTCCTTTTCCTATCCAATTCTGAAAGATTCAAAAGGAATCTTGCCTCTGTCCTACCTAATAATGCCTTAACACAGAACCCATTAGAGCTTTCCATCCCATTGCACAGAGCCAAGAAAGCTAGAAAAGCAGAGGCAAGAACTGAGCTGTAGCTTCCAAGCTGTACGTTGGGGAGCACTGTGACAACCAAGTCATAGCGATGTATTCCATCTGTTTTCCCTCTCTTCTAAAGCCATGCTTCCAATGACATACACACGCCAAAAAATGGGAAAGACAAGTATTGCAAAGTGGCTAAAACAGTCCCCTGTCCTACAGAAGCTTCAAGGAGAAATTGCCACTGAAATTTTATTATAGCCTTTCTTATGGCAATTTATACCTAGGCTATAAAAATGCATCATTCCCTTCAACCCAAAAATTCCACTCCTGGGAATGTTTCCTAAGGAAATAACTCAACAGAAGGAAAAACCAAGCGCACAGTAATGTTTTTTGCCACTCCATCTAAAATTGCAAAGTATCAGAATCAATGTAAATGTATAACAGTAAGGAATTTTTAAGTAAATTATTGTGTATAATTCAATGGAATATTACACAGCCATAAAATTATAATTATACTGTCTTGATAGAATATTCAGGGGAAATGCACAAAATGTTACATTTCATTATGATGATTACAACTACAAAAACTAAGAAGGTACATATATATGAACATTAGGATGGAATATAAAATCTAAAAGTAATCATAGTCGAGCTGTGAGGTCAGCCCATCGAAATTAATTTATGTTGTGTTATGAATCAACAGCAGCAATGACAAGCCTCTGCCTTCTCCTTCAGGAGAGAAAAACCAACCTTAGTTAGCCATTCATTCCTCAAAAAGGCTCTCCCTGAGCACCTGCTATGAGCCAGAGTTCATCCAGAATTAGAGATATATTCACCTAAAGTCAAATATGCTCCAGCCAAGATTTTTCTTCAGCTTAGTCCCACAGGTTTAGAAAGTATTTACAGGGCTTTGTCACCTCCTATTTCAGTAATTACCACATTTCATCAAAAACTTGATGCCCACTTCCCCTCACATGTTCACTATCTCTGACACTGAGCTGCATTTTATCTTTGATGACATCTTAAAATCACCATCACCAGTCGTGATAAAGTTATAACTACATGCACATATCCAAACTTGGTCACGGATCTTCATGTGGTTGTCATTTTAGTTGAGCTATTTGCCTTGCTGGTGACACAAATGATGAGTTTCACTGAGTCATTTAAAACTTGTATGATTACTCAACATTAGGTGAAAATTATATATGCAGAAAAGCATAGGTACTGAGCAATGGTAGAAAAACCTAATAGCAGTGGAGCAGATCTCTTTGTTAGAGAAATGACTGCATTTCCACATCTTCCTGCAATAACAACCAAATTATTTTACTTGTCTTTTCTTTATTCTACATGCACAAAGACAATAAATGACAAAAGAAAAACCTAAGTCTACATAAGCCTAAAACGGTCTCTTGAGAATGTAAAGTAAAAAATTTTAGGGTGTAAGAAACATGTATCATAATTTAATTGAGAAGTATTTTGAGTGTTCTATAAAATGATGATACCACTTAAAAATCAATTGCTACCAAGGATTCAATCAATACAGTCATTGACAACACCATCCAATGATGACCTGCCTTTCTTTTATCTTTAACCATCTCTCCTCTCTCTAGTTGTTATAAGGATTTCCATAATTCGCCATACTTGTGACCCAAACTGGAGAACTCAGGTGCTAAAGCAAAAAAAAAAAAAACCAATAAAATTAATATTCTCCAGCCTGGACATGAGCCCTCTAGATAGGAAATTTTCTGGGCAATTCTATGGAAAACCACAATCGTAGGAAAAAATGTTTAGAAGCAGCATATTTTTCTCACTGTTGGCCTAATAAAATTGGGTAATTATGTTATAATCCCCTAACAGAGAGTATCCTGGAGAAATCTGTCACATCTAGACTGTAACAATCACCTAGAAGATCTGATTGTATTTGCTACATTGATGATCTGAACCGTTTCAAGCAGGAAGGTAGTTTCACCATACTGACTGGAACTTCAGGAGAGCAAGGCTTGAATAGAAACCATGTGTCTCCAAAGGTGGTTTCCTACTGTTATTCCTTGGACCTGGAAGTCCATTCATTCCTCTACCTTATTCTCAATTCTAGCTAGAAACCCCTGTTAAAATCTTTACCAGAGCAGAGGCATTTTTAGTACCTTTTTTCCTTCTTTCTTCACCTCTCTATCAGTGGGTAGAAGCAGAGATTCGAGCCTTGTGTCAAGCACCAGCCAGGCCAAACAAGGAGAGACTCCTAATGGAAAAAAATGACATTAGGGAAGGGGAGAAAAAGCGAGTTACAACTATGACGGATGGTAGACCAGCAAGCATATCCTGCACCTCATACTGTGGCTGTTTGCAGATGACAAGGCTCAGATGCCCACAGGGAGGAAACTGTTTTAATTCCTCAACAACTGTTGGCCTTAAACCTTGACTTTTAAAGAAATCCCCATGAGAAGCTTAGCAGTTCCTAGGACACAATATATGCTGTGATACCAGGGCCCTGCTTGCCTCTGCCTTTGCCTGTCCCCTGGCCCACGCTCTATAGCCTGATCATCAGAGCCTTGGTCAACTTTCATCCCCTCCTTTTTCTCTTCCCACTCGGCAAGCATGCTGGCTTTTCTCCAAAGAGCTTGTGCGGATGTTCATAGCATTATTGTATTTGCATTTTGGGGGAGATATTTCTGGCAGCAGTAGAATATACTGGAATAAAATACTGAAGGCAGAGGTTGCAGTCCGGAAGAGAAGAGGGAGTTTTAATGCAAACCAGGGCTGCCCTGGATCAATAGCAGTGGAAGTAGGTGGATTCCACGTTAAGAAGGAGCACACTGCCTCCCATTAAATGGCTGGTTTGCAGCACAGCTGTCTCCAGGCCTTCAGTCCTAACCTTGACACTGTCAGGAGTGGATGTCCTCTCTCATTCATCATATCTCTGTCTACCACCCCCTTTCATTCTCACACATGTTCCTTGACTCTCACCCTTAACTCAGCTCCCTCCTCCTTGTTAAATCACCTTCACATCTGGCTTCAAGCCTTCTTGGGCCTCAAGAGCACAGATGGGACAAAGGTCCAAGGTTTCTGCAAGGGTTTTTAATCCACAATTGACATGAATCCGAGAGATGAAGATTTTGAGTACTGAGTTGCCTGAATTTATTTAAACCTCGTTCTGCATTACACCTACCTATGGAAATGTTAGTATTCACAGACTCGTGGAAAATTATGATTTTATTAGGAACAGGTTTTTACTGAAAACTGTATGGTCATTGAACAATATAGGCTTATTTTATGTGCACTCTTAGTTGGTTTAAGCAGGAATACCTGTCTCAATTCCTCACCTGGTGGAAAATGGAGATACTGCATTAAGTTTTCCACATGGTTAGTTCTACAGGAGACCCTGTGGGTTTAGAGAAAAAAAAAGATTATTGATCAAATAAATTTAGGAAATGCTGCATACCCTAATCCCTTCTTGAAGCACCTTTGCTGTTTCCATTAACATCTCAAAGGCTCTGAGAAGTCTTACATTAAATAAAACTACTTAACAGAGCATTTCCCAAACACTGCAGTCATTAAAGCCCCATCTAAACTTGGAAAATCTATTTAGCCTGACTGTGCTTCGTTGCTTCTTTACGGTGGAAGTATTGGACCTTACTTCCTACAGAAAATGCTAGAAAGAGCTGACAAGCACAATTAAAAGTCACTTCGCAAATGGGAACTTGCTGGCCCTTAAAATCTTGGAGGCGTCCAGTTTGTGCCACATATAGACCATTGTTCCATTGTTCTATGGCCTTCCTTTCCCAAAATAAACTAGGGTCGTGTCTCACAGTGAAAGGATGAAATCACACCCTGGCCATGGCAGAGTGAACTTAAGAGGGAAAAAGGAAAGAGACAGTAAGATCTGCCCCAGAATGAAGTTTCCTGGGAGACTAATGTGGCTTGTACCTTATAGGTCCCTTAGAGAAGACCTAACCATGTTATGATATTATCATGTATTTTCATCGAATTTGCAAATAAGAAATTCTTCAACTGCAATCGTTTAGGTTACTATTTCTTTCCACTCTGATTTGCCATCTGTTACATTTTCCCCCGTGTTGGGTAATGTTGGTGTAATCATGAATCATTTTGGGTTCTGGCTAAGAAGTTGAGTTAGGGACACACTGAGTTTGGGTTTACTAGGATATGTTTACACAGCTTCCAGTTATTTCTGTTAAGTTGTGATCAGCCATCCGAGGGAAGCAACAATGTCCAAAAATACTCCCGCAGCCCACTGTACCACCCTACCCGACATCATGATCTAAAGCATGGTGAGGAGCGAGCGAGCATGTCGTACCATTGACCCAGCACCACAACTAGTTTGTGAAAGAAAAACAAGGTTTGAAATGTAGGAAGTCAAATGCTAATTCGTGTGATATTGTACACAGAAGACTCCATTCTCATTAATGCATAATCAGAACTGAAGTTTTCTCCTGTCAAAAAATCTACTTGATTATGCCACATCCACAAATACACATTGTACCATATATTTTTCTTCTTTGATGAGAATCCTTTTTTTAATGACATTTACCAGGATTTCTGTGTTTGTAGGGCACAAACCTACAGCCATTAAATGTTTTACACATCCCAAGATATTCTATTTTATCTTAGAATATCCCTCACATACTATCTGGATAAAATCTAGCAGCTCTAGGTGAAATAGTGTATAATATTGTCACTGACCTAGTGACACAGGATGGAAAAAACAAGAGAAAATACTTGTTAATAAGTCACTGCATGTGACATAAGATTCATTTCATTAGAATGCTTTTAGCTCAATACAGTATAGAGGCAATTTAAAATGAATTGAACTACTCTCGCTTATTCTCTGATTTCAGATTTATTTTATATTATTTCAGAATTACAGATAATAGCAAAATTCAAATATGATAAAAAGGAGCCAAAATGTAAGCTGAAAGAGAATACTGGCAGAAGTTTCAATATTACCAAAAGTCTTAATTATATCATGATGGAAACTAAAACTTGCAGATCAGTATCATGACCATGAGGACAAGAATTATATTCGGACAGTCTCAAACAGAAATAGAAAAGCAAGGGGCAAATGAATGTTGCAGAAAACACAAATTTGTAGTGTTTAACAAGTGTCATCAGATGAAATAATATTCCTGATTAAATGGCCTAAGAAAACTTCAAATGTCTAAAATTGTAAAGTTTGTATACAAAGCAAAGCTTAAGGAGGTTTTTCCTAATTTGACAAAATTCCTAAGCTAACATTACCAACAGAGGGTTGCTAAACTGAAATAATTGTTTCTAAACTATTAGTAACACAAATCAGTTTTGAGTCAACCATGCTAAGGGAAAAAACTATTATCGATCTACTTTCTCTATAGAAAATAATATTTAAAAATTTATTGTCATTTGAAGAGGCAAAGAGAAAGCAATCTAAAATGTAGCAATTATAAAAGTGCATTGGGACATTAATAAAACTTATTTTTCAGGATTTTATGACTATTTGGGCATGTGTATGCTTTTTTAAATGTGTAACATGTGATTTCTCATCCTAAAAAAATATTTATTTTCATACCTAATTTAAAGTTACCTTCATAACTTTGTATTCTTTTTCTTATAGAAAGCTCCCCAAAACATAAAAGCCTCAGATCCCACACAATCTGGCCCCACTCCTGATTCAACCCTCCTTAGACTTTGGCAAGTGAATTCATTCAAACAGATTGACCAGTTAGCTATTTGATAGCATTTACATATTGATTCAACTACCAGTGAATTTAATGAAAATGTATCCCATACCTAGACCTCCTACGAGAAGCTTTGCTGAGTTCAAATCACATGCTGATATTGAAACAATTCTCTAAGATAAAGAAAGCTGAGGGAAGTAAATATTGCTCTCTATTCTAGAAGTTTCAAGTTCTGTCCATTGGAAGTGATTCGATGGCATGATTTAGACATAAGATTTTTGAAGATATATATACAAAGTTACGTGCATCTCAATATAATAATCCATTGGTTACAGAAGCCAGTTTCATGAAGAAGGGCTTCTAGCATTTACTCATGATAACGTTCATAAGCAAGGTGATGTGCAACTAACATTTGCCTTGTGGCCTGTTGCTTCAATGCCACCAATAGATTAATAGAGGAGGTTGAACACACTGTAAATGATAATTTGTCTTTCCCTGCTTAGAGCAAATCTGCAGACTGAGAGAGACCCCAGGAATATACCACCCTCCCTCCCTGCCCACCACTACACACAGAGATCAATAACCCACTCTCTGTGCAGCATTAAATACATAAATAGAGCATGTGGAGTTTGGGAGATATGGAAAATCTTTTCGAGGGACTTTACTAAATTCCAAACAGCCTGGGCTGTGACTCTTAGAAAACTTGAATTGCTTGCTTCCTCTGCTATCCCCAATCTCTTCTCTACCATAACAAAAAGACTACAGAAAATTAAAGAAAAGCGGTGGGGTGGGGGGGTGGGAAGCAAACTAAATATCCAACAGTTCAAAGGGACAAAAGGGTAAAAGTGGAATAAAATATATTAAACCGAGATTTAAAAAAATAATAAACAAACAAACAAACAAACTCAGATTAAGATTTTTTGTTTTCAACCTGACATCCTCCTTCAGTGTTACAAAGCATTGAAAATAGGTACACTGTGCACCCCATCCACAACCCTTAGTCTTTGTAATTAGCTGGTAGTACATGCTACTTTCACAGAAAGTGAATTAAATAAGGTAAGGACTTGGCAGTGATTCAGCAACTCTTCCATTTTCATTGTTATGTTGATGAGCAATTGAAATGGCTGTAATTAAAATAACTCTGTGATTCTATTTTTAGTGATCTGTTTACTGTCAAAATTAGAAATATATATAGCAAGAACAAGGAACATGACATGGTCAATACCATAAAAAGAAGCAAATGATGTTTTCATGATGCTATCCTACAGTCATGCAGGGAAAGAATCACTGGAAAGCATATAATATGGTCCATTTTCCAACAAAGTGCTTTGCATTTCCTAATCCATATAATATAAATTATTTTTGAACAGGTCTGAATTCCTCTGATGACAAGTGTATCCTTAGCCCGGTAAGTACTCGTCCTTGACTTGGCAGTAACACCAGGTTAGCCATGTGCTAGCAGGCCGACTTGTACTCCTGTGACAGTGTGAGCTGTGAGCCCTATGACTCAAAGGGATGGTAGTGGGAAGAGTAAAGACTGGTGCCATTTTGACGATACTGAGCAGGAAATCCACTCTCCCCAATGAGATAAAAGAAACTGACTGCCCAGCAGCGCCATAGCTATTATCTGAAATATGTAGAAGAAATGACCCTGGACATCACAGAGCTTTTCAGTCATTCCAGGCAGAGATTCTGGACTTTGGGCCCAAGAATCATCATTTATTCTAGACTCCCTTCCTCCTGACAGGAGAATCACTGGGGTCGTCCACCATCCACGGCTGTCTCATCCTTGCCTCAGTCTACAGGGGAGCTAGGCGACAGTTTGAGACAGCTGAAACAGAGTCACATAACAAGACAGGCATCAAGAGGAAGAAAAGATTCCCCCAGCAGAAGGTAATGTTCCTATTACAGGAGAGATTGTGTAAGAACACATCCCGATCATAGCAATGATCACTATTATACTGTGCCAACTCAAGTCACAACACATATCTATCAATGTCACCTTGGCCTTCGTAGTCTGCTTCCAATAGAGCAAGAGACAATCACAGCTCTGACAGCCATCTATCATGTCTGTTATTTTCCTGCTTTAGCAAGACAGGGAGAAATGATGACCTTCGAGCCTTGGTGAAGTAGAACCTTTCTCTGCTTTATTTTCCCTCTAAAGAAGGGCTGCCCCACATTACTTATACCTTTTTAAATCTGTTTTGTCAAGTCCAAAGATCTTATATAGATGGATGATATTATTATAATCATGATCATTATTATGTCACCATGTGAATCCTTAGTTTTTCTTTAGATAGGTTCATATTATTCCAAGAGAAAACATGGTAAAGCTCTTGAGGCCTAATAACCTAATCTATTTCCATTGACTTAATCTTAAGACATCCCAGTTTCTACTCCTTTTATTTGTACTCATTTGGATGGAAAGCAAATATGCAAGACCATAGTTTATATAGATTCTGCCTTTAAAGGACTCACAAGTCAGGAAATTTATTATAGCTATGAACATATGCTCAGGATGTCATGAAAGTCAAGAAAGGGGAGTTTCTTCCTTCTCGGGTCTTCATATATATTGTTCCCTTGGTTTGGGGGCACATTCAGCTTACTCTCTGCCTGCAGAACTCCTGGATATCCTTTACATCTCAGCTAAAATGGCACTTCTCCAGAGAAGCTTTCTCACTTCTATCATTTCAGGTAAAGTCTACCTGTTGGATGCTCCCTTTCACAGTACTTACAACATGAAAATAAACTAATTTATGATTACTTGTTTGATGTACCTATCCCCCACTAGACTATGATTGTCTGCCTCACTGTTATATGCCTAGCATGTAGAAAAACGGAAAAAATGTATATGGATGTCTTAAAAGATAAGTGGACTTCAGCAAAAAAGCATGGAAGCCGAAGAAGGAATGGCTTTCCAGAAAGAGAAAAGGAAAAGGGTGATAGATGATAAAATTGGAAAAATAGGCAGAAACCAGATAATGAAGAGGTGACATGCCAAGGAATTCAAACATAATCCTATATGTACTGGGCAGCCACTGAAGACATAAGCAAAAAAAGTATATGATACATATTATAGAAATATGAATGGTAATGGAGGGGTATGGATGACACCTGGGATCTTGGTTGGGTGACTTGTGATATGAGTACAGTGTGCTACCGCTAATCAATATTTCAAATAGGAGGTTGGGTTTGGGTAGAAGACAATAGTCGTAATTTTGCACTTACTGAGTCTGAGGGGTCTGTGGGTCTTCCAGTCAGGAAGTCAATAATCCAGTTGAATAAATGGATTGAAGGCTCAGGAGAGAGGAGTGGGCTAGAGCCGGAGGTTTGGAGCTCTCAACAAATGAGTGGGGATTGACACCATGAGAGAGAAAAGAGGGACAGGGAGCAGGGGTAGAATGAAAAGGAGAAGTGGCTGGGTGCATATCCCCAAGGAGCACTAGCTCTTAAACTCTCTTGCCCCTTCTAGCCAGCACACCACTTGCCATCCTCTGCTGGCTCGGCACTCTACCCCTGGAAGACCCCTTCTCATCCCGAACCAGAAGTTTTCTTGCCTTTCATTTAAATTGCTTCCCCTTCTTCCTTCTCAGGCTAATTCTAAAGTTCATTCAGACTCTCCCAATCCCAGGTCTTCAATATCCTTACCAACAACCCAGCACTCATACTTTCATAGATAAATAAAATTCCAAATCTGAAGGCCTCCAAGAAAGTGAGAAAAAGCAAAGCTGTAATTCTCAAGATGGTGGCATGAGCACAAACAACACGGCCGTGCTAGTTTGCTGGAACTGACATAACAAAATACCGCCAGCTGACACCTTAGCCAACAGGGCCCCATTGTCTCACAGTTCTGGAGGCTAGAAGTCCAAGATCAAGGTGTTGGCAGGATTGATTCTTTTTGAGGGCTGTGAGGAAGAATCTGTTCCATGCTTCTCCCCTTCCTCTGGTGGTTTCTGGCAAACTTCAGTCTTCCTTGGCTTGTAGACACATCACCCTGATCTCTGCTTTCGTGTTCCCATGGCATTCTCTCTGCATGCACATACTTGTATCCAAATCTCCCCCCCTTTTTTTTAATCTTTTTTTTTAATTTTTATTTTATTTTTTCAGTGTTCCAAGATTCATTGTTCATGCACCACACCCAGTGCTCCATGCAATACGTGCCCTCCTCCCCTTTTTATCAGGACACCAGTCATATTGAATTAGGTCCTACCCTAATGACGCCATTTTAACTTAACTAATTACCTTGACAACAACTTTATGTCCAAATAAGGTCACAGTCTAAGGTACTAGAAGCTAAGACTTCAAAATAGGAATTTTGAGGGAACACAGTTTAAGCCATAACAACAACTGAACACTACCCATTTGTGTTTTTGGATGGCAGAGAAGCTATTTCTTTCATAAAGTGATATACGAGAAAGGGCTCTAGGAAGTAGAAAATGTGAAAGGTACCAGAGTTACTACTTTTGATAAGATGTTAGTAATTCACATAAAAATCATTGCAAAATTGTTAAGGGTGAAACAAAGGGCCCTTCCTAATCCAAATGCTGAGTGTATGGGCGCCATGAGATGGTATGATCACCATGCCAAGTTTTTAGTCCTTTCTGGCAACAAAAACATGGGATCAGACTTTTGGTAGCTGTTCTATCACTATTTTTAGGCTTTGTGACTGTCTACATTGTCACCACCATGGGTTTTATAATGGCTTTGTATAAAATGAATTTATTCATCTCTGACGATTTAAAACGTAACTGCTAGGATTGTGGCCGTCAGTCCCAGACTAGTCACTGAGGCATCAGATCGGGCCAGTGTCACCAGAAATCATGAGGTCATTGCTTGGCACCCCCTGAGCAACTAACTTTCAGTGGCAGTCATTTCACAGGTCACGGTGCGACAGGTGCAGGAGCATCCCAGGGTGCGTGCACAACCCATGCTCTGTCACCAGCCCGATTGCTCCGTGTTTTGGAATTACCGCTTTTAATGAAACCCTGCCTTATGTTTTTTATTGGCTTCAAAGCTTCTTCCCAGCATTTTAGGACTGAACTTATAAACACTGACATGCCTCTAAATACCATTCCCCACCTGAGAAAAAGGATCAAAAGCTTAGACTTCCTTTTGATCCATACGGCACAATGCTATACTCAGAACCCTCAAACTGATGATATTTTGCTCGTTTCTTTGAGGGTATTTTCATTCAGAAGTTTTGCAAAACAGAATGACAGAAAACCTTTTACTTTTATGCACCTTTGCACCTCCTCCAAAACCTATACCCACACATCTAATTTCTCTCTCACAACATAATTATAAACATCTGCATAGCACTTTGCATGGCCTGATGTGAGATTATAATCCTTCTTGGTCCCATGAGGTAGCTACAGCCCCTGGGAACCTCCATCCAGTTGAATGGATGGCCACAAATAAGGCTTTCAATATAGGGATGTTTTTATTTATTGTATATTATATTAGGACAGACTCAAATCAGATAATTTGTCAGCCTCGATCTAACTGGGTGAGAACCAGAAGTTTTCTTGCCTTTCATTTAAATTGCTTCCCCTTCTTCCTTCTCAGGCTAATTCTAAAGTTCATTCAGACTCTCCCAATAGTCTGCAGAAAATGGCCTTCTATCAGAATTCCCACCTTGCTAGTCACAAAACAAGGACAATAAGTGCTTTGGCATAATACCTACTCTTCAACTCAGAGCCAATGATGCTATATGAAATTTTAAGTGCAGAATTCTTAAAATTAAGTTGCTGCCAGACCAGAGAGGACAGATATTGTGAACCACTGAAGAGAAAAATTACAAAGGGTTTGGGTTGGCTGCGTTCAGCTGGGTTGATAGCTATGGGGCAGAGGGAGAAATGCAAGGAAGTGGTGTTATAGAAAATGAAATTCCAATTTTATAGAAAATTAGGTGGTCAAGGACATGGGTGAGGGGTGACAGAAAACCCTACAGTGTCTAGGACCACCTAATGGAGTGAGTTGGGTCTTAGGGGCACAAAGGGATGAAATGGGGAGAGGAATAAAAACTTTTCTAGGAGCGCAGTGGCTGACTTGTGAGGACCATTGGTGAGGTCATCATGTCCTCCAACCAGAAAATAACCAACAGAAATAACTAAATTCAAAAGTCTGACTGGAGGCAACAAGACCAATGCTACAAAAAAGGGCTTGGGGAAAGAAAGCAATAACAAGCGGGAGATGTTGAGAGGGACTTTGGTGTTTCGGAACCAGCCGAGATTTGTAGAAATTGGGAGAACTGTTGTCTCTCCCCTGGGAGGCACCTCCCTCACACTGCCTTCAGCTCCTCCTGCTATCATGGTGGCCGACGCCCAGCCTCCTGCACCTGGAGAGACATCCAGGGTCACTCTCGTTAAGGAGAACCTTCCTGCCTGGGTCTGTAGCCAGCTTTTGTATCATCTTAAGAGAAAAATCAGATCTTTCTATGGATGAGGCCAAGATGTCAAGAATAGGTTTTACTCCCCGAGGCTCTTGCAACAGACTATTTAGGGGCTCCATTTCCAAACTCCTACAATGTTCTCATCCCTTCTTCCTTTGGGCTTGAGCCGTGTGAAATCCTTTTTCAGCCACCGTGGGAGAGGAAGCCACAGCGTTAGCTGCTCTCCTCTTGAACCGTCTCAGAAGATGAATCAAACCAGCAGATGAAGAGAAGCACTCCGTGAGGTGAACATTTGCTGATTACTCACCTTGACTCTCTACAGCACTTATCTTCCATTGGACAGCAAGAGCCTGAACTTCAGACTCAAAACCAACACCTAGGTTTGCACTTGGCTTATTTAAATGTGCTCATCTGCACAGGAGGGGGTCAGGTGGGGCCATTTCCACCCCACGGCCATTTTGGCTGTGGGGCCAAAAACAAGGAGAAGCCAGAGGTACATCTGTGACATTGAAAATCCCTCTCACAGCCTCTGTTTCCTCCTTTTTATTCATGGGATAATGGCAGCCAAGCACCAATCCGGGATCCACTAAAAATGGGACAAGAGTGTTGCATTTTATTTGGTCTTGGATAGATTAAAAACAGTTGAAATGAATCAAAAAATAGCAGACAGTAAAAGCATCCCCACAGAGTTTTCCTTTTTTCTAAATGAAAAAGTGCAGAAGGATTGAAAGCTTGAGCTCTGTGGTGCAACATAGATGCTATTGACCAATAAATCAAAAAGGTAAAGGATGTCCAGAAAATGCAAACATAAGCAACTGGACCATCCAGATGAAATGCTGCCAAAAAAAAAAAAAAAAAAGTGTTGTCAGGCACTGCCCGGCTCCCTGCTCAGAATGCTTGTTCTCCTGTTTTCTCTGTCCGTGGGCTCAGTACAGCCTACACGCTGGCCTCATCCCCGTCCACTGCAGAGAGGATGTGAGAAAGTCCTTATCAAGCCCACAATGTCTGTTAGCAAAGTCTTTTTTTTCTTTCTTTTTTGCTCTGTATGTTCTAATTCCATCTGCTGTCCAGGCATTGAGTCTGGGCGCTGATTTCATCTAGCGGACCCTCTGAGCCAGTATTCTGGCCTTTGCCATTCAACTTGTCTCTGTTCTATTTCCCAGGTTCCAGCATCCGGGGCTCCTCTGGACTCCAATGGGCTGAACTCCTTTGGCTTTGATTTCTCCCGCGCTCCTCCATGTCCTTGCTAAGGTCCTAAACCTGGTGTGCTGCCCAGTACATAGACTTCTGGACTTCTCTAGACCTCGATATCGGTCAGAGCCTCCCACCCAGGTAATTTGCAGGCCCAACACTGATGCTATCTTAATTCGTAAGGTGATACACAGAAAGAAAAGGATTAAGGGGTCACAAGAGAATTATGTATTACTATGGGTTTATGGATATTTGCTGAGAGCTAGAAATAGATGTATGTGCAAATCCATATGGATATTCTCTGCTATATTAAGGGAGAAGATGGCTTCCATTAGGCAAATCTGAATAATAACCGGAGAGAGTGAAGATATGAAGCAGGAAATGGGTAATAAGCAGTCTGAGGACAATAATTAATGAGTATTAAATAGGAGCTGGGGTCATTTTTTAAAAAAAATTTACTCCACATAATGAAATAGTCCACAATAGAGACAGAGATTTTAATATTGCTTTGCCAAAGAGTAATAATACTAATAATAATTGAGTAAATAAATAAATTCAAGAGACAAACCTTTAGGGCAATGACTCTAGAGTAAAATCTAAAGGATACACAAAAACTTCCCTGTGGCAGTATGGCCAGGGGCTTTGGAAGACTGTTGTTCCTTCTCCAAACTGTCACTCAATGCCACTGTCATAAGGCAGGATAATTAGATAGATAGTTAGAAGTTTCCATCATCACTGACCCTACCCTCTCCCCTTTCCGTTCATTAGCTCTGCTGGGTCCTCCCAGGAACTCAGGGCTCCGAGGAAATGGGCAGTCTCACCCACTGGTGAATAAACTCGGAGCCAATGACCTACCAGCTCAGAAGTTTTTTTCCCAGACTGATGGAAATCCTGTTTCTGTCACAGACTGATAAATTAGCATAAGAGAGAGATTATGTAGTTATGCTCAAGGAGCTCTCAGGCCACCTGAAAGCTGTATCTGAATATGCTTCCTGTCATTAGAACTCTTCCAGGCAGGAAACTATAAACATTATCAAAAGTCCTAACGAAAGCCATGATCATCTAAAGAAGAGTACGCACTAAAAAGCTATGTTCTTAAACTTGACCCCAGAAAAACAGTGATATCCACGTAGTTATAAAATACTTTGCCAATCGACTAATGCAACAGCCTTTTTGAAAAGGCTAAGAATGCAAACGCGAACATATTTGCCAGCTAGCTGGAGGAAAACCCCAAACACAAGTGACTTACATCTGTAAATTCAGACCTGAAAAGAGTCTCTGATGTCAACTGCCCATATTTAAAAGTCACTGGTATTTTTGTCAACCGAAAAGCAGAAAAGGGAAGATGACAGACAGAAGGAGACACTGAGGATGAATCAAACAATTCATTAATAGGAAGTGGGGAGACTGTCTTTTTTCCACTGGATATTTTTTCCTGCTTTGTCGGAGATTAGTTGACCATAGAGTTGCGGGTCCATATCTGGGCTCTCTACTCTGTTCCACTGGTCTATGTGTCTGTTTTTGTGCCAGTACCAT
>CM052887.1:79216845-79254322 GCA_028534135.1 Potos flavus | reverse complement strand
AAAATTTAAAAATAATTAAAAAAAGAAGATATGGTCCATATATGCAAAGGAATATTATGCCTCCATCAGAAAGGATGAATACCCAACTTTTCTATCAACATGGTCAGGACTGGAAGAGATTATGCTGAGTGAAATAAGTCAAGCAGAGAGAGTCAATTATCATATGGTTTCACTTACATGTGGAACATAAGGAAAAACATGGAGGACATTAGGAGAAGGAAAGGAAAAGTGAATTGGGGGAAATCAGAGGGGGAGATGAAGCATGAGACACTGCGGACTCTGAGAAACAAACTGAGGGTTTTGGAGGGGAGGTGGTGGGGGGTTTGGTGAGCCTGGTGGTGGGTATTAAGGAGGGCACGTATTGCATGGAGCACTGGGTGTGGTGCATAAACAATGAATCTTGGAACACTGAAAAAATTAAATTAAATTAAAAAAAAAAAAGTAAGTGGGGAGAGAAGTGCCAGCCTGGTGACCAGCTCCAGTCATCAGACTAACTCATAGAGCTCTGTTCCCTCTTATCCAGGAAATATTTTACACTAATGATAGGTTTTATGGCTGGGGTCCACTACTAGCTAATCTAAAATTTTAACTACAAGAAAAACAAACATTTTTCTGATCAGCGACCCCTTTGAAAATCTGATAAATTCCTGGACTTTTGCAAACAAATTCTACGGGATCCATGGACCAATGCCAAACTCATGAATCCATGAGTCATATATTAAAATCCTCTGCATTCAACTAATTTAAAAAGGAGAGAGATGGATGTAGAGGAAATCACCTGCTCATGAACACTTCAAAGGACGTAAACAAAAACAGGGAATGAAGTCCTGAGAGCCACAGTGCAAATGGGCAGATAGGCCTGGCAGCCGGATGTTATCTTCACAGGTCAGATATTACCTCTGAAATGATCTTAGGGAATTATCCCATTACAGCAAAACCTACTAAGTGAAACTCTCCAGGTTCCTATGCATTCCCACTATTTTTTAAACCTTTCCATCTTATGTATTCCTCTCTCAGCTCTGTTTTTTTTAAATATTTTATTTATTTATTTGTCAGAGAGAGAGAGCATGAGCAGGGGGAGTGTGAGAGGGAGAAACAGACTCCTCGCTGAGCAGAAATCCGGATGCAGGACTCAATCCCAGAACCCTGAGATCATGGCCTGAGCTGAAGGCAAACACTTAACCGACTGAGCCACCCAGGCATCTCCTCTCTTGGCTCTGTGATCTCACTCCCCTCTCTCCTCTGTCAGCTGTGTTCTTTCATTCCTCCATTTGCTTCTCTGACCACCGGTGACTCTCCCGACGCGTGACATACTCGCAGAAACCTACTGCTATGCAGCTCCAGGCACCTACACACATCAAGCGCCCAGCAAGTTAAGCTTCTGCAAAGTTTCCTCAATGTCACAAAGCTTGTTGAACTTCAAATTCCAAGACAGGGTCATGCACAAAAAATATGGGAGTGAGACTGAACTCTTCAATGTGGAAGCAAGCCATTCATTCAAGTGACAACTACAGAGCCTTCAGTCACAGTTTCAAGGGATTGGCCACATACCCAGAATGGATGACCGCTCTATGATGATCTGGAAAAGGGCAATTATAAAGAGAAGTGATCAGAAGGCCAAACAGTGGAGAGAGTAATCAGAGATAGGACAGCTTTCTGGAACAAATACATCACTTAGATTATGTTTAAAGCCCCAGCAGACTCTGAAAATAGCAGCAGCCAAGATCTAAAGGACAGTGTTTTGATGTACACAATATGGAACAGATATTTGTCACACATAAGTCTTCCCAGCCATATCCAGTCCTCCCAGCTGGTGACACAGCCCATGGGGTCATCTTCTACCACAAAGGACTAATACAAATTTTAAAAAGCACTATCAGATTTTTCAAGTATTCTTGAAAGGGCAATGAAAAGTCTTGGCCATTTGCTTATGATTATGCACAATAAAACCAAAAAGAATGCATCTGAATTGGGTTTTGTCAGGTAGTCGGTGAAGCATATAAAGCACATAAAAAAAAAAAAGAGGAAAAAATATGAAATAAGCAGACTGGACCCAGATTATGTCACTCTCCTGAGTTGGTCTTCAAAATAAAGAAAACATTTCGAGCACTTACTAAATGCAAGGCAGTGTTCCGTGCTGTAGGACAGTAATTTTCAAATCTAAGTGTCCATAAAAATTATCTGGATGAGTTTTTAAAAAATCAGATTCTTGGGACTCTCCTTAAAGCTCTAACTCAAAATCTCTGATACGGGGCCTGAGACTTTGCTTTTTTTGAAGGGCACGTCAGGTGACCATGATGCAGCTACAGGACACGTAACCTTAAAAGACATATGTATTTGCCCTCATGTATTTGACAGTACAATTTGTGAGAAAATGCATAAGTATAGATAAAAAGCAAATGTATCGAGTGTTAAATAACAGCATAGCAACACGAGGGGTATCATGATAAATAAGACTGGAGGAGATTATGCTGAGTGAAATAAGTCAAGTAGAGAAAATCAATTACCATATGGTTTCACTTACTTGTGGAACATAAGGAAAAACATGGAGGACATTAGGAGAAGGAAAGGAAAAGTGAATTGGGGGAAATCAGAGGGGGCGATGAACCATGAGAGACTGTGGACTCCAAGAAACAAACTGAAGGTTTTGGAGGGGAGGGATGGATGAGCCTGGTGATGGGTATTGAGGAGGGTACATATTGCATGGAGCACTGGGTGTTGTACATAAACAATGAATCTTGGAACACTGCATCAAAAACTAATGATGTATTTTATGGTGACCAACGTAACACAATAAAATAGTATTAATAATAATAATAATAATTAATAATAGTAATGTCCCCTTTTCTCTGTCCTTTGACCAAGTACTGAGAGATAAAGATAATGATACACAGATTGAGCAGGAGGAAAAAATCTCCCTGTTTTACTAAATTACTTCAAATCAAATTTTATGTGATTGTAAAAGAGAAAAAGGAACAAATAAATCATGTGTGAGAAAAGAAAATGCAAGTAAATAAAAAGATTTAGCTGTAGCCAAAATGATTTCTCCCATGGTTTTAAACATGTAAATCATTCCCCAAACTAACAATTAGCACAGAGCTAATAATTAAGCAACATTTGTAATAATAATTAAAGTGCATTAGAAGAACGTGTTAACATCGTTCAAATTTTAACGGCCCCTAAAAAATAATTTTTGTTTTAATTTGCCTAACGAATTAAATTGACTACATTTGTCTGGCAGTAATCTAAAAATCTGGCTGCAAATTATAAACACATCATTGTATGAAAATAAGAGGAAAGAAGAAATATAAGAGCATATGGTTTACAATAAATTAACCAAGTTCTAGATGAAATATATAGGTTTCATGTTCAAATTCCTAGTTCTGGTCATTGGCCTTATGTCTCTGCCCTGAACCTGCTCAGGGAGGCCCCGAGTGGAGGGCTGCCCTGGTTATCAGCCCACAAAGTTCCCTGAAGTCATCTACCAAAAAGACTTGATTTTTGAGTCACCTAGCTGCCCTAGAATTCCCCAGAGTCCTGTTAGAACACCCCACCTCTTTATCTTGAACCCTCAAGAGTAACTCTCTTTGGGCTTTGATATGTTGATACTGTAACCTTCTTATGCCCCACAGCCCATGTTTGTCTTCGGTTAATATGAATTTCACAATATAGACAACATTTCTAACAAGAATTTCATCTGCACTTGGAATGCTATATCTAAAAGCATCTTACCAGGGTGCCTGGGTGGCTCAGTCAGTTAAACATTTATCTGACTCTTGATCTCAGCTCAGGCCATTATCTCAGGGTCATGAGATCCAGTCCTCAGTTGGGTTCTGCGCTGAGCGTGGCGACTGCTTGAGATTCTCTCTCTCTCCCTCTGCATCTCCCTCAGCTCAAGCTCATTCTCACTATCTCTCTAAAAACAAATAAATAAAAATTAAAAAAAATAAAAAGTAAAAGCATTTTACCATATCAGATGGATTATTTTAAGATATCAAGAAATTGATCATTAATTATATTTGCCCTCACATTAGCTCATCATTGAGCTACCTACCTTCAGAAATATAAAAGAATGTAAAGATATGTTCTCTGTTCTTTGTAAATTTAAAATGTAAGAAAATATCATATTTTTGCACAATAAACCATGAGAAGCAATGCCAAAAATGTGGACAAAATGTAAAAGTTACATGTGCCTCCAAATATTGAGAATTCAAAAATGTTTAAAAAGGAAGCCACATCTAAACCTCCTACCTGTAAGCTAATAGAAAGAACACTATATCTGAAGTTTTAAAGAATGAGTTCCAGCCCTGACTCTGTTTCCCAGCTAAATAGGAGACCTTACTTCAACAGCCCTATGTCTCAGATACCCTGTTTTCTAAAAGAAAGATTGAATTAAATCCATGTTCATGACTGGAGGAGGGAGGATCAGAACCACCATGAAGAATTTCCAAATTCACACCATCCATTTCATTGCCTAGAAGATTCACTTATTACCTTCCCTCATACTTTCCCATGAAAACATAGCAGAATATGGAATGTAGCAAATTAATACCTCGAAAAAGCACTCCATGTAGCTATTATCCTTCCTTACCTTCCATTTGAAAGCCATTCACTAATGGTCTCCAAGACTTTCTATTTCTCACATTCTCTGTTCTCAGAAAAATCAGTACTGTATGAGAAAATCTTGATCTGTAGTCTTGAAATATGAAAAGACATTAAATAGGCAGAAGCAGTGATACTCAAGTCTTTATGTGCATAAAAATTCAATTTAATGAGTATTAAGCACCTACTTTGCACCAAGGCAGTCTTGGGGAATCAGTGGTAAACAAATAAACGTGGACACAAAGCCAAAGTCCCTGACCTCATGAAGCTTGCCTTCTCTAGTCGTGTCCCAAGAGATTCTGACACAGTAGAGCTTGGGGGTAGACTGGAAAGCTGCCAATGAAGATGCAGAATGATGCAGATGTTCCAGAGACCACACTGAGAAACAATTAAGGAATCAGGTTGTCAGGTCACTGGAACTAGAAGCTTATAGAAATTCAGTGGGCTCTCTTTAGGAATATTATGAGTCTACAGACAGTGACTTAACTGCACACAACAGTGACTGTGACATGCATGAATATATTCCACTAAACTCATTAAATGTATCCTCCTTTCAACTTCCCCTCAGTCCCCAAAATGCCCACTCCAGCACTGCTTGACACCAAAGAAAGCATAAAAGAAGGGAAGTCAGAATGGAAAGAGACAATGGTCCTAACTGCAGTTAAAATATCTTACTTTTACCAACATAGGCGACCATGTAACCCACTGGTGAAGATGGAGACTTGGAAGGATCCAGGCTAGTGAAAGGCCTTGAAACTTAAGGTCCATTGGCCTCACTGTAATCTCCCTGTAGCTGGGGTCAGGGATGGTGGCTAAAGATAGCTAAAGACTAAAGATGGAGGCAAACATGAACTCATGCATGAAGCAGATAGTGCAGAATCTGAGCTTGATTCCAGCTCCATATTAAAAGTTTAATAAGTATTTTTGATAGATTATCATTAAAGCTTATTTGATATTACCCACTAACAGTGACTCTTAAGAAAAAAGGAGGTAAGAATTATTTTCGATTGTCCTTTGGAAGTGGAAAAAAAGTGTATGTAGTAGTTTGAAGACTTATATTCAATGTTTCCTTCCTTCCTTCCTTCCTCCCTCCCTTTTTCTTTCCTCCCCTTTCTTCCTTCCTTCCTCTCTTTCCCTCTTTGTTTCTATTTTAGGCTCCATCACCAGAATGGAGCCCAATGTTGGGCTTGAACTCACAACCGTTAGATCAAGACCTGAGCTAAGATCAAGAGTGAGATGCTTACCCTTAGCTGACTGAGCCACCCAGGCACCTCTCTACTATTTTTTCTTTAATATAAACTACAGAAGGTTAGATTTGATCAAATCTTCCTGACAGGTGGATATATGGACTGTAGAGTGAGAGAGCATTATAGGAGTTGTGAATTTTAAAGAAATAAGTTCCTTTAAGAGTCAAGAAGGTGGGAGCTGCTGCCAACATTTGAGTCAATGAGGGACAGGTAGAATGGAGAGGAAGAAGAGCTTGATTAGTCTCGCTTGTGGTTTGGGTTCCCTGCCTTGGTCTTTCCCAGCTTGCTACAGGCAGATCAACAGCCAATCCAGCTGGTAGACTGGAACTATCACAAGACCCACCCCTTCTGTGGGGGCAGAGAAAACTCTGCTTCTGAACTATGCTTAGTTTAGATATTATTCTAGAGCCCATGAGGGCTGATAATGATCAACCTGAATCTGGCAATATGGCTCTGGTCATTATGGGAGGAGGGGGTCAGACTAGCACAGGGAAGCTTACAGAAAGCCTATAGAACAGTCAGGAGTCTATGGAAGTGACAGTGACTATGAAGATCACAGGCTCTGGAGGGAAAGAGGGCAGATACCAGGGCCTTTCCTCCCAGCCCCCTGCTCTAGCCTCCCAGGAAGCCCTCAGTCACTCTTCTCCTACCACCTTCCTGAGAGAATCACTTCTCACAGGGCCACAAGAACCATGGTTCTACTCCAGTTTTATTCCCATACCTGCCCAACAAATCTGGTTCATCTGGGAGAGAACCCTGGAATCAAAGAAACTCAAGGACTTTATGAGAGGGTAGGGCCAAACTGGGGATCTTCCAGTACCCAACTATTTTATCTTCAGTATGATCAATATCCCATAGCAAATGGAGTGCACCATTTGGGATTGAAATTTTTTCTACATTCTAACAATATAAAACAATCTAAGCAACTCCAAACTTCAATGTTGGCCTTACCTCAGCCTGTTTGGATTTCTTCCTCCACCTCAGACTTCCTCCAGGCAATGTCTTGTCAGAGTAGACAAGTTTCAGGACTCTCCTCAATGTACCTACCTGTTAGAGATTCAGAACTGCCTCCTCTGCCTGATCAATCTCCCAAAGAGATGAAGCTGCTTGCTATAGAACCATCCAGCTCCAGACCAAGAGACAAAAAGACCCATCTAGATCACAAAGGATCAAGAAGCCACACAGCCATGCTCTGTACTATACAGATTAATGTTAAAAAAAAAAAAAAAAAAAAAAGTGAAACAGGTCTGGCTATGCCTACCTTCCAAAAAGTTTTCCACAACTATTAGGAGGATGAGGAAGAAGGATATTTTCTGATAAAAGAGAAACATTTCTATAACATTTTCACAAAAAAGCAAAGTGAGTTCCTGTATTCTTTGTTCCAGAAAAAGATAGATAGATAAATAGAAAGAAGGAAGGAAGGAAGGAAGGAAGGAAGGAAGGAAGGAAGGAAGGAAAGAAAGAAAGAAAGAAAGAAAGAAAGAAAGAAAGAAAGAAAGAAAGAAAGAAAGAGAAAGAAAGAGAAAGAAAGAAAGAAAGAAAGAAAGAAAGAAAGAAAGAAAGAAAGAAAGAAAGAAAGAAAGAAAAAGAAAGAAAGAAAGAAAGAAAGAAAGAAAGAAAGAAAGAAAAAGAAAGAATCTCATGTTTGGTCACTTTGAAGAAAATACTAAGATACTAAGATCCAAAGAGGTTGAGTGACTAACTCAAGATCACACAACAGCTCATCAGATATAGAATCTCTATCTTCTTATTGCCAAATCAGTTTTCTTGCAACTACATCAAGCTTCTCCCTTACACAATGGAGAGAGGTAAGACAGGGAACAATTAAGAATCAGACTTACTGTGCTATATCCCAACTCTGATGGTATGTGAGACCCCAGACCACTTACTTAACCTCTCCATGCCTCATGGCCTCATCTGAGTAACAGAAATAATCATAATTATCTATTTTATTGGACTGTTGTGAAAATTAAATAGAATAATATATGTTAAGTACTGGCATATGTAGGCATGCTATCAATATAATAGAACCAATATTATCATTAGTGCTGTCCAATTGAAGCAGTCATGCATTTGTGAGTCTTGGATGGCCTATTTCCACTGAATTAATAGGTTAAAACACAAATGAGCAATTTAAAAAACCCTAAATGAGTTTTTAAGGTGGTACAATGTGCAAACAATTTCCATAACTTTAAGGTTGGTACCTGCATGTACTTCCTCTGCCTTTTAGATACACTTCTCTGACTTCTCCTTAAATGCGCTTTAATAATGGAGCTTCCCCAAGATTTTCTGGAGTAGACAGGTACAAAACTTGTATAAGGATCACTACCTTAAATTTGTTTCACCAAATACTCCATGCCCTGCTCTTCATGTTAATTCCTGGATTTTATTATATTAGATGCTATGACGCCACTGTATTTGAACATAGACAGATATAACAACAATCTACAACAATTTTATAGATTTCTCTACTACAAAACAGTACTCTTCTTTCCCTTTTCCCACCAGTTCTCTCAGAATACAGTAACCAAACCATAAAAAGATCCTTCTTCCCAACTCTTATATTTGAATTACCAAATTCTCCTTTTAGGACAGTGGTGTTCAAACTTGGCTGCATATCTCAATCACATGAAGAACTTTAGAAAGTACTGATGCCTCCGTGCCAACCCTGGAGAGTGTGAGTCACTTGATCTGGGCGGTAGCCTGGGCACTGGGATTTTTCAAAGCTTCCCAAGTGACTCTAAAGTACAGCCCAGGTTGAGAATCTCTGATAGAAGAGTCTCATGGGGGCTCCAGAGACATATGCCAGTAATTACAAAAGACTAGGAGTGGAGGGACCCCACTCAAGCAGCCGCCCCTCTGGGAGGCCTCCCAGAATTCCCCATGGTTGTGTTGGCCACATCTCCCTCCCTCTATTCCTTAGAACACCTCCTTTATAGCATCTCTTGTGATTTGCATTGGTTTGTTTCCATGTTCCGCCCTCAGTTCTTCACCACGAGCTCCTGAAAGCAGGGACCATTTCTCTCTTATCCCCGACATGTTCAACAGAAGCTGGATAAGGTACTCCATGGGTGTTTGTTACATCAAACTGAAAGTATTTATTCTTTCTTACTCCCTCACCAAAGTAACCAGGCTAGAGCACCTCCTTCCAGAAAGTCACGATTAGGATGCTACAAGAGAGCCCTTAAAGGGCACCCTCAAAAACATACCTTGAATGAACCTGCCCTTCATCAATAAGTCAGAGTCAGGTGTGGCAGCTCTGGTGCTGAGAGTTTATAACTCGCCAAGTCTGGAGGCTCCTCGAGGGTGAATATAATTAAAGCCTCTGCATATTACCTCTGCCATTGTGCCTGGTGCTGGTCCCCGCTGGTTGTTCAGATAAGAAAAGACTGATGAATGTGAATATGTCTGAAGTTAAAGCAGGCAGAAGATAATGAAAAAGGCTGATTGGAAAGTCCTTATCAACTAAAGAGAGTTCTGAGATATACAGAGCATGAGGACTACATGAGACCTGTCTTCCAAAGTCAAGGAAGTGTAACTGCAGTTGCTGTCAACTCTACAGCCTTCTCCCCATGGACACAAGTGAGGGAGCAAGGCCACTTACGCACAACTCCAGGAGGAATAATATTCTACGGGAATGATGTCCTCTGGAATTGTGTGACTCAGCTGCCCTTGAATTCCCTGTGGTGGGAAGATTCACAGCACATGTAACACAAGGATGCTTCCACTGTGAATAAGCTTCAAAGCAATCAAAATCACTTATGGTAGTAATTATGACTTTTTACAACAGGGTCCTTCCCGGTGTTTGTTCTGGGAACTCACTTCTCCATTCAGATCACATCACCAATTTCTGAGACTCTCTGATTCTCAGTCCTGCTCCAAGCTTCTCTTGCCGCTCATCCCCAAGCTCTACCCACTAACCTTGCATCATGGAGCATGTAAAACCACTGGAAAATGTGGTGGAGTTCTACTTTGCAAATATTGTCTGCTGTCTTTATTCTTTGTTGTTGCTGTTACCTTGCTGTGATGAAACTAGGTTTGAGCTTCAACTCCCATCCCATAGCTGCCATGACAGAGGCTGGCTCACTCTTTAATATATCAGTCCATTCTTAGAACAAACCATCATCACTCCCATTGTCCAAAGGCTCCTCTCAAGATAGTATAGGGTAGTAATGAAGGTGATTGATCTTGGCACTGGACTGTCTGGGTTCAAATCTCAGATTCACTACCCATAATCATTGACATCTTTAGTAAGTAGCCATGCTTCCATATTGTGGGTAATAATAATAGTATCTACCTCATAAGATTGTTATGGGGATTAAAATTTTTATCTTGTAGACCAATCCCTTATACATACATATCAATACTCTTCCAAGATCTGAGGTTTGGTGAGACTGACTTAGCCAGAATCACACTCATAGGACAAGCAAGCACCTAGTCATCCCTTTTAGTTCCCAAGAGGGGGAAATTCCACCCTTGTCTTTCTTCTTCTTCCAGCCTAGAACTTAGAACATTCTACAGAATGCCTTGCTTGGTTTTTATCCCCTTTACTGATTAAATTTACATAAAATTGAGATTATTTCTTAATGTTATCTTCCTGCTATTAAAAAATGTCCATCCCTCTGTGGATCTCGAATGATGGACACTTTCTGTACTGTCAGATTTCCAGATCACTCTCAGCTTCCATTATATTCTCACTGACTTCTTTCTTCAGTGACAACCTGTCTGTACCTACCCCAGCCACATGGGGTAGGTGGTTAGGGTTCCCAACTTCTACCATAGCCAGGAAATGATTGTTTCCCTTTATGATATTTTATTCATGTTTTTTAAATTGAATTGACTTTTGAAGAGCCATCATGACCATACTTTAAGAAAATTCTTGGAACTATCCATTTATATTTTCAACGAGGACTCCAGGTAGTTCTCACACTTAAAATCACTTCTTAGGACATGAGATGTTTTCCCAAACTGGAAATAAGAAGTTAAAACTTAGGTGCAAATACTAACAAAAAAACTGAACCAGATACTGCCAGATAAGGACAGGAAGGAGGGGTTCTACTTTAGATTCCCTCTAAGATGTGGCAACTGAACAGCAACGGGATGATGATAAGTTCAATATGCTGATGAGTGTTATCTCCAAAGCCCACTCTGACTCCCACTCTGCGTTTCTCCCAGAAATACATCCTTGGAAGTTATTTCCTGCTTAGTTGTAACTTAAAGTAACTTGCTCCTTTGAGTGGAGAAGATGCAATTTTGAGAGAACACATTATTTCTAAGAACTTTTCAGAGCAAAGAGCTACTGTGCTTCATCTACAAATGACTCATCTGAAGAGCTTTTAGATCCCAAAATGTCCAGGTCCGTGGTCTAAAAATGTCCCAAGGAATTTTTTTTCTCCTTCAGCTTCCTGTCATTGGAACTTTTACCCACTGTCTCCCACACCTTCTCATGAGCACACCCCTATCCCTATGGCTTGGTATACGACAACATGATGGGTTAGGGATAGCAGAATGATGGAGACTCCCTGAAGAACAATCTGGACATGCACCAAAACAGATGACCACATCCTTTCATTTAGTTCAGAACCTGGTCTATACTCAACCAATACTTGCCTTTGCCCATAGTCCCCTGACCTGTACCACTATCTTATAAGGAACTTCATTTTGCAGTAGACGAGGAGTAACTTTGGACCTTGAGTTAATCAATCACCCAGTTCTGGCAACAAATGTTTCCAATTTACCTCTGTATGTCTCGGCTCATACAGCCTTTTTAAGAAGAATGAGATTTGGGTGGATAGTAAGAAAGGTTAGTGTATTTGAGCAAGGTGAGAGATAGGCAAGAGCCAAGGTATAAGATAATTGGAGATTGGAGTCTCATGTCAAACTTGGAAGTAAAGGTGAGAAAATATAAATGTGAAATGCTGAATAATGTTTTGTGTTGAAACAGCACTAAATAGAAATTGGGCAAAGATTCCTTAATTAACAAATGAATCTGGAGAGCCGGATGAACAGACTGAATGCTCTGATTGGATGGCCAAAGCTATGGAGAAGTAGGGAAGCTCTCTGAAATCATGGGAATGGTGTGTGAACACTGTGTAAAACAAGAATGAGTAATGGAGGACAGACTTTAACCAGCTTCTTACCACTTCTGTAACAAATTACCACAACATGGATGGCCTAAAACAACACACATTTGCTGTCTTTCATTCCTGGAGGTCAGAAGACCAAACCAGATCTCACTGGGCTAAAATCAAGGTGTTGGAGGTCCACACCCTTTCTGGAGGTTAGAATTTATTTCCTTGCCCTTTCCAGCTTCTAGAAACGCCTGGCATTCCTTGGCTTGTGGACCCTTCCTCGATCTTCAAGGCCAGCAACAGCCAATTGAGGTTCTGTTACATCCTATCACTCTGACAGACTTCAGGCTCCCTCTTCTGTTTCAGAAACCTTGTAATTACACAGCCCCCCCCCCCCAGGTGATTCAGAACAATGTTCTTACCTTAAGGTTAATCAGCAGTCTTAATGCCATCTGCTACTATAAGTCCCCTTTTCCACACACAGTAACACATTCACGGGATCTGGGAATTAGAATGTGGACATCTTTGGTGGGGGGCCATTATTCCACCTACCACAACAACCCTTTAAAAAAAGCATTAAGAGAACAATGACTAAGTGAGAGAAGAAAGCCCATATGTGGAGTGGAGATGTAGCTCAAGAGTTAGTTTAAATTAGGAATGACAAGTTGAAACAACTTTAGGACTAGTTCTCTAGAGGAACTATATCAGACCATACATTAGGTTTTAACTCAGGATTATTTGTCATGTTGCAGGGCAGGGAGAGGAGTTTTGTTACCTTTGTCTATGTCTCCATATTAATTGGAACAAAATTCTTGAACAAAGATTACTAATCCACTCATCACTCAAGGAATAATTCAATCACTGCCTTCCTGAGAAGCTCTCCCTACTACACAGGCAGAATTAATTTCTCTTCCTTAGATCACTGTCCCTGGTGCTTTCCTTTCCAACAGTACTTATCATTCTGTAATGTAATTTCCTGTTTTCATGCCTGTCTCCCTACTGGATGATGAGGTCCTTTTGAGGACAGAGACCATGACTTATACATCTTTGTATTCTAAGCACCTAGCAAGGTGGCTAGCATAAGAAAGGCATTCAACATGTTTATTGAATGAAAATCTGCGAGTGAATTAAGAGGATTCTGAACTACCTCCAGCCTTAGGGGAAGGTGAGAGGGTGGTATTTGGGATTGAACACTAGATGGTAACTTTAAAACGAGAATAATACACACAAAATCTCTAAGTCTTGAGGATGCATCTGAGAGGGAGACAGGAAACAGAGGAATTAAGAAATGAAGAAATTTTCTACTGATACTCTGCAGACTGAAAAAGCAAGGTCAAAATGCAGACAAGAAAATTTACCTGCTATGACTTTATACATTTCGGACCACACTTAGCATACAAATGAATGTCAAAAAAAGACAAAACAAAACAAAATACCAAAACTACAGTTCTGGGAAGAGGAGTAGGGTGTTACATAATTTTTAAGCAGCCAAAACTTTCAGTCAATTGGTGATGTATGTTAGAAAAATGTTCTTCACACACAGTTTTTTCCACATTACTTTCTGAATAGTGTTAACACAAGCTAGCTAGGAAGAAGAGCAATTTCTAAACTGCTTCCATCCTCCCTGGAAATACAAGTCTGATGTGACGTTTCATTGATTCCTTAATTTAGGGAGGAAGGAAATGAAAACTCTGACCCAGCTCTCTGCAAGAAGAAATGGAAGAGAGGAGTTGAGTAAAAAAAAGAAGATGGACTGTAACAGAATAAATATTCAACGTCTTTTTCCCTCGCACTACCTTTCATCAAAATCTTTCTTCTCCCTCCACACCCATCAAGCACATGGTTATTCTATTTTATATGTATTAGTCATTAAAAAGAGAAAAAGTTAGGTAATGGTTAAATGAACCTAAAGCTCAACACTAATAAAGACTGGTATGATAATCTGGCAATACGAGTCTTTCTCAGTAATACTGGAATTTCTTGGATGCTATGCTTGACCTGCTCTTTTCCTCCCTGTTCAGCACTCAATTCTCATACACACATGGTTTCATCATCCATAGGCTTGTGGAACCCCAACCTGTTTTTCCTGGTCCCCCTATTCATTTACTCTTCCTAATTATCTGTTGCTCATTAGGTATGAGGAGAAAAAATGGAGATCTACTAATTCTTTGCCAAAAAAAGGAATCTATTAAAATAATTGATAAGGATAAAATGAAGAGGTTGGAGGAGAATTATGAGAAAAATGTCCGGGAAACCACGGAAAAGTTTCAAGCAGCCAGGTGACAATAGCAAATATTGCAAAATAATATATATAGTAAACAAGATAAATGAATAGGCCCAAATATTTCCATTGTACATACACAAGAGAATTAGCTTCTAGAAATATTAGATTTTCCTCCATAAAATTTATTTTTGTAGCATATAGTCCTCTCTAATACTCCATAGTCACCCCAAATACATAAACTTAAGCACACACATGCGCACACACACACACACACATCCCACATTCCTGTTGATGCTTCAGGAGAAAGGAATTGGAGTCAATTTTGACAAACGTTCCAGTGGGCAAGAGGAAAAAACAAAATACAGCTTTGTTTGTTGCTGTTTTCATTTTCATAAAAGTCAGTGGACCAGTTGGCTCCATTGATTTGGAAAGAAAAGCAGCTAAAACATTCAACCACAGAGCTAAAGGTTAGGGCACGGTTAACTTACACAATCCTGCCATTTTTGGAGCAAGACAGAAGGGTTTACCAGCTAATCAAAGGTGAATTGTCTTCATCAGGTAAATCGCATTAATTTTAGATTATCTTAGAATATGACTTTTACTAAGTTTAAAGATCTAAGGCTAGGATTGCGCCAAAGGAAAAAAGAGAATATTGGGATATCAGCAATTAATCATTATTTGTAAAGCATTTTATATTCAATTCATCATGAGGTAGGAAAGGTAGTTATTATTCTAGTTTCCATATAGTCTCAGAAGTTATATTACTAGAACCTTCTAGGCAGAGGGATAAAGCTGAACGTAGGTGACACCATGATGACAATAACAACAAAACTAAGAACCTCAGAGGAAGAGCTCTAAATCACTGTCAGGTTTCCTACACATATTAACAAATCTGAGTTGTTGAGAAAATTGGACAGACATATCACTTTGGAGAAAGACTGAGTCCAAGTGCAAGCTGGCTCACAACAGCCAGCCAGAGCCTAACGTGTGTGTTTCTTTCCAATTCTGTGTTCAGTAACATCATGCTGGCATTTTGAAATCAGTCTTAATGGGAGTATTTTTCTCTTGCTTTCTCGAAGTATGACTGACAAATAAAAATTGTATATATGTAAGGTGTACAATGTGATGTTTTGATGTATGTATACATTATGAAATGGTTACAAAAATCGAGCTAATTAAAATATCCATCCCCCCCAAAAAAAAAAATAAAAATAGAAATAAAAGATAAAAAATAAAAAAATTAAAATTAAAAAAAATTAAAAAAACAAAAAAATAAAGAAATAAAAAATAAAATATCCATCCCCTTACATAGTTATACCTTTCTGTGTACATATGTGCGTGTGTGTTAAAACTGAAGATTTATTTACTCTCTTAATACATTTCAAGTGTAGAATACATTATTATTAACTATAGTCACCATGTTGTACATTAGGTCTTTAGACATATTTAACTCATAACTGAAAGTTTCCACTCTTTGATCAATATCTCCCCTTTTCCCCCACCTCCCATCTCTGGTAACCACCTTTCCACTCTCTGTTACTATGAGTTCAAGTTTTTGTTTTTTTTTAAGATTCCATATCTATGTGAGATCATGCAGTATCTGTCTTTCTGTGTCTGACTTTCTGCACTTAGAATAATGTCCTCCAGGTTCATCTGTATTGTCGCCAAAGGCAGAATTTCCTTCTTTTTTTAAGCTGAATGTCATTCCATTCAGTATGTGTGCGTGTGTGTGTGTGCACGCGTGTGCATGTGTATCTCACATTTTCTTTATCTCTTTGTCTATTGATGGGTACTTAGTTGTTTCCATGTCTTGGCTATTGTGAATTATCCTGCAATGACCATGGGAGTACAGGTATTTCTGTACTTTGAGATAGTGATTTTATTTCCTCTGAATATGTACCCAAAAGTGGGATTGCTAGATTTTATAGTAGTTATATTTTTAATTTTCAGAAGCGCCTCCATACTGTTTTCAGTAATGGCTATAACAATTTGCACTCCCACCAACAGTGTACAAGGGTTCCATTTCTCTACATCTTTGTCAACAGTTGTTATCTTTTGACGTTTTGATAATAGCCATCCTAAGTGAGAAAATTTCACTGTGGTTTTGATTTTCAATTCCCTGAGTGTTCAGTGATGTTGAGCATTTTTTCATATACCTGTTGGCCATTTGTATGTTTTCCTTGGAAAACAGTCTACTGAAGTTCCTTTGATCAATTTTAAACCAAATTAATTGTTTTTTTCCTATTGAGTTGGATGAGTTCCATATATATTTTAGATATAATCTCCTTATCACATAGATAGTTGGCAACTATTTTCTGCCATTCTGTAGGTTGCCTTTTCATTTTGTTGGTTGTTTCCTTTGCTGTGCAGAAAATCTAGTTTGATGTTGTCCCTCTTGTTTCTTTTTGCTTTTGTTGCTTGTGTTTTGGGTATTTCCTAACGTTTTGTGCTCCAGAGACTTAATTTGCTTCAATCTGGTCCCATCCTGCCTCATTGTCAAAAGAATTGGCCAAATCAAGTTTACTTTCCATGAAAAGATGACTTCCATTTTTCGATTTAAATTAACAAGTCAAACATATTGTCTTGAGAGCTGTCTCAACCCTGCATACTAAAGTGTGCCATTAAATCAACTGATCCATCAATAGGTCAATAGATGGATAGAAGACAGGCGGTAGGAAAATGAGCTTGGCCATAAGTGTGTTAACTAGATGAACTAAGGTGCTCTGACTCCAGCATTCCTTACGTGCCCTTCCTCTGCTTTGTTTTTGAACTTTTTTTGAACTTTTCCTTAAAAAAGAAAGGACAATAATCAGTGTCCCTTTAAATCATCAACAACTTTGTTCCTGCTCCAGGCAGCAAGGAGAGGTTGACAGTCTGGGAAGAGAGTGCACACATACGGCACGTGGCTGTTATTGAAGGATTCCACTTTCTTTTTTTTTTTTTTGAAGGATTCCACTTTCTTCTCAGTCATGTGTTGTTGTTGTTTTCAAGTAATTTTGTGTATTTTTTTTCCAGCATTTCCATATGTGAAAATCAGGAACCAGGCCCATCGATGTCATTGCAATCTTCCAACAGTCCAGACATGTCACTGATTTCATAATGATAAAATGTCGGTGGGAAAACAGACTATTAGTTATGTATTGCTGAACAGCAAATTATACCAAAACCTGATGTCCTAAAGCAGCAGTAAATATTTATTATTTCTCATGATCGTCTTAGGTTGGAAATTCAGGAATGAGTTGGCTAAGTGGTTCTGGCTCAGGGTGCCCCCGAGGCTGGCTGCCCTTACATTCTTTAGAGGGTCTTTTGTTTCCCCAAATGGTTCTCTGATTTATCATGAAGAACTTCATAGTTATACTCTCAGCTTTATTTTTACACTGCACTTTTCTCAGAGTACCTTGGATTTTCTCTTTGCCCAAAAGCCTATTTCTTCCTTGTAGCACGTCTGCCATCTGAAGAGGCTAAAAATTTTCAAATTCACCAGGACCTGCCTCCTTCATGTATGACAATTTTTTTTTATTGGCTTGTCTCTCTCCTCTTGCCTTTTCCTGTAAGCCACAGAAGGAAATCAGGAGGCACTTTCCAAACCCCTTCTGGAGCTCTCTTGACCTAGATAACCCAATTCATTATGGTGCATTTTACATATTACCACAGGTGACAATGTTGCTAAACTCCTTGCCGTTATTAGACAAGAATTCCCTTTCCTTTAGTTTCCCAAAACAGTTTCCCTCCCTTTTCCTAAAGGTCTCACCAAAAGCCTCCTTGAAGGCAATCCCATTTCTGTAACAGTCTCTTCAAGAAGGCAGTTCGGGTTCCCTCACACACTCCTTAAAGTCTTTCCAGTATCTACCTCCCATCCAGTCCCAACGCCAATCCCACAGACTTTGCTTTTTCTTACGGCAGCACCCCATTACCAAAATCTGTATTAGTTAGCTAACACTGCATAAAATATCACCCCCAAAACCCAGCAGCTTAAAACCACAAGGATCACGTATTACCTTTCACAATGTCTGCAGCCCAGGAATTCAGGAGCAGCTCAATCGGATGGTTCTGGCTTAATACCTACGTTAAGGTTGCTGTCAGAAGCCTGCCAGGATTGCATCATCTGAAGATTTGACCGAGACTGAGGGCCGGCTTCCAGCATGGCTCACTCTCATACCAGATTGGCACTGGCCTTTGGCAAGTCTCAGTTTTTCTCCATGTGGGTCCCTCCACAAGGCTGCTTGGGTTTTCTCATGGCATGGTACCTGACTTACCCCAGAGTGAGCAGTACAAGAACCAGAGCCAGTGGGGCAGGAGCTATGAGCTCTGTGTGACCTAGCTTTGGAAGTCGCATAGCATCGCATTTGCCACATTCTATTTGTTGGAAGGGAGTCCCTAAGTCTGGCCCATAATTGAGGGGAGGTGAATTAAACTCCACTTTTTGAAGCAAGCCCTATATCCAGGAGTTTATGAACCTATTTTAAAACCACCACTCTTAGAACACTATAATAAACTTATGCTAATAAAACTGCACTTCTTACACATTTTTATTTGAAGAAAAAAGTATATTCCTTCAAGAATCTAGACAACAGAATAAGATTAAGGGGTCAGAAGAATTAGGTTGACTCTCCACACCTGCATTTTCTCATCTTCTAACAGAAGGATGGGTGCTGGGATGAGCAAGTCCATGAGCACAGAAGGCCAAACTGTCAAGCATACTTGCACAAAATAGAAAGCTGGCTGGACGCCAAACTCTGCTAACGATTAGCAAGGAATGCTGAAAAGGGTCTACTACATACGTCACACAGATATTTGGGTGGCCCTAATTCCCATTTCCACACTGGGATGCAATGTCTTAGCATGACCTATAAATTAACATAGAAATCACTCATTTTTAAAGTCTCTCTAGTTAGTCCTATAGTTAGTCTTCTACTTTTAAGTGTAGCTGCAACTCATCAAGCCACAAAATGCAGGTTTACTTAGCAAAAAACTATCCAGACATCCCCACAATATTCCTTAGTTTAGTAATCAGCACATTATAAACTCCTGTAAGACCCTCTTTATCTTCAAACTTCCAAATTCCACCAGTCAATGTTGACAAACTGCCGGCAGGGTCTTGGAAGAAGGAGACTGACTGTCAACCCTCTGTTTCTCAGCAGGCACCAAAGAAATCCACAGAGGGGTGATCTGTTGGACACCCATCTTCTCACTTGTTTATCCTTCCCATTTAACCATCCTAATTCCATACTGTAAATGGACACTCATCTAAAATTCCTTCTGCTTTATTTACCCTTCCTTTGAGAATTTAAAAGTAAACTTTATCATAATGTTATTATGGAAACAGATTATGGAAGTGGCCACAGAACCATTTCACTGAGGAACTTGGACCTCCGGGGTGCTTAATCACACACATACTATGATTGTGAGGGATGGTTCCTTGTTCACAAGGCAGTTTATGTGAAGGGCTCTCAGAGAGAGAGATTTAAATATAATTTTAGCTCACTAAAACTCTTTGTTCACTACTAATTGAGTTTTTGGCTACAGAAATTCAGTAGGTGCATAGAGTGCCCAGGAAAAATTGTGACACTAACATGTAAAACTTGCTTGAGTTACACCTAATACATTATTTACCTTTGATCATTTTTTGCACTCTTCACCTTCATGTGTTCCCCAATTCTTCACTGTTGTTCATTTCCCCACTCTCTTTTAAATTCTCTTTGCTGCCACACCTCCACCACCCTGAAATTCACTCTCTGTGCCCAGTCACCTCTGCCTTAAACACCATTAATGTCAGTTTTAAAGTATTAAAATATTCATGAGAATAGAAGTATAATCTCTTTAATACCAAATAAGTCTTCTGACAATGGCCAGGCTTGGGGAAAACATAATTAAGAAGTCAGCTAGAGGAGTTTCTAAGGAAATTAGTTTTAAATGAATGGAAGTAATTAATCAGTAAGAACAAATACTTGATGGAAAGAGAGAGGTTGCCCCAGTGATTGGAAAAGAGCAATTAAGTCAGGATTCAGGATAGTGTCCAGTGTGCATACTGTGGTGGTAATCTCTCCTCTCTGGCCTTCGAGAAGCTAAATAGAGCATAAAGAAATCTTTCCATGATTCAGATAAATACAGATTAAGCAAGCTGAATAGAGGGTAGCAGCACTGGACAGCTTGTAGAGACTTTCAGTTAAAGGAAAATAGTAGGAGCTTTAGCATTGAGAAGGGGTTGCTAGGGGTCTCAGAGCCATGAAGAAGCCTCAAACAAGCAAGAAAATATTGAGAGTACATTGTTAAACTCAAATACAGGTACAGAGCAAGGGCTGGATTAGGTAAATTTTGAAAACAGTAAAAAAGTAGTCAAATGATTACCAACTTATTCCAGGTATATATGTTTATTTTAAAACTGTTTTAAGCTATATCACAGTCACATAAATAAATATTTTAATATCGAGCAAGGTTAGGGGTGCAAATCCCATTACCCATGCCTCTGAGAAGTCCAACTATTCAATAGGCCATTCATAGAATAGAGGCAATCAACTTTGCCAGGGAGCAGTTCGTTTGAACTGTAGCTATACCCACTCTCTCAGTTCTCGTCTTGCCCATATTACTTTCTAGCATATGATAGGACTTATTAGATATCCTTGACCTTCTACCACACCTTTCCTCAAATATTCACTTCCTGAGAGTAGGATTTTACTGACTTTGTTCACTATTATATTCCTAGCACTTGGAACAGTGCTTGCACGTGAAAGGGATTCGATAAATATTAGTAGAATGAATAAACTGTAGGTGTAGTTCTTAGGATATTAAGAACATTCTTATGTATCCTATCTGTTGGCAATCCCCAAAACACATGAAGCAATGGCACCATTCAACCTCAACTTCCCACTTCTACTTTATTGCTGTGCCTCATCCTGTCCTCCATTTCCATCTTGAGTTTACTCATATCCTTTCTCAGACTTACTGTCACTCTAAACCAAGTACTTTTTTTTCTACAACTTCTCAAATGATCAAAAATCATTGGATTATCCTGGAAAGTTATTGGCTAAAGAGTACATAGGTAAAGTTTCCCCATAATCACAGTAAGGAACAGCTTCCTATTTCCTGTCTATTAAGATGTTTGTGTCAAACATCAATTAAATGTGAGCATTACATAAGGATATAAGAAGAAATAGATACCCGCACTTAACCAAGATCAAAGTAACATGAGGTGTGAGCTTTGTGTTCCCCTGAAAAAATAAAGTGCTGTACGCCCATATTCCAATTGCAAATTATAATTCTAACAGTGATCTTTAATTTTAAACTTGAAAATTCCTTGCTTTGTGATTTTTTAATTCTTTTGCTTTCTTTCTCATGTATTTTTACTTAAAAGCTGTATTGCACAATGCTAACTTGCCTATGCATACCATTGTATATGACTACCAACTCCAAACACTCTTATCATGGAAACAGGATAGTAGGCTCAGATTCATCCTCACCCAACTTCCAATTCACATACTTTTAATGATACAGACTGAATATTTGTTTCTTCCTCCCCCAAAATTTGTGTGTCAAAAGCTATTCCTCCAATATGATGATATTAGGAGGTGGGGCTTTTGGAAGGTAATTAGGTCATGAGGAGAGAGCCCTCATGAATAGGATTATAAGAGAGACTCCGGAGAGCTCCCTTCTTCCTTCTGCCATGGGAGGATGCAGTGAGAAAACAGCCATGTATGAACTGGGAAACCAACTCTTACCAGACTCCAAACTGCTGGCACCTTGATCTCAGATTTTCCACCTTCCAGAATGTAAGAAGTAAATTTCCGTTGTTTACAAGCCAGGTGGTCTATGATACTTTTTTTTTTTTTTTTTTAAGCAGTCTGAACGGACTAAGACATATGAAGATGCAAAGAAAGACAAGATCTAGCATGAATCACACAGACAATATCTGAAATGTCACAGTAATGTCTGCTAATGACAAGTTTAAGATTTAAGTTAAAAAATAGTTTCTGAAGAACTTTTAGGACTCAAAGACTGCCTTGAAAGCACACTAAGCTATAACTGCTCTGAACTTCTGGGATCTGTGTTCTGAGCAAGAAAGAATCATATTAGCTTTTCTCTCTTCAGGCCCTTGGACTTTATATTGCAGAATATAAAATGCTGATACAGAAGTTGAGTGTTGATGCACTGTAGCCTCGAGTGAAATGACACAAGACAAGAATAGAAAAAATAATGAGAAACTGAATAGCCCTTTAAGGAGCATGTGCTGGGAAGGGAAGGAGGAGGCTTGTTACAGAACACATGGAGAAAGGTGGCATGCTCTGCCTGACTGCGGCCCAGTCAGAGAACTTGAGAGAATTCAGTAGATTTGTACCAAATAAATGTTTGCTGGGCCCTAAAAAATGGGATACATTTCAAAGCAATATTTGAGAAAGAATACATTCAAGGACCAGTATGGAAAATGAGAGGGGCTAAGGCATTCCAGAAATACTATTTACTATCAAGCTTGAGTTGATTTCTTCTCCTTTAAAAATTAACAAAATAGAAGTGGTATCAAATTTGGAAAAGTACTTAGTATAGGCAAAGTCCTTATTTCACAAAAATAAGTTTAAATTATCAATGCTGATAATAGAGAAAGTAAGACAAAAGCAAGTTGTGGAAAAGATAAGTGAGCTGGGGAGGGAGCTAGCTCAAATGAGGAAAGACTATAAGGTCACCTAAAATACAGTCATAGAATTGCAATCTATAAAGACATCAAAGACAGAACAAATGCTACTGAAAAGAGAATCAGTAATATGGAGGACAAACTTGAGAAGGGCTTCTAGAATATAAACCAATATATTTAAGGGACAAATGATAAGATTTATGAAGACTATTATAAAATTATGTTACATGAATATGAAAATGTACATAATCTCAGAAGGAAAACAAAACCCAAAAAATTAAAATCATAATTTACATTAGAAGAAAATATCCTTAGCTTAAAGAAAATGGGCAAAGTCTGCAAACTAGAAGAGCCAGCCCTGTACCAAGTGAAAACAAGGAAACACACATTTATGTATAACCTGGTGGATTTTTTAAAAGTTGAAGAAAATAATCATGTCAACATCCAAGCAAGAAAGATACAGTCATCTTCAAAAGAAAAAGTATCTTTCAGGCTGAACTCAGATCACTCCACTCCCCCAAAGCAGACAAAATACAATAATAAGTTGTTTTCAGATGAAAATAATTGTGACGCATGGTAAGCTGTTTTCATTTGCTTAGGAAAAGGAAGGCATCTGTGATATGTAAGCATTCAGAGAAATATTTTAAAAGGATGAAATTGGTATAAAAGAATTGGCAGTGAGCATATGGGCTTAAATATCTATTTTAATCATGGCACAATAATGGATATGCATGCAAAATGACTGTTAAAAGAGAAGATACATAATATTAAAATAATGAATGAAATCTACCTATAATCTCACTTAAACTAGCTATTATTGGAAACCAGGAAGAAGTAAGAAAAGGACAAATTCTTTAACTTCCATGCACAAGAAGTCAAAACCAACTAATTCTTTTACATTTTGCAAAAAGAAAAATGTCTCAGGTTAAAAAAAAAAAAGTAGGGATGCCTGGGTGCCTCAGTCAGTTGAGCATCTGCCTTTAGCTTGGGTCATGATCCCAGAGTCGTGAGATTGAGTCCTGCATCAGGCTCCCTGCTCAGCAGGGAGTCTGTTTCTCTCTCTGCCACTCCCCTTGCTTGTGTGCTCGCTCACTCACTCACTCTCTCTCTCTCTGGCAAATAAATAAGTAAAATCTTAAATAAATAAATAGATAGATAGATAGATAAATAAATAAATAAAATCATCCCCTGGTAGCATTTAAAACAAGATATATAAGAAAGATCCTATAGATTAGTATAAATAAGTTAAAAATAAGTTTCAAAAATAAATGTTAATTATTTTTGTTATTAGGAGGAAAACTCTCCTTAATTGGACTTAAAAATAAATCTCAACTGCCTTCAGTAAAACATAAAATAAAAACACATAGATTCAACAAATTAAAAGGATTACCAAAAAAATTATATTCAAGCACAAATGAAATTAGGAATGGCAATATTAAGATGGCAAAAAAAAAAAAGATGGCAACAAATATAGGCTAAAGGTCATATTTTAAAGAATTTGCTTAATTGATAAAATAGATATTACTTAAGACTTCATATTTATTGAACTTTAAGAGCTTATAAAAAAAGCATCAAAATATATGAAATAAAGTCATAAATACACAGAAGAGTTATCAAAAATACAATTGTACTAGTAGACCACACAATTTTTAACTTAAGGTGTATAGAGAAGGTTCAAAGATAAAGACAAAAGATGGAAACAGAATAAAACTGAGTTCTTACATTAGGATATCATTTATAAGACCACCTAATAATGAGATCATCAAAACAAGTAAGTTGTTCTGAAATTATTTTTTAGTTCTTTGGGAATGCTGATGGCATGCTGTGCTCTCCCCAGACATGAATGACTGTAGGTGATTTCTCCAGGGATCTCTCTACACAAAAGCAAATGCCAGATGGGGCGCCTGGGTGGCTCAGTCGGTTAAGCATCTCTTAATTTCCGCTCCCATCATGATCTCAGGGTCATGAGACTGAGTCCCCAGTGAGGTTCCATGCTGAACATGGAGCCTGCTTAGGATTCTCTTTACCCCTCCCTGTGCCACTACCCCTCTTCCCCATGCCTGCTCACGTGTGTGCTCTTTCTGGCTCTCTCTCTTCAAAAAAAAAAAAAAAAAGCAAAATGCCAGAAATGTGTATCTGAAATGCCCACCGGTCTGACACCACAGCAAGGTGACACGTTACAAACATGCTCTAGTGCTTTTTCATTATGCTAAGTGAGGGAAACCAGGGATGAAAGAGTGTCTGGTATATGATCCCATTTATGTAAAATTCTAGAAAATGTAAATTAATCTATAGTGACAAGAGTGGGTCAGCAGCTGCCTGGGGCCAGGAGCAAAAGAAGAAGTGGGCTGCAAATGGGCACAAAGAACCTATTAAGAGTGATGAAAATATTATATTGTGGCTAGGCTTTTGCAGACATACATCTGTCAAAACTTATCACATTGATATTTTATTTAAATGAATGTAGTTTATTGTATTTAAATTACAGTTCAATGAAGCTGATTAAAAATGAAATTTCGATATAGGCAAAATAAGTAATGCTATATATCACAAATATAATTATCAACATGTATCTTTAAAAGTTGACAAAGGAAAATGGAATGATCAAGTCAACACACCCTAAGGCATTTGCAAAAAACTGTGTACCAGTTCTTGATTTTAAAACACATATATACTTAGCAAATGCCTGATAAGGAGCATCTAAAACTAATATTCAGCAGTAGTCTCAATAGTGGCACACTACACGCATTTCCTCTTAATAGGAGCATGACCAACTAACTATCATCCCTTAAGTTAGTAATCAGATATATCTACTAAAAATGAAGAACTGGAGGAAAAAAACAAAAAGAAGTGACAAAAGTGCATTCAGCAACAACAATAACAAAATTTACAGCTTTCAAAATAATTGGATGCAAGATAAAAGTGTAAAAGCCAATTTTAATGTTAGTAATAACTAGTTAAAAAAGAAAATGAAAGATAAATCCCATTCATCATTGATAATTGTAGCTCAAAGCATAAAAATACCAGGGAGCAGCCTTAAAAATAAAATGCAGAACCCATAAAGAAAACTACTAAACATAACCGAGAGACACAAAAGTTATCTCTAAAAACTCTATAGATATTCCAAGATTCTAGATAAGGAATAAGTAAATCCTCCACAGTTTAATTAATAATTTTAATTCAATACCAATTAAAAGCTCCTTTGGCGCCATAAAAGGGTTCCTAAATGAACCTAGAAGACAAGTGGCTTATACCACCCAAGAAGAAAATCCTGAAAACAAAGGGTAATGAAGCATTTTTCATACCACACAGAGAAATCATGCAACTACAACCATCAGAACCATGTAGCACAAAAACTGAACAGATCAGCCAAAAACAAACACTAGTCTATATTACAACTTAATATATAATAAATGTGGCATCAAAATAAATTAGAAGACCAAATGGACCTAGAACAGCAGTTAGCTATTTTTAGATGATTTAAAGTTAGGTAAAAATCCCATGTTAAACACTAAGAAAATTTACAAATGGATTAGGCAGTAAAGGTTTCAAAATGAAACCTAAAGCATAAAAAACCATAAGAAAATATAGATGAATATCTAATGTCTACAAGGAGAGTACTAAGTATTAAAACAATAGGAAAAAAAGTTAACTAAGAAATGGATATATATTTGAGTACCTAGTTTTAAATTATTCTTTTTTTCATTTTTTAAATTGCAAAAGTAACACAGGCTCAAACACATTTTTAAAAGTAGCACAATTAGACAAGGCAGAATGTATCCTTTGCTCCATCCCATATCAATTTATCACACCTCCCAGAACTAAAAACCATGTTTATCTTCCTAGATTTTTTCAATATTACACAAATATTTTCAATGTGAATAAGCAATTTATTTTTTTAAATTTTTTAATTCTAAAATAATTATAGATTTCTAGGAATATATAAAGAAATGTACAGGGAGGTCCTGTGTGTCCTTAATACAGTCTTAATACAGTCTCCCCCAACACAAATGACCTCTTGCATAACTATAGTACACAGTCAAAACCAGCAAACTGAGATTGGTACAAAGCACAGAGATTACTCCTATCTCACCAGTGGTATACATGCACTTGTGTGTGCAGTTCTACAAAATTATACCCCATGTGTAGATTTGCTTAACCACCATCAAAATCAGGAAATTCAAGTATTCCATTACCACAGGCTGCTTCCATGGTAGAACCACGTCCACGTCCTCCTCCCCTCATCCTTAACCCCTGGCGACCACTGATCCTTTATCCATCTTCTACTTAGGATAATTCAGCAATGTTTTATAAGTGGAACCCGGCACTACTGATTCTTTTGAGATTGACTTTTTTTCACTCAATAATTTCCTTGGTGTTCATCTAAGTTACTGCATATATCAGTAATTACTTATTATTGCTAAGCAGTATTCCATGATATGGATGGACCAAAGTTTGTTTGACCATTCAATCATTCTAAGAAATTGGGGTATTTTAGAGTTCTCAAACATTAACAGCAAAGTTTCTGTGAACATCCATGCTCAAGTTTCTGGGTGAAAAGAAGTCTTTATTTCTCTGGGATAAATTCCCAAGAGTGCAACTGGTGGGCCATATGGTACTGAGCAAAAAAGAAAAGCTATATACAAATACGTTAATGCAATATGACTCCAAATATATATATAAGTATATATATTTATATTTTTATATTTTTATTTCTTTTTTTTTTTTTAAAGAAAAGAAGCGTGGGGCAGAGGGAGTGGAGACAGAGAATCTTAAGCAGACTCCACACCCACCTCGGAGCCCCACTCAGGGCTTAATCTCACAACCTTGAGATCATCACCTGAGCCGAAATCAAGAGTCCAACGCTCAACCCCGACTGAATCACCCAGGTGTCCCCCCAAAAATATTTTTAAAGTGTACTTCTGTATAGAAAAATAAACTGTTGAAAAATGTACAAAAATAGTATTTGTCAAATAAATAAAACATATTAAAATTTGAACCATCTTTCCTTTTTATACTCCTCTGTATTGTTAGCCTTTTCTACAATAAACATGTACCCATTTTATAATCAGAGAAGTATTTATTAATAAAATGCCAAACAATTTTAGTCATAGGCCTATTTTTCCTAACCTAGATTATGGGCTGATGTGGCAGTGGCCTACTTACGAAGTCCTTCTGGGGGTTGGTTGCGTGGGATCAGGGGAGTCTGATTCCCTCAATAAGTAGAAACATTTTTCCTCATGTACAGTTTCAGGAATGAATTGTCCAATTAAAATTGAAAAGAAAGACTAGAATGAACAACAATAAAAAACAGCACTAATATTAAGATTTTCCCAATAGAAAGTAATGCCCCCTCTGAAGGTATTTGGTGCCTATATTCTCTTGATCTGTGTCCAGAATGAGTCTCTGCATATGTCTCACTGCTAGAGAGAGCTAGAAATAAGGTAAGGCACACCCAAAGCCACACTTGCCTGCTAATTGGAAACTGAGTCATTCTATAAATGTCCTATAACTGCCAGAGAGGTACAATGGGCTCACAGTTTAAAAAAATAATAATTCATATGCAAATTATACCATGATGAAACCTTAAAGCACATTTCAAAGTATTAAAAGTTCAAGCCTCATTAACATCATAACTGCGCTCAATAATTACTTAGCTTAGCAATTAAAACAAACTTCAGGCCATATCAAATTGTTGTCTTTGAATATTTATCAGATTGGCTATCAGGACACTTTTTGCATTTGAAAATGGGTGCAGTTAATAGTTAAGCTGGGCCAATAAATGTAAACTGGAACTGGCTGAGCAAATTGGGCTGCATGATTGACTGCTCTATGGTATGATGAAACTTGCATGTGGCCACAATCCACAACGAGTTCAACATCCTATAAAAGTTGGATTTATGTTACGTTAATAAATAATTATTATTAATTTTAAAAATATTTTATATAATTGTTTAAATATTTCATTATAAATATACAAACAAATATATCATTAATTTTTTAAGATTTTAATTATTATTAAGGAGACATCCTTAACAATAAAATGATACTCCATTACCATATAAACATTACTGCCTAGTTTTGTTTTGTCTTTTTACTCTGATAAGTATTCATAAGTACTCAAAATACTATGATTTTGAACTAAAAACTTTGGGTCTAGGGCACACGCATGAAGATGAGCAAGCACATCCATGTTAAGTTTAAGGCAGTTTAAAAAGACATCTATTTAGAGCTCCCTTCTGGAGCACACTGCTAAAAAATTGACAATACAGAGAAGATTACCATGGCCCCCGTACAAGGATGACATCCAAAAGATATCTATTTAGAAATGGTTCCTATGTCATTCCACTTGGGTGATTTACCCTTCTTGGATCTTCACCATGTTTTCCTCAACATTCGATTCTATCGCCAGACCCTGAGTTACTCTAACTCCAAAATATTGCATTTCAGTACTGTCTGACATACACATGTATACTACAGGCCTCTTACTCCCTCAGACTCTCTCCTTCTGCCTTCAATTTTTTGAGCACATCTTTCCTTCAAATCATTAGTTCCTCTCGATTTTCCATCCATCCCTGAGCCCTCAGGTATATATGCTCGGTGGGGTAATTAACGCTAGCTACTATACGGGATAATTCCAACAGCTCAGTGACTTGACACACCAAAATGTCCTTCTTTCTCACTCAACAGAGTGAGCCTTCAGAGGCTTTGCGTGCTAAATATATGACCTCTGGTATCTTCCAGAAGGAGAAAGTGGAAACCCAAAGTTTTGCTGGAGACATTTTTTAGGGCCAGGCCAAAAGTGGATTTATATCACTTGCACTGAAGCTTCCCTGGCCAGACCTGAGACATAGGACCCTCATTTCAAGTGAGGCCAGGAAATGCAGTTTCCTGTGTGTTCAGGAAGAGGAAATGAGACTCGTGAGCATCTAACAAATGTCTGCCATTATATAACTTTAACATTACATACAGTGAATGCTCCCACCATTTGTCTTTCTCCTACAACTATTCAGAACATATTTGGGGAGGGACATGATTCAGCCTACATCCCCAAGAGAACAGGAACTCCAGGCAAGTGTGTGAGTGGCCCTATCTCACCAACCTATGAACAGACTCGCAAAGCTGTACAAGCAGACAACTGACAGGTACAGGCAACCTCACTAGCACTCAAAGAAATACGGTTTTCTTTAAAAAAATAAATAAAAAACGACATTATTTTCACCTACAAAATCAATAAAGACTAAAAGATAATACTAAATACAAAAAGGGATACAGTGAAATTCAGCCCCTAAGGCAGCAGGGGTAGCACTGGAGGGAAATACCCAGAAGTACAATCTTCCTGAAGGACAATTCAGAAATAAGCATCAAAATCTTCATTCAGATCATTCAAAAATTTTTATTGAATATTCACTAAGTATGGAGCACTGTTCTATATCTTCTAATCTAGTAATTCTGCTTTCGGAAATGTATCCACAGAAGATGAGTGGAAATGCAAACAAATATTCATGACCAGGGAATCCACTGCGGTATAAAAATAGCCCAAATGGCTAATGATAGGGAAGTGATTAAATAATTTATGTTCCATCTATATTTAAAACGCTATGGAATGATAACAGTTAAGGTCTAGGAAAATTCTACTAGTATAATTTTATGGAAGAAAAGACATAATTAAAATCTGCATTTATAGTATAATCCCAATTTCTGTGTATATAAATACATATATATACAGAAAATTAATATAGACATATACATACGTCTATATTCAGCCAATATATACTTATTTACTATCAAATACGTGCTAGGACTCATAAAGAGAGAATCTGTAAGATCTCTGGGTAAGACTAAAGATTAGCTTGTATTTTTTCCATGATTGTTTCTCTATTTCACAGAAATTGCTGAAGAACAGGCCAGCATACAGTACAGTACTTGGTGCTTCAATCATGAATAAAAATTTGTTCTATGATATAATGGAAGAATAGAAGTCAAGAAAAAAGTGTAATTTCAGTTTCAAGTACTTTCTGCTTAACAAGAGGTGGAAATTTGAATTTTGAATTCACCTTCGAATTCACCTATGAGGACAGACTGGTCCTTTAGAGAAAAAGAAAGTCTATAGTGAATCTTTTAAATTATGCATCAGAAAAGAGAAGCCGGCTCTAGAGGAAAAGTTTGGAAAATATCAGGTGGAAAATTTGAAAAGAATGAATGGAAAAGCCAGGAGAAAGCAGCATTCTAGGGAGAGGAGATTGCTTTGCGGAGGGAATGGTTGAAATTCAAAGGAGACCACTGAAGAGGGCATTGGTCAGTCCGTTGGGCTGTGTTACACCCTGGGTTAAGGGATGCTGGGCTGGGGGATGCAGTGGCCAGAGGGTGGCGGAGGCCTTCACTAGGACTGGAAAACACTGAGCCAGGGCTGAGCTTCCTGGAGGCCCAGATGGCCTCATACCCAAGACACAGAGTTGGAACAGGGCACACCTGGGGCTGGAGCCCGGCAATTTCTGGACTGTGCCCTCAGCACAAAAAGCAGTGTTGTCAAAGTGGTGGCAGTGAAGGCCTTCTGAGTACAGTGTGGCCAACAGGCACAGATAGCTGGGGACTGAAGCAGGAACCGTAAAGCAGAGGTGAGAGCATCGGACATCTGCACCAAAATAACAGATGTGGGCACTTTGAGCTGGGTCTGAGGCTTTGTTACCACCCAGGGAGAGGCTTCAAGCTTTGTGCTCAAGACATGAATATGTTTAGAGTCGAAGGCTAACACCACCAAGGAACAAGAGTGTATAGTCAATTTTCAATTTTATCCACATTTTCCACGACAAACGTGTCTTTCTTTTAAAATCAGGGAAAATAATCTAATGCTCCCTCTACCCTCTCTTATTTTCCCCATTGAGAGCAAAGACCTCTTGAAGAAACTCACCCCCATCTTCTCTTCAGAATGGTCTTAGGAATGGTCTTAAGAAGGTCCTTCGCCACAGCAATGGTCTTAGAAAGGAAGGTCGTCACCAATCACTTTCTCATGCTCAAACCCAAAGACACTTACTCGCTAGCCATTTTTTTGTCTTCCTAGTCATCCCAGATACTATTGGCCACCCCATCCTTCTGGAAACGTCTTCTCCCCTAATACCCCTGACTCTTCTCTCTCTTACTTCCCCTCCCACTGCTCTCTCTGCTCCTTGCCCACCTTTTAGTGGCCTCCTCTTCTAAAGTCTGTGTCTTAGAAGCTGGTGTTTTCCAGAGTTTGGCACTGGGTAGTCTTCCCTTCTCTTACATATTCCCCTGGGCCACTTAATCCACACCGACCTTGATGCTCTCATGACTTCATTTACTGCCAAGTCTACAGAGCCAAGAACCATTCCTCAGACACCAGAAGTGTGTAATAGGGGTTCAGCAGCTCACCTAGCATATTTGACATTAGGAGCAGACTGTTTCTAACAGCCCCATCCCCTGTATGACAAAATTAGGTTTTGGGGGCTTTTTTTTTTTTTAAGATTTATTTATTTACTTGAAAGAGAGAACACATGCATGCAAGCAGGGAGACAGGCAGAATCCTCAAGCTGATTCCTCCCTGCTGAGCATGGAATCCAGCACAGGGCTCCCTCTCACAACCCCAAGATCATGACCCTGAGATCATGACCTGAGCTGAAACCTAGAGTCAGACACTCAACCAACTGAGCCACTCAGGTGCCCCACAAAATTGTTCTCAGTAATCATCACAAAATACTTAGTAGTAATCATGATTTTCTTGAGTTGCTTTTCATTTTCAAACAATGTATGGTAAGGAGTAAATTTCCATCTTAAAACGTTCAAATTGAGTAATATATTTCATATGGAAACCAAAATTCAGACATAATAGTTTTACACTGTTCTAAATAGAAACACAAATTCAAAAACTCCAAGTGTCAAATGGTGTGCCAAATTGCCTAACCCAAGTACTGTCTCTTCATCGTCACAATTCACCGTGCTGGCATTGCTTCTTTCCCAGCGACTATCTAAATGCAAAAATATGTAGTATCACAAAGGATGGGGATAAGAACTGTCAAAGTGAACTCAAATAATTCCACTTCATTATAATCTTACTATTGAAATAAAAGCACAGGGTGGAGTTCCCACGTGCCAGGGGCCAAATATATAGTAGCAAGGTCTCCAAATTAACTTTCCCACCTAGAAGACAAAGTTTGTAAAAGGACAAGAATAAAAATGTGCTCAACTGAAGGTGGTAGCTGCAATGTCCAAAGTCGATAGTTGCCATAGCAATTGTTTAGCACTTAAACTAATAAAAGTTTGTTTTTTTTTTTCAGTAGGGAGTATTTATCTCTGGCATCGTGGCACCTAAGGATAACAGAAAAGATCAACACTTACTTAGTTTTATTCTACGCAGACAATGTATTCTCTTTCTGCCTATATCCTGGGCTGGCTGCTCCCTCCACCCCACCATTGGTACGGAACTGGCAGTACGCACTTGGTGAATGGATGAGGGAGCATAACTTTGCATGATTCTAATATTGCTCCTTCAGCAAGACTTCTCCCCTAAATTCTAGGCCTATATTTCTGTCACCTGACTTCACCTGACTGTCCCCACAGGAACCTCAGAGCTGTCGCCCACAAAGTCTGCTCCTTTTTCTGCCCTACATTGGTGAATGGCACCAAGTTCCACTGAGTGATTCGAGCCAGAAACTTGAGATTCCAGTCTTCCTATTTCTCCCAACCCGATACAAAATCCACCTATCCTATCCCCTAAGCACTTCTAGAAGTCATGCTCCAGTCGCACTAACCTGGGCTAATTCAGTATTTGATCATTCTGTCCAAAACCATTACAACACCCACCTGTGCAGTCTATCTACTTCAGTCTATCTGCACTCCAATGTCCCTAAACTTCCCCCAAGCTCCTCATCTTCAAATGGGTAAATGAATCCCTACCACAACAGATTAATGTCAGGGTTAAATAACATACATGGACTGCCTCATATAGGGTCTCATTCATAGAAGATAGTCAAGAGTAATGTTGGTTTTCTTTCCTAAAACATTGTTTGATACTCCACTGCCTGCCGAATCTGAATTTTTTGAGAGAGAGCAGTTACATTTTGAGACTGAATTGATGAAGCATCATTTTATGTGCACAAAAAGCCAAATTATGCAGATAATTTCAGTTGTGTAAATGTGACCTAATTCAAAGTATTCCCGAAACTCATTTTTATTATAACAACAAATACTTACTGATCATCACAAAGCAATGAAACAAAGTTAGGTCTGAATACATTGCTGTAGATATATATAGATACAAAAAAAAAAAAAAAGAATCTGTGCTCTCAAGGACTTTGTATTCCATACACATGTAGTGAGGCAGGATAACACATAAAAGAATACCACGACCATCCACAAAAGAAGGAGAGAAATTGAGAGAACATAACCCAAGGTACTGAAGCACTGGAACAGTGTTTGAGGAGAGAAACTGAGGCATATTTTAAAGGAAAGCTATACAGCAACATTTAGGTAGGAAAAGGAGAGGTTAAGTACATTTCTGATACAAAAAAAGAAATCACAGAGTTGTGATATAGGAATGCTAATAGGACATATGACCAAGCTTAAGGAGAACACAGAATTCATGAAAAGATGTAACAAGAGTAAAAATTGGAAAGACAACAGAGCAGTGAATGGATGGGATTAAATGCCAACATGACGGCTTTACTTTGAAAGTAATGAAGCATCATTATAGAAACTGTGAGAGCCTTCTATCTACTTGCCCTGCAGTTGGTCATTTCCCATTGTGGTCTTTCCAAAACCCAAACCTGACTATGCCATGTCACTGTTTAAAAAATCTGCCATGGTCCTCCAAAGATGATATACAAATGGCCAAGAAATATGAAAAGATGTTCTACATCTTTCATCATTAAGGAAATACAAATCAAAACTACAGTTGCATGCCACCTTACACCTATTAGGATGGCTACTATCAATAAAACAGGAAACAACAAGTGTTGGGGAGGATGTGGAGAAACTGGAACCCTTGTCTGCAGGTGCTGAGAATGTAAAATGGTACAACCACAGTGGAAAACAGTTTGGTGGCATTTTCTCAAAACATTAAGAATATAATGCCCATATGACCTAAAATTCCACTTCTGGGAATACAACCAGAAGAACTGAGCACAGAGTCTCAAAGATATATTCACATGCCCATGTTCACAGCAGCATTATTCACTATAGCTAAAAAGCAGCAACTCAAACATCCATCAATGGATAAAGAGATAAACAAAAGTTGGTATATGCACACAATGGGATATTGTTTATCCTTAAAAAAAGAAAGAAAATTTTGACACATGCTACAACAGGGATGAACCTGGAGGACATTAGACTAAGTGAAATAAGCAAGTCCGACAAGCACAAACACTATATGAAGCCACTTATATGAGGCACCTAGAGTAGTCAAGTTCATACAAACAGTAGAATCGTGGCTGCCAGGGGCTGGGGGGAGGGATCATAGGGAGCTGTTGTTTAATAGATATGGCTTCCAATTTGCAAGGTGATGTGTTCTGGAGATTGCTTGCATAATGATCATGTACCTACCACTATTGAATTACACACTTGGAAAATAGTTAAGATGGGGCGCCTGGGTGGCTCAGTCGGTTTAGCGATTGGCTCTTGATTTCAGCCCAGGTCATGATCTCAGGGTCGTAGATGAAGGCTGCATTAAGCTCTGTGCTGACTGTGGAGTCTGCTTGAGATTCTCTTTCTCCTTCTCCTTTACCCTTTGCCCCTATCTCTCTTCTAGAAAGAAAGAAAGAAAGAAAGAGAGAAAGAAAGAAAGAAAGAAAGAAATTTAAGATGGCAAATATTATGCTGTGTATGTTTTATCACAATTAAAAATAAAATTTTTGATTGGGGGAGGAGCAAGATGGTGGAGGAGTAGGAGACCTAAATTTCTCTGGTCCCAGGAACTCAGCTAGATAGTTATCAAACCACTCTGAACACCTACAAACTCAACAGGAAATCGAAGAGAAGAATAGCAGAAATTCTACAAACAGAAAAGCGTCCACTTGCTGGAAGGTAGGACATGCGGAGAAGTGAACCCGAGGTGATAAGCTGGAAGATTGACGGCGAGGGGAGGGGCCGGCTCCCGGCAAGTGACAGAGCAGCAGAGCACAAAATCAGAACTTTTATAAGTCTGCTCCACTGAGGGATGTTGCTCCAGAGGCTAAGTGGGAGGTGGAGCCCTCAGGGGGACAGTGTGGTCTCAGGACCTGCAGGGTCACAGAAAGACCAGGGGTGCATGAGCACAGAAGAGCTCCCAGGTATCGGAACGGGGAAGCCGGCTACAGAGATGGAGCAGAGGAGGGGACTCTCAGCTCGGGGTTGCCATAAACCATGATCCCCAGCACAGTCGGGTCCCTGCTCAAAGAGACCGCTCGAAGAGACAAGCGGCAGATCTGGGGAAACTCACCTTCCTTCCCAGGGAGGAGCGGCACGGGAGCGCGCGACAAGAATCTGCTGGTTTGGAGACTCCAAACGGGGCCGTGCGCCAGAGATAGAAACGCTCAGCCTGTGACCAAGTGAGCACCAGGCGTGGCCGGAGACCAAGGAGACAGGCATGACTGACATTTTTCTCTGAAGGCGCACTGAGGAGTGGGGCCCTGAGCTCTCGGCTCCTCCAGGGCTGGAGATTGGGAGGCCGCCATTTTCATTCTCCTCCTTCAAAGCTGTACGGAAAGCCTTTAGGGACAAAAAGCTACGGAAAGCAAACCTGAGCAGATTACTTAGCCCGGCCCTTGGCAAGGGCGGTGCAATTCCGCCTCGGGCAAAGACATTTGAGAATCACTGCAACAGGCCCCTTCCCCAGAAGATCAGCAAGACCATCCAGCCAAGACCAAGTTTACTAATCAATGAGAACTGCAAAATTCCATGCTAGGGGAATAGAGCACATAAAATTCATGACTTTTTCCCCATGATTCTTTAGTCTTTCAAAGTTAAATTTTTTAAATTTGTTATTTTTTTCTTTTTCTATTTTTTAAAAATTTTTCCTCTTTCCTATTTTAACTATTTTATCTTATCAATACCTTTTTAAAAATCTTTTTTAATTTTAATTTTTATAGTCATATTCTATCCCTTCATTGTATTTAACCTTATTTTTTGTATACGTATAAGTTTTTCTTTCTTTAAAATTTTGGGATACGATTTCTTCTAACAGACTAAAATATACCCTAAATCTAGCATATAGCTTTGTTCTAGTCTCCAGCCTGATCACATTCTCTCCTTTTTTTTCTTTTTTCCACGAACTTCTTATCTTATCAATTCTTTTTTTAAAATCTTTTTTAAATTTTCATCTTTACAGTCATATTCCATCCCTTCATTGTGTTTACCCTTATTTTTGTATTTATATAAGTTTTTCTTTCTTTAAAATATTGGGAGGCAGTTTCTTCTAACATACCAAAATAGACCCAAAATTAAGTGTGTGGCTCTGTTCTATTCACCAGCCTATTCGTTTTTGTTTTTTTTTTTCCTCCATTTCTTCTCTCCCCAGTTTTGGGCCTCTTCTGATTTGGTTAGTGTATATTTTTCTGGGGTCGTTGTTACCCTTTTAGCATTTTGTTCTCCCATCCATCTATTCTCTGGACAAAATTACAAGGCAGAAAAACTCAGCTCAAAAAACAAAAACAAAAACAAGAGGCAGTACTGACTACTAGGGACCTAATCAATACAGACTTTAGTAAGATGTCAGAATGAC
>CM052887.1:79116433-79216345 GCA_028534135.1 Potos flavus | reverse complement strand
GAACAATATTAGAATAATTGGGATCCCAGAAGAAGAAGAAAGAGAGAAAGGGGCAGAAGGTATATTGGAGCAATTATAGCAGAGAACTTCCCTAATTTGGGGAAGGAAAAGGCATCAATATTAGATTGTCACGGGGACCTGGCAGGCCAGAAAGGACTGGCATGATATATTCAGAGCACTAAATGAGAAAAATATGCAGCCAAGAATACTATATCCAGCTAGGCTGTCATTGAAAATAGGAGAGATAAAAAACTTCCAGGACAAACAAAAACTAAAAGAATCTGCAAACACCAAACCAGCACTACAGGAAATATTGAAAGGAGTCCTCTAAGCAAAGAGGGAGCCTAAAAGGAACATAGGCCAGAAAGAAACAGAGACAATATACAGTAACAGTCACCTTACAGGCAATACAATGGCACTAAATTCATATCTTTCAGTAGTTACCCTGAATGTACATGGGCTAAATGTCCCAATCAAAAGACACAGGGTATCATAATGGATTAAAAAAACGAGACCCACCAATATGCTATCTGCAAGAAACTCATTTTAGACCCAAAGACACCACCAGATTTAAAGCGAGGAGGGAGAAAACAATTTACCATGCTAATGGACATCAAAAGAAAACTGGGGTGGCAACCCTTATATCAGACAAATTAGATTTTAAGCCAGACTAAATAAGAGATGAGTAAGGGCACTATGTCATTCTTAAAGGGTCTGTCCAACAAGAAGATTTAACAATTGTAAATATCTATGCCCCTAGCATGGGAGCAGCCAATTATATAAACTAATTAATAACAAAATCAAAGAAACACATTGACAATAATACAATAATAGTACGGGACTTTAACACCCTCCTCACTGAAATAGACAGATCATCTAAGCAAAAGATCAACAAGGAAATAAAAGCTTTAAATGACACCCTGGACCAGATGGACATCACAGGTATATTCAGAACATTCCATCCCAAAGCAACAGAATACAAATTCTTCTCTAGTGCACATGGAACATTCTCCAGAATAGAACACATCCTGGGTCACAAATCAGGTCTCAACCAGTACCAAAAGATTGGGATCATTCCCCGCATATTTTCAGACCACAATGCTTAGAAACTAGAACTAGGAAAGTTGGAAAGAACTCAAATACATGAAGGCTAAAGAGCATCCTACTAAAGAATGAATGGGTCAACCAGGAAATTAAAGAATTTAAAACATTCATGGAAACAAATGAAAATGAAAACACGACTGTTCAAAATCTTTGGGATGCAGCAAAGGCAATCCTGAGAGGAAGGTATATAGCAATACAAGCCTTTCTGAAGAAACAAGAAAGATCTCAAATACACAACCTAACCCTACTTCTAAAGGAGCTGGATAAAGAACAGCAAAGAAAGCCTAAACCCAGCAGGAGAAGAAAAATAATAAAGACCAGAGCACAAATCAATGAAATAGAAACCAAAAGAACAGTAGAAAAAATCAATGAAACTAGGAGCTGGTTCTTTGAAAGAATTAATAAGACTGATAAACCCCTGGCCAGACTTATTTAAGAAAGAAAGAAAGAAAGAAAGAAAGAAAGAAAGAAAGAAAGAAAGAAAGAAAGAAAGAAAGAAAGGAAGGAAGGAAGGAAGGAAGGAAGGAAGGAAGGAAGGAAGGGAGGGAGGGAAGGAAGAGGACCCAAATTAATAAAATCATGAATGAAAGAGGAGAGATTACAACCAACACCAAAGAAATACAAACAATTATAAGAACATATTATGAGCAACTGCACACCAGCAAATTTGACAATCTGGAAGAAATGGATGCATTCCTAGAGATATATTAACTACCAAAACTGAACCAGGAAGAAATAGAAAACCTGAAGAGACCCATAACCCGTAAGGAGATTAACGCAGTCATCAAAAATCTCCGAAAAAACAAGAGCCCAGGGCCAGACGGCTTCCCAGGGGAATTCTACCAAATGTTTAAAGAAGAATTAACACCTAGTCTCCTGAAACTGTCCCAAAAAATAGAATTGGAAGGAAAACTTTCAAACTCATTTTATGAGGCCAGCATTACCTTGATCCCAAGACCAGACAAAGATCCCACCAAAAAGGAGAATTACACACCACTATCCCTGATGAACATGGATGCAAAAATTCTCACCAAAATACTAGCCAGAAGGATCCAACAGTACATTAAAAGGATTATTCACCATGACCAAGTGGGATTTATTCCTGGCCTGCAAGGTTGTTTCAACATCCACAAGTCAATCAGTGTGATACGACATACTAATATAAGAACAAGAACCATATGATATTCTCAATTGATGCTGAAAAAGCATTTTACAAAGTACAGCATCCTTTCTTAATCAAAGATCTTCACAGTGTAGGGATAGAGGGTATATACCTCAATATAATAAAAGCCATCTAGGAAAAACCCACAACGAATATCATTCTCAATGATATTTTTCCCCTAAGGTCAGGAACATGGCAGGGAGGTCCACTATCACCACTGCTATTCAACATAGTTCTAGAAGTCCTAGCCTCAGCAATCGGACAACAAAAAGAAATAAAAGGCATCCAAATTGGCAAAGAAGAAGTCAAACTCTCACTTTTTGCATATGATATGATACTTTACATGGAAAACCCAAAAGACTCCACCCCAAGACTGCCAGAACTCATCCAAGAATTCAGTAAAGTGTCAGGATATAAAATCAATGCACAGAAATCAGTTCCATTTCTATACACCAACAGCAAGACAGAAGAAAGAGAAATGAAGGAGTCAATCCCATTTACAATTGTTCCCCAAACTGTAAGATACCTAGGAATAAATCTAACCAAAGAGGCAAGGAATCTGTACTCAGAAAACTGTAGAGTACTCATAAAAGGAATTGAGGATGACACAAAGAAATGGAAAAACATTCCATGCTCATGGATTGGAAGAACAAATATTGTGAAAATGTCTATGCTACCTAGAGCAATCTACACATTTAACGCAATCCCTATCAAAATACCATCGGGGCACCTGGGTGACTCAGACGGTTGAGCGTCTGCCTTTGGCTTGGATCATGATCTCAGGGTCCTGGGATCGAGCCCCATATCGGGCTCCCTGCTCGGCGGGAAGCCTGTTTCCCCCCTCTCTCTGCCTGCCTCTCTGCCTACTTGTGATCTCTCTCTGTCAAATAAATAAATAAAAATCTTAAAAAAAAAAATACCATCAAGTTCATTCAAAGAAATGGAACAAATAATCCTAAAATTTATATGTAACCAAAAAGACCCCAAATAGCCAGAGGAACGTTGAAAAAGAAAACCAAAGCTGGTGGCATCACAATTCCAGACTTCAGGCTCTATTACAAAGCTGTAATCATCAAGACAGTATGGTACTGGCACAAAAACATACACACAGATCAATGGAACAGAATAGAGAGCCCAGAAATGCACCTTCAACTCTATGGTCAACTAATCTTCGACAAAGCGGGAAAGAATGTCCAATGGAAAAAAGATAGTCTTCAACAAATGGTGTTGGGAAAATTGGAGAACCACATGCAGAAGAATGAAACTGGACCATTTCCTTACATCACACACAAAAATAGACTCAAAATGGATGACAGACCTCAATGTGAGAAAGGAATCCATCAAAATCCTTGAGAAGAACATAGGCAGCAACCTCTTTGACCTCAGCCGCAGCAACTTCTTCCTAGGAACATCTCCAAAGGCAAGGGAAGCAAGGGCAAAGATGAACTATTGGGACTTCATCCAGATCAAAAGCTCTTGGACAGCAAAGCAAACAGTCAACAAAACCAAAAGACAACCAACAGAATGGGAGAAGATATTTGCAAATGACTATCAGGTAAAGGGCTAATATTCAAAATTTATAAAGAACTTATCAAACTCAACACCCAAAGAACAAATAATCCGAACAAGAAATGGGCAGAAGACATGAACAGACATTACTGCAAAGAATACATCCAAATGGCCAACAGACACATGAAAAAGTGCTCCACATCACTTGGCATCAGGAAAATTCAAATCCAAACCACAGTGAGATACCACCTCACACCAGCCAGAATGACTAAAATTAACAAGTCAAGAAACGACAGATGTTGGTGAGGATATGAGGAAAGGGAAACCCTCCTATACTGTTGGTAGGAATGGAAGCTGGTGCAGCCACTCTGGAAAACAGTATGAAGTTTCCTCAAAAAGTTGAAAATAGAGCTACCTTACAACCCAGCAATTGTACTACTGAGTATTTACCCTAAAGATACAAATGTAGTGATCCGAAGGAGCATGTGCACCCAAATGTTTATAGCAGCTATGTCCACAAGAGCCAAACTGTGGGAAGAGCCTAGATGTCCATCGACAGATGAATGGATAAAGAAGATGTGATACACACACACACACACACACACACACACACACACACACGAATACTATACAGCCATCAAAAAACCCAAAATCATGCCCTTTGCGACGACATGGAAGGAACTAGAGGGTATTATGCTAAGCAAAATAAGTCAATCAGGGAAAGACAATTATCATATAATCTCACTCATATGAGGAATTTGAGAAACAAGACAGAGGATCACAGGGGAAGGGAGGGCAAAATACAACAAGATGAAACCAGAGAGGGAGGCAAACCATAAGAGATTCTTAATCTCAGGAAACAAACTGAGGGTTGCTGGAGGGGAGAAGGGTGGGAAGGATGGGGTGGCTGGGTGATGGACACTGGGGAGGGTATGTGCTATGGCAAGTGCTGTGAATTGTGTAAGACTGATGAATCACAGACCTGTACCCCTGAAACAAATAATACATTATATGTTAATTTAAAAATCTTTTTAAAATAAAATTTGGGGGGTGCGTGAGTGGCTCAGTAGTTAAGCGTCTGCCTTCAGCTCAGGTCATGATCTCAGGGTCCTGGGATCGAGCCCTGCATTGGGCTCCTTGCTCGGCGGGAAGCCTGCTTTTCCCTCTCCCATCCCCCCTGCTTGTGTTCCCTCTCTCGCTGTGTCTCTATCAAATAAATAAAATCTTTTAAAAAAATAAAATAAATAATTAAATAAATAAAATAAATTTTTTAAAAAAATCTCTTCTGTAGACTTCCACCAACAGGATCAATTCAAAAGCCTGTAGAGCAACATGCAAAGCTCTCCAAGGCTGACCCCTTCCCTCTGAGGAAGAAGAAGCATAACCAAAAGCCTGAAATTGTGTTTACATTTCAGGCAAAAACAAAGAGTCAAGTATTATTTTATTTTTGAATGTATCCTGCAATGGTGAAATAAAGAGTAGAATGACTCGTACAACAACAAAATCGAAAACCAAGGTATTTACAATCTTTGAATATAGTGCTCCTTGAAGAAACACTTAGTAAAATTAATGTTTACATCAACTGATGCAATTTTGAACCACCGTTAATTTTCACAATAACTATTGTTTTATGACTTATAATGTATTCAATGTTTTACAAGCATTTGGAACAAGGGGAATCTTATAAAGCATCTTAATGTGTGTAACAAGAAAGTAAATTAAAAAGTTTATTAGCACCAGGAGAATTATTTTCTCTCTGCATGTCAAAAACTTGACAGAAGTCTTCAATCTAGCTGGTAAGCTAGTTTACTGATTAAAAGCTAATTTCCATTTTTAAAGGGTGAAGGCATACTTTTGATCCTCCGTTTCTTTCTAAAAGGAGAATGGATGCGGTCTTTGCTCAGGCTGCCATAACACAATACCACAGCCTGGGTGGCTTAGACAACAGAAATTTATTTTCCCACATTTCTGGATGCTAGAAGGCCAAGATCGAGGTGCCGGCCGATTCAGTTTCTGGTGAGAGCCCTCTTCCTGGTGTGCAGATGGTCACTTTGTGACCAGGACCCCACCCTTATGACTTCCTTGACCTTACTTATTTCCTTACTCCAAATGCAGTCACATTGGGGAGTGGGGTGGGACTTCAACATACAAATTTGGGGGGGCACAATTCAATCTGTAGCAAATGCTTCTCCTACATAATTTCTTCTCCAGCATAATTTCTCATCCCCAGCAATGCAATCCAATCCCCAGACCTTGTATTCCAGAATACCAGTTGAATTGCCACTCTTCTGCATCCCCAAATGGTCCTGGGCATGCTCATAAAATACCCTGGACTGATTTTTAAGTTTTTGCTAGTTTGTGCATTTTCTTCAACAGAATATAAGCCACGAAGAAGATGAGAATTATTGCTTCTTGCTGCCTGTTTCCCCAGAACCAACACAGAGCTCAGCACTTAGGAGATATTCAACGTCCTTATGAAGCAAAATCGAACTGTTAAACCGAGCAGTGCAGGGGTGTGGACTAAGCTACGTTTTATGAACATTACCCTACCCCAAATGTGTAGGATCACTCACAAGTGGCTGCTGCTCTCACCAACTACCACAAGTGGCTGGCTTTAAACAACACAGATTTATTCTCTTACCGTCCTAGAGACCAGAAGTACAAAATCGGTTACACTAGGCTGAAACTAAGGTGCCAGCAAGGTCCGGCTCCCATCAGAGGCTCCAGAGGAAAACTGTTCCCTTCCCCTTTCTGGATTCTAGAGCTAATACCTTCCCAGCATTCCTTGGTTTATAGCCCCTTCTCCATCTGCAATGCCTGCAAGGTAGCATCTGCAAATCTCTCTCTCTCTCTGCTGAGATCAGCCCGTTGTCTTCTCTCTTCTGTGTATGGTAAAATTCTCCCCCTGCCTCCATCTTATAAGGACCCTATGATTACATTCACAACCCAGATAGTCCAGGATAATCTTCCTCTTTTGAGATCCTTAACTAATCACATATGCCCAGTCCCTATTACCACAGAAGGTCACGTTCACAGGTTTCAGGGGTTAGAAGTTGGCTCTCTTAGGGGCCATTATTCACACACCACAGGTGGGGAGAGCAGCAACGGAGCAGTTAAGAAACTACTACATAGGTTATTTCCATGTCTGGGCTATTGTAAGTAACACTTCAGTGAACACAGGAGGGCATATATCTTTTTGAGTTCGCGTTTTTGTTTCCTTTGGATAAATACCCAGAAGTAGGATTGCTAGATCATACGGTAGTACTATCTTCAAGTTTTTGAGGAAGCTCCTTATTGTTTTCCATAGTGGCAGCCCCAATTTACATTCCCACCAACAGGGTACAAGTGTTCCTTATTTTCCACATCCTGGCCAACACTTGTTACTCATTGTTTTTTGTTTTTTTGTTTTATAATAGCCCTTCTAAGAGGTATGAGATGAGGCTGTAACGAACACTATGGTGACTATAGTTAACAATATTATATTGTAGACTGAAAAGTTGCTAAGTTAAATTTTAAAAGTTTTCAACACAAGAAAAAGAATCTGTAAATATGGGTGCTGATGGAGGTTAATTAGACTTATTGTGGTGAACTTTTGCAATATTAAATATATCAAATCATTGTGAAAGAAAAAGAAAGAAAGAAAGAAAGAAAGAAAGAAAGAAAGAAAGAAAGAAAGAAAGAAAGAAAGGAAGGAAGGAAGGAAGGAAGGAAGGAAGGAAGAAAGGAGGGAGGGAGGGAGGGAGGAAAGAAAGAAAGAAAGAAAGAAAGAAAGAAAGAAAGAGAGAAAGAAAGAAAGAAACTACTATATAACATCTTCCAGAAGCTTCCCACCTAGCTGGTCTTCTGGTCCTAATGTCATAAATAGGTTTATATATATCACATGCCTCCCATATTACAGTATAATACCAAAAGCCCTTTGACAATACTTGGCCTAGCCATCTTTGCGAAGTGAATGGAGGCATTGATCACTGGCCCAATGAATTTATTCCACAAATCTAATCTGTATCAATTAGACCAAACATGGCAAAAATCAAACTACTGCTCTTAAATAAAAATTTCAGTTGAATTACTTGGCTCCTTACTTCTACTCATTATTCAGCTCCAAAACAGATTCTAAGAGTTCATCATGTTAACCCAGATGGGAACCGAGCCAATTTCCATTTTGTGCGAGCCTCGCACATAATGGGCACACTATGAACCATAAGTAACAATAAGGGTAAGGCTCGATATTAAAGCAGGCAGAAAACTCATAACCAAGTGGCTTCAGACATTTATGAGGAGGTGATGACATATGGTTCCTGTCCCTGGGATACCTCCAGGGTAGAAACGTTTATCTGCAGAGTCGACAAACAGATCTTGTAGGACTCATAGAAAACTGAGTTTCTTAATTATAAACTAGTAAAATATCTGCTGGCACAGTAGGGCACGTTTCACTACTAACGAGAGGATGCCATTTGAAGGACAATGGCCTCAAACGGACCATGACAGAAGAGAGAAGAGGGACTTTGAAGGGTCCATCCCAATAAACGCCAAACGCTGCCAGGCTCACAAATCTGCCTGCCAAGAAAGAACTATTCCCAGTGTGGACTGGGATCCCTCCTAGCATGCCGAGAAAACTTACTCTTTCAAGTTTCCTGCCTTTCAAACAAAAGGCAGAATTAAACCTTCTGAGGTTGCCACATGTTATCTATGATTAGCCTCGCTTGGTGCTGAATAGCTTATTTATCTGTAGCTTTTAATCAGCTACACAAATGACAAAAAGATGAACACAAAACACACACACACACACACACACACTCATCTCTTATCTGAATGGACAGATGCAGAAACACACAGCCCCAGAATAAATTAGAGCAAAATGAGCTCAAGATGAAACAAGCCTGGGGAAAAAAAAAAATTCCAAGCACACCACAGAATGTGCTGCCATCAAAAATGCCAGGACTCTGCCCTGATCCTCTTGGAGAGAGAGAGACTTCAGCCCCTTGAGTTCAGGCAAAGCCTGGGGGAGAGGGTACATGAGAGTCTCCCCAGGCAAAGAGCAGTCGGGGTCCCCTGGGAAAGGTAGCTCTGCTCTCCTTGCATTCTGTTTGAATCCTGACCTCCAGGACACCACTAAGGCTATGAAGGGAAGGAAAAGGAAAAGCAGCCTAAGGAAAAGAAACTTCTGGAATAAGTTTGTCAAAGAATGCATGACTTTCATTGTTTGAAAGGAAAACATTAAAGGTCATTGGCTTTCTTCCTTTGTTGTTCTAAAACAATTTTTATCGGTCTCATTTGCTGCTGAAACATAAATTCCTAACAACCATTTCTACCTGTTAATATCTGGAACGGTATCAGGCAAACACAAACAGATGGGGAGAGAGGAAACCTGCAGAGCAGCGCAGAACCTCAGGTTCCAGGGTAAGAGGCTGTCTAGAAATTGTCCATGTCCTTGCTCCCCAACCAGAGAAGAAGAGAGAGGTTCATCAGACCACACCTATGTGCTAAATCACTCGGGTCACAGATTACCATGGTTTCTCTGATCTGATGTGGATATTATCTCATTATTCAGCTTCACAAGAGATTCTAAGAGTTCATCATTTTAACCCAGATGGCAACCAAGCCAATTTCTAATTTAGAAATGGAGGAATAGTTCCCAAACTTAGGCAAATAGTAGACTGTGCTCTATGATTATGGTTCTTATCCTAATTCTGCCAGCAGATGCCCTGAAACACAAGGCCAAAGACAGGTACAGAGCTCAGCTCCTTCTACCATCTCGACGAATAATGTATTTTCATAAGATGCTTCATTTTCATTGCTGTTGACAATAACTTTAACTTCTGTTAAAGATATAAACTATGCACCACGTAGAAGCACAATGACTATAGACAAGATCCTTTTCTCATCCTTTCTTTTAAAAAATTCTCAGCTTCAGGCCTTATCCCTAAGATGGCACAAGCCCCTTGAGAAGAGACATTTTTGTGATTGTTTTGGTATAGCTGAGCCTCGCACAAAGCAGATGCAATGAAAAAGAAACATTGTTATAGGGTGCCCAGCTTTGATCTCAGGGTCATGAGTTCAAGCCCCATGTTGGGCCTGGAGTTTACTTTAAAAAAAAGAAAAGAAAAATATACATAAAGAAACATTGTTAGTGAAATGAAACAAGAGCTTTACTATCTAAGAAACATTACTGATATATATGAATAACACAAAATTATATAACCCTAGGGCAAAAAGCAATCCTATGTGTTGTTTAGGTCAAACAACTCATTTTATAAGTGAAAAAAACAAGGCCCTAAGATTTGAAATGCAAAGTTTTCTAAGGTGACTTAGTTTGCCAACTACAGAGTATCTGTTCTGGGCTTGTGTTGTTCATACTACTTACAAACGCTGTCCCCTGTTTTAGATGCCACACTGAGAAGAGAAGTTGGCATTCTAAGTTGTGTGCAGAAGGATAAAGAGTCTTGAGACATCTCTTACAATGGTAGTTCAATGAACTGGACTGTAAAATTATTGCTGGGAAGGCAATCAGAACCAGCAATTGATCTGTCAATGAGACCTGAGCTACCAGGGAAGAGGGGTCCTCACAAGATGACCTCCATGTTCCTAAACATTCTCAAGTACAGGCTAGATGTCAAATGCCGAACCGAATGGTTAACAACTGAAGGCAGGTACTGTGTAAGAGGCTCCAAATACACCACATCCAACTCTTAAACCAACCCCTAAAGGTGGATATTATCCTCACTTTACAGCTAAGAAACTGAGTTGCAGAGGTTAAGTAGCTTAGCCTTGGCCGAGGTCAAACAATTTGCATAAGAACCATAAGGAAAAGTCCAAGCCCAAGAACCGTAAGGGAAGTCTGCCAAATTTCAGAGATGATTAAGCAGTTGACAAGTATGAGGGCCCTGACAGCTCCTGCCTCTTCCGGACCAGTCTCACCAGGATTGGTATTTGGGATTAAAACAACGCTGCAGTAAATTCTACCCAATGCTGAATTTTGACCTTGGACCAGTATTTAGCTAGTCCACAACAGAATGCTGAAAAAAATAAGTGGCAAGACCAGCATTCACACCTAGCTCTCTAAAACTCCAAATTCCAGTCTTCCCACTCTTGTCCAGCGCCTGCAAGGATGTCTCATCCCTAACACTCCTTTTGGTGCTTAAATTCTTCCATTTTGAGATTACTCTTCCAAAATGAAAAATAGAACACTCCTTCAAAAAGTAGAGAACAGCTGTAACAACCCCAAAACCCACAACACTTAGATATCCATAACCAAAATTGTAAGGGTTACTGTGATTCATTGTGTATATAAACAGATAATTTGGTCTCCAGTATGAGTCAGATGCAGCAAGAGTTTATGCTACGGTACTAGTCCCATCAGTCCAGCATTCTTGCCTATTTAATAGGTTTTCAAATTAAACAGAAAAAAATTACTAAGGAAGTACCCTTGGCTGTGTCCATTAACTTAAGCTTAATCCCCCTTTTAATAATATGTTTTTATTCCTCGTATTACCAGATTTTGCTTCCCCGAACTGAGAGAGGACAGTAAATAAACTTGGGTTGCAAGAGACCTCAGCTACTGTTATTGACTCATACTCAAGATAGCTCAGGGGACCCAGGGCTTCAATAGCAATTACCTTTTTTTCCCACAGTTTCTGCTTTTTCTGGATAAAAGGATTTATTTTAATACTAAAAAGAAGCCATTTGCAGATTAACATTTGACTTTTTCCTAATAACGTGAGCCACTTCACTTTTCCTAAGGACTTTCCTAATGCATAGAAAATGCCTTGGTCTGTTTCTAATTATACTCAAATCTTCCCATACAGTTTTCAAGTAATCCTCATATAGGAAATAGGATGACATCACCTATGTCTCCACCTCAAACACCAGAGAAAGCTAGACATTAAATTTTTTTGAGCCATGGCCCTCTGTCAAAATTGAAGAAAGCTATGGGTCTTGGTCCCACAAAAAAAAAAAATCACATAACACACATACACAAAATCTTGGAAACATTTCCTTACAGTGCAGCAGAAATTTTTCTTCACGTAGAACGAGGGAAAAAAATCTCGAGCTGAGTTCCCATTTTCTAACAAGCATGGGCTCCGTCTCCACCCTCTCCCCCCAAAACCTAAGGTGAAGAAACTATAAAAATAGAACATATAGAGCTAACACATAATCTCAGATGGTATGGAGCGTTGTCGGTTCCCAACCTGCCCCTGTGCACGGCTGGAAGGGCAGGGGGAGGCGGAAGAAGAGGCGGAGCGCGACTGCCAGGCTGCAGGTGCACCAAGTGGGGGTTGGGGGGGGGGCGTACTTAGAGGCTTGTCTCCAGCGCCACAAGGCGTGTAGCTCTCTGCATCCTCCCGCCGGGATCTCGGAAGTTGGGAGACAGAGGCCTTAAGGGGGGCTCACTCACATGTTCAGTGCAGGCCTCAAGAACACTTTGCTCCTCGAGGTTATCTCGCCAGAAACCGCTCCCACTGTGGGAACAGGGCCAGAGGGGGAGCCTCCGCTTGCCCAGGACCGGCTCGTGGTCACCGAAAGGTCATGTCCTCTCCATGAGCTCCTCCAACAACCATTTTGTTACCTGTGGCATCTTTATAAGGGAACAATAGATAGCAGGGGTTTTTCTTCCTGTGGTGAAGGTGATCAACTGCATATGTTTAAACTGTTCATTTCAGCGGCCAGCTGCACTATCAGTGATAGACAATGGCAATTTTTTTTTTTATATTTACTCACATCGCGTTTTCACAGACTTTGTGTTCCACAAAAAGAAAATTCTTGCCCTTCTGCCTTTTTTTTTTTTTTAGAAACAGACTCTCTTTATTTATTTATTTGACAGAGAGAGCACAAGTAAGCAAGTAAGCAGAGTGGCAGGCAGAGGGAGAGAGAGAAGCAGGCCCTCTGCTGAGCAGGGAGCCCCATGCAGGGCTGGATCCCAGGACCCTGGAATCATGACCTGAGCCAAAGGCAGCCGCTTAACCAACTGAGCCACCCAGGCGCCCCGAAAGTTCTTGCCCTTCTAAAATAGCAATAATCATTCTATTCACATAATAGTCCTATTGTGATTTCTAAATAGGGCAACATACCTGGCTGTGGGTTACTGGGTACCGCTCAAGCTAGTACCTGTTTCCTTGGAAGTGGTTTAAAGGAAGGAACTGACTCAATTTGTTTGACTTTGTTCTGCTTCAAAATGTCATAAGGTTCTCCTTTGGCGTCTCTTCTCTCCAATCCTCTGATTTGTCTGGTGAGATTTACAACAATTTAGTATCTGCCATGTCAGCTTTGCCAAGAGAACCTTTAAAAATCCTGCAGACCAAGACTCTTGATCATTGGCCACATAACAAAACTGTCTGTATCTAGGAAGGATGGGCTCAAAAATTGTCAAATAACCACCCTACTCCACAGTTCCCCACGGCTGGCCACTTCATTACAAAGATAACATAATATCTACAAATGATGACAGAGAGAGGGAATAAAACTTGAGAGGTATGTGATCTTAAATATCACCGTTGTCCTGACTGATGACTCACACTACTTCGTAGTGTTCTATTAGAAGATAGAGCTTGCGTTTCAGAGGTGCCTGGGTGTCTCAGTCGGTTAAGAGTCTGCCTTCGGGAAGTCTGCTTCTCCCTCTGCCCCTGACCCCACTCGTGCTTTCTCTCCTTCTCTCAAATAAATAAATAAAATCTTAAAAAAAAAAAAAAGATGATAAACCTTGCCTTTCAGGAGAAAGAAAAATTATAATTAGAGGTTGTAAGAGACAATCATCTTTATTTTTTAAGAGAGCAAAGGACGACCCCAGCCGTAGGCTAGCAGTGATCAAGACAAAAACAAACATCTAGACCATGAGAAACCTCTTTTGATCTTTTTAAACTAAGGAGGATTTACCACTGCTCACGGTTTGAAAGGAAAGGAAGAAATCTCACCAGCAGAGGGCTCAGAAACCAGTGGGCATCTGATTGTTACTTAATGGAAGTACAAAATAAAAGGGACCTCATTGGAAAATACTTTTGCCTGGAACTTCATATCTTATAAGGCTCACGTTGCATTAAAAAAAAGGAGGTGGGGGGAACCAAGTGGTTGTGTCCTGACAAAGAAAGAAGTCTGCCCAATCTCTGGCCTAAATATCCTAAAATTTTATCTTAGACCAGTAAAAGTTAAACCATAAGTTAAAAATGTATAATCAAATGTGAAAACAAACCATCAAGGAAAAGGCATATAGTTTGTAATAACAGTTCTAAGATTATAACTTAAATATGAATCTTTAAAAGTTAAAAAATTATTTAAAGCAGCTTTATTACGTAAAACCCTTGTCTATAATAGACATTAAAAGAAATAAACAATGCAAGGACACCTCATTCTAAAGGAACTCAATTCCTGTATTTTTTAAAGCATATAATATATTTTGACAGTAAATCGATTTAAATCTATCAGTACATTGCATATGTCCATTTGCCCACCTCAAAAGCAGTTTGTTTCATAGGCTAAATTAAAAACAAAACAATAAACAATTTTAAAATATTTTTCAAGGCGTGCCTGGGTGGCTCAGTGGGTTAAAGCCTCTGCCTTTGGCTCAGGTCATGATCTCAGGGTCCTGGGATCGAGCCCCGCATCAGGCTCTCTGCTCAGCGGGAAGCCTGCTTCCCCCTCCCTCTCTGCCTGCCTCTCTGCTTACTTGTGATCTCTCTCTCTCTGTCAAATAAAAAAATAAACTCTTTAAAAAATAAATAGGGTGCCTGGGTGGCTCAGATGGTTAAGCATCTGCCTTCGGCTCAGGTCATGATCCCAGGGTCCTGGGATCGAGTTCCGCATCGGGATCCCTGCTCAGTGGGGAGCCTGCTTCTCCCTCTGTCTCTGCCTCTCTGTCTCTCATGAATAAATAAATAAAATCTTTAAAAAAAAATAAAATAAAAAATAAACAAAATATTTTTTGAGAAGCTATAAATCAGTTAATATATTCTTATTGTAGGTATTTATCAGGTGCTTAACCTGTTAAGCAGATGATAAAAATTATATAATTAAGAAGCAAAATAGCAGAAATGGAAAGGCAGGGATGTTTTTAAAAAGATAAATTAGAGTGAATATTTTAGAAACACTCTAAAACAGCTTTCATGTTGTAATATACCTAATAGCATCACAGGTCTGAGGCCTGTTCTCAAGAAGTTCACTACAGTTTCTTAGCAATTGTGACTATAATTTGGATAAGCTGTTTCCAGAGGATTAGGGTCTCAATGAGAGCCTTACTGTCCAAATTGCTAAAGCCCCTCCTGACACCACTACCTGTGTATTGATCTACTTCTCTACTCACTGTGCTTTTAGAAATATAATACAACATGGGGCACCTGGATGGCTCGTGGGTTGAGTGTCCAACTCTTGATTTCAGCTCAGGAGATGATCTCAGGGTCCCGGGATCTAGCCCCACATTACACACCTCACTCAGCTGGGAGTCTGCTTGAGGATTTCCCTCCCTCTTCCTCTGCTCCTCCCCTCCCCCACTCATGCTCAAGTTCTCTCTCTCTAAAATAAATAAATAAGCCTTAAAAAAAAAAACTATAAGAAATACAACACTATGTTTTAAAATAAGCACACCTAATGTGCACTTGAATGTTTATAGCAGCAATGTCCACAGTAGCCAGACTATGGAAAGAACCTAGATGTCCATCAACAGATGAATGGATAAAGAAGATGTAGTATATATATACAATGGAATACTATGCAGCCATTAAGAGAAATAAAATCTTGCATTTGCAACGACATGGATGGAACTAGAGGGTATTAAGCTAAGCGAAATAAGTCAATCAGAGAAAGACAATTACCATATGATCTCTTTGATATGAGGAATTTGAGAGGAGGGCAGGGAGTCGTTGGGGGGTAGGGAGGGAAAAAATGAAACAAGATGGGATCGGGAGGGAGACAAACCATAAGAGACTCTTAATCTCATGAAACAACCTGAGGTTTGCTGGGGGATAAGGGCATAGGAATAGGGTGGCTGGGTTATGGACATTGGGGAGGGTATGTGCTATGGTAAGTACTGTGAAATGTATAAGCCTGATGATTCACAGACTTGTACCCCTGGGGCAAATAATACATTATATAAATATATATATATATATATTTTAAGATTTTATTTATTTATTTGACAGAGAGAGAGACAGTGAGAGAGGGAACACAAGCAGGGGGTGTGCGAGAGGGAGAAGCAGGCTTCCCGCAGAGCAGGGAGCCCAATGCGGGGCTTGATCCCAGGACCCTGGGATCATGACCTGAGCCGAAGGCAGATGCTTAACGACTGAGCCACCCGGGTGCCCCAATACATTATATGTTAATTAAAAAATAAAATAAGTACACCTAAAAATAATAAAATGCTATTAATTAACATTTCTATTTCATTATTTAACCAAAGATATACAATTAGAGTGACTTTTAAAGAATTTCTAATACCTAGAGATAATCCATTTTCCCACATTTCTGAAAGATAAGAAGGGTTGAATTTTGTCTCTCTATATCAAAAAATAAATAAATAAAATGAAGCATATGTTTTCATAACAAACTAGATTCCTTAAGAAAACTGTCTGCAAATTGTAATTATCAGTCCCAGTTTTCTAAGAAGGTTAAGGGAGGGCTCTCTTCTTCCTGTTTCATTCATCCAACATTTACATTTTATGCGCTGGGATCCCACGTAACATTTTACACAAAAATGGAGTTCTGCTTTAGAACAAACACAGTTTTTAAAAACATTTTTCCCCCTTTGTGACCTGAAACACAGTATTTATTTATTTGTTTATTTATTTATTTATTTTTATTAATATATAATGTATTATTTGCCCTAGGGGTACAGGTCTGTGAATCATCAGGCTTACACATTTCACAGCACTCACCATAGAGTTTTTTAAAACATTTTTAAATTGAAGTATAGTTGACACATAATGTTACATTAGTTTCATAATGATTCGACAAATCCATATGTTATGCTATGATCACCACAAGTGTGGCTGTCATCTGAGGCCACAGAACGCTATTATAATACCACTGAACCGTATTCCCTATGCTACACCTTTCATCCCCATGACTCATTCATGCCAGAACCGGAAGCCTGTACCTCCCACTCACCTTCATTCATTTTGTGCATTCCCCCACCCTCTTCCCCAAACAAACTGTTTGTTTGTTCATTTGTTTTATTTTTTAGATTCCACATATAAATAAAATCATAGGGTATTTGTCTGTCTCTGTCTGACTCATTTCACTTAGAATAATCCCCTCTAGGTCCATCCAGGTTGTCACATATGGCAAGATCTCATTCTTTTTTATGGCTGAATGATATTCCTCTGTGTGTGTGTGTGTGTGTGTGTGTGTGCCGTATCTTCTTTATTCAGTCATCAATCAATGAGCACTGGGGCTGCTACCATATCAGAACAAAGGCTGTTTTTTAAAAAGTCATTTAAGTCATTGTGCAGATCCAAAAATCAGAACTGTCTCCCTGCCATAGTCACTTTCCACTTACTGCAATCATCTTTTTTCCACTTAATAAACTTTATTTAAGAAAATAATAAAAATAAAAAGATAAAAAATTAAAAAATAGGAAGGCATTAAAGTCAGATGACAACTTTGTAGGATGAGAAGAATTAAATAAAGATGAACTGAGGAATAAATACATAAATGAAAAGGTTCAGCATAAACCTGTAACTCTGAAAAAGGGACATGGAATCGGGGCGAGATAAAATCTCTTCCAGGCTTTCACTAGCTTAAGTCTTTTAAAAACATGCTAGTTGCATATGTGATCCCCAGTTTCCATCACTCTCAATCTGGAGAATACATATAGTCATGTACCAGTGCAGGATAAATATCAGCTTTTATTATTATAATTATTCCTGGAGCACCAATCTCATTTTAAACCTAACATAATTACGTTAAAACAAATTTGGATATGTTTTTGAATGAATCTAAAGTTCAAGTAAATTTTAAGATAAAACACCAGTCTTCTTGGAAATTTTATACTTGTAGAGATTCACTGTGATCTATACTCCTAGACCCCCAAAGGTGTGCATTTGTTCTTCGCTACCATTTGGAATACTTTTCACTGAAAAGCACTAAATTACAGTAAAATCCTATCGGAACATGCCCTGTGATGATGCTAACTAGACTACAAAGTGGTTGGCTAATGGCTCCCAGCCCCTGTTCTCAAAAGAGCCAGGCTAATGTTCTTACCTTCTGAAGTAGGGAGGGGAGAGAGCAAGAAAAGGAGGTTTAGTACACATTTATTTGTAGTCATCTATCTCTATATAGCTGATAGATTTTTAAGTTTTGTTCCTTTTTTTTCATATAGCAACTACTGACAGAAAATTATTGTTTTTCATTATTCTTGCAAAAATGAACCTCTGCATGTTATGCAATTGAAAATTTTTGGACTTCATTTATAGCATTATGGCAAGGTTTACTGTGCTTAATCTCCCTGGAGACTTTATTGGCCAAGAGAGAAATCTATCTAGATTGTAGTTATCTCATTTATAAAATTAAAACTTGAAAATATTAGGGATAACAGTAATGAGACACAGATGCTTCCCCTCTCCCTTATGACCACGGCAAACATGAGCCTAGATATAGTCTTGGAGCCCTTCTCCTCTCTGTTTTCCAAAAAACCACATCCCATCAATTAGGGACAGATTATAAGTTATAAGAATTTGCTCTATCTAGACTAGATGATCTCCAAGTATTTCACAAACTCTAAGTTTTACGAATGGTATACTGGAGAGGAGTCACAAACATTTAACCTTTCTAAGAAAAGCCAGTGCAAACTGTATTTGTTTTTTAATATATTTGACAAATAATATTGTGTAAATTTAAGCTGTACAGCCCGTTAATTTGATATGTTTATGTATTGTACCATGACTGCCGTTGTAGCAATATTTAGTAGCTCTTGTATTCTTTATACAGACTTCCTTTGGTCATGTCATTTGCAAGGGGTGATGCCAACCAGTCCCCCAACCACAAATGATATTCAGAGTGAAGTGCCTAATTCAAAAGTAGTTACAGAAAAACTGGACACAAGAAAGACAACCACCTCTGAGACCTCTCTCTTAGGAATCAGATCTCCCTTGGGACACGTGAACAAGAGATACATGCAGCAAAAGATTACCAACTTAAGATCAGGCTGGATCCCATGTGATATAAAACTAAGCTATCATTCCACTTCTGGATAGGGTTTTCTGTATCCTAATCAAAAAAGGAACCAAGCCTCAAAGTAATAGGGCTGTTGAGGTGAGAAAGGTTAAGTAACTTTTCCAAACTTAAACGACAGAGGAGTTAAGCTCAGCAATGGCTTCTAGTTGTTTCTCATTTCATGACATGTTCAAAGAGTGCAAATTTTAGATTTGAAGACTAGAGTTTGAAGTTTTCTTCTATCATTAGCTTAAGCAAGCCTCTTATTTCCCGTTTCTTCATTTATACTCTATCTAGTGGAAGATTGATAATGGCTCTTTTAAATGTTGCCCATGGGGATTAGCATTTAACTGTGGAAACCGCACTTGGCATAGTACCTGATACTTACCCAGCATTTTAAATGTTGTAGCCATTTGGAGTAGGTCAGTCCCGTACAAATGCAAGTATGGTAAGAGGAAGGGAGGCATGAAAGACTGACCTTGAGATTTGTCAGATGGAGGACTGTGGAGATGGGAACACTTCTAACCAAGATAAGAAACATTAATTTTCATTGCATAACAACATATCTCAAAGGACATAACATTAAATAAACTATCAGAGAATAGAAATTTTTAAGCTTTGGGGCGCCTGGGTGGCTCAGTAGGTTAAAGCCTCTGCCTTTGGCTCAGGTCATGATCTCAGGGTCCTGGGATCGAGCCCCACATCGGGCTCTCTGCTCAGCGGGGAGCCTGCTTCCCCCTCTCTCTCTCTGCCTACTTGTAATCTCTCTCTCTGTCAAATAAATAAATAAGACCTTTAAAAAAAAAAAAAAAAGAAATTTTTAAGCTTCACAGGAATGCCAGAAACTATCTGCCCATGTCTCTGCCTTTCTGCAGGAAAACCGTTCAGAACGAATAGTTGTCTCTTTTTTTCTTTAAGGTCACTGGGGAGAGAAAATAAGTAGCCTTCCTGAACATTCCATTTAAGAAGTTGATCCCCTTATAGTCCTGAAGATCCTCATCAGATCCAACTGGAATCTCTCCTGCCTTATGATAAGCCCCTTTCATCTTAGTCTGTCCTTAGCCGACAGAACACTGGTTCGTTTTTTTTGTGACAAAAACTATTCCTGGATGGTAGCTACCTTAGCCTTCTCTTCCAAAAGCAAACCAATCTCCATTATTTCCATAGTATCATCTTCCAACTCATTATTCATCACTCTCATTCATTACTCATCTTCCTTTTTGGAACAACTATTATTTTACAAAAGATGATAATGATGAAAATTATTGTATTACCTTGAAAAATCGGCTTCCTTACCATTCAACGAATTGAATTCTTCCTCTTCCACCCAGACAGAGCACAAAAATTATTTAACCCTGATGTTGCATTCACTGAGAAGCTTGACTTTTGAATCATTAGCTGTTATGTTACCTTTGTGCAGAAAGATGGCAAATGTTTGGGAATGTCTTTTAAAAATGTTTTCCCTCAGATTTCTGCACGCTCTAACAAGACCCTGAGGCACTGGAACAATGCTGAAGACATTATAGGTGCATGAAGATTAAGAGCTAAAATAAAATTCTTGTTTTAAACCTGAGATCTTTGCAAGAACCCTATATTTTCACAGTTCCTTACAAAGTAAACACTGAGTTGAATACAAAGCAAAAGAACTTAAGCTAAAAATATCGAATCGCCGGTTGATGGCTAATGACATTTGGAAATGAGAGAAGGCTCCAGGGCCATCCTGGGTGCGGATAGAGGTACAGGTCAGGACCCTGGGGCAAGGTTGAAGAGACTTCGGTTAAAGAGGGCCTCTGAGGAGATAGATCAACTCTTTTTCAGGTATAGTTAGACTACAAGAGGAATATACAGTGCTCAATAACCATGCTCCCAAAGGCCCTCTGAAAGAAAATGGATTAAAGAAACTCAGATGTTTCTCAGAACAAGCTTAATTAAAGTTTTCCTTAAAGGCTGGTCTGATTTTTGGTGACGCCGAGGTGTGGGGGAAGAGAAGAAGGAAGAGCGAAGTTTTTATAAAAATTTTTAAGATTTTTATAAAATCTAAAATCTGTTTCTTTTCTCAATCTTTCACCTGGGGCTAAACACACACACACAAAAAAAGTGTTGTTGTTTTTTTTATATATCCTCTCCTCTCGTTGCTTCTAGCACACATAGTTCTCATTACATCTTTTTTTTCCCCCCCAAAAAAACCTTTCTTCAACTGATAGCTTTGCCTAATGCTTAATCTATGATTTTTTTTATGATTTTTTTCTTGTAACTAAATGGCATTGCATCCAATATAGCCGTCACCATTAGTAAATCACCCTTCCCTGCATCTCCTTAATGCAGCTAAGAGATGTCAGAATTATCTCAGAGGTGGCAGTTTCCTCTTATCTTAGGATGATAGAACTGTCCCCAGTGAAGAAAACACCTCATAACTGTTTTTAAAGATTCCTCTGCAATATTCAAATCATTCTGGATTTTAAAAAATAAGAACTTGGCACTTTTAAAGAAAAAGAAACAGCTAGAAATCATTAGTGGAGTCTAGCTTTAAAACTGCAGAATTTAGGGGGGCCTTGGCGACTCAGTCGGTTGGGCATTGGACTCTTGGTTTCAGCTCAGGTCATGGTCTCAGGGTCATGGGATCGAGCCCATGTCAGGCTCAGTGCTCAGCTTGAGTCTGCTGGAGATTCTCTCTCCTTCTCCCTCTCCCTCTGCCCCACCTCCCCTCAAATAAATAAATATTTAAAAAATATAAAAAATAAAAATAAAACTGCAGAATGTAGTAATTAGGTGATCCATGGCTGTGTCATGCCAAGAACTTTCACAGAGCTCTGAGCTTCTGAGGAGTAAGGCAGTCTTTGGAGCCAAGTGTGATACATCCAAGATGCTATCGTGATTGGAAGCCAAATTTGTTATAGGTGAACCGGTACCTTTGGGAAAGTTTGTAATTCACTAAGAAAATCAAAAAGCTCAAAGCAGAAGCTTTCTAAGGACCATATCTTTCTAACCTGAACCCAACACTTGTCCCATGGTAGAACTTACCTTTTCTCAAGCTTCCATTGGCCTTGAAAACAACCCAGAGCCCTTTCCAGGCAAATACTGAGAACATCAGATTTCAGAGTTTTCTCTCTCTGACTCCTTCCCTTCCCTTTTTTTTTTTTTTTTTTTAAGCTCTTTGGGCAATCCAGTGAATATCCTGCTTATCTTCTCTGCAATCAAATTCAAAAAGAACTAAACATCAATCATCCCTCACTTTTCATCACTAAACAGATTTTACTTTAGGAGGAAATGAATATCCTAGGTGACAGCTTCTAGACATTTCTAGTTTTTAAATTTTCCCACACATAAATATACACGGAAAACTTTTGGTCTGAGGGATCCAAGTGCTTTCCCTGAAACCTTCCTGTATTTTCTAATAGTGGATTCTGTCTCAGATAGAAGCAGAAGGGACAGGTCTCCAAATGGTACAACACTTTCCTAAAAAGTTGAGGCTGACCCATAGGCCCACTGAAGCCCATGAGGCCATCTTTCCCAGCCCAGGCATTCCTTAAAGGCAAGAGCAACTGTGTAACGACTCATTTTGTATTCCCAGCTGTGAGAGGTAAGCCCCTGAACCTTATAAAAAGAATTTCCCTCATAAAATTAATTTTATTGTGAGATGACAAATGTTACTCACCTTAGGCTCTTACTAAATTGACCTTTCGTGTATTTGTTTAGCTCAGATTTGCTTCTATTCGGAAAGCCTAAGGTACACTTGTCTTGTAACTAGAATAAAGATGAAACATACATAATCACTGAGCATCCCTGTGGCCCCACGATACAACAGAAACTCATCAGATCTACCAGATGGAGTGTCTCTTCTCTAGGGTGGTAATTATCAACTACTCTACCGCTAAAGTTTTTCTTATCATCTTCTCCCATAGACCTCATGATTTGAAAGATTTTGTCTACAAACCAGCACATATTAAGTTATAATTCATTTTCCCTTTTCATTAGCCTAACTAATGCAGCTGCCAATAATCAGAACTCTGGATAGATTGAGATGAATATATTACAACAGTGAATTTACATAATCCCAGCCCAAAGCAAAGAAACAACATTTTAATTATTCTGTGAATGTTATTATGAATAAATGTGTATTTTCTCATAGATTTTTAGAAACATCAAAAATAGCTCATAGATCCTCATTACAGTCCTCTGGACCACCTCTAACAAGAACAGAGCTTCAAGGTTCTCCTTCCCTGTCATCCCCTTTACCCTGCAGCTTTCTCTCTTCTCTCATGCTAGAGCCTGAAATGCCAATGGAGCATACTGGCCTATCAAACTATTCATGGCTTGTTCACTTTATCCTCTATTTTATGTCTTGACTCTTAAGACCCGATGAAGTATTCACTTGGACTCCTAATGTGGTGACATTCCTTACCCCCAGCTCAGATCTGAGGCCCATATACTTCCAAACCAGCCTTACAGATCCTGAGATCCCTGAAACCAACCTCACAGGCAGGTCACTTTGCCTGTGCTTCATTTGCATTGGAATACATCTTTGAATAACAAAACTTAGTTAATTCAGTGAGGAAAATACAGTTGCTCCCAAAAATAAAATGGCTGGCTTAAGGACTTTTTTTCTTTGATGTTATTTTCTTATTTATGTATTTATTTATAGCAGTATATAAGCAAACCATCACTTAATTAATTGCTCGCTGTGCATGTCAAACAATTTGACCTGGGATTGTGCACTCACAGTCTGATAAAGCCATCAGACAAAAAGGAAGTAAGTAAATACAGTTCCACAGCCCTCCTATATATTCCAAATGTTATGCTTAAAAACAAAAAAGACTCTTGTCCTATCCCTAGACAAAACTTAACAGTACCCAGCTAGCCTGTGCATGGTACTTTCTTTAAAATACTGTTGTTTACCTTAAAATACAGAGGGGACTAGAATGTTTGACCATGCTGGAGTGATATTAACATATTTACCGCCTGGCAACCACTCCTGGAACTGACTCCCTCTTTAACTGGGAATGGGCATTTCAGAAAGAATCCCAATTGCTTCTTTACGTGAATAGGATTTCAAGTGACAAGCCCATAATTATCTGCCTTCTATCCATTAACATTTTCTCTATCAGCTGCTTGGCCAGACCTTTGTCTCCCCTCTTCCTGGACTCTCGTTCACCTGGGCTCAGGAAAAGGAAGAGTTCCCTCTCCACTTGGCCGTTCCATAACCTTCCTAATGATCGTCAGATTGCTGAAATAGTCCTTTACCAACAAGCTAAAGAGGCCAGGGCTATGATTATGCATCATGAATGTCCCTTACCAGGACTATACATATGTCATAGAAATAGGAAATGAAAGACAAAGCAAATGAATTATTAACACTTACATGATTCAGAGGAAAAGAAAAGCTCTGTTGAGTCTTTCGGGAAAAAACATCCTACATCAGCACATCCAAGACAAGTTTCTTTTCCAATGTTCAATATCCGTTACCTTAGGTCTCTAAAGCCTATAAATCTAAGGGAGATGTCACTTGTGGTTAAACTCTAGCCAATACTTTAAAGTAATTGTATGGAGATTTGATGACACTGAATCTCCCCCTAAGACTTTTACACAGATTCATAACAGCAGGACATGACAGGTAGATTTGTCTCTTCTGACAGAATAATATGGTGCCAAGAGGCCATTTTTCTTGGGCTAGGACTGAGCTCAGCACTTGGCCGGTTGTCCCGCTCTCTGTGCTGGTCAGCAGAGTCCAAGGACCAGACTCCACCATCAGCTCCTACTACTTATTCACCCTTGTTGTTCAAATGTCGCCACACCACTATTTCACCTATAACACCGTCTATTCCCTAGAATTGCAGGAAAATGGAAGCAAGTCAGAGGCTCCTGACTCTATCAGAACATTGACTCCATGTTAAAACTTCCTGCCATGTCAGAATAGAGCCTCTGCTAGAGGTCTGTCAGCCTCTGTCAGATTCCTGAGCCTCTAACAACCTTTCCAGGAACATTTTCCCATAGTTATTCTTGTCTTTTGTGTTATAGGATCTGATCTGCTCACCTAGTTCCAGCCCCTGTGCCCTCAGGGTCCCTGGAGTGACATCTTGTCTTTCCCCATCCAAGCTTTGTGATTCACCACCCCTCAGGATTGCGGACTAACTTGGAGAATCCCACACTCCCTTCTGGTACTTAATGCCATACCTCCCGTGCTCTAAGGGCTTGCCTAATATAACACAACTCCTCACCCCCAAAGTTAACTTAAATGAGTAAAAACATTTTGCCAGTCAGTATAATGACGTATTTATCTCTCCCGTCTCAAATTAGAAGTTTCCTTTGGGCAGACACCGTACCTTGTCAGCCATACCTACCTGGAAGCATGAATTCAAGAAATGTTTGAATGGAACTGAAACAAACACTTTAATTTTTAAATGTTAAAGGAAACAACACCGTTTACGTTCATCCGGGCGGGGCCGCTTCTGTGTGAAGGAAGTCAGGGGATTCAGCGCCCAATTCCCAGTGTGCGCATGCGTAGGCGCGGGGAGCCAGGCTGGGAAAGCCCGGATGGGGCTTGTTTCCTGCGGTCTTGCAGAGCTTCCCCGCCCATCCCATATCTCCTCTCCTAACCTCTTTGAGAATTGCTGCAGGAGAGATGTTACTGAAGGTGGCAAGCTGTGCCAGTGTGCATCAAAGATAGAGGACACAGAAATGGTATATATATTTAAATAGGAAAGAAAAAATGAGTAGGGGCGCCTGGGTGGCTCAGTGGGTTAAAGCCTCTGCCATCGGCTCAGGTCATGATCTCAGTGTCCTGGGATCGAGCCCCACATCAGGCTCTCTGCTCAGCAGGGAGCCTGTTTCCCCCTCTCTCTCTGCCTGACGCTCTGCCTACTTGTGATCTCTCTCTCTCTCTGTCAAATAAATAAATAAAATCTTTAAAAAAAATTTTTTTTAATGAGTAAAAATGTTTTTAAACCTTGGGCTCTTGTAGGTTAGCTTGCATCCCTGATTTTCCTTTACCATCAAACACAACACAACCTCTCATTTTTGTAGCCCTAGGTTTGGCACAAGAGTCCTTCCCCCATACTGTTTTCTTTTGGATCTAAAAGCCAGGCTTCCACATCAACTCCTTACCTAACACCCCATTTCTGACATCCCTGTCCTAGGACCTAAACCACAAGTAACTGAGAGCCCTGGTACCCTACTTGGTTTTTCTTAGCCATTCTTCCCTTAAAAAATGATGGTGTTCTCCATACCTCTCATCTACCACCTCCACAAATGGGAGTAAATTAATAACCTCCTGACACTGACCGATTTCTGGATCCCCTCCCTCCTATGTCCTGCATTCTTGCGTTAGTCCTCTTAGATTCAACAATTGCCTCAACCAGCCTGATTTCCTCACCAACCCCTTCTGTTACGGTTCCCAGATGGTTCTAGTCAATATTCACTCTCCTTAGGACACCAGTATAAGCACTATATGGACAGAGCCCTGTCAGCAAGAACCAAAATATTTCATGCATCTTTTCATCATAGATCCTCTCTACTATTTTTTTTTCCACATGGCAACGATGAGACAGCCCTGAGAATAATCTAGACTAAGCGATCTTCATTCATCTCATGCATGTCAAATAGACAGGAGTTAGGTCTAATGTCAAGTTGGCAGTGCTTTGGGAGAAATGAGGCACTGCCAATTATGAGGAGAATTCAGATCCTTCATGATCTGTTTGAGCAATTCAAGCTGAGGGAAAGTTTTAGGAAATAAACTCATCAGAGTTAAGGGAAGATGATTTACATGTGAAACTAAAAGTTCTATTCAGTAATTGCTTGCATGACAAGAAATGGAGACAGAGAGAGTCAAAGTGTCCTAAAATGAATGCATGGAAAGAGAAATACTTGGCACTATTTAGGTGAGGAGATGCTGTTCTTTAAAAGTTTATAAAAAATGGGTAAATGTTACTTTATAACGAGTTTCAGTGATAAAGTGTTGACTAAAGTTATATCTACTTGCCTTTCAGACATTATCAGAAAGGCTTTTCCTCAGATTAAGGGAAAATCAAAAGTGACAAGCCATTATCTGTTACATAACATTCCAGGGCCATTTTGGAAGAGAGAAGGGAAGAGCATTAGGAGGACAGATTAAATATAATTAGTTATTAAGCTGCTGCCAATATATACAAGATTGTGTGATAAGCAAACCTTAAGTCACAAACTAACATTATTTTTTTTCTAGAACATCATTTGATATCAGAGACAGGCAGAAAAAATAAATTTTTTATCCCTGTAAACTTGTGTTAAGAAACTTAACTATTCACTCACCTGAGATAATCCACATTTGAAATAAGGAGCTAGTTCTTCCTTGATTTTCCCAGAAACTTGGTATCCCTGAGGGCAAATGGTCCAAAACTTCCTTAGACCCTCTTGTGCTTCCCTCTCCACCCCGTAGCCCAAACTCAGGAGGTAGTCGGGTAGACCACTGCACACATTCTTTATCCTGGTCCCAGAACCACCATGTTAGAAGCACGCTTCACCTATACTCAATCTCTCTCTCTTTCTTTTTTTTAAAAGATTTTATTTATTTATTTGAGAGAGACAGAGATAGTGACAGAGATAGTGAAAGAGAGCAGGAGCAGGAAGGAGAGGGAGAAGCAGGGAGCCCAATGTGGGGCTCGAGTCCAGGACCCTGGGATCATGACTTGAGCCAAAGACAGACACGTAACCAACTAAGCCACCCAGGCACCCTCCCCCTCAGTATCTCTTCTGACAAAATCACAATTGTATATGACCTGGCACAATTCACTTCCAATCAACATGGGAAGAAAGAGTTAATTATCTTTAAAAGCCAAGTTATTTATTTATTCCAGCTGCCAAGGCAGTAATTGTTTCCAAATAGATAGATGAGTGGCATTTCCATTACTGATAAGGTAAGGAAATGGAGGACTACTGCTGTGCAGGTGAACAAGCCCACCTCAGTGCTTTGTCTTCGGTTACGTCAACCACCTTTATAATGGTATCTCTCAGTAGGAGTACTCGAGAGGAACAATAAGGTATGACAGATTTTCATTATGTGGGGCTGTACATTTCAGAGTGTTTAAGCATCTGTGGACCTACCAACTAAATTCTAATGTTTCTCTCAGGCATAGTGACAACCTAAAAGCCCCAGGACATTTCTGAAAGCCCCAAAGGGAATGCTGACCTCAGTTGAGAACCACTCAACTGGTGATTCACTGGTCTTAGGGCATCACGAACCCAGCAATTTGGGCTCCTCGCTTGATTTGTAAATAAATGTAAACTTTCTTGCTTCAAAATACAATTAGAAGTTAGACCAAGTAAAAATGCAAAACAAATTTGAAATGGACATGGAGAATTCCTCTCAAGTGAATTGCTAAACTTCAACAAATCTGAATTTGCTGCTTTCTTCCCCTCAACCCCTGCCCCAGGAGAAAGCTAGAATCAGTCACCCAAAGATTGATTTTATCATCCAAGGTTGTCTCAGAATTTTTATTTTTTAGAATTTTTCCAGCTTTGTTGGAGTATAATTGACAAAAGAAATTGTATATATTTAAGGTATGCAAATTGATGTTTTGATATACATATACATTGTGAAATGATCACCATAATCAAGCTAGTTAATATATCCGCCACCTCACATAATTGCCATTTTTCGTGTGTGTTGGGCGAACACTTAAGATCTACCCTCTTAGCAAATTTCAAGTATACAGTACAGTATTATTAACTATATTCACATTGCTGTGCCTCAGATCTCTAGAACTTATCTTCTAAGTGAAACTTTATACCCCTTGACAAATGTCTCTCCATTTCCCCTACCTCCTAACCCCCGGCGACCACCTTCTCTTCTCCACTTCTATGAGTTTGATTGTTCTAGATTCCACATGTACGTGAGATCATATAGCATCTGTCTTTCTCTGTTTGACTTGTTTCACTTAGCATAATGTCTTCCAGGTTCATGTATGTTGCTGAAAATACCAGGATTTCCTTTTTTAAAGCTAATTAATATTATACATTGCACATATGAACCACATTTTTTTTATTCACTCTTCTGTTGATGGACACAGGTTGTTTTCATTTCTTGGCTATTGTGAATAATGCTGCCATGAACATGGAAGTGTAGGTATCTCTTTAAGATACTGATTTCATTTCCTCTGGATGTATGCCCAGAATAGACCCTTGTCCTACGTGGCAGGTAACAGTAGTTCGATGGCTAAAACAGGAAGACCAGAAATGTCAGCTGGTAGCTGGCTCACTATGAGAGAATCAAGGACCAACTAAAGGCAGAAACAAGGCAATGGGCTACAGAACTGCAGTGCAGATCTACAGCTTGCTACTGAGAAAATTCTGCCCCTGGACCTTTGCCCTACTGGCATTTACTTAGCATTCAGGTCTCAGCTCAATGGGAGTTAGGTGGATAGGCTTTCCCAGCTTGAGAGACAGTGCATGCCATGGGCTCTAGAGCCAGATTCCCTGGGTCTGAATTCCAGTTTTGCCATCTATTATCTGAGCATTCTTGGGCAAGTCATTCAACCTTTGCGATTCTCACCTCTCTCATCTGTGAAATGAAAACATTAATAATAATTAATGGTTTTAATAGCTGTGAGAATTACATGGGTTAATGTGCATAAAGCACATAGAACAGTGACTGAATGACACTCAGTAAACTTTAACTATTGTAATTATTGTAATTGTAATAATTGTAATTATTATTATTATTATTATTGTAATTAACTATTGTATTGTAATAGGATGGTGATGAGATTTTGACAAGACAAGATGGAGAAGATATGAAATTCCAAGTAAGATATCAAACCAAGATATTAATATTTTAAGACATCTTGAGAAATAAATTTTACAACTCTTGAACATTTTATCCACTTTGAAAATATAAAATAGTCAAAAGAAGATGCTGAAAGCAAGAAGGTTTCCGAGGATATTCTCTTTGGAGAAAGTCGTGCTGTGAACTCCACCCTTCCCTATTTGGGGACAGAGAAGAGAGGTGCCCCTACACTGTCAGCCTCAGGTCTACTGGGATTTGTATGCCATCCCTTAGACAGGTGCATCTTGGACAAAGTCTGATTTCTACCTGGGAAATTTAAAAGGCAAGAGATGAGTTGTACTATCTCCTTGGGTGAAAGAACCAGAACGGAGATGTTGAGGTAGCTTTACCTGACTTTCTCAGAGTTTATTGGGCAAAAGATGCGTGGACTGGAAGTGGGTCATGCATACAAGCAGTGGAGAGCTTTGGCCAAAGGCAAAAGTGCATCACACAGAGTTGGAGTCAGAGGAGCCCAAGAAGAAATCTCTGAAGAGCTATGAAAGCACCCAGGCGATGTCAGCGTTCATCATCTACCAGCCACCAGGAAAGGAAAAGCCAAACAGCCAAGTAAACTCCCCTGTCCCTTTTATCTCCTCTCATTACTCAACCCCCACCTCTTGATCCAGGCTGAGAACAAACTATATGCCTGGTGTACAACTATGCATTGTCAAGATGAGTAAAGATAAAGAACAAAAGCCAGCCGCCGCCACCATGCCACACCCCAAAGGTCTGGCCTGTAGAAAGGAGAAAATGAATACTCAAGGATGATTTTGAAAGGACATTTAAGGATGGCTTAATATCTAAGAGGAGACATTCTCATTACATTATTGAGACTGTGTTTGTGACATCATCTAAAAAAGAACAGAAAAATCATCCAACCTGTCCAAGAATTTATCCAGAGTCAGAGAAAGATTATTTTCACAAAATAAAATTTAAAGGATAGTGGGTGACAAAAACTAATTTACATTTTGATTACTTCATGAGTCATGCTTATTCAAAATATCTCTTACACTATTTTGATTATTCCCAGACCACCCAATCTAAATTAGTCACTGTGATATGATAGTCACTGCCTAACACACAATTTTTTGCTTCATAGCACTGATTCAAGATGAAATTAACTTCTGTATTTATTCATTTGCTTCTTTAGTGCTTTCCACTGCACTCTAGAATGTAGGCTTGATAGTGGCAAATTTTATCTTCTTCTCTGCTGTATCAAAGCACCTAGAATTGGGCCAGATACATCATGTATACTCAATAGTTATTTCTTAAATGAATGAATCCTGAATGTGTCATTAACCTCAATGCTTTCAATTCCCCTTGTTACTTCAATTACATTTTCATACCTAATGATCATGGCTTATCGCTCAGAATCTGAAGACCCAAGGACCCTTTCTCCAGTGATGACAATAGGCAGAACTTATTCTCTATAAACCAGAGGATGGAGGAGGCAGAGATTTGAAGAAAAAAAAAAGAGATCTACAATAAAAACTAGGCAGAGCATCTGAATCAAAAATAAGGTAAACTGAGTGCTGTAGTCAATGCAAGCAGATGCCTGGGTCTCTACCTCCTATCTGTATATCATCCCCCAGCCTCAATATAATACTTCTCCCCATAAATCTCCATCTAGCAGTCTGAAAGCCTACCTCTTGTGTATTATTTCTGAGAGGGGAAAAATGTATTTAGCAAATCCTTAAATAATTCAGAAAAGAGTAAGGTGTCTGATTCATGAAAAAAAGGAAAAAGAATCTGTAGACAAAAGACTATATAAAAAACGTACAGTTCAAAAGGGAAATCAACCAATATATGTCATTCTTCTGATCCTCTGATGCGCTTAAGAAAATGGGAATTAATTTGCCCTTGATGCTGAGAGGACATTTTCCCTGAAAAGACTCAGGCTTGGTCCTCAGGTTCAATCACAGTTCTTGCAGTGAATAATGTCTATATAACTATAATATTGGAGATATGTATTGGTTTTTAATTTTTAAAGTCGCTAGACAAAGCAAAGAAGCCTTAATTACAGTTATGGAAAAGAATAAAATGTAAACAGCACTCTGAGAGAAGTTGGAAGGTGACAAAGGACAAGGCAGAAGTGAGCTAGGAGTGCTAATTTCATCTTCAATAGCTGGGGGGAAAACAGTATTATCAAAAGTGATGGATCAAGAAATAGCTTACCCTTATTATTTGAGATTATAAATTACATGCATATAATATATAAATACAATATATATATACAATAACTGTTATATATGGGGAACACTTTGGTTAAGAAGAGAAAAAAGGAAAAGATAGTGCAAATATTATACATAATCTAAAATCTTCTTCCATATTAGGAAGTCAGTAGATAATATTTAAATTTGATAAATCAACAAATGCCAGTATAAACATATAGTTTAGTGTTACAGAAGTAACCTCGATCCAAAACAAGTATGAGATCTGAAAATGAGTATTCGGGAGAGTGGAGAAAGACTTTAACTTTAGGGGTTTTGTGTGTGTGTGTGCTTTTTAAGACTTTAACTTTGATTTTCATCTTCCTATACTGCTTGAATTTATAATATCATGAGCAGATGTTACTTTAACAATTATATTTCTTTAAAATTCAAGGTCCAATCACTGAATAAAAAGCTTTATTGCATGAAATAATTAAAAAAAAGATGTAAATCATAAAATTGGAAGATTACCCAGATGAAAAAAGAATAAGAAAATGAAATCAATACTACATATACAAGAAACAAAAATAAAATAACCCGTTAAAATGTATATTGAATTAATGTATTCAAACATAGATGGAAATAAAATTAAAGGAAATGATATCACGGCATATCGGTCTTCTTTTGAAATAATAAATTTTTTAAATGGTAATAAATGCTCAATATAAGACAGCCAGACAGGACTTCAATTTCATAAATGATGAAAATGTAAAACAGCACAAGTATTCTGAATAACAATATGGACATTCATACTAAAAATGACAAAAACAAACTGTTTTCTTCTCATATGTGAATCTTGTGGAATTAGACTCCAAGAAAGTAAGCTGGAATAATAAAAAACTAATATTAAGCATTAAATTGGTGGCAAAATTTTAGCAAAGGCACACATGATTTAATAAACTATTTTCTTTAATGACCATGAAAATACACTACACTCAGTAATAATACTTATGGAAAATGTGTTTAGATATGGAATTCCGGATTTAACATAAAAAATGAAAGCAGAGGAAGGTATTATAGAAAACAATTCAGTACTCATAAACATGAAATAAAAATAATTTTTCCTCTACTTCCTAATACAAATAGAATCAGAAAAGTAATATAAATAGCAATTAAATCACCAGAGTCATAATAAAACCAATATAGACAAAAGAAATCTTCAGGGCTTCTGAAATTCAGCAGTGCCACTGATTAGAGCTGTTTAAACAATTGAACAGACTATGTATATTAACTTTTCTAATTTTCTAATAAAAACTAATTTACAAAACATTTTCAAAACACATTTAAGTCAATGACTCTGAAATACAAATATTAGCATTGAAGCGTCCTTTGAAACTATGATCAACCTGAGATGCTTAAGTATATTAATTCTATGAGCCACTCTTCACTGCCTCCATTCTAGACACTACCAAGGTGGAGGAGAAAAATCCAAGACAAATAAAGCATCCTGAGATGGGCCTGGTGATTGGGTTTGAGTAATCCCAGAGGCGAATTAGGTTAAAAAACTCATAGTAATGTAATTTTTTTAGATGCAGTGAAAATGACCACAAGTTTTTAAAATCATGTATAAGAAATTGAAAATTAAGGGGAAAAATACGAATATAAATCCCCAAGGGTAAGTATGCCTGAACATATAAAAGCACAAATGGAAAGTCCAACCAGGAAAAGAAAAGTGTCTGATGACAGAAAGCAATTTCTGTTTTCAAATGAATCTCACTTGTTCCTCTGGAATCAGTCTAGATTTAAGGATCTGTAGAAGAACAACTCAGCCAAGGTGGCCTGGAGAATGCTCTTGCTCTGTCCCTGGACGATAGTTCTCTCCCCGTTGCCCATCACTGAGCTCCTGCCTTTGAAATAAATTGCATCTTTGTCTTACTAGTGGGTTTTCTCCTTTGAGTTCTTTATCTTTCTGGTTTCAAAGTTGCCCATGGTCTAAATCACTTTTCATGTTATCGTACCCAAACAAAATGCATTCTTTCATTCACTTCCTCATTCATTCATTCTTTCAATCATTCATTCATTCAAAGCTCTTTGAGTCCTTGGCACTCTGCTAGTGAAGGGTATATACTGGTGAAGTGGCAGGGGGTCTTTTTTCTTATTGAAATAATAAGCAGAAGTTAATAATTTGATGTAGAAAAGGAAATAGGAGTGTCCTTCATAATAGGCCTCCAGATATCAAATTTTGATGGCACCATCTTCAGTTTACTGAAAAAAGGTGATGAATGTGTAAGGAAAATAGGACCCAAATTATTCATATAGCTGATTCCAAAGTCAACAACACAAATCAATTGTCTTCGGGTTGCTGAGGACAAGAGTAAGAGCCATGCTGCTCACACTTTTATTCAGACAAAATGCACCCACTAAAAGTTTCAGAAGGATAAACAAAGGATGTTTTAAGAGAAGTACCAACATTTTCTGGTCAACAAAGAAAAGTTGCTGGAATATAATAATTGACATCAGTCATAAGAATTATCTCCTTGGCTTTACAGGTTAATTAAATCTGGAATAAGATGCTTTTTTTTTTTTTCCCAAACAACATAAACATAGCTGAGACATAAATTATAAATTTGAAGAATACTAAAGATAAAGAAATGGACTCAGACCCAAAGAGCCAATCAGACGCTGAAGATTACGACTCAAGATAACAGCAAGGCTAGAACACGACACTGGACCCCCGACCCCCAGGCCTCGTGTTATGGTTAGTTGTTGTAATTGCTGCTGCTTTTCCCACTTTAACACACTTCCTCTGAAAAGGGCTAATCTGATCTAAAGACAGGAAAATGGATTTTTAGGTTTTTTTCTTACTTTCTTGTGCTTGTCAAAGATAAATTTCTCATACGCAAGTGTCATCACTTCGTTTATTGCTATGCACAAAAGGGGAAAGACAAAGGGACAAAAAACAAGACTCTTGTGTCTTGTAAAGAGAAAGCCAATAATGTATTTTCCAAAGTTACGATTATTAATTTGGACACTCGTATCCATGATAATCAGTTAGTATGAGGGGCCTTTAGAAACTGAGGTCTACATTCTGTACTCGATATACTAAAATGTTATGTCCAGATGTCTCAAAAGAGTTTTTTTAAAACAGAAAGCCTTCAAGTACACATTCATAATTACCAAATGCACAACAGAATTTCAGTCCTGTGAATGTTGGCAATATGCGACTTTCCCCAAAACGCTTCTTACAATTGGCCCTTTGAATTTGAATTTGCAGAGTTCCTTTCTTTACTGGAACTGCTCATTATGAAGGACTATAGTTCCAAGACCTGCAGGCAAGATAATTTGTTAGAATCAAATACAAAAGTGTAAGGCCAAAGAAATTTAAGACTTTGTTTTAAAAAATAGACACTATTTACATTTTTATACATGAAATAGGAAATCTACAATTTTCTACCCTGACAATCATCTGGGATTTATGGCTCTGTAACTTTCAGGAATATTTGAAAACTCTGCTCAGGAGACAGAAGAAATGCAAAGAAGCACTTGGGTAAACTTTAGTCTACATGATTGCAGAGCTGCCACTGTTCATTCATTGATTTAATACATATTTATTGAACACATAGTATGTGCCAGGCAGAGTTCTAGGAGCCTGGGATACATCAGTGAATGAAGATCTTCACCCTCATGGGATCTCCTTGGAGTAAGTCGGAAGGCATACAATAAAAATAATAAATCTAATAAATGAGTTATAATACACCATAAGCGAGAAGATGATACATGTTATTAAGAAAGGAAGAGCCAAGCAGGGTAAGTGGCATCAGGAGGGCAGAGATCAGAGCAGTCTGCAGTATTAAAGAGAGTGCTCTGGATCGGCTGATGGAGAAGGCAGATATGGGCAGACTTAAAGGAGTTGTGCAATAGAACTAAGAGCACATCCAGGGAAAGAACATTCTAGGCTTTAAATAAAATCACCAAGGAAAAAAAAAAAGAAAAGAAAAGAAGAGGGAGGACCAAGGTCTGAGCTCCGGGGCTTATCAACATCCAAGTTTGGGGAAAGAGGAGAAAGCCACAAAGGGAACTAAGAAGGAGCAGACACAGAGGGCAGAGTCAAACAAAGACACATCACACGAACCAGGTATACCAGGGAGGAAGGAGGGACCAAACACTGTCAGTGGGAGGAAGCCCTTGGATCGATCATTAGAATTAACAACATGTAGGTCACTGGTGAGAGCAGCTGTGGTAGAATTTGTGGAAATGAAAGCCTGATCAGAGTGATTTCACAATGAATGGGAAGAGAGAGATTAAAAACAAGGAGTTTTATACAAGGGAGAGTAAAGAAAAGACAGTGGCTAATGGAAGAAATGGTGCCAGAGAAGATTTTGTTTTAAGATGAGAGAAAATAACAGTATATTTAAATGCTGGTGGGAACAGTCTAGTCAAGATAGAGGCAAATGATGCATAGGAGGTAAGAATAAAGAATTGCTACAGCAATTATCTTTGAGTAGGCAAAAGGGGATGAGATCTTGTAAACAAGTGAAGCAACGAGCTTTAGACAGAAGCTAAGGTGTTTTACCTAGGGATAAGCCAGAAAGTATGGATGCAGAAGGGAGTAGGGAGGCAAATGGGATTTGGTCTTCTGGAAATCCTCTTGTGATTGCTTCAAATTTTCTCAGTGAAATTAAGGTTTACCCCCTGAGAATGAGAAAGGGGAAGCAAAGCAGAGTAGGTGGGAACGAGCATTGGTAGGTGAGCAGGGGGGAAGAGAGCTGGGGATGGATAGTTCAGTGGCCTAAGCACATCAAGAATCTACTTGAGATTTGTGGTCATCATTTAAAGTGAGGCAAGGCACCACAGTTGTGTGATTTTCTCCAGAGATACTCAGTTGCATGAGTACTGGTGTGGAAAGGCAGAGAGGTCGTATTTATCCAGGGTTTGTGGCTTTGCCAACTAAGTAAGAAGAAGCCAGAGAAAGGCAGGGGGATTGATGGAAGATGCACAAGGGTCATTCTGATGATGGACCGTGAAACTGAAGCCTAAGAATTAGAAGCAATCCAAAACCATGCACTCTGTCTGCCCTTCTGCTTTTGTCTTCCCATAGGTTTTGAAGGGCAAGACCGTATTTCCTGCATGTCTGTAGCTCTTGACAGCAACTAGACTTGTATCCATGATGATTATTCAGTTAATTTGTATTGCTTCTCTAGTCCCTTCTGAGTGTGAACATGTAGCAGGTTCTCCAATCTTCAGTGATCCTTCCAGAGTCAAGCCCCACTGGATCTGACAGATGGTCTATAAGTTCTATATTTGAAACACCGTATGTCATGCACCAAAGTTCTATACATACTTAGCTTTAAATTTTCAGGTTTGGGTGATAATGTAGTTGATAGCACCTGTGCTTCAAAAATCTGTCATTGAGAAGCTTCTATTTTCTCTTCCCCACACATTTACCACCTCAGCCAGATGCTCTCAATTTCCTGCTTCCTCAGAACACGGTCTGGCCATCCTGGGATTGAATCCTGTTTCACCAGGTCTTATGTAAACACCCTGGTCCAGGAGCACAGAACTGCCATCTGTCTATTCCCCTTCCTCACTTCTCATACATCTCTCGATTCATAACTGCTGTGTCAGAAATATTGGGAGGATGACTGGATTTTCTACAGTCTCACAGAATGCTTCATCTCTCCCCCACAGCTGTCCCTGACCCGTTCTGTTACTGTCACACACAATTTGGGTTATCTACCTAGGCACAACTGCTGGAATTGATAACATATCATTCCTTTTGCATTCTAACTCGTTAAGTTCAGACACTCCTAATCCTGTTTAAAAGACGTGAAAACTAAAGCACCGTGACATTTTCATCCCAGGTCACTCAATATTGAAGGGATGACACAAAAACACTAAAGTTCTCCAGATTCCCATTTTGATTAATTTAGGAAAATAATATTTGTGGTACGTATCGCTGTAGAATATGGATCTTCAACTTGCTTCTTTGAGAGCGAGTCATATTGCCAATGACTCAAATAAGAATTTACCCCATTACAGATGCACCATCACCTTAATTAATTTTTGTTTTTCGGGCATAGAATGCAAGTGTTCCAGCAAGCACGTTCACCTTACTCCCTCTTGACCTCCAGTTTAAAAGCTGAAATAACTTTGTATTGTGAAGAAAAAGTTGGGCATGGATATAATGAAATCACATCATACAATGCAGCCAATAATTTCATTTAAAGGCAAATGTTCTATTTTGTACAAGACTATTCATGACTAATAATACAGTAACATGAGCAGGTGTGCATCAAATACACTGTGCTAGGCTCTGAGGATAGGGAAGTAAAGGAAACAGACACAGTTCTTGCCTTCAAGGATTTACAGTGTGGGGGGGAAGTGTTGCGGATGGAACAAATGGCGTAATTTTAATGGAATTATATTATGAAAGCATTTCTAGGCCAAACCTACGCAAAGAGCTCCTGGACTTTCTTGGACATTGTCAACAAAATTTTTGTTTCTAAATTAAAAAAAAGAAAATGCTATCACGGCACCTGAGTGGCTCAGTCAGTTAAGCGTCTGACTTGATTTTAGCTCCGGTCATGATCTCAGGGTCATGAGATCGAGCCTCGAGTTGGGCTCTGAGCTCAGCAGGGAGTCTGTTTGAGATTCTCTCTCCCTCTCCCTCTGCCCCTCCCTCTACTCACATGCCCACATGCACTGTCTCTCATTCTCTCTCTCAAATAAATAGATAAATCTTTTTTTTAATGCTACCAAATAAAAGGTTGAAAGTAAGACTTTAGCCCAGAACCAGGCGTCCTGGTAATAAACCCATTCGTCTGTTGTTCTCCCTGTGGAGCTATAGATCCTTCTAATTAACAGAAGACTTGTCTCAAACACCTTAATTGTTCCAGTTTGACATACAAGGTTACTCCTTCCTAATACTGGCCTGATTGCTACATTTTCTAATTACTTCTTTCCAAGGATCTTCACTTGTCAGTGTCTATTACTGCATCCTAGGCAAAAATCATGACCATATCTAAATGAAACAACCAGTTTTTACATATTAGGAATAGTCATTCCCACACTGGAAAGTGGAAATAAACCCAGGCTATCTATAGGATTTAAGTAGGGTTTACTGCATATAGTGCATGAATGGCTACCTACTTATCAATTTACAGGCTGCATTGAGGCTCCTCCTTTTCTGTCCTCAATCAATTTTTTATATTTCTTAAGTTGGGAAGAAAACCACTTTGCTCCATTGTCAGAGATAAAGCTCCAAGTGCAAACACAGGAGCCCTTTCTCTTTCGGTCTTGTTTAGAGATGTCCCCAAACAAATGAATTCAATTTTTTGAAATATCTATTGAGTGCCTACTGTGCATAATACATAGGGGTCAAGTATGAGCCACCAAAGAAACCAATCTGGTGAACTGAATGATATTCAGCACCTCATAAAATGCTCACCAATCCCACAGAGAACTAACTTTAGGGCAACAAAAGTTGCTTCCCTAAAAGCCATCTGTGATTTGCAAGAACAATCTCACTGCTCCAGAACCCAATTCCTGCCGTGGAAATGGATGGGGGAAAAAAAGCACCTGAAAATTAGAATTTTGTACCTTTTTGTGATCATACAGATTTTTTTTTGGATTGATGCTTTATGCTCAGAAAAGTTTAAGGTTTTCATTTAGAAAGCTAGATTAACTTTCTAGAAATTTTCATTGAAGTTTTCAACTCCTTGGGTGGGAAGAAATTCAGATTCCATGAGTGGGCACAGGAAAAGAGAAATGGGGAAACATTCTAAAACATACCAAGTTATAAATATTTGCTGGTTGTTAGTTCCCCTTCTTTTAAACATGAAAACTCTGGCATTTTGCTTCTAGTAGCTGAATTCCTGGTCTACTGATGATTAAACCCCACAGGAAAGTCAGAAAATGGAGACCTCCCACCTAACACATCCCAGGAGAGGGCGTTTAGTCACCCCAGAACGTGATAGGAGAAGAAATGTGTTCTTTACCGCTGTTGACAAATGGATCTTGTAAGTTGCCCTGTCTTCATTTGAAGCCAGCATCTAGTAATTAACCCTTCCATCTGGCGGTGTCTTTTCCACACTTCTAGTCAAGAGACATTTCACATTTCTAATAGCTGTGACTTCAGTCGTCCTCCCGCTAATGATACTTTTTGTTTCCGTTCCCATTTGCTAAAATGCTTTCCTCTAATTTAGTGACCTGAGCAGGGATATTAGGAAAAGTGGAAAACAATCATTCAGAAACTCATTAAAATATCTCAGTGCAAAATGAGAGTGGCATGCATGAGGAGAATGAAAACCCTGGGAAGGCATTAATAAAGACCTCGGAGTCATTACCGGGGCTGTCAGACTGGTTTTAGTCAATCACGGGCTTTGGAAAAAGAAAAAAAGTCCACGTGGAGTTTAAAACCAGTAGGAACTCCTCACACAAAAGGTGAAAATCACCTTGGACCATCCTGGCTATGTGCTCGGTCTACCAAGAAATCATCTTCATAAAGCAATCCAGCCCCATCTTTATAAACTCTAATGCTATTAATGTGAAAATTAAAATCGACTTGTTTTTTTTTTTGGCTGGAAAGCATTCTGATGGAGACATGCGAGGACAGCATCCCCAAAAATGGGTCCATCTGGAGTTTTAATGTAAGCAAGCTATTGATATTTATTGAGGCAGTTTGCTTTCCCTAGTGAGAATAACAAGACTATGAATTAAGAGAGGTGATTTTTATATCACAAAAATCACTTACTTGTTGTTTGATCTTAACTCAATCAGTTTTCCTATGCATACTTCAGTGTTAGCATCCATAAAAAGGGCACTTAACCACTAAGATTGCCAGTAGCATATTGGGAGGTAACAAATTCTTTTTTAACCAAAAAAATCAAGGTTTTTTTAAACTTTATTGACATATAATTGATAAAATTGTACGATATTTAAGCGTGTGTTGTGCTGATTTGGTATTCACATATATTGTGGGATGATTCCCACCATCTAGTTAATCAACATATCCATCACCTCGCAGATTTTTTTTTTTTTTGGTGAGAACATTTAAATTCTATTCTCTGAGCAACTTTCAGTTATACAATACAGTGTTATTCACTATAGTCATCATATTTTACATTAGATCTCACACTTGATTCATTTACAGCTGCAAGTTTGTACCCTTTTACCAATCTCTCCGTATTTCCCTCACCATTCAACCACTTTTCTACTCTATGAGTCCAACCTTTCTTAAGATTCCACATGTAAGTAATACCATGCAGTCCTTGTCCTTCTCTGTCTGACTTAGCTCATTTAGCATAATGCCCTCATGATCCATCCATGTTGTCAAATGGCAGGGTCTCCTATCTTGTGGCTGAAGATTCCAATGTATACACATCATTCTTCTTTATCCATTCATGAGTTAGTGGACACTTAGGTTGTGTCCATCTTGGTTATTGTAAATAATGCTGCAGTGAACATAGGGTGCAGATATCTCTTCAATAGCCTGTTGTCGTTTCCTCTGGATATATACCCAGAAGGAGAACTGCTTGATCATATGGCAAATTCTTTAAAATAAAGGCAGTTACCCTTAAGATCTCAGGTCAATTGTCATGTCTCCAAAAAAGACTTCTCTGACTACCACAACTCTATCCTACAACAACCCCAACTTCCACACACAGTACGTTCTTCCTTCATAGCATAGTCTGTAGTTATGTATGCATGTATGTTCCATCACATACTTCCTTCATAGCATAGTCTGTAGTTATGTATGCATGTGTTGATCACATCCTTCTAGTCCATACTCTATGAAGGCAGAAACTATGCTCTTTGTTCACCGAAGTACCCCATGCAAATTCCCAACGCAATGCCTGGCATATGGTGGGTGGTCAATAAATAGTGAATTGAGTAAAAGTTTTAAATCTTAGGTCTGGAGAGAAGCATATTTGGAGTTCTGATAAGTGATCAAAGAACTAATTCTTTCTTCTCTTATTTTCTAGGTTTATACCATAGAGGCAAGGGTCCAAACCTATCAAAACACTGCCCAGAGTCCTGTAGATCAACCCAATCCCATCATGATGCACTTCTTCCCCAGCAGGGTGACATCTGGGGCTCCTGACCTGACGCTGCCTGTCCTACATCCTACGGGACTCACTATTTATTATTTTCCTTTCCAAAACCAATGCTTATGAATTTTAATTCTAACAAGGCCTTCTTTTACTTATCCTAAAATGAAAATAGCTCTAGCTCACCCATACAATTCTGTCTTCCAACTTTTTAGATGTACATTATCTTATCCATTCCAGTCCCTCTTTTGTTCCCATAATAAATAGACATATCCACACATAATTTTTAACTGTGTGGATTTAATAGATAATGTGCCTAAAAGAACATAGTTCTATTATTCAGTCTAACATACTGAAGCAGACAACTCATTTTCTCAGCTAATTCAAAAATGAGATGATAAGTTTTTAAAATCCTGCTTACCTAGTATAAAGACAAATAATTCAGATGACCACTTGATCACTTTTCTGGATGACATAGCCAGCTTGATGTATTTTCATAATGTTGAAATGGGATGATCATTTTGGCATTATCTGGAAAAAACATTTTTTTCTTTGTACCCAAACAACTTGTCTAATGGCACAGTTGTCCAAATATTTCATTTTTCTCAGTTATTTTGGCTCTGACAAATCTCTTTCAGTCCTCATTTTAAACAGAGGACCTCACATGGTTGGTCACAGGTCATTCATTTGTTTAATCTTTCATCCAGCCAAACTTTATTGATCATCTGCAAAATACCAGGAACAGTGCAAATATTCTGTGGGCTCAGAGAACCCCTTCATGGAAGCCAAGAGTATCTCTCTGACCAGAGCATCTCCACTTTTATCCGTTTCGGATGGAATCTGAGTGTTTCCAAATTAGCCAGCTTTTTAAGCATGCCCTTTTCTTAATATACAAACAAATTAGACCAAAGCTTCAATCTTGTGAACAGGAAAATAGTCATTTTCCAAATATTTGTGGGGATTCTCTGGGAGTACTTACATGTCATAGTAGAGTCTGGTCTCCTCAGAATGCAAATGACCATTCCCCTTTCTCCCTAATCACTCCTGGATATAGGTAGGTAGTTTTCCTGCTTCTCCAAGAGTTGTCCTCTCCATAAGCAGCCATCCATTTGAAGGTAGGGGTTGAGGTGGAGGGGGCACAGTAGGCAGGCAGCCTGCATTTCCCAAGACAGCCTGCAAACAAGACAGGCATTAGATTATTAAATCAATCAGCTTGGGGCGCCTGGGTGGCTCAGTCATTAAGCATCTGCCTTCGGTTCAGGTCATGATCCCAGGGTCCTGGGATTGAGCTCTGCATTGGGCTCCCCGCTCAATTGGGAGTCTGCTTCTCCCTCTCCCACTCCCCCTGCTTGTGTTCCCTCTCTCGCTGTCTCTCTCTGTCAAATAAATAAGTAAAATATTTAATAAATAAATAAATAAATCAGCTTTAATGAAATCTGAGGATTTCCTAATGGATTATCTTGGAAAGGGAAAACAAAACTCCAAAGCAATACTACTGCCCTTGATGTGGGGTTGGGGGTGGGGAGGCTTCAGCCTCAGAAACCCATTCATTGTCAGGCCTTTGGCTTTTTCCACCCCACATCTGTCACCACAAGAAGCTGAAAATCAGTTAATTCCATTTTGAGTTGCCTCAAACCAAGAAATCTACCCCTTTGCTTCATTATGATTCTCTCCATCCCCTCTCCTTCCCTTCAGGCCATGCTTGGGCCCTGCCTTCACATAACCTATTAATTGTTGCCCCGAACAAGAATATTCCTGCTTCTAGGAGGAATTCTAAGGGTTCTGAAAATGTAGAAACTCTTGCAGGCAACATTTTGCTACAGTATTTGTTGTTTCCCTATATTCTCTATATCTATCCTATTCTACTATGATTTATCTTTAAACAAAAGATTTGTCACACACAAAAACACACAAAAACGAAAGGATTCAACAGGGGTCATTGACGTTTTCAGAACAAGGAGGGAGACCAAACTGTGGAAGATTAACTTGCCTGAGGGACCTTGCCCTGAAAAAGACTTTACTTTTGAGACAACGTAACATTTTCATTTCTGGATGCTTTTAGGTTCTCTCCTGCTAATACTCTTCATTGTTCCTAAAAGACTAAGAGTGCAAACTCTTAGTGGGTCTTTTCCAATACAGTGTTGGGACTGGTATAAAATAAACACTCAACATGAAGCTAGGTCAACTCTATTTTAGTTGCATTTCTTTGGCCTAAATTAAGGATTATTTCTCCAACAGAATTCTATGGGACAGAGAATATTTGGTTCCTGTTCCTTCCCTAGAGATCTTCCTCCAGATGGCCACTTAGTCCTAATGAATAGGAAGAGAAAAGACATGATTTTATTCATATGCCATGTTATTTTCCTTAAACTCCCCTCCTTATCATTCTACCTATATAATGTCAGAGCACCTGAACAGAAAGCCAAAGCTAAAATCATCTGGATATATGGGCTATATACATTAAATGTAAGTGCTGGATGACTGACCACTTTTCACCTACTACCTGGATATTTTGAAACCTTGAAATACCAAACCAAATCTGAATTCATCCAATGAGATTGAAACATAACGGTTCCTACTGGGCCTGCTGAACTGCCTTGCTTTTCTCAGTGTGCAGGAAAATAGGCCAAGGAACTAATACAAAAGTATTCAGTAATTCTGGCTGTGTTCTTTATATTATACAGTCGTTATGATCTGTCAGTTCTCCCTCTATCATTGCTGGCTAACCTTAAATTTCTGATATTTATTCTCTTTGAAAATAAAGTTCATGTTTTTGTAAATATGAAAAGTATGAATGCTAATCGAAAACCAAAATGGAAAATATAGCAACATAAAAAGAAAATAAAAATCAGCCATGAGGGGCACCTGGGTGGTTGAGTCAGTTAAGCATCAGACTCTTGATTTCGGCTCAGGTCATGTTCTCAGGGTTGTGAAATTGAGCCCTGCATCGGGCTCCATGCTGGGTGTGGAGCCTGCTTAAGATTCTCTCTCTCTCTCTCCCTCAACCCCTCCCCATCTCTCTCTCTCTCTCTGTCTCTTGCCCTCCTCTCTCCCTATCTTTAAAAAAAAAAAAAATCAGCCAAGATCCCATAACCCCAGAGATAATCAGTGCTATAATTAAGTACATTTCCTTCTCATCTGCAAATGTGTACGTGTGTATATGAATGTGCATACTATAATGTAATGTTCATAATTTTGTTGATGTTGTCATTTAAATTTCCTTGACTATCAGTCTTTCATGATATTTTAAAGTCTTGATCATTCCCCAACTCATAACCATCCTGATGAGCAAGGAACTAATGAAGCTATATTGAGTTTCATCCAAGTCCTCAGAGCTTAAGCCCAGCCTGAACTGAAGCAGTTCTTTCCCCTGGACATGGCTGGATGCTGAGGAATGGCCCATCAAAAACTGGAGAAAACTCATCCCAAGATGTCAGACAGAGACCTGTTCTAATAGCAGGACCCCAGGCTTTGGAGGGGAGATGCCACTCTGCCTTCAGTATGGAGTCTCTAGCTCAGATTTGCCTTCTAGTTAATGTCTCATAGATTTGTACTCAGCGTCCCAGGAAGCAGGCAGGACTACAGGTCAAAGCAAATGAAATATGTTCACTAATAGTTCTATCAGACATTGGGTAAGTGGGAGTTCTGCTTTGGGACCTATGAGGAAAACCTTATAGTAAAGGAGGGAAGATCCACTTCTGCACAGAACCCAGCATGGCTTTGGTCCACTGAGGCTCCAGAAAATGCTCCTGAGCTTTGGCCCATGGACATCTCTCATGAACCTCTAGTGGAATCAACTCAAGTCATGACAGCTCAAATAAAGGCATTGCCCACAGTAGCTATGCACTAAAGACAGTGAAAACTTTGTCAATGGTTTCCAACCACAGGCCAGATTAGGAGAGGAAGCAAATCACAGGCAGCACAGAGTAGTTTATTATTAGCAAATGTGAGATAAGCCAGAGGATGCATGTTAGGGAGTAATGGGTAGAGAAGGCATTTTAGATAGAAATCCATTAACAAATAGAAATAAGAAGCATGGCCTCTATCTGCAAGAGGCCAAATCCCTTAGCCCCAGGAAGCCCTTTTCTAGAATTTGCTCAGCTCGTACCAACTACATAAAATTTTATTCCTGACAACTCAACAAATACTCTTTTCTGTCTTCAGCAGATAAATAAATAAACGGTTACAGCATTCTCTGCATATTTGCTATGCATATACTTAACCACTATGAATGGCTTTTAATCTCTATTAAATAAATCCAATTATTTTTGCTTTTTCAAAACCCAATCCCAAAGCCTTTTCTTCTGGAATGAACTTAAATATCGTTGGCTCTGGAGTCAAGCCACAGAGAGGCACTAGATGAGAGTCAGTGAGGCTTCCTTCTGTCCTTCTCACTAGGGAGTTAATCGTTTTCTCCTATAAAGCCAGAAAGTGAACAGAGCAGAATGCATCTAAAGTAAACCCATTTGCCAATTTCTCTTTTTAAAAGACAACTACTACTTACTTCAACCCTGAGTAAATAAGGAGACAGGAGACTAATGGTGTTTCAGTCATTTGAGTCATCTGTGAATTAAATGGTTGTGAAATAGTAAGAACAGTAAGTAAATGACAAGCTTCATGAATTGAACATTTGTACCATGGTGGTACCCACAGGCTATCGCTGTCTCATTACAGACAATTTTGGTTGAACTTCTCTGCAAAATAAATAATGCAAATTCACCCTTCATCACAGAAAAAAATATTTGGTGCTGAATCAATCAATTTGTCAGAAGATGATGATAATGATGATGATGATGATACTTACAAAGGACACTCTGTGTCAGGTACTCTTTTAAATGCTTTATTTGAGGAATTCATTTCATCTTCCCAACTACCCTGTGAAATAAAGGCTATTATTGCCTCCACTTTACAGATAAGTAAAATAAGGCATGGAAAGATGAAAAACTTGTCAGGGTAATATAGTAAGTGGGTTTCAAACCCACTGGGGAGCTGGATTTCAAATCCAGAAATCTGATGTTAAGGTTAGCCACATGCCAACATCTAGATCAAAAGTAAGCTAAATCTATTACCTTGACATGGTGGATTGCTCAGAATTCTGAAGTTGTTTCAATTAACTGAATTGTTTTCTTTTCATCTAAGTAACTTAATGATAATGAATAAGGTCATTACATCAAAGACAAAATATGAGAATTAAACAGATTTTGCAAATTGGGTTATTTTTCATTTCTTGATAACTGAAGTTTGGCTAAATGACCATGGAAGAGTAGAAGATTCAATCATTTGCTTTATGGATCGCACAGCTCAGTACTTATTGGGATGAGATTTACGTTGTAAACAATTCCATTTTCCAAAACGAGGGGAAAAAAGATAGAGGCTTGAATTAGCCGCATATCAAGTCTTTGGAACAAAAGCCATTTTTTATTTCTTTGTTGAGAATTAAGTCTGTGTAAGTCAAGGTATAATTTTTTTTCCCTCCTTCTTATTTCCTCTTAGTACTTGGGGGCCCTTGGGGGAGGGTCTGTGTTTTTAAGCAGACTCACTGTTCACAAGCATCACACTATCCAGACAGCTACTGTTCTTCGCCTTCTACCTCTCCCATTCTCAACTCCTCCGAGACTTACTTTCCAAAGGCCAGGTCTCTATAACACAATTGCCTTTTGTATGATAAAAATAGTAATTGAAATATTCAGTCTTTTTCTTTTTCTTAATAAATTTTACTAAATAACAACTGCCATCAATGATATTATTGAAAATGGACTCAGTTTATCCAACAAGCCAAAGGATACGTAGAAGTCCCTCTACTCAGAAGACTTGGCAATAGTAATAGGCATGTTGGTTGTGCTCTTGAGGGGCAGAGGCCTTGTCTCATTATTCCCTGTATCTACACATCTGGAATTCTCAAAAATGTTAAATGGATGTAATTGACCTGAAATGTGAACACCAAAGCTAATAAACAGATAAGGCTTTTTGTGCTGCCCAATCTGAATCTGGTCACTAGATATGTCCCGTTATGACAGCTAGTTCCAGAGAAGCTTGATATGTATAACCAGAGAAAGTGAGGGAAAGAGAAAGAAAACTGGGGTAGAGTGGGATGGTGGTGGAATCCCAGACAGGTGACAAACATGAGAAGAGCTGAACCAGGGTAGAAGAAAATAAGAACATAGGGAGATTCGGGGACACTGGAAGATGTGCCACCAGAAATAAGCTTGTGCCAGATGTGACTCCTTTGCATTCTGTCTTAGTTTATTCAGGCTGTTATGACAAATATACCATAAACTGGCTGGCTTAAACAACAAAAATTTCTATCTCTGGAGGCTGAGAAATCCAAGAAAAAGATGCTGGCAGATCCAGAGTCTGGTGCAGCCCACTGCCTGGCCTGTAGATGGCCATCTTCTTGCTTTGTCCTCAGATGAATGAAAGGGTAAGGGAGCTCTCTGGGCCCTCTTTTATAGGGGCATGAATCCCATTTAGGAGAATGCTACCCTCATGACCTCATCACCTCCCAAAGTCTCCACATCCTAATACTGGCACTTTGGGATTAGGATTTTAACATATGAATTGGGGGGGAACATGAACATTCAGTCCATAACACATTCCTATGCAGCTTTAAGTCCTGGGATAAAGCAAAAGATAGCCTTACTGATACCTTCCTCACTACCTTAGCACTTTCTTTTATACTCCGCTTCCAGTGTGATATTCTTATTAGATTATCATCAATTGGACCTTAAAGGCATGAGCTTAAAATTTCCAGTTCAATCCATTTTCATTAAGATATACCCAAAGAGCAGGTTTCTCAAGGAAGCAGCTATTCATTACTTATGTAGACAACACAATAAGTGCACATCTTTAAAAAGAATGAGAGAGCGGTTTGTATCAAGGAGCAGGTGCATGATTGTGAATGTGGATTTGACCCATAAACATAAAGCCCATCATCAGTGAAATGTTACATCCATCCTAATACCGCAATCACTTTATTCTTTGATGTACTCCAAATTACACCTCACCAGTGTTTGATGGAAGTTCATTAGCTTCATATACTGCAAAATCCAGCTGCAGAGAAACAGAATCTTCGAGCATGCTTCTATGGAATGATTCCCAGAACTCGAAGTTCTTTATTGCTTCTGATCTTTTCCTCCTCTATCTGACACTTAGCATAAAAACATATAAGGGACCCAAATGAAGATGAGTTGAGTTATTGTAAAATATGGATTTTGTTTTCCTTTTCATGCTTAAGGTATTTCCGTGCTTAGATATTTCTCTTTCTTTCTCTTAATTTTGACATTTTTTTATTGTGGACTATGCCATGCATAAAAAAGTATATGTGATGCTTATATACATGCACAGTTTAAAGAATAAGACATGCACCTGTGTAGTCAGCTTTCTTCCTTTCTTAATGGAATGTTTAAAGACATTTACTGGATTATTTGGGAAATAAAAATGAAAGCATTAAGTCCAAAGGAAAAAAATTTATATATTTTTTAAAGCCTCCTAAGAAATAAAGTTAAAGGGACACCTGGGTGGCTCATTCAGTTAAGTGTCTGTCTTTGGCTCAAGTCATGATCTCAGGGTCCTGGGATCAAGCCCTGCATCAGGCTCCTTGCTCAGTGGGGAGCCTGCTTCTCCCTCTGCCTCCCTCTACTGCCTCACCCCCATCCGTGCTCACTCTCTCTTTCGCTCTTCTCTCAAATAAATAAAACCCTCAGAAACCCTTCCTTCCTTCCTTCCCTCCTTTTTTTCTTTCTTTTCTTTCTTTCTTTCTTTCTGAGGATTTTATTTAAAAAGAAGGAAGGAAGGGAGAAGAGAAGGATGGAAGGAAAGAAGAAAGTTAAGAAAATTTCTGAAGATTGGGGGAAGTTTCCTTTTTAAGTTGAGAAAAGTTGAAACAGACTCCAGTGGCCTGCTTTTACTCTGTGCCCTTTCCTTTATTTTTGCTCTTCTTTTCCTCCCTTCCTTTTCTCCCCTTTTCTCACTCCCCTTCTCCTGAACCTTCCTTGACCCAGACAAACAAGGCACGAGGCAGATGGCTCTCTAAAGAACTGTTCCGACAGCTGCTTACAGGAGACTGGACGAAGTTCCCGAAAGAGCCGTGAAGACACAAAATGGTCTCCCACTGCTCCAACCGTTTTACAGCAGTTTCGGTGAAAGAAAACTTCGACCTGAAACCAGACCACAGTCACCTACCTGATTCTTCTCCCCGCTCAATGAAAACTCAAAGGCAAAGGGTTTCTGCTAAGGAAGTTGCCTGTGAGGCACTCCCTGCGGCGCATCAGCTAATGCAGCTCTTACCCTCTCTCTGAGTTGCCTGACAAGTGTTTCGTGACAAAGTTAACGTTCAGACATCCATGTTTCACCACATCACCTTTCCTTCCACCCCGAAGGACACTCAGCTTTCCTTCAAGGGTGGGATTGCCCTCACAGACGGGCAGGACACCCAACATGGAGACTTTTCTCACCACACACCAGGCGTCTCCAGCAGAGTGCAGTGGAACGTTTGGAACTGGTAACAACCCTCTAGGCCCCCAAAACTGTGGCCCCCTGTGTCTGGCATCATTGGAATCTTCCCCACTTCATCTTGGGAAACTTCCTAATCCTGAGTCCCTCCAGTCACTCTTCCAAAAGACTTTTTTCTTTCCTATGTCTCCTGGTCATCCAGAAAGAAAAGCGGCCATCTGAGGGCAACTCTAGGGGGGTAGGATGGAGTGCTCACCTCCTCGTGGGTGGAGCCCATCTGGTCCTGTGTGAGCACTGGGTGGCCAATGCCAATGATGGCGCCTCAGTCTCCTCCCACCCATCCTCCCCCTCCCCCAATGCAGAAGAGCAGAGTCAGATAATGGAGTTTCCTACATTCCCAAAGTTAGACTTGAAGGAGCTCTGGAGATTAACCAAATTCCTGCATTCTCCTGATAAACACTCAGAAGACCGGGTAGCTGAATTGGCCCGCGCAAGGTCACAGAATTAGTTCCTGTCAAGGCTGAAATTAGAATCTGATCTCTGTCCCAGACACGCTGAGTGCCGATTAGTAATGATAATTATAAAAACAACAAAAGCAGTAATAATAATGTTTACCTAGCACTCACTATGTGTGTACCAGGCACTATTCTAAAAACTACATGCATCAATTCCTTTAATCCTTACTCAAGCCTTATGAGACAGAGATCATTATTATTTCTATTTTACAAATGAGAAAACTGAAACTCAGAGTAATTAAGGAACAGCTAGTGAGTGGTGGAGCCTGGATTTCATTCTGGGAAGTCTTATTTCAGAACTAGAACTTATAAAACCCCTGACATTTCCACTGCTCTGTGGTAAAATGAAAGAAATAAGAACAGGGCAGTGCATTTTTCTTAAAGCAAGATATATTCCATTTAAAAATACCAATCTTTATTATATTCTGTATTTATTTTAGAATATTAAGAATTCCCTTTCTTTGTGAGAAAATAGAGTATATGGTACTTGTTGGTGTTCTGTGAGTCTTATTTTTTAATAAAAATCCATTCCGGGAGTTATTTTATGAAATTGCAGAGTCTAGAAAGCACTCCTTGCATTATCTGCCTTCTGTAGGAATTCTGGGAGAAACCTTCATTGATTTCATGCTTCCTCTGCCCGCTTTCTGTTCCTGGAATGGGGAGACGGGGGCTGCCAAGGTGGAGAATGACTAAAATGTATCATATACTTTTTATCAATCAGGACTGGTTTGAGTGCAAGTAAATAACAAGTAAAAGTAAGTATATATTGGTTAATTTACCTGAAACATTTGGGGATCAGTGACTCAAATTATGTCTCAAATTTTATTTGGCTTTGCTCTTACCATATATTGGCTTATTTCCAAGGCTCCATGGGGGCAACATGGCTGCCAACAGCTTTAGCCATTTTCTGTGTTCAAGTTCAGAGGGTAAAAAGGTATCTAGTAGCTCCATGTAGGGTTGTACTTTAAGTGGACTGAGTTATAGCAATCCCTGAAGGAGTCCCTATGGCTGGGGGTAGATTTATGCTACTTGGTCAGTTCTGAGCTATATATTATACTCTTGAAGCTGATGGTAGAGTCAGCTCCATCCACTCTGATGGCAGGAGGAGGATGGATCTCAAAAGCGGAAATTAGACACTGCTGCCAAAGAAATGGGTGTTTGGTCATCAAGCCAGCAAATGTTCACTATTCACCTAATGTGTGTCACTCACTAGGCTGGGTGCTACTCATTCATCACTTCATTTAATTCACATAATAATCCCATCAGGCAATTCACCAATGAAGAAACTGAGGCTCAGAGACACCAAGAATCACACAAAAAGTCAAACACCTGGTAACAGAAGATCCAGGAATCAAATTCTATTCCAACCAATTTCGAAGCTCAAGTCCTTGATTTTTTTTATTTTATTGTTTATCCTGCCCATCCCTTTACCATTAAAACTGAAGATAAAATAAGCCACCCTGTGTATTACAATGACGGTTTGGTCGAGGGGCTCAGTAACCGCCCTTTTCCTAGGCATGCTTCCCTCTCCCAGTTCAAGAATTAAGAATTCTTTAAATATTTATTCCTGTTCTCCTCACCACCGTTGAAAGAGCTAAGATTAGAGTCTCTCATTATGTCTTACCCCTGAGTTGAAGAGAAAATATAATCTGGAACAATTCTAGAAGGACATTAATCAAATGAGGGAACAATGTTTCTTCTACATTTGATTTAGAATTTTCCAGAGTGTTAAGCACCAAGTACCACACCTCCTAGAATATATCCTTTAGCCTTAAAAAAGAAACTTGTTTAATTTAGTGGCCAAGAAGTACATTGGAAGAGAAGAATTTCATCACTAATATATTCAAGAACAGTTTCTTGATTCAGTCTACAGCAAACAGAGTAATCACAATCACCCCACAACAGCACCAGGAAACTGTTCCCTGAAATAGTATATCTGTCCAATCAAAATTAAATGTTCAGAGTTATAAACAGTATTCAATGCTTCATTCAAAGTCTAAACCAAGACCATCATTAGTGGCACCAGATACCACTAGGCATGCAGATTTGGGTCATAAATAAGATTGATATATAAGATTTAATAAAATATAAAGTCATGACTGAATTTAATATGGAAAGGATCTGAGATCATTAATCTCCAGGTTTACTCAATGTTAAAAATTAATTTTCATTATTTTCCAAAAAATGCTCACATTTGGGAAAAAAATAATAGTCATGAAATAAAAATATGGAGAGTCCCTCAGAGATGTTCCCCCAAAGCACCTCAGTCAGCTATCTGACCTCATATCATCTCCCTGTGGCTCCAGAAAGTAGGCCAAGGTCTACTTCTCCTCACTCCTTCTCTCTACCCCTGCTCCTCTAAACATAGACAGCAACTGTGCTCACCAGACAATTTAGTTCTAGTCCCACTCACCATGTGGCTCCAGGGTGAGGAACTTGCACACCTCCTCAATTTTTATTTCTTTGTGGTTTGAAGAAGGGCATCCCAGGTTGAGCCTAAACTATGTTCACCACTAAGCTCACACATGTGTGGGCATGTCTGACAAACTAAATGGCGGACTTGCCGAAAAATCATCGAGAAAAGAAAGGCTAAGCATTCCTGGGGGGACGACACATGGCTGGCCACAGCTTTGCTCTAGTTAAAAAAAAAAAGAGTCCTGGCTCTTCAGAGGGTCCTGGGCATGGGCAGTGGTGGCCATGCCTACTTGGAGATAGCAGGAGTGATGGCGGTTCCCAGCAATGGGGGCAGGGTGCCTGGTGGCAGAGTGGGATATGGTGTTCAGTGGGCTCTTGAGGTACCTCAAAGTATCTTCTAAGCAATGGAGTCGGGGCAGGGAAACAAGAGTGGAATAGCATAGGACTATATGGTAACTGCCCAGAACCTTGATCAGATGCATGCTTTTTGGTGTATGGAGACTCTGAAGTATCTGTATAGGGAAGGGAAAGAGCAGGGGCCCGTGATTCCATATTGGGTACCAGCAAAACAAGTGTTACATAAAAAGAGCTTCCAGCTCTAACTTTGGACAATTACATGATTCTCACTAGCTAATGGTGGGGAGAAAGAAGCCGTGCCCCACACCCCAAATCTCTGCCCTCAGTCCTCACTAACAGCAAGTTAAGACACCCAAAGACAGGAATAAAAGCAATCACTGTTGAATAGGACACCCTTCCCTCTCCCTTGGGAGATTCAGTGTGCTACTCCTGCCCCTCCGAATTCCTGCTCAAGTTCCTCCCCTCTTATAAAGTGACCTCTTCTCCAGATTGGCTCTTCCCCTGTCCCTCAGCTCCTACCCCTGCCTTAGGCATCCCACAGCGTTAGGATTCCAAACAAAGGCTAAGCTTCCTTTTGTGCTTCCAAAGTTCACTCCAGCGACTTTCATTGAAAAGTAGATATAAGGAACTCCTGATCTTCCTTTGTCCTGGTCCCTGCAAATCCCAAACTCAGGTCCAATGTTACTAAGAACATTACAACATTTCTTTTCTTTTTTTTTTTTTTAAGATTTTATTTATTTATTTGATAGAGAGAGAGAGAGATCACAAATAGGCAGAGAGAAGGGGAAGCAGGCTCCCTGCTGAGCAGAGAGCCTGATGCAGGGCTTGATCCCAGGACCCTGAGATCATGACCTGAGCCAAAAGCAGAGGCTTTAACCCACTGAGCCACCCAGGCACCCCCCATTCCAACATTTCACAAGTAGACAGTTTAAGGAGGAGTTTCAATTTAATGGAATTATTAAAGGAAATTATTATTTTTCAAATCCTTCTTTTCATCATGCTTTGTCAAATAACCCTGTCCTACTTCCAAGCAATGACTTCTTGGTACATAGCTTACTAGTCACTTTGATTATTAATAGTACTCCTGTTAAAAATTCTAATATCTTAGCTGATTGCAAATTGCTCATCTTTACTTCTTTAAGATCACTGGGCCCATAATCCTGGAGTGAACTGAGTGACCATGTGTTTGACTCTGACATAACTTCTCTTCTCTCTTCAAGGTCTGGCTCCTCTAGTTCCTTGGGGGCCAGAAGTTAGAAATAAGTGAAGACAATAATCATGTCCATGATGGTAAGTGTTCTAGCCTCCCAGTCTCTACATAGACACTGTGCTGCTTTTCTTGGGGCAATGCTTGACCTTACCCTGCCCCGCCAAGACCCCAGAAACAGAGATATCCTTACCTCTCATCCATTCCATTTGCAGCACACACCTCTAGTCCTTTCTCTGGGTTCAGGGGCCCCTTCCTTGGCCCAGCAGCCACCAGGGCAGCCCTATGCACCTGCTTCTCCCTTCATCTCTATGTGCTCACCTCTGTCCTCAGAGGACTACAGGGACTAGAATCGGTATGACCCCATCCTATTCTTCATCAATGCCTTATACCATGGCCCCTTCTTACTCCGCTAGGGATGACTAATCCAACAAACCCTCCCTGGTGAGATCCCCAGACTAGTAGCAACCAGGTCTCTATATCTCACACACTTAAGGAGCCATGTGTCACACTCCCAAAAACCTTTCTTGTCCTGTTCTGTGGCACTCCAAGGTCAGTACAGAATGAGTCTGCAGGGTCTGGATCTCGGTACCATTTCATCAGGAAGGAGACACAGGTCTCTCCTCATGGATGTTGCAACCCCTTTGACTGATTTTCCTTGAAGACCATTCACTTGGCTTCTTGGAGAAGAGATAAACTCCCATGGGGAAGAGAGGGAGAACATCTTACCTGGGCCCTAATGACACCCTCTATCTCCTGTCCTCTCTCAAACAGGCATGGGATGCTGGGGATTATGCTAATGAGACAGGTTTAACCACCTCTTAGTAAACAAAACTGAAAGGTCTTGATGATATTGACTCTTTGATAACTATCATTAAGATATGAGGTACTTCGGTGTTCTTGACCTCCCTCGGTTTTATGCCTTTGCTGTAATCCCAGCCCTAAAGAACAAAATTACTCTCAATATCCTATTACAAAGTTCAGTGGGTCAGTAAGAGCTAAACTTTGTGCAAAAACTCGGGCACGGGGCCAGTCCTCTCTGCACCATCAGAGAGCCACACCTCTACAGCCCTCCCACTTAGGGATAAACTCATCCATAGTCAATTGGCATAATTACGGTGAGACCTCCGACCATTAGGAAAGGAGACTCCCCATCAGGTTTATAAGCCAATACAGCAATACTGTTTGATACAATAAATTAACATCTAGAGACCATGACAGTAGCATTTCCACAAACAGCAAGATGACTTACAGCACCATGCCTTCTGCCTATAACCCTACTTCGCCAATCGCAAAATTGAGAACCATAAATTCTCCAACTCCAGCACAGAGTCAATCACTTGAGACCTGCAATGACAAAGCTACTCCACAGCTCAAAGAAGAACAACACTTTTTCATCCTCGAGGAAAGTTCTAAACTACCTTCCTAATCACATTCCTTGCTAATTTTATGTAAAAGTTGTTGGAAATGATCTGACTTGATCTACAAGTTAGAAAGAAATTTCGTGTTAACGGTAAGCCCAATACCTTCTGGGCATGAGTAAAACCGGCCATCTGTGAAGTGGCAGTTCATCACTCAGGGTGCGGCATTCTTCCCTGGAATGTTCTCTTATTTTAAATATGTCATCTCGGGAATTTTATAGTCTGGCATAATCTGACATGTTGAAAAGTGTGTGAGTGCTGAAATAAATATTTCAAACACCAAACAGGCTTCTGTTTATCTAAAAATATACATAAAAGATCAAAAATCTTTTGTTTGGCTGTAGCAAATAATTTTCATAGCTTTTCTGACATACTTGCAACCATTCGGTCAATAATGTGCAATTAAAATATGATTCATCTGCCCTTGGTGGTAATGTGGGACTCCCTATTCATGTCTTAGTGACCTCCTATGGAGATAGAGAAATGCAGCACCTGAATTAGAATATAAATACTTGGAGAATGCTTTTGTAGGTCTACATTTTTTTTCTTTGAATTGTGCGCTACTGAAGGCAATTATCAGTAAGCCTCCCCAGCCTGCAACGTAGCAAGGTTGCCCAAACACCAGGCCACTCTCCAAGTTGCTGTGGCCACCAAATACCCCATCAGCCTGTTGTGTGTGGTTATTACTAGTATTGTTTGTCCTCTGCTACAGCCCTGGTAAGGGGTGGTGCACAGGAGCCCTTCTTAGAAGCCACAGGTTCTCAATCTAGGTAGCACGTGAGAAGAACTCAGTTCACTGGGGAAATTTTCAAATCCTGATCCCCAGACCAATTTCTCTCTGGGAGTGAGAAGCAAGCACGGATAGTCTGTAAAGACCCCATGCGATTTCAGTGCACATGGTAGACTGGGAACCACTGCTGCCCCATAACTATGCTGATTGTGTGGAGAGAAATGTGGTACAAAGCCAAGAGATGTTGACCCCTAAAGCTGAACAGTTCAAAGTTGTAATCAAATAAAATGTGCAATCATATACATCATATTTGCATGCATGATACATCAAAATTTGCACGCCATAGACCTATAAACGCTAGCCATGAGTTCCCTAAAGATGGGTTTCAAGAAAGCAAATGGACAGAAGTAAGGTTAGGAAGGTGGCTCAGGGCTGTGTAATGAAGAACTGTGAATGTCACAGTAGGGTTATGGATGTATCAGTCACTAGGGAGTCGCTGAAGGCTCAGGTGCAGTGATGTGATGTGATTAAGGGGATATTTTAGGAAGACTGGCCTGCCAACAATAATAGGATAGATCAGAGAGAGAAAATAGAGTCACGGAGACCAATTTAGAGGCAATCAGGGTAGTCCAGGCCTGAGGAGCCAAGAGCCCCAGGAAAGAAAATAACTATCACCATCAGAGACCACCAAGTTATTGAAGGAATAAGGGGAGGGGGGTGGAAGGGGAGATCTCAAGCCAGGTCTGAGAGGGACCAGGAAGTCAGGAAAAGAAAGAGTTTGAAACTAAGAGAAAGCAATTCTGACATGATCCATTCGTGGTTACTCCAAAATATCTAGGGAAAAGGTCTACTGGGCAGCCAGAAATCTGAGCCCAGGGCTCAGTAGAAAAGACAAGATGGACCAGAATCAGATCTTTCCTGTTCTCAGAGTTGGGAGAGGATTCATAAACAGGTCCTTAGTCACCAGACTCAGGTGTTTGAAGGCAAGAGTTCTATCTTAATCATCTTTTTTTACTGCCAGGACCTGGCAAATTTCCTGGTACGTAATAGATATTCGATAAATGTTTGTCTTTCTGCCTGACTTGTCTGAAGTGTCTGAAGAGAAAACAGTAGGACACTCTGAGAATAATTTTTCCCAGATTCACTGTTTGAAATAAAATCTGCCCTGTTGGCCTTCAGGGGAGTGAAGACCAACAGAAATGGGTGAACAAGCAGAGGAACGTCCTGCCTCAGATTCCTGGTGGGGGCCACATAGGACCCAGGTGACATGGGTGCTGTGAGTGGAGGGAGCTGGCCACTGCCCAGGCATCCTGGTGTGGAAGCCAAGGGAGGGAGGAATGAGTGGGGTCCAATAACCTACACTTCCCAGAACTTGACCCCTAAAGGAGCTGGTGACGGACTAACTGTGGATAGAAGGAATTAGAATAAACTCTGGATATAAGATTTATAATTGTAAATAGAACTCCAAATGTGCCCAACTTAGAAAAAACACTGATACATACAGAAAAAAGCTAAGTAGTTACCATCTCTAGGATAAATGTCTTCCAGTCTGTCAACACCATTTGTTTTCCAGAATATATATATATATATATATATATATATATATATATATATATATTCCAGAATATATAACACAATTCGTTCTCCAGAACACCATTACATCACAGTACTACTATTATTCAAATATGTAGGGACATTATTATAATTGATAAGACCTGCAAATTTTATGCCAAAAAGTTGTCCTCATGCTAAAATATTTAGGAATTAATAGTTTATGGATTTTTACAACATCCACTTCATTATTTTTTCTAAAATTTTAAAATTTAATTATGAATAATTTCAAAAGTACTATAAAATCCTTTTTTAAAATGCCGCCAGGACTAAATATATATTTCACTAAATTTGCATTTACTAATTTATTAAATTATATTATCAATTATATATTAATTGTTATATTATTAATTTATTAAATTTAAATGTGAATTAAATATAAATATTTAGTCATATTTGTTTAAAAATCACTTTATGTCTTCTCTAAAGGGTAAGATTTTTTTTTAAGATTATTTATTTTAGAAAAAGAGAGAGAAGGGATGCCTGGGTGGTTCAGTCAGTTAAGCATCTGCCTTTGACTCAGGTCATGATCCCAGGGTCCTGGGATCAAGCCCTTTGTTGGGATCCCTGCTCAGTGGGGAGCCTGCTTCTCCCTCTGCCTGCCACTCCCCTTGCTTGTGCTCTCTCTACCCCTCTCTCTCTCCCTTTTTCTCTGATAAATTAAATAAATAATCAAATAATTAAATGAGAGAGAGAGAGTGAGTGAGCAGGAGGGAGGGCAAAGAGAGGAAGAATCTCAAGCAAACTTCCTGCTGAGCATGGAGCCCGATGTGGGGCTCAATCTCAGGACCCTGAGATCCTGACCTGAGCTGAAATCAAGAGTCAGATGCTTAACTGACTGAACTACACCTAAACGGTAAGATTTTTTTACCTCCTCTTTATCCCTCTGTTCCTGGAGATTATCTCTTTCCCAGAGATTGATGTATGACATTTTTATGTTTATATTTAATATTTTTACATATATGTATATTCAAAACCACCACATGTTGTTTTCTGTGGGGTTTCTAATACTTAAATCAATGACATTAAAATGTATGGCTCTAACTTGCTTGTTCGAGTCAATATCATGTTTTAGAGATTTATTCATTCATTTTAACTGCTATATAGTACTCCGTAGTTTGAATAACTAGAGTTTATTAACCCATTTCTTTCTTCAGGGTTAGACTGTTTTCTTCTAACTTTTCTTTCTTTTACAAACAGTGTCACAATGAAGTTCCTTGCACATGTCTCTTTGCACGCATATGGGAAAATTTCTCTAGGCTGAATTGCTAGATGTGACATTATGCGCTAAAATTTTACAGAATGTTAATATTAGAAGCTTTGCCCAAGATCCTAAGATGATAGGCATTTGTTATCAAAGGGAGATGCCAGACTGAGACAAACTATCATGATACTATCTAAAAAGTGGTTTCGCTACCCTTTCACCCTCCAAACACAACGAAGATAAAAATGGGTCCGGTTGTGGTAGCTGGAAAGAATTTGTGATGAGGATTCCTGTAGATCCTATCCTGCCCTGTGAACACCCACCACAGAAGGTGTAGTTATGGTAACACTTGCTTCTCACCCCAATTCGCTGAAGGGCTTAATTTGTGACTCCTGCGGTATACTGGGCAGCATGGACTGGGCCCATTTCCTACCCAAATCTTAGAAAGGGCTCCAATGAGCTTGTTGCTAATGGGTAAGTCAAAAGACAGGAGGCCACATCAGCCTGTTCTAACCACAGCCCCTGCTGAATGCCAGCTGTCAGAGAGACTAATGAGGGCCCATTACACCTTATTCCTTGAGGCGGTCAGAAAGCCACCTGGTGTTGGGTCCATTATAAAACATGTCTTCTATCTTGGAAGGGACAGCAATTTATCACTGGAATCGATACATACTTTTCATAGGTGTTTGCCCTTCTTGGCTACAATACCTCAGTGAGCACCAGTATCTGAGGGTTACAGACCTCTTCTCTATCAATATGGTACCCCAGAGAACCTCAGCTTCAAGTAAGGAACTCATTTATAGTGATGGCAGTGTGTTAGTGGGCTTGTGGCCACAGGATTCCTTGGTCTTACAATGGACCCATCAACCAGAAGCAGCCAATCTGATGGAATGGGACAGCTTGTCAAAGCTTGGCTGATCGGCCAACTGGGGTTCAGCACATGTGAAGTTAGGGAGCTCATCTCAAGAATGCAGTATGTGCATCGAATTGAGTTATACAGTCTGGTTTTCAATGGCTAGAATTGAGCCAACAGCCAATATACTTTATTCTCTGATCACAAGAAAACCAGTCCACTCCAGCAAGCAAGGAGCAGAATCAAAAGTAGCCCCTTCCATAATCATACACAATGACCTACTTATGGAACGTAGCCCCCAAACTTGGAATCTGAAGGGTCAGAAGTACTGGCTCTTTGGGGGGAGGGGACGTCGGTAAGAACTCCACAAAACTGAAGGTTGCAGTTACCACTTGGTCAGGGAGCTCCTTAATGGCCAGCAGGTGAAGGAGTGGCAATTGATACTGATATCCATGGAGACCTTAGGTTACCACTCCACCCTGGGAGCGGGGAGGAGCGTGACCGACCCCTGGGGATTCACTGGGGTGTCTTTAGTGAGCACGAATAATTCTAGTATTGACTGTCAATGAGCAAGGGCAGCAAACGCGTCTCAGTGCGGGCTCCCCGACAAGGATCTGAGCGCAAGCAGTTTATTTGAGGGCAAACCCAGAACACATGAGTAGAAAAGCGATAAAGACAGGAAGAAGGAAAACCAGTATTATCGACCAATTTGCCCCGGTGGTTACCTGGAGCGCACTCCGCTGCGCCCAACGCAGAGTCAGCGTGGAACACAGACGCCGAAAGATGAGGAGCTGGAGTGTCCCTCAGCATCTCCAGGTGGTCAGTGGTGGAGGGCTGCTTCCCCAGGATTCGCTTGGGGACACTTCTGGTCTTCTCTCTGGGCTCCTCAGAGAATTTGCTGATGTTCCCAGCAAGCAGCCTTCGGTTTGTCGAGGTAAATTCCGAGGATACGAAAGCAGGGCACGAAACCATCTGCACGAGCCACAACCCAGCCAGGGCAGAACTGTGAAAGGTTTAGGAGAAGGTCCGGGCCGCCACACCAGGCAAGCAACACAAACCAGCTTAATTGCTGACCACGCAGGAGGGGAATCCAGGACAGGTGGCGGTAGGAGGAGACTGAGGGCGTAAAGGGGGGCATCAAGAGCTGCTGTGGCAGCGGGACCAGCAGACACGAATCACTGACCTCGTGCCTTACGTCTTTCAAGACATCACAACTTGTCTTGTCACACTTTGAAGAGGACTTGCTCCTCCCTGAGAAGAAATTAGAATAGCACATTCTCATAAAAATAAAAATGGAGACTCTATATTGTAGTAATGGAACCTAAAACAAGGGAAGAGCAGGTTTAGAACCGAGTAGCCACAAGGAGGAGACCGAGTTGGACCGGAAGCTGACAGGACTCCTCAGATACCCTTGCCTGCCTCCCGGACCACGCTGCCCCCTCTGGGGGTTGACAAGAACTTGTCCAGTGTGTGCTTCCTGTGCTTCGACCTCCCCTTCGTCTCTGTCATGTGGCCCAGACTGAGCCACACCGACGTAGTCTGGCTTCTCCCGCCACTCCCAGATGCAAGAGAAACACCCCAATATGCAACATGGATCTGGCGTCCCCAGCACCTACGGGGCGTCAGAGGAAGTGTGGTGGCGTTCAGGAGGAGATGGGAGGGGCCAGGCGGTCAATGTTCCTCCTCTCCTCGCATGAACTGCTGAGGAAGCCGGTCCCCGAGCTCCAGCTGAGGTTCTGCAGCAGGTAGCCCGAAGCAAAGGCCGGTGTAGTGAGCCCTCCCTGCATTGCTTCACGTCTCCCCTTGCCTCTCCCTCCTTCCAGCTGCCCTGGCTTTGCACTTCCCCAGAAAAGCCTTAGCACTTTTAAGTCCTGGCTCCGGACCTATATTTTAGAAAAACACGGCTTCACCAGGATCACTTCTAAACTCAACGGTCACCTGGACATTTTCCGGATCACATCGATGCCGTGAATTGCAGCCCCACACCCATGCGGGGTCAGCTCCTGATTAAGAATTCTCAGAAGAGTTTTTTGTTTTTGTTTTTGATTTTAATTACTGTCCCACTCTACACTTCACCGAGACAGAGATGGGTAAGTCCCATTCTGCGGGGAAGTTTTCTTTTATGCAGAACAGATTCGAGTTGCCTGGTGGACCTCTCTCCTTTCTGGCGCTGGGCTCTCTCTCTTTCCTTTCCGGGAGTGAGCAAATAAAGCTGAGGCTCTAAGGTGCAAAGTGAGCTCTGGGAAACCCAGGGCTCCAGAGCTCCCTCCCTCCTGGGGAATCATGTCTTCTTGACATTTCTGGTCTCTAAATGTTTCTCTTCTTTCACCATATGCTTTTAAGAAGTGGTTTCCTTTTGTTTTATATTCAGCATTTAAAGTATCTTGACCTGGAAGGTTTTTTTTTTGGGAAATCTAGTCTACAGGGTTGCCAGGAAAAAAGTTTTGGAGAACATTTTTTAAAATTTTAAAACAAGCTTACTCTTATAGAAAAGTTGTGAGCACTGTGTGATTTTTTTCCAGAATCATTTAAGATAAGTTGCCAGCATGATGCCTCTCCCCAAATGTTTTTGTCTGTGTTTCCTGGGCAGGAGGTAAGGGGAGGCGTAGGGATAATTCTCGTAGGAAACCTCATACAACCATCAAAATCAAGAAATTAACAATGATATCCTAATCCCCAGACTCTTGTCACATTTTGCCATTCATCCTGATAACGTCCTTCATAGTGAAAGGATCCACTTCAGGGGTGCCTGGGTGGCTCAGTCGGTTAAGCATCTGCCTTTGGCTCAGGTCATGATCCCAGGGTCCTGGGATTGAGTCCCACATCGGGCTCCTTGCTCAACGAGGAGCCTCCTTCTCCCTTTCCCTCTGCCTGCTGCTCCCCCCGCTTGTGCTCTCTCTCTCTCTCTCCCTCTCCCTGTGTCAAATAAATAAATAGAATCTTTAAAAAAAAAAGGATCCACTTCAGAGTTATTTGCTTCCTTGGGTCATTATGTCTTTTTATACTGTCTTCATCGGTAACAGTTCCTCTTTCTTGCTTTGACAACTTTGATGGTTAAAGGCTAGTTATTTTGTAAGATTCTCTCCAGTTTGAGTCTGTCTGATGATGATGCGTCTGTGGCAGGAGTATCAGAGAAGCGAGTCTATGTTTATTATTACTGCATTTTCCCAGATGGCACACAATTTTAATGTCTCAGTATTGCTGGTGTCCGCTTTTGTTCACTTGATGAGAGTGTGCCTACCAGGCCACTCCACTGTAAAGTACCTCCTTTTTTGTTATATAATTGATAAGTATTTTATGGGGATCTTGAAATTATGTAAATTTCCCACTCATATGAAAATTGCAATGTATCCATTTGGTAACCTCTGTTCGTATACACACATTGTGTGATAGACTATTACTCTCGCTATCTGATGTGACAGTCATGCTCAACGTGATGCTTAAATTGTCCCCTCTTTGGCTCCCATGCCTTCCGAGTGTAGTGGGCTAAGAAATATACATATTCATGAAATACGTACATGCATCTAAATCTGCATTTATTTTTATATCTATACTGAGAATTTGATCTTGCACAGATACCTCCAATTCCAAATCTTCATAGATTGGTCCCTTTCTACTTTGTAATTCTCCCCTCTCTGATATTGAAATGTCTATTTCCTAATTTTCCTTAATATATTTATTCATTTATTCATTAAACAACACCCTTTTGTGTAACTAATTTCCAATCTCCACTGCCATCTGGACACCTTCCTCATGTCAACACCGTGCCAGACTTCCACCCCCAGCCCACATAGACTCACTCCTCCTCTGGCATGGGCTTGACCCTATATAAAAGCCTTCCTTATACAGTTGCCTGGACACCCTCCTCACCCTGCCCAAGTTTCCACACCCTGCACGACACCCATGGTGTGGATGTTTGCCTTCTTCTGCTTGGGCTCTGTCATCCCACTCTGGGTCACCATGACTAGCACCTGTCCACCCGAGTATGATGTCTAGTTTCCCTACTGGCTTTACAGCTGGATTATTCAGGAAGAAAAGGGGAAGGAGACGGAGCAACAGGGATTTTTAAAATGTACACTTAATGAAGTATGAAGTTAGCCCAAATGCCTCTCTTCACCCTAATCAACTCAAGGACTTGAGAGACTTTACTCCTGCCCCTCTGTATCTCCCACCCCATGTGGTTATTGTCATGGGGTTTTTTCCTTCCTTTTTTGTTTCTCCAAAATTCATAGTTATCTTAATTATGATTTTGTGGAGTCAATGCTTACTTATATTGATCAATACTTTCTTTCATTCATTTGTCCACCATTGTTTCTGATAGCCCACTTCATCTAGATTCAGTCCCCTTTTTTGCTCTCTCTACCCTTCACAGGCTGTCCTTCAATAGTTCTAGGACACTGTGTCAGCAATGTGGTCTGCAAGACGTGAACCTTTTCAATCTTTGTCATACATTAATGTTTACTCTTACTCTTTGAGGACAGTTTAATTGAGGGAGCAGTGTAGGACGACCAGCTATCCCAGCTTGCTTTGGACTGGGGGTCTCCCAGCACAGGGACTTTCAGTGCTAGAACCAGGACCATCCTGGACAGACAGATGGTTGTTCCTCTACTTTTATATTTTATTATTTTCCCACAGCTGTATTAAAAATATAATTCCGTTGTCTGTTGGTCAGTGCTTCTGAGAAAACCTGTATGTGATAAATTTGTTCCTTTGAGGGTAACTCTTGCTTCTCTCTGGTTTCTTCTAGGATTTTCTCACGTCTTTGAAACTCTGTACCAGAGTGTTACTATAGAGATTGATTTCTTATACATCCTGTTCAGGATTATAAAATATGAATATTAGTATCTTATTATAAATTATGAAGATTGATATCTTCCACCAATTCTAAAAAATGTTCAGCCATAATCACTTTAAATATTTCCTCTCCTGATTTCTATTTATTCTTTTCTTTTGTAAATCCTGCTAGATATACTCTTTACCTTCTCCTTATATACAATGTGTTTCTTAACCTCTCTTTCAGACTTTCTGGCTCTGCATTCCTGGTGCTGCATCCCGGATAACTTCCTCAGCTTTGCCTTCCAGGTAAATAGTCACCATTTCTGTGGTATTTAATCTGATGTTTTACCCATTCACTGAGTTTAATTTCATCGGCTAGATTTTCACTTCCAGAAGCTCTATTTGGTTCCTTTTCACACATTTTTATTATTTTTTTCAGTGTAATGTGACTTACTTATATAGATCTTTAAAGTCTCTTGAATCCTTGCACTTATTTTGTATTCTCATTCACATTATGTCATTGAGTTCAGGGACGCTACCCTCCCTGTGTATTGTGTTTGCTTCCTCTTTCTCTCTCTCTCTCGGTTATTTTAATTGATGATTTTGAACATGAGATAAAAGAGCGATGTGTTCTTTCTATGAGAAAACCGTGGGCCTGTTTAAGGAAGTATATTTTCAAAGTAGTTCCACCAGCTATCCCCAGATATTAATACCAGTGATGAACTTTATTTTTTCCAACTTAGAGATTTTGGGGACACCTTACCTAGTTCTTAAGAATCCAAACTTGTGAGATACAAGCCTTAGTTATAGATTCTTCTGAGGAGAATTTTTTTTTAATCTAGAGTTCAGGTCAGGAGCAAGAATTTCTTTATCTCCTTACAGTGGTGGACTGTTTTCTAACACCTCTTGCAGCGAAGGGAGTTCTTTGAGGGTTTTTACTTTATGCATGGGTCTCATTTACAACACGTCATTTCACTCAGGCTTCAGGTTACCAAGACAGAAACTCCCACTCTGACCTATACCCATATCAAGAGTGGGTACATGAGCGTTCCTAACATTCTGGTTTTAGTTCTTTCTTCATTTCTGGTACCTAATAGGTCTTTCTTGTGATCAAAACTATGTATTCAAAATCATTTGAGCTATTTCTGAGTCTTTTTAGCGGGAGGTTTCAGACATTGCCTTGGTAACCTCTTGCCAAAGTTACAATTTTGCACTGTAGCAGGCCCCTCTCATGGACCACTTAGAAACATCTCAACTGCACCTGCCTCTTCTGGTCCCTGCAGTTCTCACAAGCTCTGCTTGGGTTCTGACTAACTTCATCACACGAGACTTGGCAGATTTTCTAAAATCTCTCCCATTTTCCTCTAAACAAGGAAAAGAGATCGGGCAGTTGCTCTACAAGAATGCCGACAGCATTACTAACAATCTCTAGAGTTTTCTCTACATTTCCATGTTCTTTCATGTGCACATCTTCTTCAGTGTCCATAACCGCATGGGCTCTCGTTCTCTGACTCTTGCCTCTGCCCTCCAGCCCAAAACGAGAGCTCTCAGTGCCGACACTGATTCACACGTCCTCACCACACAGCTTGACACTACCCCACTTTCCTGTTTGGACCCCAGACTTTCTCACTGTTTCCAGTGTTAGTCTGCACCCCAGGTTCTAAGTTGACCTTCTTCTAAATAATTACTCTATACTCATTCTACTTGCAAATCTTGCAAGGAAAGGTGTTTCCTACCTTTGAAGAAAGCTTGACAAAAGCCAGGGCCATTTGCACTAGTTGCAGAATCGAGGGGAATTTTTTAAAAATTTATTCTTGACTAAAATTAATTTAGAATTCTAAATTAGAGCCCCCCCCCCAAACCATGCCAAGTAAATTAGGAAAAAATTTTACTCAGTCTTATAGTCTACCCCAATGCTGGCCTTCAGTAGAAGCTACAGTGACCAATAACTCCAGCATTCAACTATTGCGTATGCACACACGCACACACACACACACACACACACACACACACACACACACACATTGCCCAAAAACTATTGTCTGGCCCTTTTCTTTCACTTTTTTTTTTCTTTCACTTTTATTGAGAAACTGCAAATCATGGTTCCCAGCACAATAAGTGGAGCGTCTGGGTGTAGCTTATTTTTTCCTGGTTGTGTGGACACCTTCAGAAACGCTCCATAGACAAATATAGAATTAGACTATCTGGGAGCCATGCATACAAAGGGTATAAGCTCTCACATATAAGCAATTGCATGCGTACAAAAGATTTAAATACTGTTTCTTATGTTCCATTAAAAAAAAAAGAGCTAGAAGAACAGAAGATCCCAGTCAATTCCTACCAAAACATTAGAATTGCCACTGAGGGTTCTGAGCATGCAAACCACTCCATGTCTAAATCACACAGAAAGAGTCATTTTTACTCAAAAAGATACTGGGGACACTGCATGGACCCTGGCTTTTGACAAAACTGAGTCAGGACAAGTTCTACCAATGTTAGAGATAAGTTAACAGGAAAATAAGCAAATAAACAAAACAGATGGGCTAATAAAATATTTTATTACAAAGGAAAGAATACACATTGAAAATTATTTTCTGTAGAAACAGATTATATATATAGATATATGTGTAGTGGTAAAATATACATAACAAAATATATCATTTTAATCATTTTTAAGTGTGCAGTTCAGTGGCATTAAGTACATTCACATGGTTATATAGCACAGAATATATTTTTAAAATTCCTTTACAGTATCCCCCCCAAAATACAGAGATAGTTCTGAGGGGTGGAAAAAGTACAGGGAGTCAATAAAAGAGAACAGACTGAATAGAGGCAGAAAGAATAACAGGGAGATAACTAAAAAGTTTTGTTTTGTTTTGTTTTAGAGAGAGAGAGTGCTTGGGTGTGCATTTGTGCAAGAGGGGTTGGGGGTGGGGTGGGGAGGGTCATAGAGAAGGGAGAAAGAGACACTTCAGCAGACTCCACACCTAGCTGGGAGCCAAAAGCCAGGAGGTGGGGGTGGATCTCACCCCTGAGATCATGACCTGAGCCAAACCCAAGAGTCAGAGCTTAAATGACCAAGCCACCCAGGCTGCGCCCCTAAAAAGTTTTAATGAAACTTCATTAAACTTCCCATGGAGGTGGTAAAAAGCAAAACTCATAAGGAAGAAAATCTATTCAGTGATGTGGAGAACAATCTTGAGAATGCCCCCAGAACAAAAAATAAAGAGGTAAGAAATACCAACAAGGAGAAAGTTGGTAACAAAATAAAAGAAAGAAGTTTATGGGTCTAAGGCAATCAAGGCAGCCCAACCTCCTCCATCATAGTTGTTGATTCAAAATGAGCATGTAACCTGTGATTATCCAATCAGAGTGAAACACGAAACTTTTATTTAGAAATGTGAGGATAGATGCCCTCTCTCCTAGATGTGAGTAAAGAAGGCTGTTACCCCGGAAACTACTGGCCACCATCTCACTTAAATGCGGGAAGGTATGTAAGAATGACGTTTATAAAGGATTAGAGAAGGAGAGAGCCAAGGGAAATGACAGCCTGATAATGACATGAATATAGGATATATGTTGCTTATACACTTTCCTATCTTTGAATTGTTCTGTTTTTAATCTAACAAACCCTGTTTATTGTTTAGGAAAATTTGAGATTTGAGTTTTCTTTATTTAAATTCAAAAATCATTTAAATAATACTCTCAGTAAAATTCTTTCCTTAGTAGAATTCCCTCAAACCGGAATGCCCAATCTGAAAATTATAAAACTAAGAGTATTTCTAAGACAATTTTAAAAGACCTGTACTTAGGTCTCACCTAGTGAAAGTTTTAAATGTCAATGGAAAGAAAAAATACTAGAAGCTTTCAGGCAGAAAAATACAATTAAATACCAGGCTGACCTTAGACTTCTTGGAAATACTAAATACTGGTAGGCAGTTAAACAGTGTTTAATAGAATTTTGAGGGAATTCTTGTTTTGACTCAAGAATTAAAAACATAGAAAAAAAACTTATTCAGGTATGGAAAGAATAAAAAGACCTCCCTAGTTATACAAAGATCATGGAAATACAACAGTAGCCTTCCTTAAAAACAACAACAAAACAACCTTGCACAAAAACACTATGTATAAAAACACTATATATGTGAACAAGTGATCAAAATTACAAATGCGAGAATAAGAAGCTATAACGTAAATAGACTAGTATAAGCATGAACATTGATAAGCTGTGCTTAAAATGCTTAAAAATTCAATTCAAAGTCCAAGGTGCCAGTAAGTCTAAAAAGAAAATTTCCAGGATTAAACCAATAACTGAAATTTAATAAAAATATGGCTCCATTATAAGAGTTTAAATTAACAAGCCGTTGAAGTGGAGAAAGGAAAAGCATGGGGACTTCAAAGCATAGACATACTGGTCGACTGGTAAGCCTTAGGAATTCGATAGGAAGGAGTCAACAGTTCGCATTCTGTTCTTGACTTCAGTAAAGGAAGAAATATGAATTAATTCAATATTTGGTCATCTTAAAGGCAACCACCAGTACGAAAAAATATTTAATTTCAAAAGCACTGCAGAAGACAAGACAAATACTTCACATGTGTCATCAAAGACAGAAAACAATGGAAGGCATGAAATAAGAAAAACAGGAAAATAGCACAATAGAAGCAGCAAGGAAAACCAAATGCAGGTGGATGCTGAAAGTGTGAAGATGATCTGCTTTCTTATTAAAAGGGATATGTTTTGCAAATTAGAATATTTTAAGATACAAATTATGTTTCTAAGTTATAGTAAAACAAAAGCAACAAAAGAAGATTAAAAAGAAAAGAAACAGCAATGGTCAACATTTAATGTTGGATAGGACTTTTCCTATCATGTCAGAATTTTGTTTAGAGCCCCACAGCTGAGTATATTGGAGGCCACAGATTGCCAAATTCTAAAGAGAGGACTAAATGATTCTCATGCACCATCCAGGGCTTAAAGAGGCCCCCCATGCCATGTCCCAACCTGCTGACGTAAGGAAAAATGAACAATTCAAAGGAACTTTTGTTGAATGGGAAGAGATGTTAGGATAAGTCTTACTGGGCAAATGTGCTGAGATTTTCTCTCCCCTTGCGGTGTGGGGGAGGAGGGAGGGACAGAACATATGCTCCGCCAGCTCCATGAAAGCAATTTAGAGAGTTTAGGGTGCCTTTCAGAAGAAGACATCTGTATCTCTGTCTCCTGCACTGACCTGCCGAGACTTGCAAACCCATCCTGGTATTGGCCTCAGAGCAGAGGGGCACGTGGTAAGAAAGTTCTTTGAAGCTTGATGTGTATCCCTGAGAATTTGGGGACTTACATAAACATAGAGACATGTGTCCGGTGCTCCTCTGGAGAGATCTGAACGCTGGAGCCTGGTCAAGGAGGCATGGAATGGGAAAGAGAAGGAGAGGCAACAGTGGGGTGGGATGAGATGGGAGAGTTTCACGTGGCCAAAGAGGATGCCGGGAAGGTGGACAGGCCTGAGCATTCTTGAAGATAACCGGCCGAAGAGAGTGGCTTGCTGGGGTGAGGAAACTCAGCAGCAAGAAGTGTATCGCTGGGGTAAGAGCTGTGGGAATTTCCCCCAATATCAGAAAAATACTTTGGCACATTGTATTTGGGGACCTCGTCTTTAGTGATTGTATGATATTAATATTTCAGTGCATGTATTTATAAATATATGCATATATTTACCATTAAAAATGATATTTACAAAGAGCTTTTAATTTCATGGGCAACTACTTACTATATGTTGTTAAGCAAAAAAATCAGGATATAAAATCATATCAATAATGTAAACTCAATACATTTTTAAAAGTGAAAATACAAAGATCAAAGATAAATATGTCCAAATATTATGAAAAATAGCTGTCCCTGGCTGCTGGAGTTGAAGGTAATTTTTCTGCTTCTTTTTGCTTTTGGGCATTAAAAATGTAAGAACATGTAGTATTATTTAAAAAGAGAAATATGCAACAAACATACATAATCTGGGGTTATTGATGGATGGGCTTCAACTTGTCCATGATCCCTCTAAGACTGAACATTACTTTTTCTGTAACTAAGTTTGTCTGGAAAGAAAATGATAGTATTCAAAGGATTTCATCAGCCCAGAATTACTAAAACCCAGGGATTGAAAATTTTAGAAAGTGGCTTAAAGGAGTCCTAATAACTTATCAATCATGTTCCACATTTGCTCCATATATTTATATTAAAAAGTTCGACATTTTAAGTATCATTATTCAAAAAACTAAACCAGCAAAATTTTACTTGTTAGACATTCAAATGCAAAAACTCCTAAGATATTCATGAATATCTTTCTCATTTAAATTATAACTGCTACCGAAATTGTTATCCCATAAATATTTATTGAGCAACTGTAGAAGCAAGGTACCAGGAAACATGAAAACCTTTTTCAGATAAGAACTCCAGGTCCAAAGTACAGGGAAATGAGGAAGAGGTACTACACCTTCGCGGGATGATTTGTTTATTTATGCATGTATAGATGTATGGGTGTGTGCATGTAAGCATTTGAGTATTTATTTTTTTTCATGCTTTACCTTGCTCAAAAATATTTAGAGGTGCCTGGGTGGTTCAGTCAGGGGAGTGGTGGACTCTTGATTTCAGCTCAGGTCATGATCTCAGGGTCCTGGGATCTGCCCACATCTGACTCTGTGCTCAGTGGGGAATTTGCTGGAAGATTCTCTCTCTCCCTCTGCCCCTCCCTTTGTTCTCACACACTCTTTCTCTCTGTATAATAAATAAATCTTATAAAAATTTTAAGGAAATGTAGCAAAATAAATATAACAACATAAAATAAAATTTAAAATAAACACGTGAATCAGTTGGGACGAAGGTAAAATGAGGTAGAAAGGTAAGACAAAGGCAAGAGTAAGATCAGTACTCTTAGTTCATGCCAAAGTTTTAAGTTTCCTTGTAGCCTAAACAAAGAGGTAAACATGATCTGTTCCATGATTCTTGTTGCCCAGAAGATAAACAGAAACCAGTTACTCAGGAGAAGCCCAAATACTGCTAGTTAGTTCTACCACCAAAGGGAAAGTTCCCCCATGGGTCCTCATAAAGAGGATACCGTGTAATATAATGAACATCATCTTCACAGGATTAAATAATGAACAACATCCTGATAGAAAATGTGCAGCAAATATCTGGGTCATCCTAGGCATCCCTGGAGAAGTCCTCAATGGCCACGTGCTTAAAATCCCAACTCCCCATCCCCCTTCGCAGCTCTGTTTCTTCCCATAGCACTTGCCATCAACTTGTATTTTATCTCTTTTGAATCTGTCTTTCCCTCACTGAAATATACATTTAATGAAGGCAGAGGCTTTGTCTATTTTATCTCTTTTGAATCTGTCTTTCCCTCACTGAAATATGCATTTAATGAAGGCAGAGGCTTTGTCTATCTCATTCATCTGCATTCTCAGAATTTAAAAGAAGAGCTAGCATATAGAAGTTGCTCAATATATATTTATTGAAAGGATGAAGGAATTTCATGAATCATCATCATATAATAATAATTATTACTATTGTCAACATATTATTAGAGGGATTCACAGAACTTTTTACATAATATTCTTAAAGATACACGAAGAAAAATTAAAACAAGGTAAAATTTAAAAAGGCAATTCTATGCAAGTCACAACAATGTATAAGAATGTAGATTTCAATGGAAAAGATATGAATTTTATGACATCTAAAGGAATCAATAAACTGTGTATTATTGAATAATCCTTTATAAATATAGATTTGATCATTACAGCTGTAAATTGGGGCTGTATTTCCTGAGCAGTTAGAGACAAGGTATTCTATGTTCCTGTGAAACGCACAGCTACATGGCTTAGTTCAGCTAAGCTGGGTTAGAAATCAGAACAAGGAGTCTAAAAAATGACACAAGACTGAACTGAAAATAAGTTTGGTACCCACAGAGGCGGTCCAAGGGATAACCCCCAGCCAGAGCCAAGATTTTTCTCAGAAAAAGATTAGGTATTCATGTGAACATAAAGACAATTTGATGATGATGGCCTCAAATGTTTATGCTATAGTTTAATAGCTGTTAAGCTTTTAGTCTAGGAAAAATTTCAAGTAGGATATCCAATGGTTCATCCGAAGCATCCACCATCTTTTATTTTTATTATTAACATATAATGTATTATTTGTTTCAGGGGTATAGGTCTGTGAATCATCAGTCTCACACAATTCACAGCGCTCACCATAGCACATACTCTCCCCGGTGTCCATCACCCAGCCACCCCATCCCTCCCACCCCCCTCCACTGCAGCAACCCTCAGTTTGTTTCCTGAAATTAGGAATCTCTTATGGTTTGTCTCCCTCTCTGGTTTCATTTTTCCCTCCCTTCCCCTATGATCCTCTGTCTTGTTTCTCATATTCTTTATATCAGTGAGATCATATGATAATTGTCTTTCTCTGGTTGACTTATTTTGCTCAGCATAATACCCTCTAGTTCCATCCACATTGTTGCAAATGGCAAGATTTCATTTTTTTGATGGATGCGTAGTATTCCATTGTGTGTATATGTATGTATATATATATATATATATATATATATATATATATATATATATACCATATCCTCTTTATCCATTCATCTGCCAATGGGCATGTGGGCTCATTCCATAGTTTGGCTTTTGTGGACATCGCTGCTATAAACATTGGGGTTCACGTGCCCCTTCAGATCACTACATTTGTATCCTTGTGGTAAATACCCAGTAGTGCTATTGCTGGGTTGTAGGGTAGCTCTATTTTCAACTTTTTGAGGAACCTCCATACTGTTTTCAGAGTGGCTGCACAAGCTTGCATTCCCAACAACAGTGTAAGAGGGTTCCCCTTTCTCCACATCCTCGCCAACACCTGTCGTTTCCTGACTTGTTAATTTCAGCCTTCCTGACTGGTGTGAGGTGGTATCTCACTATGGTTTTGATTTGTATTTCCCTGATGCCAAGTGATGTTGAGCACTTTTTCGTATGTCTGTTGGCCATTTAGCTGTCTTCTTTGCAGAAATGTCTGTTCATGTCTTCTGCCCATTTCTTGATTGGATTATTTGTTCTTTGGGTGTTGAGTTTGATAAGTTCCTTATAGATTTTGGATACTAGCCCTTTATCTGATATGTCATTTGCAAATATCTTCTCCCATGCTGTCAGTTGTCTTTTCATTTTGTTGACTATTTCCTTTGCTGTGCAAAGGCTTTTTATCTTGAGAAGTCCCAATAGTTCACTTTTGCCCTTGCTTCCCTTGCCTTTGGTGATGTGTCTAGGAAGAAGTTGCTAAAGCTGAGGTCGAAGAGGTTGCTGCCTGTGTTCTCCTCAAGGATTTTGATGGATTCCTGTCTCACATTGAGGTCTTTCATCCATTTTGAGTCTATTTCTGTCTGTAGTATAAGGAAGTGATCCAGTTTCATTCTTCTGCATGTGGCTGTCCAATTTTCCCAACACCATCTGTTGAAGAGACTATCTTTTTTCCATTGGACATTCTGTCCTGCTTTGTCAAAGATTGGTTGACCATAGAGTTGAGGGTCCATTTCTTGGCTCTCTCTTCTGTTCCACTGATCTATGTGTCTGTTTTTGTGCCAGTACTGTCTTGATGATTACAGCTTTGTAATAGAGCTTGAAGTCTGGAATTGTGATGCCACCAGCTTTGGTTTTCTTTTTCAACATTCTTCTGGCTATTTGGGGTCTTTCCTGGTTCCATACAAATTTTAGGATTATTCTGAACCATCCGCCATCTTAGTAAGATTCCCATAAAGTAACATGCACTTTTAGGATCTTCTAATTGCAGAATATAGACTTAAGCAAATAGTATATCTTCTGGATAGAGATATTTTCTATAAGGTACTTAAATATCCAGAGACATTTGCAAATATGAGAACTTTAGTTTGATTACAATTGCTCTATACCTATTCTTTCTGAAACTAGTATCTAACAGAGTTAGTTGTCAATTCCAGTTGGTCCCAGTTGTTGACAATAAAACCATATAATTGGTATCTAGGAGAAGATCTTCTTTCTCTTGGAGACTGGGGAAGGGGAGATGATTCACCTAGGCCATCTTATAGTGGTATCATTTTTCTTTTTAAGTGAAAGAAAAGAACCACAAAACTTCCCTGTTTTATTCCCATCTAACTATTATTGGATTCACAAAAGCCCACACGCTCCTACCTGACTCTCACATTGACAACCAATGATGATGCAAAATGGGAAGAGATGTGTGCCTAGGGCGGATGCTCAGCACAGATTCTCCAGGAGAACTAGAGGACTCATGTCCTCAATTGCTGGGGCTGCTGCCCACATTTGGTCCCCACCTTTCAGCCTCTTTGGGAATCACATCTGCTGAGACAACTTGAACCTGGCCCAAATGTACAATGACCTCCATGCATGCACCCTTGGAGGGCTCTCAAGAGCTTCCCATCTCTGCACATCCAAATCTAGCTTGCCCATCAGGGCCCTGTTCAAATACCATCTTCTTCCAGAGACCTTTCCAGATTTCTCCCAGCAACTGTTCCATCCTTCTCTGAATGGCCCTGCTCCCTTCCCTGACAGAGTTACCAGATACAATACAGGACATCAGTTAAATTTGAATTTAAGATCAACAACAAATAATTTTTAGTATGGGTATGTTCCAAATATTGCCTGAGATACCCATGTGCTAAAAAAACTATGCATTGTCAATCTGAAATTTAAATTTAACTGGGCATTTGTATTTTTATTTGCTAAATCTAACAACCAAATTCCCAGGCAGCCAGAACCCAATAAGCCCAACTTCCTCACCCCAACATGGGACAAATCTGAAGGGCTATCTTAGTTTCAGAGCATCCTTTGTGGCCAAACTAGGTTTTTCATTGAGAATGCATCTCAGCCCAGGTTTTCTCTCTGCCCGATCCTGCTTCCTTGCATGTAGTAGTCCTTCATCCCAAAGAGCACCCCAAAATAAACCTCTGACACACTAATCCCCCTCCTAGAGTCTGCTTCCCTGGAAACCCAGCCCTGGACAGTGCCCTGAGAATGAATAAACAGTTCGCTATAACACGAGGGGAACAATAAAGAGGAATGGGAGGTAGTCTGGAGAGAAAGATTCAGGTGAACTTACAAAGAATATATATACACACACACTGTAGCGAAATGTGTAAGATGGACTAGGTCATAAAATACACTTTGGGCAATAATTTAGAAGTAAATACCTAGAAAATCCCAGTCATTTGTCACTCCCTGTGGGACGGATGTGGAAGAGGAGGTATCATGGTAGGGGGTTATTATTGCCTTACACCAGTGCTTCCTAAGCCTTCCCACCTCTTGAGGAGCAGAGAGCACACCTCCGTCGTCTGTGGCTGCATGAAATTCCTCTGAGGTCTTCACTTTGAATACTGGTACAGATCACGCCTTCTATTTCATAATTTATTACTTAGGCATTTAAAACAAAATGCTTTCCCCAAAATCATTCCATTCACTGACTTCCAGGAAGATGTTCCACAATGTTCCTGTAGCTTTCTGTACTTCATGAAGTCGGCCACTCATCCCTAAAGGTGTTCTCATCCCAGCTTGAGTAGCACAGCCCTTAAAGGATTTATTTCTCTCCTTCCTCACAGGGTTGATTCTGGGACGAGTCACGTCAGCCTCTCTTGAGTCCAGGATCTTGTTCTCCCTCTCGCTTTCTCCCAGCCAAAGTTTTCTACTCCTGTGAGGTGGAAAAGTGTCCACTGGTATTCGAGCATAATTTCAGGTGTAATAGGCATACAATGCCTGAGGTTAAAGTAAAAGTCTTTTGTCTAGGTTGCCCTAGCAACACTTGGTAAACTAGAGTCAGAATTTGCATTAAAGTAACAGGTCAGAAGCTGAAAACAGCTCACCAAACATATCATTGAATGCTATTATCACTACCTACCTTGGGTCATTTCCCCCTCAAGTTATTGTCTACCACTTGCTCACACAGAAGCTCAACTCACATTTTTACAAAATCTGACATTTCATTATCTAGAAAGAACACAATTGTAAGGAAACCGGAGTTTTACTGTGCAATCCTAATTCAGGGAATTTTCTATGAAAGCTCAAATTTATAAGTCCAGGTTCTACTACCACTCCTCTAAGGTCCCATATGTTACCATTTGTCCATCTGAAGAAAAGCCCATTGATCTCTGCCCCTCATTTACTCTTATTAAATCAAATCTCCATTGTATTGCTTTTTCTTGCTGCTGTAACAACTTGTCACATGTTTAGTGACTTAAAACAAAACACATGTATTATTTTATAGTTGTGGAGGTCGCAAGCCAGACACAGGTCTCACTGGACAAAAATCAAGATGTCAGCAGGACTACTTTCCCTTCTGTAGACTCTAACTGGTGATCCGTTTCCTTGCCTTTTCCGGCTGTAGAGGCTGCCCACATTTCTTGGTTCATGGGTCATTTCCTCTGTCTTCAAAGCCAGCAACACAGCATCTCTCTGACCCTTTTTCCATCATTCCATCCCATCTTTCTCATCAGAGCCTAGAAAGATTCTCCTCCTTCCCTAAGAACCTACGTGATTGGATCTATGGGGGCACCCCTGTTCCCCAGCATACAAGATAATCTCCCATCTCAAGGTGATTAACTTAATCATATCTGCAAATTCTCTCAAGTAAAGTAACATATTCACAGGTTCTGGGGACTGGAGGGGTGGGCAATGGGGGTGGCGTCATTCTATGTACCACATCCACCCATAACAAACGATTCTTCCCTATCCTGGGGTAAGTCATTAAAACAGACTCAAAAATATTTGGAGAGTTTAAAAAATAAATTAAATATAAGTGTATCAGATAGGAAAAATTAAAATTACAATGAGCACACCAAACCTCTCCTTCTCTACATGACTTTCTTCTCTGTGAAAGATGTTGGTCAGATGACAGGATGAAATATCTCCTTGTAGAAACCCATCCCCAAAATTCCGTGTTGGCTAATGCAATTTCTAACAATGCAACTATCAATCCTGAATCCTAACGGTTCTTCTATGAAGACTAAATCTATGTAGAATTAACAAATCATGTTGTTACTTGTAGAATTCTCCTGAAGTTGAAAAACCAAAGAGTGTTCATCGACTGTGAGATGAGTCCTGTGTTGACCTGAAAGGTAGGTAATTATTGCCTCTATGGTAAAATTTTTCAAAATGTTAAGGTAATTTTCATTTCAAACTCTCAGCTATGGAAGTGACTTATTTCTAAATCAAAATTTCTGTCACAACCCTATCAATGCAATATTTATATTCCTTAAGTTGAAGTGGTAGGGGTACATTTTTCTTCTGCAGCAGGTAGAAGTGAAGAATGCTTACCTCTGGTTATTTGTGAAGTGTTAAAATAATCTTCCACTTGGGATTTTGTGAGAGTCCTAGAAAAATAAATAGTATAATATTTACAGTATGAGGAGAAATAATCATCTATCTACTTTTCACAGTATAAAAGATAATTCTGTTCCAAGCTCATTCCCAAACACTTTGCCTTTTTCAAATTTCTCAAGAAATCTACATACAAAGTCTTATTCAAGAGGCAGCTTTTGCGACTAAATACAACCAAGATTTATTGGTTCTCCTTCCTCAGTGAAAATCTATCATGCCCATTTGATTTTCTAAACGACTCAAGAAAACAGACCTTTATGGGCATTGGGGGAATTTTTAATACAAAGTTATGAGCATTTACTTCCTATAGACCTCAACACCCCCTCCCCCAAAACTGTCCTTGGCCCCCAACCGTGACCAAAGAACTAACAGCAAGCAGTGAAAATGAGTCTCAGAGGGGAGCTAATAAAAGAAAAGTGGCCAAGAAAAAAAAGCCACAGAGAAAAATAAAGAATCTGAATATGTCACTCTAAAAATACCAGTGCCTAGAGCAGTGCCTGGCATGTAGTCAGCACTCCATAGATATTTACTAAATGCTGAGGCTCTTTGTTTTCTATTGAACAATCTTTCACTGAGCAACCTGTCATACAGAGACAGAGTTCAGGGATGATACTATCAGTGCAAAAGGAGTTGGTGAGGTGGGTGACTGAAGACTGTTCTGGTCACAGCTCTGCCGCAACTAGATGTCTGATTTGGAGGAAATGCCTTACACATCTGAATCTCTGATTCCTCTGCTAAAAAATGAGGCAAATAGACTATGATCTGTAAGATCCCTTCATATGCAAAATCTACGATTCTTTGGACACGAGAAGGGATTCAGTTGTTATAATGCTGTGTCTCAGCCTTAGCTAGGAGTCAGGTTTCACCCTTTGTGAAACCTCACACTCTTTGTGGCTGTGACCTCTGGCCCTGTCCTCGGATCCCAAGGTCAACCAGTGGCAGAGCCACCACCATCAATAAGAATAGTGACTAGCCTGTGCAGGGACCCCTAGGAAACTACTCTCCCCCTATCTCATATTCTCAAAGGTTTTTTGATGTCTATATTGGATCCATCATTTTTCTTTTATATGGAAATGATCCTACTAGGAGATATATTAGCTGACTTTTTGGGATGGTAATAATGAAGCTAAGAATACCAGGCAGATGTAGCTTTTCTGTTCTGTGAACAAACACTAAACTCTAATCGTACCTACCTATCTCATTAACGTCGGGCTATTAATCATCACAGTTTCAAGGGAAATAATTCAGGCATAACCCAAAGTCCATCCTGTGAAAGTGTTTCCAAGAGCATTCCAATTCTCCCTTGCTGATGATGAGGTCTACGGCTGCACAGAAAAGGAAGTACATATCTCTCATCTCTTCTCTTTCACTCAACCCTGGCATCAAATAGCAGATTCCTCATAAACAGACTGGAAAAAAAAAATTCAAGAAAAGAAAATATTTATGTAAGCCAGTTCCTGAATAACATGCAGCTCTCGATAATAGAAAATCTCCCAAATGATTTATCCCAAGGCTCCCTAAGGCTCCTAAAACACAAATACACACAAATCATGTTCAGGAATCCTTACTTAAAGTTGATTAACCCAGCCCTTCATTTCTGCCCTGTCCCTGAGATATGATCAAGTGAACTCATTAGTAAAATACTTTTGTAAATGATACTTTTAACACAAACCAGGCAAGCAGATGTGTGGCAGCAGTCAGGCCCACCTTTCTGCCTCATTTTTACTGATCAGCCAGTAACCATTACAAACACTCAGTGAATTATATGGTTTCCTTAGGGAGAAAATGCAGGGGAGAAAAGCCAGCTCTTATTCTACAAATAAGACTTTTTAAAAAAATTCTAGAAGAAAAGACTATGGCTTATTAATTTTGAAATCTAATGAAATGTTCAATTAGTGGCAAAGCACAACTTCTAAGTCTAATTTATGAACACAAAATCTAACAATGCAAATTTAAGGACACCTAAGTCAATAAGGTTGACTTTCCACTAGATTAAAAATCAGTGAGTTTTTCCAGAACTAAAAACAACTGAGGCCAAGTTGTTTTTAAGAAAATATCATGGTAGATCTTAAATAATAATTATTTTGCCAACCTAAAATCCCTTGGGTTCTACCATCCGCCTGAGCAGAAAACTCATCTACCTCTTTTCTACACAGAAATTTGCACAGGGTCATAAAGCCAAAGCCTTTCCATAAATTAAGGTACCAAGTCATGTTTGTATGCATTGATTCTCCAAGAAGACTGAGGAATTTAAATCAGTGAGCCACACACACTGGGACTTTTTTTCCCGGAGTAAAACAAAAGTAAGATTTTTAAATCAACTGGTTTTGATTTTACAAAATAGTGTCTTTCAAATCCTAATTATCTTTTCAGGGGAATAATTAATTGAGAAGAAAATCGATTCCATCTCATTAGATAATGAAGGGCATTTTACATCAAGCAATAATACATTGAACCTTGCATAGTAAGTCAAAACAATCATGGTAACTCCAAACCAATTTACAGAATAAACCAGTGTGAGGGGGAAGTCCCTGAAGTAATGTAATACTGAACTGATATTTAGAATCCTCTTAAACAGAGCATACATCAGCACTGACATCAGATAGTTTCCTGTATCCAATCTCAGCTTACATTTGAGTTTATTACAATAGAACAGAAAGTGAAGGTCTTAGTATCCTCAACAGAGTATTGGGCCAAGTATAAAGTGACCTCCAGTTTATGGCAGCCAGAAGTGCAAATGAAATTCATCAGGTTGCTTTACTTCTTCCCAAAACCAATCAGAAATAAGGAACAATAGAAATGGGATTTGATGGGAGTGATTCTAAGTGTTGAAAGAGAGATCGGGTCAAAATGGGGAAGGAGTTGGAAAGGGAGGGATGGGATGGCCAGAAGGCATCACAGGAACAATGGATGCCTTATATCATGAAGTAGATATAAAGTAAGTTTTCCCAAAATCCTGCCTGGGCTGGCTCCACATGGAATGCTCCCAAATCTCTCTTTGCTCCACCCCATCTGCCTCCCTTCCCCCGAAGCTGAATGTAGGGGTTACTTCCTAGCAGCACTTGTGTGAGGAATATAGGAGACTCCCCCTTATCAAACTCCATCCTCAAGGTTAAACAGTTAGTTGTACTTGGTTTTATTCAGTTTTATTAACTGCATTACAACTGATCCTAAATTTCTTCCATGTAGCAGGGAGTGAGGGAAAGAGCTATAAATATGTACTTCTTGCACCTTTTCAACTCTGGTACTTGATCATCATATACCTTCCTAAGGTGACTGGGCCTTGAACTTAGCAAAACTAGCCACAGAAATTGGGATCTCTTTCTTTCAATCCCATCATTTCCAGAAACTACTGGAAATGACAAACAGAAACATAGATTTTTCTCTCATCAGGAAAACACATTAATAGATTTCAGATTTTCCAGCCACTGGAAATAGGTGTACCTACCAGTAATTTACACCAAAGAAAGATTCTGAGTAGGTATGCCCTTGGAGAAACCCTCATCAAGGAATGACCCTCAACTCTGATCCCCTAACTTTTTCTCCCAAACACACAGGAACCCATGTAGATTCTCAATGCTGTTAATGCCTTGGGACTAGTTTCTGCTTTAAGAGTGTGCTTGATCCAGTTTGTTTCATGGTCTGTCCCAGATTGACCAGAGGGGTGTATATACAGGTGCCCTCTTGCCTTTCTTAGAAAAGGAAGAGGTATTATAAGCTGGGATCAGTCAAACATCAGGTGTCTGCCTCAGTCTTTGGGATTTCTCAGTGCAACCCAGCTATTCTAGTCCTGATGCTTACCTGATGGCCTTTAAGGTATGCCTTCTACAGTTCTGGTACCCCTCCAACACTCTGGTGTTGTGAAATGAAAAGCCAGAAGACCCACGAATGGCCATCTTTTCTATCAATAAGAGATTGTCAATGGGTTGATGAAAAGGAATCTCACTAAAAATAATTCTTTACCTATACAGAGCACTTGACATCCACAAATCATTTTCATAGTTTATATGACAGAATCCTCAAAATGACATCGTGAGATGGGATACATAATTTAATTTCCTTTTTAAAAGCAAACAGACTCAGAAAAGCCAAACGACTTGTTTACATTACAGAATTAATATGTAATAGAGAAAGAACTTGAACTCAGGATTCCAGATTTCAAGGTTGAGTGTGCTTTCCAACGTATCCTGGTGCCTGTCATATCTGAAATGAAGGAAATCAAATCTAGAAGTCCAGCATACACCACTTGGGATACTTATAGACTAGATACAAGATGGCACTGCAGACCAGTAAGAACTTAGTAAAGCCAGAACCCCACCATTGGCCCATCTTTTAGACTTGGGTACCGGAAGATTACCTTTGGTTTTATTGATCTCCTTGGCATCCTAAGTGATATGTCAGGGGTGTCCAGTGAGGTCCAGAAGAGCAAATCTCCACCCTGGCAGTTTATAGAAATTTTTGTTGAATATTGTTAAAATGCTGATGCTCAGACCTGGCCCTAGACCTATGGAATCAGAATCTCCAGATACATAACCTGGGTATATGCACTTTTTAAAAAGCTCTAAAGGAGCTATTGATGCAAATCTAGGAGTGTGAACCACTCTTCTTGAGTACGGTAAACTACTTGTCAATTATACTCATAAAAAAAATCAAATGAAGGGAACTGAAGGTTTATTGGATATGGTAGTAATAGGCTTAGTTATATGTTTTAATAAACATTTTTCAGTTTTCTTAGCCAATATTCATACTATGATTTTTCTTCTCTCTGAAAAGCCACAGGAGGAGAGAAGGCCATCCTCCTCCACTATCTCTTATGCTTATCAGTGAGGCGGGCTCATTAATAACCAATTAAACAGGGGCACCTGGGTGGCTCAGTCTGTTAAGCGTCTGACTCTTGGTTTCGGCTCAGGTCTTGATCTCAAGGTAATGAGATCAAGCCCTGCATCATGCTCTACACTCAGCGGGGAGTCTCCTTCAGATTCTCTCTCTCCCTCTCCCCTTGCCCCTCCCCCATCCACACGCTCCTTTCCAATAAATAAATAAATCTTTAAAAATAAAAAAACTTTCTTCTAAGAAAAAAAAAAAAAAACAATTAAAAAATTTCCCTGGCTTAGACTCAGTCTAAAATATCCAACAAACCAAAGCCAGAACAACAAAAGAGCCCCTGTCACCAGCAGTGACCCTCCATAATCCCTATAGGTAATTAGTTAGAAAATGATTGTTTAGATGTGCTTTAATCAGACTTTATCTGCTCGCAATGTCATGTAAGAACAGACACCACATCATGTAACTGAGCATGCTATCCTCTGCATTGACTGCTAAAAAGTTTAAATATAAATTTAGAGTATACTCCTAGCAACATTTATAAATTCCTTTAAACATGTAACAGTTTATTCTGTTTACTAACCTCATTTCTGATGTCATCTTCTTATCCCAATTTTTCTCTTAATGCAATTGTTCCACTCTCTTATATTCAATTATATTTTATCTTGTTATATGCCAAAAATTTTTTAAGTTGCCCCACATACTTTTTAGGAACAAGGAAAGAGAAAGAAGAAAAAGAGGAAAAGAGAAGGGAAGAAGGTAGGAAAAAGTATTCTAGAGCAGCCTGAGCTTAAATTCTCCACCTTCTATAAAGATTTTGTATTATCTACTTACTACAAATGATATTCCTACAAATATGGATATTATATGACTTCAAGTTATTCAGAACTCAGTGCCATGGTTTTTAAAAAGTTGTTTATCTGTTTTAGTAAGACTAAATATTCTTATATTTTTCCACTTAGAACTGTAAAATAAGTGAAACAAGGGGGTAATATGCATTGATTTCTTTGGCAAATTCTTTTAGTGAGGGTCGCAAGGTGGTAACCACTTACCACACTCCATTATAATTGTGTGTTAGCCTGCCTTCTCCCAAAGCCATGCCACTCCCATTCATCACAGTATCCTGGCACATGGTAGTCATTCAAATGAGTGACTATGATCTAAGCAAAGTCTTAGAGATTTGAGGACAAAAACATGCATAAAATAGGCCCTCCACTCTCTGGAGTCTAGTATATAGACTGTGATAAACATATACCAATGAAACATATATGTAAGTGGAGTACCTGGGTGGCTCAGTAGGTTAAGCATCCGATTCTTGATCTCAGCCCAGGTCTTGATCTCAGGATTGTGAGTTCAAGCCCCATGTTGGGCTCCATTCTGGGCATGAAACCTACTTAAAAAAAAAACCACATATATAAATATATACAAATGATTGTTATAGAAGGTAAGCTGTGATAAATATTATTTAAATGATTGAAAAAATAAGTGTTATAGGAATCCCAAGATAGGAGAGCTTCCTTTCAGGCAAGCACGCAGGGAAAAATTCATGGAAAAGTGATTGTCACCACCTAGAGGCAGTATGGGACATTCCTTCCACTTGGAGGAAACACCACAGGAGCCAAGGAAACGTGGGGAAATGCAAATGGGTTCAGGAGACAAGTTGACTAAAGAGGTAAACTGAACTGAAGGATGATGGGAAATAGTGATTGGTGTGAAAGAAACTGTCAGTTACTTCCCTTTTCATCAACCCCTTCTTCCTTAAAGACAGAAATCTGACTTTAGCTGATCTAAGCCTCACTAAGAGACTACATTCCCATCCTTTGTAGAAGGTAGGTATATCCATAGAATTATGTTTTGGCTAATGGGGTGTTATCTGAAGTGCCACATGGGACTTTCAGCAAGGCTGTGTAAACATAAGGGGGCACACTCTCCTCATCTTCCATCATCTACCAATACTTGTTTATGTAGACTGAAGCCTTGGCAGCCATCTTTGGCTATGAGACTGGTCAGTCCTAGAAGAAGACTTGGTTCCTGAGGACTTCATTGGACCACATACCAGGCAAGTAGTACCCACCACTGGATTCATTTTATAGGAGAAAGAAATAATGTCTGTGTTATTCAAGACTCTTTCACATTAGGTTTTAATGTTATGTGAAGCAAAACCTAACCAAAACTGATACATTAGAAAAATATGTAAGCACAACCCCCACACAGCACACACAGAGCACACACACACACACACACACACACACACACACAATATGTAACAAAAGATGTTACCCTATTCCTGTAGGCTATTCAGCCAACTTTTCCACTTATCACTTTCTTGACTTTCCTAAACCCAGATGATACACTCTGCTACATTTAAGTAATGTTTACCACAAACAGAGCCCCTGAGAAATCATCTCCAGCAGCAATGTCGAAAGCAATTTTCCAGCATCTGATTTTGGTGTAAATCATTAAGATTTTCGCTTTAGCATGCCACAATTACAGCGAGGCAGGCCTGCAGTGTGGAATTAATCAAGGTGTAATAACCAGGTCAGCTTCAAAGGACTTAGTTCCAGCAGGAGAGGAAGGCAAGGGCGAGGGAGGGGTCAACATTAAAACTTAACTGGCCAGCCAAGGAGCGGCTGACGATCCCTAGGCAGGTAGAATAAACTCCTAACTAATGTGAACCCTCGACTGAAAGGGCCCATTTGTGCAGCAAGATGCAATCTTTATAATTACTTGCAAAGCAAAATCTAAAGTCTTGTGAATTACTTCAGGAAAGAAGGTTCTATGGTAGGAGCTCCGTGAAGTATTTTAAAAAGAACAAAAGACGCACAGTGGTCGACAAAATGGAGTTTGAGAAAGCATGGTGATAAAGAACAGGAGCCCATGGTGACAGCAATTAACTAATAAGAGAGGAGATCAGCACATCCCATCTGACTAATTATCAGCTCCCCACTTCCGAGAGGGAACTGAATGGCCCCAGGAGTTGTGTCAACCTTTGCCAGTGGCTTTGAAAGTCCCTTTTGAACAGAGAGGACAACAGAAGAGAGGAAGGTAGCAATGCCTCCTACTGACTGCACTTCCCATGAAGCACATGGCCAATTTGGTCCATGCCAAAAACTGAGGTCCAACCTTGGCTTCTCATTGGCTTCTCACGGGCCACCCCCGCCATCGGAAACACCAAAACAATACCTATACTTTTACTACGATTGCAAAGCATTTCCACATACATCTTTTGATGCTAATGACAATTCCAATGAGGAAACTGAATCACAAAGAGTGACTTTGAATTCACGACCATTACTGAGCGATTTGGTTTTTTTTACCAAGAGTCTGTTCCGGGTTATGGAGGTGCTGATGGAGAGGATGGAAGAGGAGAGGAAGACAAGAAGAGAGGAGTCTGCACCGGCAATGACAGAAGCCAAAGAATACAAGGTACACTCAAAAAGAGTTGTTTGAGTATCAGTTGAGTGCACAGAGGAGGAGAAGGAGCTCAGGAAGGAAAGGTAGGCGAGGACCCTGTTATGGAGGAATGCCTCCAGTGCCAGGCGATGCGGGGTCAGTGACTGCATGAGTACGGGCTAATCACACACCTTCAGAACTGGCTTTAAGAAAGCTAATCGGATCGGGATGTGTACGTTGTACATAAGTAGAAAAGCTTGAGATTAGGCAGAAATTGTGGGGGGGGGGGGATGTTGATAAGATAATCAGTACAATTTTCTTTCTCTCATGTGTATGTACGCACATGTTTTCTTTACAATGAAAACTATTCCTAAACTGAGGTTTCCTTTACTCTGGGATGATAATCACGCCAGGCTCTGCTCCTGTGTGCAAAGCCTGAGTGAAAAGCCCGCGTGCACATCACTTAAGGGACCCTGCTCCTTCTCCAGCAGCTGTCCAGCGTCACCACAAAACAAATATGTGGGACTGTTGACAGAAAGCAATAACCCTTCCTACAGCTGTTGAATAAATTGCTTATTAGCAGTCCCATGCCATAATTCATGTCAGATCATGTAGATTCAGCCCTTATGAAGAACTGGAAAAATCTTAGCATTAAATGAAGTTCTATATCAAATCCCTAAGCATTTTCTTGTTATTTCCTAAAGCTGTTCCTCCTTCCGGCTCATCCCTGAACTTTCTGAGAGCTGGCAGAATCAAAGATAAGCAAAAAGTTCATACTCTATGTATACCGTTCCTCTGGGGACAGGCCTCTTGGGTCCTTGGGATTTATATTTTAGAACCACAATTTAAATGCAGATTTTTAACTCCCATGTTGAGCAGCCAAGGAGGTTTCTGACTTGATTAAAATATTGATGCATAAATTTTATACTTAACATTTTTCTTTTATAGCATGAACCCAGCTAAGCAGGGTGGTACTGAAGTGGTGGTTTTTAATGAACTTTTGGGTCGTGCATAAGGTCTCCAAGAAAGTTTATTCTCACAGATCAGTTCTCTAAGTCTTAAAGGAACAGAGAGTTCTGCTACTTTTTAAATAGGATTTTAACAACAACTCCTACCAATGGAAGCTCATAAACTGAGGGGCATGTTGCTGCTTGGTCCTATTGGTGGGGGACAGAGGCAGGACAGCTAGGAGACAGGAGAGGAAAGATGGAATTCGCAGTCCAGCTGTCCAGTGTTTTGCAATTTGGGATTGGGAAGCTGTCTCAAGCACTTTGAGCCTCAATTTCACCATTTACAGAAATGGGGATGCTTAGCATGCCAACATGAGGGCGCCGTCAGACAGTAACTAAAGGACAGAAGTCATGATAGACAGCAGTCCCTCACTCCTTCACACAGGGCATCTGGGTTTGCGGTTTACTTTGTGAACCTGTCCAATCTGGCCCTCAATTTCCTCTCTTGTAAAACTGAGGAAGGTAGATGAGGTGATGCCCTAGGTCTCTTCTAGTCTTAATACAATGATCCTCTGGTCCCGCTCTAAGCATCACAACCATTAACCGCTATGGCCACAAACATGGCGGTGGTGGTGATGCAGTGGCAGGTGGCTCAGCAGGCAAGAAAACATGGAGACAGCTAATCATATGGAAAAAGTAACACAGCTTGAGAGAAGAGTGAAAGCAAGCCAACTTGAGCTACTCTGGCTTTCCTTCACGTTAGCCACACAGAAGCTAGCACTTCAAGGAAAGAAAGGAAACAAGATGGCGGTTGGGCCTGGAGGATGTCACAGTGGAGGGGGTAATAAATGGAAAAAGCCAAGGAGGAAATTAAAACAGAAAATATACTCCATGCAATTTAAATATTATATAAGATGCAACTTATAAAGCAGAGGATATACAAAAATTCTAGAGTAGAGGCAGCAGTCCTTCTTAGCGGCAACCCCAAAGGCCAGCATCTCTTCTTCTCTTTCACAATTTCAGCCCTTAGAGTCATGAATGCAACCTCAGGATCTGAGCACAAATTGTGTTCTCTCCCACAAATGCAGTTCTAACTCTACTTGGCCTTACTCACAATGACCAGGCAATCTAGTAGACAAAGAGAATGAATGTCATTTGTGTTTGCCAGCTGCCAGATGGAGATTGTTGGGGAAGGATTTCAAAATTCATAAAGACCATCCATCCCCACTCCTTAAGAAGCAGGAGGTCTTCCTTCACTATGCATGACAGCATTCTTGGGAATTCAGCAAGAGTTAAGCCTCAACCACAGACAGCACACAAGCCAAACACATGTGACATTCCCCAAGAAAATACACCAAAGACATTGCTGGCATTCTACCACTCTGATACAGATAATTAAAAAAAGGAACATGTTGGTTATACTGAACTCAAGTACAGCAACCATACTGATGCCAATTAACCAAAGGAAGCGAGAGTTACTCTTATCTTCAATTCAACCAGGAAAAACTTAAAAGCATGTTGATAATGCGCTTTGGGATCTTAAGCCAGAAATTTATGTGACTTGGTTACTGTAAAAAAAAAAAAATCCTAAAAATTACATTTCTAGCAATATGATAGAGATACTTCATAATGATCTCTCTCTCTCTGCCTCCTGCCAATATTGTCACCCCTCTCTTTGCTAAGCTGATTTATCAAAAGTTGTGCCCCGTTAGGTTGTAGTTTTATGTCTGACTTGTATACAGGCTACCCCTTCTGGGTTTGCCTTTTGCTGTTTGTGAGTTTGAATTCTGTTCGGTAAAACTCAAGTCTGCAACCCTGCCTCTGCCATCAAGTTTATTCCTCCTGAGGCCTCGCCCTCAGCGAGAGGTTTTCCTGCCTCCCCTGGAGCAGAAGGGTCTTCGGGATTCCACACCCCACCTCCTGGACAGGCTTGGCATACATTCACTAGAGCCAAAGTTCTCAGAGAGTCTGCAGGGTCAAAACTAGATCCCCAACCATACTGAGGACTGCTGCTGTCTTAGCACAAAGGCAAGTTCATGGGCACCAAACTACCAGTAGTCACTGTATTCTACACTTCCGCATACATACTAGCAGGTTTAAAAAAAAATTTTGCCTAATTTTAAATTGCCCCTGGTGAGTATAAATAATTGGTCTGATGACATCTCAATCTTGAGTATGTGTCTTTTCAGCATTATGTGTGATAAAGGGGAAGGAAGCCTACACAAACACTTCAGTTACACACAGCAGCACCATGTTGTCTCAAGGGAAAACACTTGTTTAAAGGTTTGAGTTGGGGACTGAACTAGCTGCTTTTCCATGGAACATCGTTTTGACTTGAAACAACAATGGGGAGAAAAACTACAGTGACTCAGACTTGGCAGACATTTTCTTAAAAATGAACAAAGGGAGTCTGTCGCTTCAAGGCAAACAATGGACAGCCTTCGTTGCTCATGATAACATTTGAGCTTTCAAGCAAAAAGTAGGTTTCAGAAAACCTGAATCCACCGCTTGAGCTTGATGTTTGCCCATTCTGAAAGATTTTTCTGTGAAAATCAGTGAGGATATTGATGAACATAATTTTTTTTATATTACATAATGAAATGCATAGATATTTAAAAGATCTGTATAACTCTGTGAATCAATATTTTCCAAATCATCAAAGCATGCTGTTATGCTTAAAAGATCCAAAGTGCAAGACAGACCAACAGATTTTAATGTAATAAAGTAGGAAAAGTTCATTAATATGGCTTCAGATTCCATATTGCAAATAACTTTTAAGAGAGTACAACTTGCCAAGTTTTGGTAGTATCGAAGTATGATATCCACCATTATCTGAAAATTCACTTAACATACTTCTCTCTTTTTCAACTATGTTGAAAAACAAAACCAATAATCTCAAAAAATAAATACAAATAAATTAAAAATAAATAAATAGGGCGCCTGGGTGGCTCAGTGGGTTAGGCCTCTGCCTTCGGCTCAGGTCGTGGTCTCGGGGTCCTGGGATCGAGCCCCGCGTCGGGCTCTCTGCTCAGCGGGGAGCCTGCTTCCCCCTCTCTCTCTGCCTGCCTCTTTGTCTACTTGTGATCTCTCTCTCTGTCAAATAAATAAATAAAATCTTTAAAAAAATAAAATAAAATAAAATAAATACAAAAATAAAATAAAATAAACAATAAAATACAAATAAAAAACAAAAAATTAAATAAACAATAAATACAAACAAATAAAAACAAATAATCTCAACAAACTGAAAGCGAAGTCTGTGCCCTATCAAGACCAGCCTCAACCCTCAACAACCAGCCAGACTCCCCAGCTCCTGCAGTCTCCCTCACACTCATGTTTGGTACAAAGACCTTCTGTATTCCTTATGCAGCATTTTCCATCAGCCATTTACTCCTCCAGCACCACTTGGCATTAAGTACTCTCGTCATAGGCATTAACCTGAGCCACAGGTTACCATCACTAACCTGGATGGTAAGCAGCAGCACAGAGACTCACACCAAAGTAGGCCAGCTCCGGAATCCAGGCTCCTTCCTACCATACTTCACCGCTTCTGTGCCGGGACACTCTCTGGTTGAGGATGTGCTGTATCTTCAACCCAGAGCTGATTCTTTGGCTTTGAGTTAAACCATCTTCTCCAAACCAGCTGAAAAAAATTCCTGCCTCTCTATTAATTCTTTGGAACTAAGACTTTTTCCTCCTAATCCTGCCATGAAATTAAAAAACGAGCTGCTGCAGACTCAATTGTGTCCCCTCTAAAATTCAGAGGCTAAAGCCCTGATCCTCAGTATATTTGGAGATGAGACCTTTAAGAGATAATTGGATTCAGGTGAGGTCATGAAGGTGAGCCCTCATGATGGGATGAGTGCCCTTTATAAGAGGCACTGAGCCCTCCCTCTCTCCCGTTTCCCCTCCCCTTCCCCTTCCTAGTGTGCCCCATGGTAAGACCCTCTGCAAATACAGAGACTGGCATTCACCAGACACTAACCCTGCTGGCAACTTGATCTTGGATTTCTAGTCTCCAGAACTGTGAGAAATAAGTGCTTGTTGCGTAAGTCACCTAGTATGTGGTATTTTGTTATGTTGTCAGCCTGACCTAACATATGAGCACAACTCGGATTTTTTTAATTCTGCACCTCGCTTGACCTGCACTTAAGGTATCTTCTGGTTCAGTTTTTCTCATAACACAAGACTAACAGCGATGTCTTGAGAATGAACCCGAGCCAATAGAAGACTGTGTCCTTCCCCTGTAAGTTTTCAGCCTCCGGGGGACCCACGGCACTGTCTCCAGTCCCGGAATGCCAGAAGAGAGGTGCCCTCAGAGTTCTTGCCCACATATTACATTCCTTCTGCTTTAAATCTTTCTGTTTTTTGACTTCCATATTCTCCTAAACTTCTTGGGAAACATGTAATGAGATTTAATTTTAATTCCATAGCTACAGTGGATTTTGCTGACTAGAAATGGAGGCTTCTGGATGCAGTACCTTAATCCTCTTTAAAAACAGCTCCTGGGGCTCTCTGCAGCTGTAAATTATAAAAACAAAAGCGGGATTTAAAAAATACACATGCGTCATGGTAATCGCTTAAAGTGCAACATACCAGGTTTAAACAGTGATATGAATGCATCCTTGGGATAAGTGAGGCATTAGCGGTATAAATCTTGATTATTGGTTACAATTCTCCAGGTTTATAATGTAGTAACAATTTAAATCACTCCGACAGGAAAAAATTAACCCATACCTGCCCCTTCTTGGGCCGGGAGACCCAGCTCCCAGGCGTGAGCAGTCTTCTGCTTTTGTGACAATAGGCAGCATGATCTCTAGGGCAAGTCTGACGTTGATTTTTATGACCGTCTTTCTCCTAACCTAAGCTGATGCCTGATCCCAGGCTGCTTGGGACCTTCCCAATTTCAGCTCCCAAAGCCCTGCGTCCTAGGAAGCCCTCAAGACAATCAGTCCTCATACCCTATTCACCTAGTTTAAAAGCAGTTTTTGAATGAAGGAACAGCCTGAAGGACTCACGCATGTTATCTCTAAAAGAACATGAAGGATAGAACAGTGTAGTTGTTCAGAGCATGTGGAGCTGGATGGCTGGGTTCAAGTCCAAGCTCTGCCACTTACCAGCTACATGACTTTGGGTAGCTGAACTTCTCTGGGCCTCGATCTCCTCTTCTGTAAGATGGGAAATTAATGGTACCAACCACAAAGAGCTGTTTGAAAATCCACTCCTTTGATATACGTAAAGCATTTAGAGCAGTGCCCGGGTCACGCTATCAGAAATGATGAAAACAACTGACCTAGCACTTGGTCCATAGTAGATGTCCTAGCTTATTTAAAATAGTAGGAGCAGAGCAACCCTGGGCCGACTTGGGAATGAAATGAAATTATTCTTCAGTTTCTTTTGCCTTTTTTTTCCCCCTAAGCTTGTCAAAAACCAGATGGCTTCTGGGTATTCAGTAGAAGCCCCAACTAACTCTGCGTCTCTGGAGAGCGCTCTGTCCTTCCTCTCTAATGGGCACTGTATTCTCTGGACTCATTCCTTCTGTGCTCGTCAACGTGCCCTCTGCATTCACCACTGTCTTTGCCCTGTTACAGATGTTTATTGCTGGTTGCTGATGAATTCATTCGTGCTGAAATGCTTCCTCCCCACCGTACCTCACCTCCCCCACACAGGGATTTAATTTTCAAAGGGAACTCCCAGAAACTTCATCTTTGATGAACTAACCTCTAACAGTTGGGACTTGAGGCTATGTGGGAAGGGAGGGGAGAACTGGGAACGGGGTCATTTCAATGGCATCTCGCAAATCCCCATGAAGACCCTGGGCCTGCTAACACAGAGAACCAGTTTACCTGGAGGCTCTGTCCACAAATTCTTGCTTTGAGACACACATTCATTACTCGTCACCTGATAGGTCCTAATGCTGATTACACTGGAAAGCTGCAAACAGATGAAGACTTACCTCTTACGCTTGAATAGAGGTGTAAGGAAACAAAGTCCAAAGATATAATTTGGAGAGAATAGACACTATCACCACACCACCCATTCACAAGGGTGAATTTCTGGAGGCGGGCAAGGCCAGAAGAGAAATGACTGAAGGTAACTCACCAGCATGAGTGAAGAGCACCTCCACTTGGACCTTTACATGGGAAAGGAGTCTTAGAAATGCCCAGCCAAACACAAAACTGAAGTGACCAGAGATGAACTTAGAATTTCCCTTTCATTGCTAACTCCCTCGATTTTCATAGCCTGGACTCACGCATTAGATGCCAGTTAAACCCACCCTGGTGACCCTCTGAAGTCTGTCTTCCTAGATAGTCTCCCGAACTTCCAACCCCCTCTCTCATCAAAACTTACCTGCTCAGGTCTCCTTCCTTCAGAACCTCATTCTAAAGCAAACCTTCTAAATTGTGTGAAGAGCTGGTGGATATTGGTATACAAGCAGCCCCTCCCATTTATATGACTTTGGTGCCTTAATTTGAAGGTTAATCTCAAGCACAGTAATGGATTTCAAGAATAATGACAGGTGGGGCACCTGGGTGGCTCAGTGGGTTAAAGCCTCTGCCTTCAGCTCAGGTCATGATCTCAGGGTTCTGGGATCGAGCCCCGCATCGGGCTCTCTGTTCGGTGGGGAGCCTGCTTTCCTCTCTCTCTCTCTCTCTGCCTACTTGTGATCTCTCTCTCAATAAATAAATAAAATCCTAAAAAAAAAAAAAAAGAATAATGACAGGTATATAGAGGAAATAATGAAGAGTGTGCATCTTGTACCCTAAAGGCACACCCCCAGAGTCTTCTGTTGATAATTAGACAAGGTAGAATTTAAGGTCAATAGTGAATCACTCTTTGTATAGCACGATTTTTACAAAATACTGTTTTATTTTACATTTGAAGTCTATTTAAAGATAAACCATCTTTAGTTTGATATTTTAATTTTAAAAATAAGAAAGGTCTTTAACAAATCAAGTTGGGACTTGGCAACACTCCTGCACCCCTACCACCCTTCCAATGCTTAAGAAAACTTCTACAAACAGTAACAGCCCTGAGGGACAAGACTCCTACCTCTTTCCTTAGTGAGCCTGGACAGGTCCTGCCCAAGAAGTGGGCCACACACTGCTGCCTACAAAGCTTAATTAGGAATTGTGTAGAAGTTCTGAAGTTCAAGGTTACCAGGAACTTCAACGATATTCATGGGTGCTTGGGTGGCTCAATCAGTTGAGCATCCAACTCTTGGTTTCGGCTCAGGTCATGATCTCAGGGTCATGGGATCAAGCCTTGCATCAGGCTCCATGTTCAGCTGGCAGTGTGCTTGAGAGTCTCTCCCTCTACCCCTCTTCTCACTTGTGTGCACATGCACGCTCTTTCTCTCTCTCTATCTCAAATAAGTAAATAAAATCTTTTTTAAAAATGAACTTCAATATTCTCGGTTAACACATACTACTCGGTAACCTAAAAACTTGAGTCAGAAAATGCCCTGTGGTATACAGCCCAGTTACTTGGGTTCTAATATAAGCTCCTTCTTCTTTATTTAGTTTTCCAGAGGCATGGAGAAGCAAGGCACATTGTCCAGACCAGTAGAGTGAGTGAATCTTCTCCAAGATGATGTCATCTGGGGAGCTTTCAATTATTCTCCTGGCAAAATCTCTTGCTTTCCAGCTGTCACAGAAGCTAAATTTTTTATTCATTCTTCTCTACCGAGGCTGAATTTCTCTAAAATTCCCAGAAAATACTGTAGAAGTGGTAACATGTTAATCCAACATCTATTGTTAAAACTTTTCATTCCATTGTCCATAGCAATAAGATGAAGAGTATAGTGTTTGAACTTGGAAGATCTATTTAAGAGTGAATAAACTAAGTACTTAAAGTGAGGTATTAGGCATTTCCCAATAAAAGTAAATTGATATGCAAGTGTTACGGGCTGAATTGTGTCCTCCCACAATTCTTATGTTGAAGTCCCATTCCCACCTCAGAATGTAACTGCATTTGAAAATAGGATCTTTAAAGAGGTCATTAAATGGGATCATATAGGTGGTCCTAATCCCTGAGACTGTATTTGGAGATAGGATCTTTCAAAGAGGTGAAGAAAGTAAAATGAGGCTGATAGGGTTGGGCCCTCACAAGAAGAGGGAGAGACACCCGAGTGCATGTAAACAGGGGAAGAAGCCATGTGAGGACATTGGAGAAGGCTGCTATCTGCAAGGCAGGGAGAGGAGCCTCTGGAAAAATCCACTGTGCTGACACCTTGAATTTCTCCCCTCCAGAACAGTGAGAAGATAAATATCTGTTGTTTAAGCCAACCCATCTGGTATTTTCTTATGACAGCCCTCACAAACTAATCCAACAAGGGTCCTATTTCTCTGTGAAATAACATTGTGTTTGATTTATTCCTAAATACAGACACCATGTATGTTGGGCTCAGGGGAGTGTTTCGGTGCCCAGAAGCATTAGAGCTCAGTAAGTAGGTAGCTGCCGAAATGATATGATAGAGGAATGAATAAGTAAGCAAACTAATTGAATCAAGTACATTTAAAGTGTTGCCTGACTGAAAGATAAACAGTAGAGGAGAGCAGGAAACACATTTTTCTTTTAATGGCTTTAAGTTATTTCTCACCATTGATGTTACATGGTTGACTGACTTTGGGCCAACTTGCTCAGATCACAGAGATTCCAACTCTCACCACCAATTAATTTGCTGGCCTTAAACCCCTAGATATTTTAGGTGGCAATTACATCTTTACTGTCTGTGTCTCTGTGTGTGTGTGGCTGGCTCTGTGTGTATCTCTCTGTCCTCTCTGTCGCATAGCAAACTGAATGTACAAAATGAAATAGTAGGGCGCCTGGGTGGCTCAGTTGGTTAAGCGACTGCCTTCAGCTCAGGTCATGATCCCGGAGTCTTGGGATCGAGTCCCACATCGGGCTCCCAGCTCCACGGAGAGTCTGCCTCTCCCTCTGACCTTCTCCCCTCTCATGCTCTCTCTCACTCTCTCTTAAATAAATAAATAAAATCTTTAAAAAAAAAAAATGAAATAGTAACAAATAGCCAAAACAATAGCACGTGATCCGGGGAGGCCATAGCAAACCCTTTCAGGGACCAGTTCATAACTCTTTGGGCTTAGCACGTATCAAAAATTGCCAGTACCAGTATCTGGATCTCATTGCTTGGGTGATTTTTATGTCTGTCAAAACCAGAACCCCCCCATCCACACAGCACTGGATGATTCATGCCACACACACACACACACACACACACACACACACACACACACACACACCCCGTATTGCTGCCCTCTGGCTACCTTCAGCCAGTGACTAGAGGAGGTGGTGTGTATATATGCCAGCTTTTGCCCCATTGCTGGAGGAGCTCTGGGATGCGTGCTACCTAGCAGGGAGAAGGGCCCATTGCCCACACTAATGGCTTACTAGATGCATGCTCTCCAGTGTCTGTCTTCTTCTGTCTCATCTCCCCACTCTTCTTTCACATCCCAAGTAAACAACAGGTACTCGAATCCTTAATTCAAGATCTGCTTCTGGGCAAAGCCACATTAGGGCAAAATAGATCTAGTTTAGAATTCTGGTTATACCACTTACAAGGCTAGGTAAGCTAATGATCTCCCTCAGTCTTCATTTACCTACTTATAAATGGAAATGGTTAATACCTACTTTGTGGGTTGCAATGAAATAACATACATGAAGCACTGAGTCCTATGTCTGGCACATAGCATATACTTAACGAGTTGATTTCTCCCTCTTTGGTTTGGCTCTCCTCGTGGGAGATTTCAAACCAGCAAAGAGTTCTATCATTTGATTTGCTATGTAACAACCCCTCCCTCCTCCTCTATTTAGTGACCTAAAACTCTGTTATTCAGCTCACAATCCTGAGGCTCAGCAGTCTGGGCTGGGCTCAGCTGGATGGTTCTTCTGCTGGCTTGTGCTGGATTTGTTCATGCAAAGGTGGACCACAGCAGTGAGGTGGGTGATTATGCTCCTGGGGTTCAGCTAGCCACCAGGATGAGCAGGATGTTGGAGCCACGTGTCTCCTATCACCTGGAAAGCTGGCCCAGGCTTCAAGTGGCAACTCAAGTCCCCAAGAATAGCAAGATGACAAGGCCTAATGCACTGGTGTTTTTGCACATCTGTCATTATTGCTAATAGAAGGACTCTGCTTCCGGATGGGAAGAGCTAGCAAGTGATATAGTGCAAGCGTGTAGATATAGGTAGTGGGGGGATCTGTGGCCATTTGTGCAACTGACCACAAACAATATGCCTTACATACATCCGGGGGGCTTCCACAAGACATCTGGGGCCCAGCAGCTCATGGTGGGATCTCCCACGCTAGGTAGCTTGCTAGTGTTTGAAAAACAGGCTGGCTCTCTCAGGTCAAAAAATAATCCCTCAGCTGCATTTACTAGGTAAAGTTGAGAAGCAAAGTGTGTAGCTCTTATCTTTGACTGAAGTTAGAAGTTTTTTTGGAAGACGATAAAGAGAAAAGGTTTTTAAAAAAAATCCAGAACTGTATTTGTTTTACTAAATTGTTCAGCGGTGTTACCATTTTTTTAACCACCTCTGATGTAATTATATTAATCACTGGAATGGTTGTGTGAATACAAATATTCACACAAACACATTCTTCAAGATGCTGTCTAGAGATGTAACTATAATCAATCCAGGAAACCAGTGTAAACTAAGCTGCTGCTTCCTTCCACCAAAAACCAATTAATTGCAAGCCTGAAGACTACACAGAAAGATTGTGATAATTGCTGCTTTCTTGTAAAAGCAAACCATTTTTCTAAGTTGATTACAGGTCATAATTACTCATCTTAATTTCAATTATAATTACCTTTATAACATTCTTTATAAAACTATAAAGACTTGCTTTATAAAAAAAAAAGCTTATCTAATAAAGGAAGAAAAAATTATAAATAACCTCAGGGGGGAAATGGTGCCTTGGATTCAGTAAATTACAAGCAGCATTTCTGGCTCCTGAACAAAAATTGGTCTGCTCAATAAAGTCCAGATTGGCTTGGGGCACAGCCATGAGATGGAAGTAATTCTCGTGCTGTTGTAACTGCATTTATTTCTTATTAATTGTTATATACATACTTCTGATGTTCTTTAAATTTTTTATTTTATTTTTTTATTTTTTAATTAACACATAATGGATTATTTGCCCCAGGGTACATGTCTGTGGATCCTCAGGCTTACACATTTCACAGCACTTACCATAGCACATACCCTCTTCAATGTCCATAACCCAGCCACCCTATCCCTACCCGCCCCCACCCCCCAGCCACCCTCAGTTTGTTTCATGAGTTTAGGAGTCTCTTATGGTTTGTCTCCTTCCTGATGCCCTCTTGTTTCATTTCCCTCTCCCACCCCCCACAACCCCCCACCCTGCCTCTCGAATTCTTCATATCAGAGAGATCATATGATAATTGTCTTTCTCTGATTGACTTACTTCGCTTAGCATAATACCCTCCAGTTCCATCCACGTCGTTGCAAATGGCAAGATTTCATTTCTCTTGATGGCTGCATAGTATTCCATTGTATATATATGCCACATCTTTATCCATTCATCTGTTGATGGACATCTAGGCTCTTTCCATAGTTTGGCTATTGCGGACATTGCTGCTATAAACATTCAGGTGCTTGTGCCACTTTGGATCACTACATTTGTATCTTTGGGATAAATACCCAGTAGTGCAATTGCTGGGTCATAGGGTAGCTCTATTTTCAACTTTTTTGAGGAACCTCCATACTGTTTTCCAAAGTGGCTGCACCAGCTTGCATTCCCACCAACAGTGTAGGAGGGTTCCCCTTTCTCCACATCCTCGCCAACATCTGTCGTTTCCTGACCTGCTTATTTTAGCCATTCTGACTGGTGTGAGGTGGTATCTCACTGTGGTTTTGAT